>OX637532.1:147344959-148544959 GCA_951800035.1 Linnaemya tessellans
TAGGCAATTTTTCAATTTTTATGATACACATTGTTTTTTTAGAATTGTAATCAAAAAATTTTTTTTTCAATTGAAAGAAAACAACAAATTATAACAAATTCCTGAAGAAGTTAACCAAAGGCTAACGAAATATCGAAAAATATATATATATATATATCATAAAGACCTTAAGCTTAAAAAAGATTGTATTATTATATAAAAAAATAGGTCGAAAAATTAGAAAAAAGCAAAATTATTAACAAATATTATCCACATGAAAATTATTCGAAAACTATTATTATTTGTATGCCAATTATTTCCAAATATATTGTGCGATCAATTATTATTCGAGTAAAAATTATTCGAGTAAACATTATTCGAGTAAACATTATTCGAGTAATAATTATTTGATTAATCGTTATTCGATTAAATATTATTCGAATAAAAAATATTCGAATAAAAAATATTCGAATAAAGTATATTCGATTAAAATTATTTCAACAAAAATTCCTCAAATTAAAAAAAATATATAATACCAATAATGATTTTATTAATTTTTTATTTAAATTTAAATAGTTTTACCACCTACGCAAGAAAATGTTCATCTTACACTTCAGCAACTTAAGGAACGAAACCCATTTCCGGTAAGAAAATCTGGCTAAATGCTAAACAAAAATTGTATCGTCGGTTAGAAGCTTCTAAAGTAGGTATATTTTGGGTATATAACTAAATAGTGAAATATAAATCTAAAACCACTTCTTCCCAAGAAACTCTGTGTTGCTCTGACAAAGGCCTTCATACATGCTCTCATAGTTGTTCTTGGCTCAAGTCTTATTTTCTTTTCACCTAGTAATAACTATTGTGTATACTTATATAGATCTGTATGTATACATATATTGTATATTTTTGAATCATGCTTATGCATATATTGTTACGAAACGTACAATGTAGAAAATCTGTTATATTATGTGTACATATAAGAATTGTTAATCTAAAGCCTTGTCTATCGTCTGCGAATGCTGTATGTGGCATGCCTTATAACATGTTTCATTTATGTGTTCCAGTTCTTGTGAAGAAATATTTAATGTGTTGCTGTTGAATTTGTTGTTTGTGTTTTATTATTTTTATTTTATTTTTTATTTTTTTTTTTTTTGTAAAATTTTCTTATTAGCACTATTGCGTTTAATTGGTGAGAGGTTCACAGCAGGTCATGTTTTTAGATTTTAAGAATTTTTAGATAACTATTGCAGTATTTAAAATATGCAAATAGCATTGCAGTTAAACGTAAAGAAGAAAATAGTCGTAAAGATATTTTAAAAGAAAACTCTATTCATTAATGCTAAGATAAAAAAAGAAGAGATTCCTTGCTTTAGAAAAATTGATTTCTGCTTCATATATATAAACGCGAGTTTTGAAAGATATGGTATTACGAAAAAGTTTCTACTATATTTTTTACTGCCAACAATTAAAATCTGAAAATGGTTTGTATTGAATATTTAATTTATTGCTTATTTAAATGTAGTGGAAAGATTTATAAATCTATTAGAACTATAATAAACTGTATTGGAAACGGGTATGTACTGAAGATATTTCTAGAGAAGGAAAACTAAAATGTGTCTCAATAGGAAAGTAAATATATTGCTTACAGTTTTGAAAATAGTTCTACTATTTAAGAGAAGCGGTATCAGGGGTATTTACTTCTCATTTTTATGTTAGTCTTGGCTTCTACTGAGAATTTTAAAAATAAAATAAATAAAATAGAAAAATATATTCATACTTATATAAACAAGGCCTTTAATACATAATTTTGCTGTGACACTGATTATTGAAATATTTCAATATAAAATTAAAAGAACGAGTATATTTATGTTGTATATAGAAATGGAGAAAAAACAGCCAACAAGAATGATGTGGGAAAATAGGCAAAAGTTAAAGAGATATAAGAAAATTAAAAGACAATTAAAAATACAAAATTGAAAACAAACAATGAAAACTACTAAAAGAATTTACGCAATAAATCATGATGCAGTACAGCAAAACGACTGCTGAGTACCCTAAAATATTAAGAAAAACTGTATGAAAAAAAATTACTACTGCATACACAAGTGACTTAAAGCCAATACTAAGCTTTAAACTTTAACTGCCTCATTTACTGATATAATAATATTAAAATAAATTTCCAAGGCTTAACAAAAACGTTTTAAAAATTCCACTAAAATTTACGATTTACTCCAAAAACGTTAAGAAATTAACATGTCAAAATTATGTTGTATCTCCAAGTCAAAGTTAAACTCAACTTAATCAATCAATCTCTGGAAGCAGATTGTAGCCAACACTTGTGAATTGTCGTTAGAGCCAACAACTATAATATCGTTCCTATCAACAAGTGACATTCCAAATAAAAACGACTAAAGTAGACATGCCATTATTTGATGGACAGCATAAAAATACATTTATTTACGTGATGGTGGTGAAAGTAGTTGTGCGTATCAAGAAATTCAAGTCTTGCAAAGAATTCTTTTCTAATTTTTTTTCTTTACAAACAGAAAAGAAGAAGACAGACTTACAACAACCAACAACAATATTAACAACCGCTAAAAAAGTAATAATAATTTTAATAGAAATAATAATTGTTGTGGTAATGATGATGATAATAAAAGACACTAGTGACTGACTTAAAGGCCAAACGATAATTATATGAAAACAGCCAACAGAAGGAAATAAAAAGCAACATTTGCCAAGAATAGAAAATAGTATTGAAACCGCTGCCAATATCAAGTTTCCTAAAGATTTTTTTTGAGTTGCAAAAAAAAAAACACTTAAAACTTTGTTTTGTAAGCAATAGAAAATTATTTAATAACAATTGCTACACGAGCAACAAAAAGTAAAACTTATTTGATTTGTTTACTTTAAGTTCTCCCTTTGACATCATGAATTTTTTGTAGCTTCGCATCCATGATTTTGTTGCAGTTTTGAATTTTTCTGTGCAGCGTACACACACACACACACACATAAAAACATTGTTTGAGGAATATAAGAAATCTAATGTTATATTTAAATAAATTCAAATATATTTTATTGTATTTACAAATGTTTTTTTAAGTTTATAAATAATTATGTATGAATTTTTATTAGTCGAACTTTCTTATGTAAATTGTTAATTTTTTCAACGGGCTTAAGTTCGAATCTGCATGACTGCAAATGATTTTTTATTATTTTATTAATAAATGAATTTGTTCAAATTCTATTTATTATTATTATAATTTTTTTATATTAAGATTGGAATATTAAGAAGTTTATAAATAATATCATTCCATAATAAATATATTTTTTAAGTGTCACAACACCAGAGCAACGCATGCCAATTATTGAATAATTGTTCTATTCGTCAAACTCATCGTGCACTTCTTCCATTTTATGGCGTACAAATCGTCCTTCAGAGCGGCTAATTCGAAAAACAATAGAACGGTTTCGGACCACATTTACTGTTACTGATCATGTGCATCCCGCGTTAGACGCCGAACAGTTGCGCACTGAAGAAGCTGTAGCCGCTGTACGGGAAAGCATTGCAGATGATACTAATCAATCAATTGGTGGCTGTTCTCAGCAACTGGCGTTGTGTCCTTCCTCTTTATGAAAGATTTTTTTAGTTGTTGAAAATTGGTGTTCCCGATTGCGGCTTCTACGGGCCAGCCGTGGCAGCCACATGGCCAAAATCATATTTAAACATTAATTTCATACAATTTTCTTTCCGATAAAGTCCGTTCCATTGATATTAAAAATATATTTCCTTGTATTTTATATGATTTAAACTTGTGTCACTCTCTAAAGAACATCCTTTAGAAAAGTAGATGAACAATTGCGTATGACAACAATTACAAAAGTGCATGAGTGTTAAAATAGTATCGGTTTGTCTTAACATCTCGTAAAGAAATAGAAGGGCGTAAAATTAATAAAAGCTTTAATTTTTATAAGCAAAGCACAGGTAATTTAGGGAAACCTAATATTCCAATACCTGCAACATACAACTGAAATAAACCATCTTTTAGGCAGAAAATTTTAAACTTCCTTCAGACTCCTTAAATCACTTCCCTATAGCCGTTCTCGTAAAGGTAAATGCTGTTCACAATACCTTTTTAAAGATATTAAAACTCAACTACAGCTTAACTTAAAGTGTCAAAGAAGATGTTTAAAAGAAAGGCTTTCACATATTCCCAACAATGAAATTGTTTGTCAACTTATGACGACATAAAACATATAGTCTTTGCCTTTAGTCACATTGACTTTATTCAAAATACCCACGATAATAACATAATTAAAAATTAAAGAAATTAATTTTCGTTTTTAGCACTTGAAACTTTAAAAATTTCTATTTTATTTCACACTGCAGTTTCATGTATAAGAGCCTTAGCGGCCAAAATGTATGCTAAAATGCCACAGTTTATGCTTGGCAAAGCAAACTGAAATTACGATGGTCATTATAAGCGATAAAAATCATTAACAAACAACACCACGGTTGACTCATAAAAGTAATAAAGAAAAATTAAGGTCACAAGCATGTGATGCGATCCTTTCACATTATGAAGCCAATAAAAGCAAAAATATCACACAAAAAGCAGAGAAAGAAACTTTTTTTTTTTTTTTTAATAAAGATGTACCGCAATTTATGCAAAAGAAATTTTGAAAATATTGTACACAAAAATGAAGTAATTTCATTTAATTTCTGTAATCATACTGGAACTTTAGATGTTTAACTTGAAAGGAAAACCTTTTGGAGCAAATTAGTTTCGAAACCCAAGTCACTTATTTCATGAAACGTATAAATATAGTAATTTTGTTTTTTTTTTTAATTTTTTTTATAAAAAACTCTTATTAAGTTTAGCACCTACTGGTATTCTTGCAGGAACATTAAATTTGATTATTGAACATGACATTCAATTGATTATCGAGAATGTATGAGTTCTGAAATACTGTTGCGGCTCAGTGTTTGTGGTCCTTTAAGGCTAAGGTACTAACTTTACAACGATTTAAAATAACAAGTCTTTATGAGTTTTTAATGTTCTCTTCTTGCACACAAAATACTTTTGGGAAGTTATTAAGTTCTTTAAAAAAGAATATATGAAATTTAATATTCTGTTCTTAAGAAGAAGCCGAATTCAAGGTTTCATATATTTTGAGATCAAGGAAAGAAAGTGGTCAAATTTAATAAAAAGAAAAATGAAATAAAAGTTCTTACTACAATGTAATGAATATTTTTGTGAGTATTATTATTTGCCTCCTCAATTTAGTACGAGTGCAGTAAAACATGTTACTTTCAATGCAACTATTTTATTGTCTACAGGGTGGTTCAATATTAATCACCCAATCGGAAGATGTTATAAAATTTGCGCCTGGCGCCATATGTCCATCATGTTTGAAATTTTTGAATTAGACAACTGCCTTTTACCTACAGATATGGAATAGAAATAGAGTTTTTTGCTACGAAAGAGAGAGAGAATTGTTGCCATGAATTTCGATATCAATTTCATAAGCATGTGGTTCGACTCGAACCAAAAACACCTTTCAGAATGTGAATGCCATCGGTCTGCTTCTTATGTCGAAAATATCGCTGTCACTCAGAACGAAGACCCACCAATCAGGTTCTAAACAGTTGGCCACAACCAGACGGGGCCTGCAGCGAAATTTTTTATGAAACACTTAAAAATTATTCTGTATCAAAAGCAAAATGTTTATCCTCTAATAACTGCTGCTTCGCAGTCTTGTATGAATTGCTGTAGAGACATCCTCAATGTTCTTCAAGCGAAGAGGACGATTGAGTCGAAAATTATCATCAGCGGCGAGACATATTTTTCTTTAAACGTTTACGGCAATAAAAAAACGTTTTTTCTGTGACAGTGGAAAATATCGTATGAAGCACGGTGAACCGTTGCATACACTTAAAACTATTGTACATTTGCGGTGTGTGAGGATGCCACCGGCAATTCGGTTACTGTTACTGTGGCTAAAGGTACAGGATCATGATGAAGGAATTGAACATATAACTTCAACAAACAAGCTTAACCACTCACACAGCAGTAGGCACAATGGATATGGTGAACAAAGAATTTCCTGGTCGCGTAATATCACACTTTGGTGATTTACTATGGCCTGCCGCATCGTTCACTTTAACCATCACGTACTAAATTGTTTGGGTCTATTTGAAGTCGCAGGTTTATATCAAAAATGGTTGCCCCTGAGAAGCAAATTTTGACGAAGTAGCGAAGGGTCCTGAGTTCAACCCCGCGCCGAGGCATGGAATATTGTGTTGAATTCTTCCGAGCAGCATTAGTTCATGGTTGTGTTAGTTGTTGCCAGCCTGTTTCAATGATGAAGGCATAGTCACTGGTCACGGAACATAATTGACAGCGACTGACACTATCATGTACTAAAAGCAGAGTAACAGCACCCTCCTTCGTCGGTCCTGTAGCAAAAATTAGCCGCCGAAGTAAAAGGTTGAAATAGTTACAAGAAATTCTTCATCTTCTCATCTTTCTTAATCTGTCCCCTCAATACTATCCCTTAATAATCAGTTCCGGCGCAATGCATTGCATATGTATGGGTCATCCCCTGAGTGCTGGTCCAAGATAAAAAAAAATTAAAAAAAAAAATTGCTGCTCCTGAGGAGAATATTCTACAGGCATACGTGGCAGCCACTTGACAGATGACAGCTTCATCAGAAAAAAATTTTAGAGACTTCTATACCTCAAAATCTTTATGGATTTATTTAGAAAAAAATTTATTCAAAATCATACATATTATTAAATCAATTTGGTTAATTTCGCACCTCATTGTAATTTTTCTATGCTGTGGCAGATTCAAAATAATGAGAAAGATCTCCATAAGATTCTTGGTACACGGTACAGAGAATTTTATTCGGGACTTGCCAATCACAAAAAAAAAATCGGTTGCATGTGATATGATAAAGGGGTTTTCACACAGGAGAAAGTTGTTGCTGACAGTCAGTCCATTGCATGATGTGTCTTATTCAGAAGCGGGCGTGAAAAAACACCATGAATCATTTTACAATTCCACGACGTATTAATAGAATAAATACACTAAAAATATTTTTATTATAAATTGATGTTTCTATTCTTACAAAGAAATATAGTATAATAGATTTGCATTTGAAACAAGAAAATTTTTTTTATATTGTTCTATTTTTTCAGCCTTTGATTATTTTATTTTATTTTAATTTATATGTATTGAGCTTGAGGCTTATTTTTATAAAATAAATAATTTTTATAAAAATAAGCCTCAAGCTCAATATAAATTAAAATAAAATAAATTTTTTTTTATTGTCTTAAAACCAGTTAAGGAACTAAGATATAATTGTGATAATAAAATAAAATTTGGAAATAATTCAATTATGCTCTACAATTTTATCGCATCGATTTCATAAGTAAGAACTTCTGATACATTCAATCTGGATTAATGTTTAAACTTTCGCATTATTTGGATTTTCTAAAAACAATAAATCCGTTTAAATAAATTTAACTTCAATTTAAATTTATGCTGATTTTAATTTCCTGAAGAAGTCACACAAAGGAGTGACGAAATATTGAAATTAAAAATTAAATTAAAATAAAGAGACCTTAAGCTTAAAAATATCAGAGTACAATAATAATTAAAAAGAGGTCAAGAAACCAGAAGAATTTAAATTTAACTTCTATAGGTTGAAAAGAAAAACACAAGCGATATATCAAAAAAACAAGGAAATCTCATCAGTTTAATACTAATAGAATCCTCGTATAAAATTACTTAATAAAATGTTGTAAACAAAAGCGATGGCCATGAGTACTGATGATGAAAGTGTGGCAGCTTTCGAAATACAGCTATTCTGCTATAGAAGTTAAAAGTATATGGAGGTGGTCATATCAGCTCAAGATACAGTGAATATTTGTATTACCGAACATCAATATATAAATGTTTTTATTGTAGTGCATTACAGAAGTCGTTGGCTACAAAACAAACTAAAATAAGAAGACCCTTTTCTTTGTGTGCTAAAAAATATTTATGTTCAAAAATAATACTCTTCTTGGCAATAATGCCATATACCTGGCAATCTGTGTCTTCAAGATCATTTTTAATATTAAGAAAAAAATAAAATAAAACAACAATAATTTAATTTTACGCAAAATACTTTGATGATTTGCTTTTGGCCCTTTCGAACTTTCCAGCTCAAGAAGAAAATAAAACAATTTAACGT
Source organism: Linnaemya tessellans (assembly GCA_951800035.1). NCBI lineage: Eukaryota > Metazoa > Arthropoda > Insecta > Diptera > Tachinidae > Linnaemya > Linnaemya tessellans. Next base: position 147,353,184 of record OX637532.1, read on the forward strand.
TTATCCACATGCTCTGCCACACTAAGTTAAACATGGCATTATTTTTCTTTTTGGACTGGTTACTTTTCCATTAACATAATAAATATTCTTAATTTTTTTTTTTGGTTCTTTTCTCCTCCTCTTCTTTGGCTTTTGTATTCTGTGTGCTGGTTATTAATTAGCTTTTGTGTGCCGCAAAATATTTCTTGGTGTTTATGAGGTGTTTTAAGGAGGACATTTACTGGCAGTTTAAGGTTTTAAGTAAAAACTTGTACGCTTCTTTTCTTTTAGTAAAAGTTGAGATTTTTTTGGGTGAAATTGTGTGCTACAAATCAATGCGATTACAATCACTTAACATTAATTGCCAACCGAAATTGAGGATACAACTGGAATTATGAAAATATTTGTTTTCTTCTCGCTACTCCTGGGCGATTAACAATTTATCTGAAAGCCAAATCAAAACTTTTTAATTGAATATGATTAAATAAATTGAAAAAGACTAAATAAAAATATGATCGTAAATTTCATTTTAGTTGGAAATTATTACCACGGAAAAGGGCCGACTGACTGTACGGTAATATTATTTAGCACATGGCATTCTTTTATCAAACGGCCGTTACCATTAAAACCGATTTTAATTCATACATTCTATTGATTTTGAAAAAAAAGACAATGCAAACACAAGAATTTAATAGTCACTTCATCAAACCCAGTCTTAATACACTGCAGACCGGCCGACCGACCGACCGACCGACCATTCAATTTAATGACTTGGAAAATATTCAATTATAGCACTTCGGTATGTTTGCTGATTGTTCGTTCTCGTTTGCAGCTCTAAAGCAGCTACACAAAAGTAACATAAAAAATTAAAAGAAATACTAGGAAGCACAACAAAAAACGCTTTCTCGTTTGGTAATTATTTTCTTCACACATTTGCCACAAGCACACATGCAAACAAGCCAACTTACTGCAAGTAAATAAGTAACAAAAGTATTTATTTAACGATGTGCATTTTCACAAGTTACAATTTCATGACAATGTCATTATTATGCAGTGAACTAAACCTATTTTCAAAATCGTTAAAATCATTTGTCAATATTCCACTGCTGGCTGTGTACAGTTCCACCAGGCACAAAGCAGGCAGGCAGGCAGGCAGTCAGGCAGGCGATGAGGAAGACAAATAGAAGACACCAAAACAGAAAAATTCTTCTGACATCACCTCTGTAACGTTTCACAGCTCATGATGTATATAGACTGCCAAATATAACGACAAAACAAACAAAATACTTTAGACAAGACAAGACAAACATCGAGACAAACAATAAAGTACGAGTACATGATGTAAAAGTTAAGTAGAACCTATCAGTGTTCATTAAGTGAGAATTGTGTCACCTAATTAACGTAAATGAGTCAAATAACTTGGCCAACACCAAAAACTAATATAAGCATACAAAAAAACACAGAAAAAAAACAAAGAAAATAAAATTAGAGAAGAAACTCACTGCTGCCACAACAAAGAAACTCCAATATTAGACAAACAATTTTTCGCGCAGCTTTCTGTTTACTATTCTTAATCAAATGGAGACGAGATCCTAAATATATTAAAAAAAAAACAAAACAAAAATTATATGTATATATTTTTTGCCCCAATGAATGAAGAAAAGCGAGAGAAACAAAAGAAGTAAAATGTTCAAAACGTGAGTTAGATAACGCCTTTGTGTAATGTAATGCAAGGTAATGTCATGTTATGCATTAATTCTGAACCTAAACTGACAAACTAGAAACGAACCACTAAAAAGACAAGAGCAAAATTACAGCTACTAAGTGCACCGACAATCAGACGGGGAGTGGAAAGACTAGACAAATGAATGGATGGATAGGCTCTTGAGCAAGAGAAAAAAAAAACAGCAGCAACACAAAAAACAACAAGACAAATAGTGAGACAAGCCTAAGATATTTTCCCTAGAGGGTTATTTGCATTAGAAATGACAACAGTAGTCAACAATGCTCGAGGAATTAAAAGCTTCACACAACCGAAATACTTAAGATACTGAAATGGCAAAGTACTCGTACAAGAACAATTAGAGCGAATGCACTATGGCAAAATAAATAACACCGCAGAGACTTTTTAGCACAAACTTTGCCAAGTGTCGACTCATTTATGTGAAAAATAAAACACAACTTGAAATATATTGGAATTTTGTCTTCCTCATCATAAACTGCTGAATATTCTGAATTTTCATATTTTCAAAATATGTCATTCCGTGTGTAACGAAATATCGCTCAATGCCTGCCCGTCCGTCCGCCCGTTTGTTGAAATCAGTACTGTGTCCAAACGAAAAGAGAAAGACCCCTTAAGATTTGCAACAGGTAAATTTTGAAGGAAATCAATTTTTAGACACCACCCCTTGAGTGGTCGTTGACGTAAGATATTGCATGAAAAATAATGTAAACATTTCACAAATTGTACTACTTAAGCCCACATTCATAAAAAATTAAATTTTTAAGCTTCTATGACGAAGCTCAGATGCTTTGTGGACTTTCTATATTATAAAAAAAGAAAGTCATTATAAAAAGTGCAAGTTTTTATAAAAAGTGCAAGTCATCATAAAAAGTGCAAGTCATCATAAAAAGTGCAAGTCATTATAAAAAGTGCAAGTTTTTATAAAAAGTGCAAGTCATCATGAAAAGTGCAAGTCATCATAAAAAGTGCAACTCATTATAAAAAGTGCAAATCATTATAAAGAGTACAAGTCATCATAAAAAGTGCAAGTTTTGATAAAAAGTGCAAGTCATCATAAAAACTGCCAGTTTTATCATTATAAAAAGTGAAAGTCATCATAAAAAGTGAAAGTCACCATAAAAAGTGCAAATCATTATAAATAGTGCAAGTCATCATAATAAGTAGAATTCAACATAAAAAGTGCAAGTCATCATAAGAGTTGAATTCAACATAAAAAGTGCAAGTCATCATAAAAAGTGCAAGTCATCATAAAAAGTGCAAGTCATCATAAAAAGTGCAAGTCATTATGAAAAGGTCAAGTCATTATAAAAAGTGCAAGTCATCGTAAAAAGTGCAAGTCATTATAAAAAGTGCAAGTCATTATGAAAAGTGCAAGTCATTATGAAAAGGGGAAGCCATTACAAAAAGTGCAAGTCATTATAAAAAGTGCAAGTATTATAAAAAGTGCAAATCATTATGAAAAGTGCAAGTCATTGTAAAAAGTCAAATCAGCTTAATAAAACAAAAAAGTACTAAAGTAAATTTACTGCTATTCATAGACTTCTGTTAGGAATTTGGTTCTCTTAAAGCCCATGGTGCAGCGTCAATCTATAAACAAATTTTCATAATAAAATGTCATGAAGCCCTGAAAAATAATAGAAATTTAATCAAAAACTCTAAAAATGCCAAATGGCAGCAAAAATTCAAAACCATTGCAGTTCTTTTCTACACAGTAAATAGAAAAAATTAAAAACGTGACAATGGCATTATTAGCAAAAAAAAAAAAATAAAATAAAATTGTCTCTTTTGTGTGGTTAGCAATGAACTAGACTTCACAAAATAATGCTGTAATGGATGGAAAAATGATATTAATAAAACACATAAATAAATATTTTATAACGGCCAACTCTTACCCTTTTCTCAACTCCTCTAAATACAACAAATTTTGAATAATGACTCTCCATTCAAGGAGCAAAAAAACAAGAAAAATAGTTTCAAGAATTATTTCTTCTCCAACAGGGCTTTGTGCTGTTGTGCTTTTATGATTAGTTAAACAGTTTTGCTGTTGTAATCTTTTATAAATTTCCAACATCTTGTATTAATTGAATTTTCTTTCTTCAGCATTATATGACATTTAATCAATAGAACAAGTAAATAATGGATGAAAAATCATATTGGATTTGAAACACTTGAACACGAACTGCCGATTACAAATATGGTGACAACAACTTTCTTTTCGATTAATAACAGCCAACTCGAACAATCAGAAAACAGAGACAGAGAAAAAAGTTATAAGAAAATTATCAAGAGTTGTGGTTGATTTGTTGTTTGTTTCTTCTTCTTCTTCTATGGTACTGTGCGACATGCGTGTGTGCGTGTGCCATGGAATAAATTGAATAGAAAGAAAAAACGATTAAGAAGATTTTGTTTTAACTCAACTATACTTTTTTTCAGTTGTTGTTTCGATTTCAGATATTTAAAGAGTATTTAGTTGTACTGGTACTATTACTTTGGCTGCTGATGGCAAAATAAATACCAAAAGACACCTGCTGTACATCGCCGCCTCGTATGATGAGTAGTTGGTCAGCGGCCAGCAAATTTTTGAACAACTGACTGACATCAGCAAATTGAAGAAGAAATATTTAGTATAAATGTCGTTTAAGTTTATTGTGCTAGCGGGAAAGAAGGAAAGAAAGAAAGTCATAACACTAAATTAGCCTGGGCGGTTCAGGCGAAGTTATTGGCAAACTAAAGTCTTGTTTGATTAAGACATCCTCAAGTTTATGCGCTAGACGACACCAGACTAATTACAAAATCTAAATTTTCATATGATAAATACCTCCTTTTTCTTTCTTTTTACTTTACACACAAGATTTTCGATTTTCAATAATTACATTAGAAAGCCATGTGGGTTTACACAGATCCAGCTGTCTAGTGCTTTCTGCATATAACGATTCGAATCACAGCCTTATTAATTGACTTTCAATATTATTTCTTTCTATGTGAAGTAATTGGGAAGACACTATATGTGAGCATTTCTGGTGTTCGTCGGCCTTGTAGCAAAATATTAGCGGGCGAAAAAAAATTCTATCTTCTTATCTTTCTTCATCTGTCCCCTCAATACTATCTTCTCCTTTCTAGTTCCGGCACAATGCAGTACATGTGCGGGAGTCATCCCCTGAATGATGGCCCGAGATAAAAAAAATTTTTTTCAACAGATAAGGTGATTGTTCAAGTCGCCTTTGACTGGAGGTCTTTTTTGTTGGTGCACTTTCCTCGCACATATGAGTATGTCTACAGTTCCTGCTATTTAGCACGTCTAGTTTGTTCGTGGGAGCCATAGAAAATACAAGTGTTTTGAATGATCGATGATTTTCTGCTGTCAAATTATGGATCAAAGAATTTCCATAAATTTTTGTATAAAAACTGAAATTAAGTCCTCAAAAGCACTTGAAATGTTGACAGTGAGTGGCATACGACGAGTGATCTCTGAGCAAATACATAGTTGTTTACAAGTATTTCTTACGCTTCTCAGCGAAGGTCGAAAAAATTTAAATGGCAACGCACGGGCTGTCCGCTCAACAACCAATTAAAATGTTGAGAAAGTTTAGAGAATTGTTATGGAGAATCTCTGAGTCGCTACTAGAGAAGTTGCTGAGGATGTCGGCGTATAAATTGACAATGAAATTTTTCGGGAATTTTATACATGAAACAAACGGCAGCAAAGTTCAGCACAAACAGAAAAAGGAAAAACGTTATATTCAACCGGGTCGAATCTTAAATATCGTCCAAATATTTAGTAAATAGAAACTATTTTGTCGGGGTCTGTCCGGGAAGATCCGTGGGGAGACATCTCACCTTTGCCAAGGAACACTAAAAAGTAGATTTTTGGGTCTTTTAATTGTAAAAAAGAAAAAAAAGTAATAGGGTCATTAAGGTGGCAAAGGGGGGAGAGGGAGGGGAGGATGTAGAACAGAGGAAGATCATAGAAAGCTTAAAAATTTTTCAGGAAGATGTAATAAAATTTTTTAAATATTTACACTATTTTTGCATACAATATCTTACGTCAACGTCCACTAAAGGGGGCCGGGACCAAAAATAAATTTTTCTAAATTTCTGACTTCAAGTTTAACGTTTTAAACCTTCTTTGACATAAAAATGACTCATTTTCTTAACAAAATTAAAAAAAGCTTTGAAGATTGGCAACGTTATTTTTAAGAGGTTGTTTTAGTTCTTCTTAGGGCAGCCTTTGTACCTCTGGCCCGATTCAGTCCATTTACGAACTTGGCCTGTGCTATCCTTCAAGGTATATTTTTCTTAAATTTCAAGAGTTTGGCTCTTTTCGTTTGGGCTGAATCGTGATTTCCGCAGGCGGATGGACGGATGGAGGGACATGGCTAGATCGTATTAGATTTCCTCACTGATCAAAAATATATGATCAAAAATATATAAAGTGAATGTACCCTCCAATTCTTTTCTTGGTGGGTATAAAAAAAACCCGTGGCATAAGAATACATTTTTTGTCTAAAACAACGCTGTAGAATGTCTCATCAGATTTGGCCCCCCTGCTACTGTCACGACTGAGACAAGCCACTAGATGTCGCTATTTGATAACTGTATTGAAAGCTCAACATTGCGAGGCCAAAGATTCTTATAAACCTTACATGTCTCCGTATGGAGGCATCAGTTTTCGGTCTGACGGATGCTGATCCTAATTGAAACAAAAAGCATCGAAACAAAAGCATTCGGAGTAAGAAACGATTATGCCGGCTTTAGCCAGCTGATCACCACATTTATATGCTGAATAGCATATTGCATTGAACTGCCCAAATGCAAAAGAGGAAGTGCTATATGATCCCAGAGATAAAAAAGACGCCTGGCTATCGACTTCCCACTGTGATCTGCTTTGTGAATTAAGATGTTACACATACACATAAAATAAGTTGGACGACCTAAAGCTTTTCTTTTTGAATAATTTTCAAATTCGTAAGCGAAATGAGAATTACTTAACAGACTCACTCCACAGACTCTGGAATACATGTAAGTCATTTGTTGGGTTGCTGGTAAATCTTGTTAAGCATGAAATCTTTGGAAAATCAAAAAAAAAACGAAAATATGTAAAAATTATTTATTGTTCGCTACCTCATGAATGAAACAATCAATGATTTGTTAACAACAAAGAATGCTCGATTTTTACATGAAAATAGTTTTTTTTTTTTTTTTTGATATTTGCCGACCCAATCGTGTGTAATTCATTATAAAGCCATCAAATGTATTTACATGTTAATGCTGAAAGAAATAATTGTTTTTATAAATCTTGATATAAGCGCTCATAAGCTAATAGACTTTAATATGAATCACCTATAAACATTTCATTAATAAATGCAGTACAACATCATGCCCATGTAACTTGATGTTTTCCCTGCCTCACTTTAAAATGTGTGTCAGTGTTACTGCAGCGATAAGTTAAAGTTAAATTATGAGCGAAATATACTTGAAATTACGGCTTGAAAATAACTCACTTCAGCAACATCATGAACTGCTACAGTTTTTTCTAAAATCCATAATAAATCATGCGTTAAAGTTGTATTAAAATACAACTACAAGAATATAAATAATATAATAAAAATAAAAAAAAAATAAAAATCACTATACCTAAACTGATTTTGCAGAATTTGCATTTTATGTCGCTTTTGACAGAATAGCTGACATGTAGACAGACAAATTGGAGAGTTGTTTGGCACATAAACAGCTTTATAAATAAATTGTCATGTGTAGGTGTCAAGAATTTCAGCAGAAAAAAAGTGCACGTGTAAAATGTTTGTGCCGTCTGTAACGATCTAAAAAGAGGCTACACACATTTTTTTTAAATAAAATTAAAACAGTCTCTCTAGAGATTAACTTATTATCTTGATTTTAAAGCTAACAGAACTCTAGTTTTTAGTGTCTAATTTCAGATAAATAAAAACCCCGGTATTCATAAAATTTAAAATGAGTTTGAAATGTATTTTAATCAAATTTTTCCATACAAAATTTTCTTAAAAAAGATTTCGAATACGTTTTATTTTTTTATGAGTACCGGGGAAAGTGTTTAAACCAATAACAATTTTTAGATGGCCCTAAAGGACAATCCGTCCTATACCCATAGTTGCTTGTTCATTTTTTAATTCGGTAAAAAAGTATTACTTTTGAATTACTGCTACTGTTCGAAAAATCCATGTATATCGTAGGGTGCACAATTTTTAATATTCGTTCTTTTCTTTTTTTTTCCTTCATAAACTAAATTCATATTACACCGTAACACATCCAACAAACATTCATTCATGAATACGTCCGTCCAACTGACATACAATTTAAAATGCATGAAGAAAAACAGAACAACATCGTTGTCGTTATCAGAATGGCACGTAATAAGAACCTTTCCAAGCAGCATATAAATATTTAAGAATTTAAACATTTTAAAAGTAAATATAAATATTTAAAGAAAATTGAAAATTATATATTAAATCACACACACGCAGAGAAAAGGCCTGGTCATAGTATAGATGCCATACAAAAATTATGCTTTCTAAAATGTTTCCATGCCCTCCAAAAAATAATTGTAGGGTATATTCACTTTGTTATTCCCTGTGTAACGCAGTGAAATATCCGTCCAAGGCCCCATAACGTATATACAGCCATGCCCGTCCGTCCGTCCAATCGTCACTGGAAGCCACCATTCTGTGCAAATGAAAATAGCCAGACCCTTGAAATTTGGTTTAGATAAATTTTGATGTAAGGCACAGGTCAAGTCCGTAAATGGGCTGAATCGGACCAGAGGTTGAAAAAACTACAAAAAAACTGTCTATCTTCTCATCTTTCCTAATCCGTCCCCTCAATACTATCCCCTCGTTTTCAGTTCCGGCGCAATGCATTGCATATGTAGGGGTCATCCCCTGAGTGCTGGTCCAAGATAAAAAAAAAGAGTTCCCCTAAGAAGAACTAAGCCAGCCACTAAAAGTAACATAATTAAAATTTTGTTTTTGTAGTTTTTGGATACCGCGCCTTTAGCGGGCGTTATCCTATGCGAAAATAGTGAAAAAATGTATCAAATTGTATTACTAAAGCCATATTTTACGTCAATTATCGCCCTGAGGTCGGGTGAAGTTGGGTGTCCACCACCGCTCCCAATCCGCCTAGAGGCCAACACGGCAGCCCCTTTGGTTCCTCCCAGTACCAACTTTACAGCCACTCCGTCCAGAGCACATAGAAATTTCTACGATCGGTTAGACCGAAGTCCAACATGTAAATAGCACATGTCCAGCATCAGTTCTTATAGGACATATCCCCAGCGGTTCTTGGTGGCAAACCACAGCTACTATGTGGACTCCGTGTGTAGACCTCAACTAATATTCGGCCACACAGTCACCCAACACTAACGGAGGAAACAACGAAGTTCGCCGCAATAACTACTACTGCGAATGTGCACAAACGATGTTGATGTTGTCAGCACATACTTACAGACCTTCGGTTACCCTCCTGGTTGTTATTTCTTCTGCGGGGCACAAGGGAACCCGTGATCCCAGTGTTCGGTTACTGGTGGAGCAGGCCAGGCCAATATAGGCTTGCCAACCTGGTATCGGCTTATATTTTATTCTATGACTAAATACAGTTGCTTTCCACCTGATTTTCTTACTGACACGATAGGCAATTCAGAGATAGTGCAGGATGAGTTTCATGGGTTATCAGCAAAAGCAACGTGAAAAACTGAGTAATCTTCTCCCACGGTCTGCACTGCAACAAGTTGTGAAACCCACCAAGTTGCCTATCATGCCCCGGAGGTATTCCATATGTACAGTGAATTGCTGCGAAACTGAAAGGGAGGGTATTGAGAAGACAGATCAACATCCATTTAAAAAAAAATTATTTTATCCAAGTGGGCGGAAAGACATCTTGAGACCCATTTCTGGATTAATGGATGAGTGATCAAACGAAATTGTCAAATTTGAGACGATTCACCTGAAAACCAAGAACACTCAATGCATCATGAAATGGCCGGTGGATTTATCGGTCCATATAAACGGCTTCAACGGAGAACACTGTAGGCCAACGAGTTCTTGCGATTTGACTCCGTTACACATTTCCTTTCTTAATGGTGATTAATTTTTTGGAAAAAATTTAACATTTTATCTGTGTTTTTCTAAGAAACTATAACTGGGCGCATTTTTAAAATAAAAATAATTTTTCGTAAGAGATGCGAGATTAATTTCAAATAAATATTTCACTTTTTCCAAATGCCATAATATTGCCATTTTTTATTGAAAAGTGCGAAATATGTAACATTCTTTTTTAGAAACGAAATCAACATAATTCTCAGTTCACAGCGGTCTTCAAAGCCACCCTTAATCATGTCATAGGTCAAATTCAGTCCGATTTATGCGCAAGAGTCGTGGAAAGTTAAGCATTTAGGATGCTCTCCACACAGAAAAATTCATGGCGGATATTTAAAAAAATTTTATATTGAAAATATGTTACACACTTCGTGCTTTTTTTTCTTTTTCTTGGATCAGCACTCAGGGGATGACCCCTTCATATGCGATGCATTGTGCCACAACTAGGAAAGTTGGTTATGGGAAGGAGGATAGAGGGAGTAGTGTTTGTGGACGTTCGATTTGAACCTCCCCAAGTTAAAACTGACAGGAAAGACCTCTGCTGGAAGTTTGTTCCACATACGAACCGTTCGGCCAAAGAACGAATTCTCTAAGTAATGCGTGGTGCGGTTCACCGGCAACTCAACTACAAAAGGATGTGCCCTATGTGAAGAGCGGGTAGCTCGCAGAAATAAACGGTTATCCGGCACAAGCTCCCTTATTTCACCAGAACAAATTCCGTTGTAGTATCGGTAGAACACCCCACGTTGCGTCGATGATCCAGTGAATCAATAGAGTTGGCTGTCAGCGATGAACTTCTTCGCTATCTCTTGTACGCGGTCGAGCAACTTCAAAACAGACTTTAAAGCACCGGCCCATACATGAGAGTTGTATTCCATCTTTGGTCGGATGTAGGTGGTATATATATTGAGGAGATCAGTTGGGGTGAAGTATGTCTTACACCGTCTTAAAAAGCCGAGACACTTGAATGCTTCTTTTGAAATATGAAAAATGTGATCTGTCCATCGAACGTCACACTGTATTTTCATACCAAGAACATCAAGAGCTTCTGATTCCCCAATACCTATACCATCCATGAACACGGATGCGTAAGCACGCAGCACTGCGTCTTATGAGGGTTAAAGTTAACCCTGTTCGCGAGGGCCCATTCGGAGATTGACACGAGATCACTTGTGAGTGACTCGTTCATCCTTCGTCTCCTGGCGTCAATCTCCTACAGGCTTGGCCGGCTGGTGAACGAGAAAGAATGGATAATGCTGCTATCATCCGCGAAAGAGTAGATAGGGTTTGAATTCTGACATAGAAGGTCATTTATAAAGATGAGGAAGAGAGTAGGAGATAGAACAGAGCCTTGCGGCACCCCTGAATTTACCTGTTACTAAATTTAAAGCTGCAAAAGGCTTAAAGAAGGACCCTATACATATTGCAAAAATGGGAAATAAATTTTACTGGCAGTATGTCTCCCTCAATAAAATTTTTCTTTTACGTGTAGAATTCACTTTTTAAATAACAGTAAAACAACTGAATGAACAGTAATTTTTACGGCAGTCAGAACGTATTAAGAACACTTTTACATTAAACTAGCAGAAGCCGGTACATATTAACGCCAAGAACTCAAACCGTAAATGAAAAATATTAACACATAAAAAACAATCATGGGAATAGGGCTATAAGTGAAATGTGATTTAGGCTGATCCACCGACTCGACCGTTATCTCGTCAACGACTCAAACAGTAAACGGAAAATAGCGACACATAAAAAAACAATTAAGGGGCCATAAATGTAAATTTGTTTTCAGCCGATTCACTGTTTCGACCGCGATGGTAATTCTAGATAATTTGAAAGCTTTTGTCTCATTAGTATTATTACTCTCCGCTTTGTAACTGCTGCAAGTATTTTAACCCAGTTCTAGGTCTATCGACCCAATTCTTTTTTCAGTTTTATCTTTAGAATGTGCAGCAAAACTCGTACAGATACATGAATGTGATGAATAAATTTGTCACTCAAACTTTTGTTTTGTCCCTTTTGTCTTCTTGTTAATTTCTTCATATACGAGATTTTAACAATCAGTGTTCTATTCTTGTTTGTTTGTTTGTTTGTTGTGTGTTTTATGTTTCAGACATTAATAATGCATTATCAGGTGTTTTTGTTAATGAAAAGAAAATAGGGTTTCAAAGATTTTCTATTTTTCTATTTTTAATTTTCTTTTGTTAATCGTCGTCTATAGCGTCGGCAGTAAAATCATCACCATTTGATTATCATATAATCATAAGGATTTAAAAATCATTGTTTTTGTTGTTGTTGTTGTTGTTGTTATAGGTGTCGTTTGTTGTTTGTTTTTGGTGAAATGTAGCTGTCATCGGGTATTGTTGCTGTTGTTTTTATTTTTATTATTATTTTACTCTAATATTTTTAAGCTTAATTTCTCTTTATTTTAATTTAAACTTTAATTTCAATATTTCGTCACTCCTTTGTGTGACTTCTTCAGGAAATTAATTATTTTATTTAATATGAAAAAAAATTTTTTTTTTTATTTTATTTTTTATTTTTATTATTTTTTATTATTCATTTCTGTTAAGTACTTAAATACAACAATATTTTTAAATGGTTCAGAAAATAATAATAAATACATAAATAGTAAAAATGAAATTAATTTCTGGTTGCCGCAGTAAAATTAACCCGATTGTCTCCTTTTCAAAAAACATGATATAAAAAAAGGTAAATAATAAAAAATTAAATAAAAACTATAAATAAAAGAAAAAAAGAAAATTAAATAAATAAAATAAAATAAAAAAATTGGATTTATAAATTAATAAAATAGTTGTAAGGATTGAAAATTGTTGTTGAAAATTTTCTAAGCTTTTATTGCAATTATGGCCTAGTGGGTGGGTGGTAAAGCGAGCGAGTCTTTGTCATTTTAAATTTAGAATAGTGGTTGCCATAATATTATTAACAAAATTGGCAATAACAATTTGATATCAATTCTCTATAGCAGTAAAACAAACAAGTGATGAAAGTCAAAATATTTTGTTATAAAAAATGTGACCTCAAGCTTAATTTAAAGACACACACTCATATAAATATACAAAATTATTTCTATTCTATACCAGCAAATAAGACGGAAAGATTAAAATATTCTAGTCATTGTTGGCCATAAACACACATTCTAATTGCAACGCTCTGTTGAACTTATTCCAAGTTATCATTTGTAGGCACAAGGAAATTAATTACCTTAAAGTAGATCTTATTTTGTAAAACTACTTTAACAGACTTGTTGTCTGCATTTTTAGCATTGCAACCAAAAACGTAATAACGTAATTTGTTTTATGATGACAAGATCAAGAAATAGCTCAGATAATGAAACAATTTCACAGAATTATCAAAGGTGGCACTGAAGAAAGTCTGGCTTTTCACAAGAAGTTCATGTTGGCCAACAAACATGCATGACATAAGTCATTACAAAATAAAATAATAAAAAAAAAAAAACAACAAAAAATTTTCCCATCAAAATACTGCAAAATTCATTAACTAAAATAATTTAAATTAAAATATTTCTCAGCACAAATTACCTCCAAATCATTAATCTTATTTGAGCGAAAAAAAAACGGTTAGAGTTTTTAATTAAGAACTAAAAACTAAGCAGCACTATTGTAATAAAGCTTTTGTAATTTAAGAACGAACCACTCAAATTGCTTGAGTAGAGAATATTAACCAGAATTTGACAAATGAGGCTTGCCTTAATTGGCAATGGAATAGAGTAGAAGAGGTCTAACTAGCGGCTTAAATACATATTTAAGCAATTTATTTTTGATTAATTAAAAATGGATCCGTGTAAAAAATAATTTCGTGTCTCGGGCACATGTAAAAAGTAAAAACAATATGAAAAGTGCTACTAAATAGCAGCCGTCAAGAGAATATCAAAAGATAATACACGAACCGCTGCCTTTTAATTGCTTCTGAATAGAAACCGGGCGATGTTCCAAAAAAAAAAAAAACAATTATCAATCTTGGTGAAATAAATACCAAGATAAACTGAATATTAACAACATCTCCCAGATCTTGAGTTTTCCCCAAAAATAAACTCCAATTAGCATTTGTAATTTGAAAGATCTTAGAAAAGCCTATAACATGATATTAAACAAGTATTTACCTTAAACATGAAAAAGACTCTAGGGATTCGTATGACTGCATATTAACTGTCAAAATACATGTTCAACAATATAATTGTGTAGATAAAATAAATTCAATCCCGAATTCGATTCTTTAAAATTAAATCAGGTTCCTGACTCAAACCACAGTCTCACACACATAACTTCTCCATAAGAAAAGGAAATTTTCTAAAACCACTTCAACGATTTTCTGTTAACGAAACCACACGCAATTGCCTCTTACGCGCCGCACCGCCTGTCAATGTTTCTTGTTACGTTTTATTTATAACAACAACTAAAAATATTTGAAATGAAAAAAAAAAACTCGACCGCTCGAGAAACAATAAACACACGCCACCAACACTCATTAATTATATTATTTCATTGAGCTGCTTGTCAGTTGCTTTAACTTCTTTCCGGTAGATCTTTTACCTTTTTTTCTTCTTACCAATAATTTCATTTTCTCAAGCAGCTAAAGATTTAAAGAATTGTGTCAATATTATAGGCCACCAAAAAGATTATTCTGTTTAGTTTTCTTTTTGATCGTTAGCATCATTAAAATTTTTTACTTCATCTCTTACAAAAAAAAAAGCGAAATAATTGTAAATCAACTAATTTCAGTTGCCGTTAATGTCTTGTGTTTCCGTAGTTTGAGGCACAATTTAAGGTTTTAGTTTTCCAAATTCCATCATTAAACACAAAAGTGTGCTGTGAGCTTGAAATTAATTTATAGATTAAAGTTTTGTTATGTCATTTGACGCAAAATAGTTATTCTATTTAATTCGCAGCTAGCTCAGTTATACAGGGTGTTTTTTTAAAGGTATAGAACTTCGAATTGAAATAAAACACAAGAAAATAGTTTTAGTGTCCATCAATTTGGCTTTATTGGAAGGATAATTTTATGCCATTAATGTTTAAATATGATTTCGGGCATGTGGCCGCCGCGGCTGGCTCGAATAAAGCCAATTCTACAGGTCCAATTTTCAACCACTTTTTCGAGCATATGGGGCCGTATGTTGGCAATAGCGCCACGAATGTTGGCTTCCAATTCCCCTAACGTTTCTGGTTTGTTGGCGTAGACAAGCGACTTCACATATCCCCAAAGAAAATAATCCAATGGTGTCAAATCACACGATCTTGGTGGCCAATTGGCAGGTCCATTCCGCGAAATTATGCGCTCATCGAATGTTTCCTTCAATAAATCGATTGTGACGTGCGCTGTGTGGCATGTAGCGCCGTCTTGTTGGAACCACAACTCATCCACATTCATGCCATCCAATTCGGGAACAAAATAGTCGGTTATCATGGCTCTATACCGGTCTCCATTAACGGTAACTGACTCTCCAGCATTATTTCGGAAGAAGTATGACCCAATGACTCCACCAGCCCATAGGGCACACCAAACAGTCAGTTTTTGTGGATGTAATGGCGTCTCAAGGGTCTCATGTGCGAAAACGATCCATGGTTAACCGAATTAATTGCTCTGATGGACGATTATGTCGACCATAAAATGGACGGAGCTTGCGGTAAACTTCGCGAACTGAACCATAACTTTCGAAATAAATTTGCACGATTTGCAAACGTTGTTCTTTTGTCAACCTGCTCATGATGAAATGGCAGACCAAACTAAATATTAATCACTTGACAGCTGACAAAATGGCCGCCAGTTAAAAAAGTGATGCCAACTTAAAGTTCTATACCTCAATAAAAAACACCCAATACATACTGCTGATCGCTTTAGGCATAACTTGCTTTGTGCGAAAGGATCTAAAACTATTTTGGAAAAGAGAAAATGTAAAGCAGAATTTGGAAGCTTCGTGCTCACCACAACTGAGTTCGGTTAGGTTGAAAAGAGGGGCATAAGCATCCCAATCCGTCCTGGATTACACTTAGGCCTCAGAGGCCTGTTGTGCGCTCTATAATACGGAGTTCCCATTCCACTGTAGGGAGCCTTCACCGATACCATGGAAACGTCTGAGTTTGATTACGTCAAGAACCTAGTTTCTTCAATGTACTTCCTTAAGTCTTTCCAATTAGAGCCCCTAAGGAATTCCATCTCCTGTATAATCTCCTGATTAAATGTTCGTCTTCTGACTTGGCTAAAAGCTGGACAGTAGCACAAGTAGTGCTCCAGTGTCTCGTCCTCTTCCTGGCAGGCCCTGCATGTTATATCGCCAACGATACCCATTCGTGCCAGGTGAGTCCTTAACTCTGTATATCCTGTTATTAAATAAACCAACCTCCATAGTGATGGCCTACTCAATGTTAGGACCACCTTTGTCCTCCTACCATCTGGGTCCCCCCATAGAATTCTAGTCACCCTACCTACGGTAGAGTCCTGCCAATCTCTTGTATGCAATTCTATAGCCCATCGCTTTAGTTCGTTATTAAAAACCTGAAATGGCTTCGGACTATCCAGTGTGATGTTCGCCATTAATGTTCCCATCTTTGCTAGCCTAACTGCCTCAACATTTCCAGGTCTCCCCTGATGTTCTGGGATCCATATTCTTTCTATGCCCCCACAGTGCGTGTATGAGTTAATCTCATTCTTGGACTGTAGTACACACCGAGATTGAACCACATGATTTCTCAGGGCCTCGATGACCCTCCTACTATCCGTGAATATACGTACCGGTAGTCTGTTATCGATTTCCTTCAACCATTTTATCCCTTCCGCAATAGCCACGATCTCACTCTAAAATACCGTGCTATGATCCGGCAGGCGGAAGTATTTGCTAAAGTTACAGAAACCTCCACCCGATCGGTCACCAATCCTCGACCCGTCCGTGTATAGAGGTTAGTTATTGGGTTCATTGTACCTACACCCTCCCACTCCATACCTACAAGTGAGTTAACTGCAAAAATTAATAAAAGAAGTTGTCTGATTATATCGATAGAAACATTGGTTAACTAGTTGTTATTCCTAATGACTAGTAGTACCACCGTGGAAAGTGGAAAAAGTAAAACAAAGAAAGCTGATAAGATAACGCAGCGGTCGCGCAATCAGTCCTAATGCGTTCTGTTAGTTTGATGATTACAAAAATATATAGTAAATATTCCTTTCTTAATCAAATACTTTGAGTTTAATAAAAAAATTCTTTAAATAATAATTTTCTGACAGCAGATTTGAACCTGAGTCTGTATAAAAAAAATCTTATATTAATAATGCAAAAATTTTATTCTGAAATTTTTTACTGGCACTGAAGCAAAAACACATTGAAAAATACTAAATGAAACATATTTTAGTCTAAAATCAAATATGATTATAAAGGCGTAAATTTAAGAATTCTGTACTGTGCGCATGCGCGCTGCACCACAACATCTTCTATAGATTATATTAATTTTTTTCCCCTCAAATCGCTTAAAAGTAAGGAGTTCCTTTAAAATATAGCACATCTAGGCTCTATTTATATAAATCACATTGCGTTAGTGAAAACTATATGAACACATAAACAAAAATTTTTAATATTTTTTCTTTCTTTAATCTCTATTTATTTTTTATATAAATTTATCTATTTGCAAAGCAAAGCTGTCGGCTGAAGTAGTTATGAAGAGGCAATAAAGCGGAGGATGCAGATGCGCTTATCAGCCTGTTTCAGTGACGACTATACGGCGCAGGTCACTGGACATAAATGGCATCAATTGACACCATCATGTACTAAAAAGCAGAGAGGAAGAGCACCCTCCTTCGTCGGCCCCGTCGCAAAAAATTAGCCGACGAAATAAAACGTTGAAATAGCTGTAAAATAATTCTCTATCTTCTCATCTGTATTCATCTGTCCTTTCAATACCATCCCCTCCTTTCTAATTCCGGTGCAATGTACAACGTGTGCGAGAGTCAGTGAACAAATTGTGTATAAAACAAAAACAAAGAAGAATTCATTAAAGCAAAGTGATTTATAAAATTAGAAAATTTTCATTCTTTGGAAAGCTGGTAATTTTTAGAACCGACGAACGCATAAAAGTTTATACTGCCACCTAATTTGTAATTGTGCTCACATTTTGATCAGTACTGTAAAGAAAATTGGAAATATTATAAAGAAATTTGAAAGCAGTGGAAGCATTACAGATATTATTAACCCTCCGATTAGTGACAGTTCTGAACTTCACGGCCGTGTGAAAAGGTCCCTACGGACTTTTTTTGTAAATCATGTTTTTTTCATATAAAAAATTTATTTTTGATTGTTTTTTGTTTTTATTGTTTATAACTAAATTCTACATACAACAATAATAAACCAGTTCATAGAATTTGTTGTTTTTATCATCATCCCTAATGTCTTTGAGTTTAGATCTTTGTGTTCAAAACAAGTAAATTATGTGTTGAAACAATAAAAAAATTATAATGATGCCCAAAAACATGCATTTATTAGTGAAATTCAGCACAAGATCCATACGGACCTATTCACACGTCCGCGTACTATTCTCACTACAACCTCAATAACTCCTAAAGTAATGATCCGATCAGCTTGATTTGCGCAACAAAATACTCTTGGAATACAGAGTAACTTTGGGGGGTAATTTCAGTTTGAAAAGGCTAAAATGTCCCTAGGGACCTTCTCACTCATCGGAGGGTTAAGGCTTTGCAATGTCGATATGTGCCTACTGCTGAAAATATCGTTTCTGTCTGATGGATGAACTGAGCCCATCATACGCCTAATTATGGCGTATATCTGGCCTGCAATTGAAAATTTTAAACCAGACACTATATATGTGACAGCGCATAGAGAAAGGGACCTAAGGGTAAAAAAAAATAAATTTTCACTTTTTTTTTTGATGTGGACAAAATCTGAGCATCGAATGAGACCGATCCCATGCCCCAAAAGTGTTCCCTCCCAGAGATATGCGCGTTTTATGATGATGATGTACACCAAAGATACACGTATTTAAATCTTTAAGGCAGAATTAGTTTGTACGTGCTGTTCTGAATCAGCTGTTTTGATTCTGATCAATTGAAAATCTGTTCTGCTGTGGACAAATCTGTAGAAAATAGAATTCAACGTTAATTGACAGCTAACAGTGCGTATGTATTAGTTTTTTGTGGTATCAAATATTACACATTTTTTATATTAAATTGAATTAAGATTCATAGGCTAATTGTTCGAAATTTGTTTTTTAAATCTCAGAAAGACATGATAAATATTCCAAGGCACAAAGGAAAGTCAACATCAGTTTTATTCAACTTACACAGCAGAGCAGAACAGCTGTTTTCGAAAGACGCAACCCTTTCATCATCAGTGCTCATGTGTATTGTGTTTGTCACCACTTATTAGGTGGTTTAGTTGAATTTGATAACAGTTCCTATTTACACAAATTATAATTAGCCTATGAATCTTAATTCAATTTTATATAGCAATATAAATGTTCGTTAAAATTTTTACTACATACACATTTTTTGTTGAAAGTTTTTTTTTGTTTTAATGCAAGATTTTTTAAGTTTGTACACACAATTCATTTTTGAACTATTAATTTATTTATTTCACAATTTTTCACAAAATTATTTATTTTCACAATTTCAATTTATTTGTTTGCTTTTAAAAACAGCTGATTTCATTAACAGAACAAGTAATTACAAAATATTTTTTACAGAACTTCACAGCAGAGAACAGCAACAGAAAGTAAAAACTAATGAAGCCTTTAAAAGGGCTCTCCTGAACAAAACTGGTTTTTACCCTTAGGCCCCTTTCTATTTTGCGCGTCACATATGGTTTTAGCAGGACAGTATCATGAGCCACACAACACCATCTATATTGGCTTTACTGCCTGTGAAATTTTCAGACTGTAAAAATGTACGTGTTGGCAAGATAAATTGGTGAAGAGAATTTTAAAATTAGATTTGAAGTCGTTGAAGTTCTTAGGAGGGGCTTCGTCTAACATCGCGTCTATGTGGATAACACCATAATGGAGCATTTGAAAACCAAGATATCGCTGATATGCCAAACGAAATCTACCAAAAAGTAATCGAAAACAATCTAGAGGCTAAAAGTATAATTCATTAAAAAATATATTGTTTACAAACTGTTTATGTAACAAATTTTGTATAGAGAATTGTAAAAAAAAACGGGTTACGTTTGGGCCTTAAACGTTTTACATTTAGATAATGACAAAATCCATCCCAGCATTATAATGACATACGAGTTTCACTGCAGTCACATCTTTATGTCTAAAATTTATTTATCTTTGCTGTAGAGACAAACAGAATGACAAGCCGTTATAACAATGTGATAATTTGCAATCAAATTTAATCTTTTTTTTTTTATCGAACAATGAAATTACAACTTCAAAAGGCAATTTGATTAATAGTTTGTAAACAAAGTTTATTTGGAAGCTTCACTTTAAAGACAAATGACTATCAACGCTTGCAATTAAGCTTATCAAATTCCGATAAACTCTGTAATGTCTTCTTCTCGATTGTAGTAGCAATTTTGTTTTTTTTCAGTATTGAATTAAATGTCATATCTTAATGGCGCTTTTGGTAAGACAATCTATTAATGTTACTGACTGGGGAGAAAGTCAAGCCCACAAAACTTTATTTAAATACACAAAACTTGAGACAATAACTTCAAAAGCTTTAAGAGATTAACATGTTTAATAAAGTGATAAAAAACATAAGCAAAACGAAATAAACAAATAAATAAAAAAGAACTAGAAAACAATAGAAATAATATAAATTAATAACCAACCAAAAGATATGCGCGATGTCAGAATTGAAATGTACGAGTATAATATTGTGTTATATTTTGAAGTGATACATATAGACAAACAAAAGACTTAAGGCACAAGCAGCTAATGAAGTGCTTGTAAAGTGTGTTTTTATATCAGTGCGTGTGTCTGTCTACTGCTCAACAATAAAATAATAAAAAAAGTTGTCCATAAATTATAAAGTTAAAGCTTTTTTTTTTTTGTTTTAGATAACACGACTCATCTCTTAATTAAAACGTTCACAGCAAAATACCGTAAATAAATTTGAATAAAATATATTATTTGATCTTTCAATTCGTCACTCATTAGTTTTAATAATCGTTAAAGTGGTGTGAAAATTAAAAGAATTTGTGCGTAGAGTTCTGTGACTTTTCCATTCTAAAGTTTGGAATTTTGTTTGTGACACAACGCCTTATTAGTCGGTGGGGAACATTGTGTTAGCTTCAGCAGTTGTGATATCAAGATCGTTTTAAAAATAGTCTCTGTCATTTGGAATAGATTTTTAATTACAATATTTAAAAGCAATTTTTAATACAAAAAGTTTTTTTTTTAATACAGAGATCAAATGCATGTTGTTTGATAATTTTTAATTATTATGCTAAGAATTTTTGTTCAGGTTTAAGTTTAAGGCTGTGAGTGAATATGTAAAGTAGTTAACACAAGACTATGAAATGGACGGTCCAGAGTTCAAGTCCGCCCTCAGTCATGAATATTGTGTTGAATTCTTTTGATTAGCACTAGTGCATGCTTGTATTAGTTGTTGTCAGCCTGTTTCAGTGACGAGGGCATTGCAGCGATCACTAAACAAAAGTGGTAGCGATTGACACTGTCATGTACCGAAACTGCAAAGGAGGAGCACCCCCCTCCTTCATCGCCCCTATAGAAAAAAATTTGCCCGCGAACTAAAGGAGTTGAAATAGTTACAAAAAAAATTCTCTAACCTCTCATTTTTCTTTGTTTGTCTTCTTAAAACAATCCCCTTTCTTCTAGTTCCGGTGCAATGCACTGCATGTGTAGGGGGCATCCCGTGAGTGCTGAGTCCGTTAAAAAAAAAAATATATGGAAATTATTTTTTATTTTAAGAATTTGTATTAAATTCATATTTTTATGAAGAGTGGAATATGAAATCAGTAATTATTTCACCTGACCTCATCAGTGTCGTTTGTTCAGTTTCTCCATTTTTCAATGCTTTTAACGAAAACTGTGAACAAATAAGTCGTTTTATAACCTCCAAAAAAGAATATGGAGGGTATATTCACTTTGTCATTCCGTTTGTAACGCATCGAAATATCCATCTGAGACCCCATTAACTATATATACTCTTGATCAGTGATGAAATCTAAGACGATCTGAGCATGTCCGTAAGTCCGTCCGTCAGTCTGTGGAAATCACGATTTAGTCTAAACTAAAAGTCAGACTCTTGAAATTTGGTATAAATATATCCTAAAGGATAGCACAGGTAAAGTTCGGTGATGAGCTAAATGGGGCAAGAGGGAAAAAAGTTCCTCTAAGAAGAACTAAACCAGCCTCTAAAAAACATCATAATTTTTAAAGTTTTTTTTTTGTAATTTTGTTAAGCAAATGATATATTTTTATGTCAAAGAAAGTCCAACGCGTTAAACTTGGAGCCATAAAAAAAAATAATAATAATTTTTTGACCCCGCCCCCTTAAGTGGGCGTTATTATATGCAAAAATAGTGTAAACATTTAACAAATTGTTTTACTTAAGCCTACATTCCTTGAAAATAACATTTTTAAGCTTTAATGACGAAGCTGAGATGTAACCTGGTACCACTCTGCCCTACCCCCTCCTCCCCCTTTGCCGCCTAAATAATCATCTCAAAAAAAAATTTTAAATTTTGTATATAATTTATCCCAAACATTTATTTTTAGAGTTTTATGACAAAAGTGAAATGTCTCACCCACAGCCCTTGCCAGAGCGACCTCGCCAAAATATAGTCTTAATACCCTTTAGTGGGCGTTGACGTACGATATTATATAAAGGAACTCTGTCCCACCCAGTTAAACATTTTAAATTTACTTAGCAAATGTTTGGAGGGTATTTAAGATTCGACCCGGTCGATTATAACGTTTTTATTATAAAGTCATAAGGTTGTATTTAAAAAAAAGTAAAAAAATATTTTGAAGCCTTTGGGTACAAAGTTTTTACAGTTTGGCAGCCACAATCAGTAACAACCGAGGCACACTCTTACCTACCACGGACCACTGAAGACAACCAAAGAAGCAGCCTTTGCGCCTGATATTTTTGTTCAGCACTGGAAACACTTTTACAGTTAAGGGAAAAGTTAAAAATTATTGAGCCTTTTCTTTACAGTGTCACTCAAATTATATTAAATTATTGAAATTATACGAATATTATTTAATACTATGAAATATTATTTTGAAAACTACACATTTTTTACATCATCAGACTCAAACAATGAAAAAAGAACATAATTTCGGAAAAAATTATTTATATGACTACATGCCCTTTCGCTCCCCAGGCTAACATAGAGTTGAAAAATGCCTCATAACAATGACTTTAAAGTAAAAGAGACAAGAGTGATCACTATCCTAAGGAGGCACCCTACATTTAAACCAGCATGTGCTGGGAATACAAAGAGGTCGCATATAAATCTTTTGATTTTCTTACAAATAAATGAAAGTGAAAGCAAACTTTTAAAGAATCTTTACAAACACATTTTATTTTCAAAATAACAATGGCAACATAGAAAGAAGTTCAATATAAAGTGAAGTCTTTAAAACAATTTATCAACTTCTTTTTTTTTTGGATCTCTTTATATTTTTATTGATACTGAATGTGTATTTTTGTGATTTTTGTTTTGTCTTAAAGATGAGTCCCCTCATCAAATCAATGGAAATTGAAAACATATGCCACAAATTTGCATACAATTGTCACAATAGTTTAAATTTAAATGAGTCGAAAGATAAAACAGCAACAACAACAACAAAGTCACACACTCACTCTGGCATTCATTTCAATACCGGAAATTTGTTACACACAATGAAAACAAAACTTGCCAAAAATAGTTCGAGCCATTAAGTTAATGTGGCAACGTTTGGTAAAGAAAAGATAAATAAGAAGAAGAAGAAGAAGAGCAGTCTTTATTGTAAATAGATAAAAATTGTAAAGAAATTTAAATATTTTTAAGGTGCGATTTTGTAGTGTCAAATGTTAACGACTCTATTTATTTATTATGATGCATAAAGTGTTTAAAATTATGTTTATTTGTTTATTTTATTTGAAAATATTTTTATTAATTTTTAATATTTCAATAAAGTTTGTGTTGGGCCAAGATTTAAAAGAAATTATCTGCCATTTGTTAAAACGAATATTAGCTAAACTTTCTTTGGCAAGAATTTTTTATTAATGATCTCATACAGTTTGAATATTTATGAGCATCTTGTTCGCTTTTGGAGTTTTGTAAAATACTCGTGTGATATTATGGCACTTTCCTTCTCACAGGTTATCGATTTATGGACATTTTCATCTGCTTGTTATTTTTAATGGTTACGGGCTTCTGTAGGTCACTTCCATAAAAACTTAATATTTTCTCAAATCAGCTCAAGTTAGTTGTAGTTTAATAACAACCATCTTATTATTAATAATTTCTAAACATTTTTATCTACATTTTAATTTTGTATATTAAACGTTAATTTTCTGTTTATAAGAGGTTAAACAAACAAATGTTCATATAAACATTTATTTTAATTATAAGCCTCTTTGAATTTATTTTTTTCTTATTTTTCTTTGTGTAATAGGCTGTAAAGCTTTTTATGTTTAACTCCAGACTTTGATTGGATCTACTTTTCAGCTTCACTTTTGTTTAAATTAAAAAATGCTCTAAGAAAATAAACGATAAATAAATATAAATATTAATAGTTCCTATTAAAAAAATTGCATAAAAACTGTAAGCGTATTAGAAATGTTTTTGATATTTTTTTAATTACAAAAAGACAATATGAAAATTAAAAAAGATATTAAATAAAATTGTGTAACCATGTTTTTCATAGAATTCTCGTATGCAATTTCCAAATAAAATTTGTATAAATAAAAACTGTTCTTATATTAAACAACAAGAAAAAAACACATGTGAGTATGTGATGATAAAAGTGTAGCGACCTTTGAAAACAGCTGTTCTGCTCTGCTGGTATTGACTTTCCTTTGTTCTCTATCCTTTATTTATAATGTCTTAATGGATTTAAAACGAAATTTTCGAACAATTAGCCACAGAATTTAAAATAAATGTTGTTTATATTTTGCAGTCAGCTGTTTTCTTTTTATAAAAAGCGTTGCCATATTGCATATATATTACCAGATGTATTTTCTTTCTTGAATTTTTAGCTGTTGGATTTTTTTTTTTTGTATTTCTGTTAGTGGTTTTGAATCCGCAATATGTGAAAATATATATAAATTTTTTTTAATTTTAAAATATATTAAAACTTGAAAAAGCAAAGAAAATAAAATCAAATATGTGACCTGCTCCACGAAAAGGAACCTCTGCGCCGAAAAGAAGTTATTGAGAAAAACGCGTTTAAAAAAAGCGCTTCGTTTTTCCGTGTTTTGCGCCTGGTTATGCAACTCTTCCTTCAACCTGATCATCTGGCGATGTATTTCGACTCTCTGGTACTTTGTACGATGTTCACTGTGCAGTGTTGCCTCTATGAAAATTATTTCAATGTATTGGATTTAAGCCGATAGAATTGAATCTATTATTTATTATTATTTAATTTATCTGTTTATATCACATTTTTAAATTTTTTCATTAATTACGTTCATCTTTACAGGTGATTTGTAAAAAAACTAAAGACATAAGAACTTGCGGTTTGCGGCAGTTGATAGAGCGTATTTTTCCTATAAGAATCACTCAAAAAGTAAAAAAAATTTTTCGGCGCAGAGGTTACTTTTCGTGGAGCAGGTCACATATGTAAAATATTGCGAATGGCGACAAACTTTTTATTTTATTGTTATACATGGGACCGGCACTCAACATATCAACCCTACGCATACAAATGAATTTACTCAAAACTATTATAGAAGAGGGCAGTGTTGAAGGGACAAATGAAGAAGGATGGGAAGATTTGTTGTAGCTATGTATATTGATTTTTACTTTCCCGGCGAATATTCGCTACATTACAGATGAAAGAAGGTGCCGTAATGTGCTTTTTAGTTCATTTCTGTATCAATCGCTGCCGAAGGCTATACCTTCGTCCTTGAAACAGGCAGAAAACAACTAACACTATTGCAGACCAGAAGTATTTGCTTGATAGCATAATTACAATAATAAAAGTTGTTCATCTGTCTCCTTTCTAGTTCCGGCGCAATGCACTGCATATGTAGGGGTCATCCCCTGAGTGCTGATCCAAGATAAAAATAAAATTAATTATTTTTAAGGGGGAAAAAATAAAACTTAAACTAATTTTTGGTGATATCGAAGTTTTATTGCCAAGGACGTATCTATTCTTAGTTAGTTGCGTAGAGGAGAAGCTAAAATTCCATAAAAACTAAGGCTGCAAGAAATAATTGTGTAGCAGGAGTAGAACTACTTTTTAGATGTCTGTTGCTAATTAATGTAGCTGCGATATTACAATTAAAATATATATATATATATTTTATAAAAAAAATTCTAAGAAAATTGGGGCAAACGGTTCCCTAAAATGCTGCATTCTCCCGCAGTGAAATGCGAATAATAACTCAACAAAAACTTTTCAAATAATCACTTTGTTGCTTTTTAATTATTATTTTAGGAAAGAGATCGTAATGCAATTTAGAATTTAGTGTTGCACAATAATTCCCAATAAAATTGAGGGTGTTGTTGGCTGAAACAGTTAACACGAGCGTATAAAGTCGAAAGTCCCGAGCTCACTTATGCACAGGTAATCCGTGATTACTGGTTGCATTAAAGAAAACAATTTTATAATTGATTTTTTACTTGTAGTTTAATTTTTAAAATAGTGTTTTAATTTTAATTGATAAAATTTTATTGGTGGCAGGCAACAAAGTTTACCAATTCTCGGCAGTGATTTATTTTCAATATTTCTTTAGACATATGACTACCCTTCAGTTGAGCTTAACCTTGGCAACAACCTTTTCATATGACAGGCCAGTCACAACAATTTTCCTTCAATAGCAGATTATTATTTATCACTTTTTTGTAATTTTGTAAATAGGCTGCACATGGAAAAAATTTAATTTTTTAATTGCTGGAAAAATATTCATGATATTTCCGAAAAAATTTATTTGCAATTTTCCAATTGCTGAATAATTTTTTTTTAATCATTATTCTTTAAGAAAGTATTCCTTGTCAGGCTTTTTGGTTTCTGCCAAGGCTTCCTTATGACGATTAGATCTTCTTGATTGTTTTATATGCTATTTTCCTTATTTTTTTTTTTCTTTTCGAATAAAGCACTTTGCTTCAAGATATTTCAGTTTAAATCATGTTAATACACGTCATTTCTCTTAATCCTTTTAATCTTTATGGGTGAGAGAAACACTAAACGAGTGTTAAAAATAGCCGTTGTTTATTTTATGGCCCACCTTAAGTTTACCGCCCAGTATTTGGTACGGAAAATATTACAGTTTTTATCTTAATGGATTCATAAAAAGCAAAAAAAAATATTGTTAAAGCATTATAGCCAATAGTTGGAAATAATGAATTTTTTTTTGTGAATAATTTTTAAATACAAACAAATTTGCTGAATAGTCGGTCATGATGGTTTACTTAGTCATTATAGTTATTTCAATAAAAAAATCTATAGGTATTTATTTCACAAAGACTTTTATTGAAATTATTTCCTTAAATATAGAAGCAGAATTTGAAAGGAAATATTTTTTATAGCGAAAGTATTGCAAGGAGTGTATGTACAGGGTGGGAAAAAGAAACCAAGGGGTGTAAAAGTTTAATAACTTTTTTGTTTATTAGCTTTTTTTATTTTTTCTTTCAGACTATATAGACAACACTTGGAGAATTTATAATGGAGAGGTTCACAACTGAACAGAGAACCAGAACAATAGAATTTTATTATTTAAACCAGAGATCAATTATTTTAACGCAAAGAGCATATCGTCGACATTTTAACGTCAGAATTTCGCCCTCTGAAGCGATGATTCGTTGCTTAGTTAATCGTCATCACCAACATGGCAGCGTAAGAGATTTGCCAATTGCACCCCAAAGTGTACAGTATGGTATGCGACCACATCTGAAAATGTCATTGGGGCCTACTTCTTCGAGAATGAAGATGGAAGTGCTGTAACCGTAAATGGAGAGCGGTATCGGTTTATGATAGAAACTTTTTTACGTCCTGCTCTTGAAAACAGATCTGGTATGTGGTTTCAGCAGGACGGAGCCACTGCCCATACTGCCCGAGACACAATGACACTTTTAAGTCAAATTTTTGGAGAGCGAATAATTTCTCGAAATTCGGAAATTATTTGGCCAGCGCGATCGCCAGATTTGACAGCACCCGACTATTTTCTTTGGGGTTTTTTGAAGGAGCGAGTGTATGTGAACAAGCCAGAGACAATCCTTGAACTCATGGCAAACATTGTTGCAGAAATTCGAACGCTACAGCCACACGTTTTGAAAGATGTTATGGAAAATGCTCTAAAAAGATCCCATCAGTGCGAAGCTGAAAACGGTGGTCATTTAAGAGACATCATTTTTCATATTTAGTGTAAAAAAATTTCAATTTTGTATATTATATAATCTGAAAGAAAAAATAAAAAAAAATTAATAAACAAAAAAGTTATTAAACTTTTACACCCCTTGGTTTCTTTTGGCCCACCCTGTATAACCAAGACCTTCGTTTGTAGAATTTATCCTGTTCACTTAGTGTGACATTTTTTTGCAAGATTTCTTTGATTGTTTTAAAACTTAATAGAGGATAATCATATTATAATAGCACAACAAGCATTATCGTATGGTACTTAAAAAGTCTCTAGGCAGAGCACAATAGTTTTTCGGTATATTTACACCCAGAGCTCGTTAAATTCATTAGCCTTCAGATGTGTGTAACAGTTGGCATTCTGTTAACAGGGGACCAGTACCGACTAGCGGGAGATCAGATCCTACTGAATAAGTAGGAGATTGATAGGAATTTATCGATAAGCATTCAAGTTAACATGGACTGGTTGGAAAATTTCGCAAACACACACAAACAGACCTTCTTTCTTTTAATTTTTTTTTTATTTATTTGAAACTAAGAAAAAGATTTTTTGTTGATATCCACAAGCGAATTGTTGGCTTTTAAGTCATAATAAAATATTTATTAATTTTTATCATGTTCTTTTATGTAGCCACATTTAATGGAGTTTTAAAACGCAAACGTTTCTATGGCACATCCCGCCACATTGATTTCAAACTTGTAAAGCCAAGTAAGAATTATTCAATTAATGCTAATAAATGTGGGCTTATCCATAAATTGAATAATAGGGTAAATTTTTCGTGTTATTAAAAAATTAATTTATTAAAAGATGCACGAGGAAGAGTAGAAGTTCTAGAAGAGTCCACGAAATTTGCGGCCACTAAAACAGTGCAACGTATATAAGAATTCTGCCATATCTGAAAGAACATCGACTGCAATTTTAAAGAGAGTTTCTACACTTTCATAGAAACACTGAAAAACTATTTTAGTGTTCGTTATTTGTAATCCCCTGATGCTACAACTCCTTCAGGAAGAATTGGAAGGGAGCCTCACAACGACGATATAGCAATAGGTTGTGTTGCTTCATTCCAGGGCTAAAAAAGGATAACGATACGATAAAAATTCATTACCAACAATATGTGTATTGTCGTTTTCGTAGATATCTCTTAAGCCAGGGATCTCTAAATTGAAAAAATATAACTTATTATTATATTCCCTTGAAAAGCAGTACAATGTGGCGGTTGGATTCAAAAATTTAGGACCATTTTTTTTTCTTGGACCAGCACTCAGGAGAATGCGATGCATCGTGCCACATTTAGGAAAGTTGGTTATGGGAAGGGGGATAAAAGGGATTAGTGTTTGTGGCCATTCGATTTGAACCTCCCCAAGTTGAAATTGGCAGGAAAGACCTCTGCTGGAAGTTTGTTCCACATACGAACCGTTCGGCCAAAGAACGAATTCTCTCTGTAATGCGTGGTGCGGTTCACTGGCAATTCAACCACAAACGGATGCGCCCTATGTGAAGAGCGGGTAGCTCGCAAGAATAAACGGTTTTCAGGCACAAAATCCCTTATTTCACCAGAACACATTCCGTTGTAGTATCGGTAGAACAGTGAAACACACCCCACGTTACGTCGATGCTTTAATGAGTCACTAGAGTTGGCTACCCTACTGTCAGCGATGAGCCTCTTCGCTCTCTCTTGTACGCGGTCGATTAACTTAAAAATAGACTTTGAAGCACCGGCCCATACATGAGAGTTGTATTTCATTTTAGGTCGGATGCGTGATAGAGCGTATAATATTCTCCCATTCAAAACAGAAGAATAGTTTTTTCTTCTTTTGGATTTTTAGTACTAAGGAAAATATGCATGTGCTAATCTATGTGCTACAGAGATACCTTCACACATGAAAACAATTTTTTTCGTTGCGCATGCGCAATTGTGCATAATTGTTACGTGATTAAAAATAATGCGTTCGTAAGCGTAAGTGATCATGAACTCCTTAAATATTGTCCTGCGTGAGCGTGCGTGAAAGAAAATTGGGCTACGTGATCGTGAGCTGAATTTTATTCACGCGCACATCCCTAGTCGGATGGCAGTATCAGCCTCATAACACACATTTTAGCGTGATAAATAATGGAAATATAAACAAAAACTCTAAGTGAATATACGGAACCAGCGAAATTTAAAAAATTATCTTCATTTTTGAACAGACCTCGTATTGCCGAAATATTATGTATTATGTACTTGGGGATAAATACTCTATATCGGGGAAAAAATTTAATTGTTTGAAGTCGGAATAATTTAAAATTTTTTACGTTCTGTGCTGGAATTGGTAAAAGAGATTTAATGCTAAATTGGTTCTTAGGCCATACCAGGCTAAAAGCTTTGATTTAACATATAGAACCTATTAGCTTTTTTACTTTAGTGCAGCAGCCCAACGTTTGCCTAAACACCCTTTACATCAATTCATAGAAAATCCAGTAAACCAAAAAAAAAAAAAAAAATTAAAAGAAAAAGAAAAAAAAAGAAGAAATGAGAAAAGAAATTAAAATTACTTAATTTTTATTTAATTGTTTGCAAGGTGAAAAAATACAAGAATAAAAAATCATTATAATTTCTTTTTTAAAATTCTCTGCAATTTATTTTTATATTTTATAGAAGATTAATATTCAACAAAAATATTTGTATGGACAAACAGAAAACGATACATAAATCAAATCACGCACAATTATCTATTCAATACATTTTAACAATAAAACAGTGATTTTTAATTTTCACATGTGTTACAATATTAAAAAATTAATTTCTTCTATTACACTGGACAACACTGATTATATTATAAGACAATTTTAAGAGTTGGAAAAATGTATAGCATTCAAATTAAATTCTTCGAATTGCATTTGCTTCTAGAGGTAAAATATTTCATTAAGCATTGACAGCATTTCACGGCATGTTGGAAAGGAATTTGTGATCATTTAAATAATTCATGGAAAATCGAAAGTCGTTCTACGTTTAACATATGAAATCGTGTACAGTCTCAGTTATACTTCCATCATTGGGAGTTCCTATAAACTGCATTTTGCTTTAATATAGAACAAAATATACTAATCAAAGCTCCCAAACTGAAAATTTTATTTTTCCACAGCGCAGTAAAAATATTAAATAAAAACTGAAGCCTATTTTAATGTGAACTTCCCTTCTCGGGTTCTGAGCGCTTTTGCTAAAATGATAATTAAAATATTCTAAATATTTCAATATTAATAAAAAAATTGTAATTTATAAAAGAAAAGAAAAAAACAGGCACTTCGACAACAAATGGATCTCATTCGCTGTTTTATAAATTCACATACAACATCGGCCGTGGATGACGGCGGATGTTCTTCGTCGGAGAATTCTGTAGTCCACTTTTCCACAGAAGATGTCTATTACAAAATGACTAGAAGGAAATCGTGTCTTATTTAAAATAGTTTCATACACGTAGGGTTGCCATCCGTCCTCTTTTCCCCGGACACCGTCCTCTTTTTTAGATCGTCGGGGTCCGTCCTCCTCCTTTTTTAACAAGTGTTCGGGGTTGTCCTACTTTTTGTTGCTTTTACATTTTCAAAATATCAAAACTGCTACATTTTCGCTCATAAGTAGCCAAGCTAAATTTTTAAAAACAAAACACCCAAAATAATTTACAAATAACACAGATTTCGTACGAATCAATTTTCGTTCGAAATTGTGAAACAGCCAGTAAAAATCACTATTTTGAACAAAAAGTGCTATATGTGATGCGTTAGAGACTGCGTTGGCATCACTGTATGAATTGTCAAGCACTTTATGAATATTTGAAAAAATGTGATAAACATGTATTGAAATGAATATAAATTTTTTAAATAAAAACAAGTAATTTTGTATTATTTTTGTTATTGTTGAAACATTATAAATAATTTTTAAATTATTATCTTGAAGAAGATATCCAAAGGATATTGAAATATTGATATAATTATAAAATAAATAGTTTTATAGTTATTATTTTATAAAAATAAGCCTCAAGCTCAATATAAATTAAAATAAAAAGTAATTTTGTATATTTTATTGAGTTTTTTGATTTTTGTATTTGAATATTAGACTCTTTTTTGAGCCAATTGTCCTCCTTTTTTAAGGTCGTTGTCCTCCTTTTCTAAAATTGGAAATGGCAACCGTACATACACGCCATGTATTGCTCCATACCCGTAGAAAAATGTCAGGAACTGGTATTACAAAAGTGTACTAATCAACCAAAAGGCTCTGAGTCCATAAAAGTAGTAGAAGCGGTCCATATGGCAAATTCATCTGCTAACTCACTAGCTCGATGTCCATGTGTCGTATATAAGGATATCTTAATTCCCTTCAATATCATTCATAGAAAATTAAAGCATGCCAAAACAAGCCCAGAACGAAACTATAATGAAAAAAGAGACCTGGGGCCAAAGTACCCAATCGATATATATCGATTAAATATTTAATTAAATTTTAATGAGAATCTCGATCGATATTGCATGCCATAATTTACCCTCTGAATTCTAAAAGAATGCATGTATTGACTGTATGACTCTTCAGCTAGAAGACCATGAGCCATTTGAACATTCCCACAAATAATCCCAAATTAGTCACTGGTCACTGAACATAATTGACAGCGGCATGGACACTATCATGTGCTAAAAGCAGAGTAACAGCACCCACCTTCGTCGGCTCTGTAGCAAAAATTAGGCGGCGAAGTAAAAGGTTGAAACAGATACAAAAACAACTTTCTATCTTCTCATCAATACTATCCCCTCCTTTTCAGTTCCGGCGCAATGCATTGCATATATAGGGGTCATCCCCTGAGTGCTGGTCCAAGATAAAAAAAAAATTGGTTGCACAGATTCGTATACTAACTAGGAATTTAGGCTTGGAATAACCATAATTTTTCCATATAGAGCTAAGGCGGTGAACAACAACGAGCCCTACGCACTTAGTCCATCCTGTCCTTCCGCATAGCCAGTCGTACCTTGCTTAACACAGTAACAAGGATCAATTCATGTCCTCTACCAGCACAAAAGTATCACAAAAATAAATACACTTTCCAAAAGTCTTTGTAGCTGCAGACAATCTGAATGGGTGGCCACTTTCATAATTTATCACACAAAATTTTTAATCAAAAATAAAATAATTTGTAAAAAAAAAATCCACTAGCTCTGCCAACTATCAAATAAAAGCTACACCTCGAATAAAATAATAATTAATGCGTATTTAAAATTAAATTATAAAGATTTAATTTTCTTTTTTCTCCCTCAAACTGCATAATTTCATCAGATATTCAAATAAAATTAAAATTTCCTTGCATACAATTTTATTTATCTTCTGTCGATGTGTGTTACACTTCTTACAAATGATTTGCTACAAAATAAACAGTTTATTTTAATTTCAGTTAAAAGAATAAATCAAACAACTCAATTTTTGCTTCTCACGTTTTTGTTTTTCATTTCTAGCGCTTTTCGAAATTGACTTTAGCCAACATGGATTTTAAAATTTAACATCTATTGTGTATTAAACTCTATTTTATCAAAACAATTAACTTCCTATTTTTTTATCTTTTAGTTTCTTTTTTTTTCTTTCATTTCAACAGTTTTCTATGCTTTGTAGCACAATTTGTACTGTAAATTGTTTGCTCACTGTTATTTATTTAACACAAATTGTGTTGC
The DNA here is from genome assembly GCA_951800035.1 of Linnaemya tessellans. Classification (NCBI taxonomy): domain Eukaryota; kingdom Metazoa; phylum Arthropoda; class Insecta; order Diptera; family Tachinidae; genus Linnaemya; species Linnaemya tessellans. The sequence goes on from OX637532.1 coordinate 147,387,258, forward strand.
AATGAGAAAAAAGTATAAAATTTGAAAAAGTTTTGTTTCTCTATGAAGAAGGTGCTGCTGGGGTTGGGTGCTATATAAATAATATCTAATATCCGGCCACATACAAAAATTACGTTTAAAGTTATTCAAATTAATAAGACTATCATACAGCAGAACTTTGAGGTCACATATTGAGGCATTTACCTTGATCGTCGGCTATCTTGGCATACCTCGAGAAGCTGATTTAGACAGTTACAGTTCATTTTATTTAAATATATTTATTGAATACAAGAACAATTATTCATATTCTAATAATAATGCAGACTTTGTCAATACCAATTACACAAGTGCAATAGTAGTACTTTAAATTTCAATTGCTGCTAAAAATGTATTTCACCTACAAAATGCATTCTGTGTAAGACTTTTTAGAAAATAGCATCTAGAAACTATTTGCCCTCATTTTTTGTAACCTAATATTTTTCCAATAAGTGTTTATTCTTGTTTAATTTAATGTCTCCTATTATTAATGCAATTACACCAGTTGCACTTCATTCATATTAAGCAAATAAAACAAAAGACTTAAGAAACAAACACTAGCTAAGTAAATAATGGCAGTAAACGCAGTGGCTTTGTTGTGCTTGTATAGTGTTAGAGGTGAAAAAAAAAATAAAAAAAATAATATAAAGATTGTGGAATGTCTAGTAACATGCACATGAGCAAATATTGACCCAGCCAAAAACTTTCTTCTTCCAGTAATAAAGATCTAAATAAAAAGGAAGGAACGAGCTTAATTAAATTTTTCCATTAAATAAATAATAAATAAAGGTTTATTCATACTAAAATACTTCGTAGATTAGTGTTTATATAGCGACATTAAACTGTTTGTATTTTTTAAGCAAAAAAAAAATATATATATATATATTTTTTTTTAACACATCAATCATTGTTGACTGGAGAAAAGAAATTAATTAAAAAATATTTATAAAGACTAGAAATTAAAAGAATTTTCAATTAAGATAAAGTTTGAGATGAAATACTGAAGAAAATTGAAGCCAGTGTTGCACAAGCAATGCGCAGTTTCTCTTCAAACACACTCTAGATGCACATAAAATTTTTTTTTAAATTTTTGGTTAACATTTTGACACACTTGACTAAAATTTTTGGCCCGGCTACCGATTGGTTTGGATGTTTGCTGTGGGTAAGTAAATTATATGTTTTACTTTTTATTTAAATGTAATAAAATATATTAATGACAGACTAATTATGCAAGCGGCAAATCGTCTGTAATTCGTCAACACGAGGAAACTATTTTATATGCAACTAAAAAAAGCACTTGCTAAGATCTACTACTTTGCATTTAGTTCTTACGAATTTAATTTCCTATCCTTTTGATATTATTATTTGAATACTTTTTATAAATGTTAGGATTGTGCCCCAACTTTAACGTGTTAATAAATCAGATTGGTAATGAAGCTTATTAATAACACTGACAATTGAAATGACCACTAATATTTCACAAGTAAAGCAGCAGAAGTAATAAATATTTAACAAGCGAAATTATTGCTTGAAAATACAAGCTCATAAACCGGAAGATTATCAGGCAAGTGTAATATGTCACATTAACAGATTTTATTACGAATAGTGGCATACGTTAGAGAAGATTTTGAAATAAAAAGTAGGATATATAAAATTATCAATTAATTCATATTCAAATTGGCCTCATAAAACATCAGTATTTGCTGCAAAATATATTTTAGTTATTTTATTCTCCATAATAAAAATAAAGAGCCTAATAACCGACGTTCTTCTGGAAAACATACAAACATTCATTCCAATTCAGGAACCATATTTTTCAAACACTCAAAACTAATTTCTGTTTTTTTTTCTGAAATATAAAATATGTGTGATTCCTAAAGAAAGAAATTACTTTTATTTATTAATTTTATAATCTTCCCAAAAAGAGTTTAACTTTTCCGTCTCTTGAGCTCGTTTTTAACACCAATGAATATTTCTCAAACACATAAAATATTTTTTTTAACTCGGACCAGCACTCAGGGGACGACCCCTCCATATGTTGTGTATTGCTCCGGAACTAGAAAGGAGGGGATAGTAATAAGGGGGCAGATGAAGAAAAGTGAATGAATGAATGAAAGACAGTGAATTTTTTATAGCAATTTAAACTTTAACTTAATTCGCCGCCTAATTTTTTGCTACCGGACCGACGAAAGAGGGTGTTGCCGTTAATATGATTTTAGTACATGATCGTGTCAGTCGCTGCCAATTATGATCAGCGATCAGCGCTATGCCTTCATTACTGAAATAGGATGACATCAACTAACACAACCATGCACTATTGCTGATCAGAAGAATTCGACACAATATTCCTGAGTGCGGAGTAGAACTCGGGATTTTTTGCTTCATAATATCGTGTTAACTACTTTAGCCAACTGCACCCTCAATTTCTAAAGTAAAAGAAAAATTTGTTTTAGTTTCTTACTTTTATGTGGGGAAAAAAAATTTCGTTTGATTTTTAAGAGCAATTAAATTCTTCCTAAGGTATAAAATAGGTTTAATTAATAAAAAAAAATTAATAAACAGAAATATGTTTTAACTAATTAATTTTGTTATTTTTATGTACCAACAACAGTTTCAATTGTTCAACCCTGGAACGGTTTTGGTGATTTTTCTTTAAACTTTAATACCTATTAGAATTTCCTTGACTATATAATCTGCCTTATTACCGTTCTCGAATCGACTCGAGCGTTTGTAATAGATTAAAGAAAAATCTTGTATTTTTCTTTAATCTATTACATTCTTTCGAGTCGAATCGAGAACCGTAATTAGGCCCAATAGTTTTAATTAACAAAACCATAAAAGTAGTGCCCTCTTTGGTCACATTTATGTGCCAAAAAAAAAAATTTAATTGTCCAACCCTGAAATCGAATTTTTTATCTTTTTCTTCAATTGTTAATACAAAGTATGATATAGGTGACATTAATAAACACAAAAAAAATATTATTAGTTTTGGCTAAGTAATTTTATGTACCACAATAGGTTTAACTTATCCAACTCTGGAACCGTATTTTGAATTTTGCTGATTTTTAATACTATTTTCAATACATAAATCCAATACCGAAATCTTAATGTTTTTTAATGGTTTCAGGAGACTCATTTCTCATACATACAGAATAACACACGGATATCGTCAGTTTGACTTCCCTATTCATAAGGAGCCAGAATATATTGTGAGTCCTGATCTTAATATTGTGGAAATCACACAGGGAATGACAAACCTGTATATTTGGCATTTTTTGGTAAAGGATATAAAAATAAATGATGTGATATGATTTGATTGATATTATCAACATGATGTCGTACTCTACTGTTGTGCGACAGAACGATATGGAATGACATTAAGGACAGGCAGTAAATGTTCACTCAAGCAATATTTCATTTAACGTGATAGATTTTATTTGAAAAAATTGTTTATATTTTAATGTGCCTTATTACCGTTCTCAAAGCGACTCGAGTATTTGTAATAGATTAAAGAAAAATCTTGAATTTTTCTTTAATTTATTACATTCTTTTGAGTCGAATCGAGAACCGTAATAAGGCCCAATATTTCTGGATTTTGCAGATGTTGGTGTTTATAACAAAAATTCACCTAAAACTCCCAAAATAATTCCATTGACTTAATGGAATTAAATTCTAACAACAAAAAATAAAGTAGACTTGATCAACACTTTAAAATAAATTTTCTGTGAAATTTTTACTTAAAAGCACACTTGAAGTATACATTACAGCAGTAAATATTTGTATTTTACCTTTTTAAAACCCTTTGGTATTTAATAAAATACACAACAACATTATATATTTAATCTCTGATATATATAATTAAAAAAGAAAAACAAAATTAAATCAAAGTTAACATGCAATTGATATTTTTGAATATAGACAACCTGTAATTGAGCAGAATATGATTATGGCATGATTATGATAGGAACATCTATTTCTAACGCTGTATGTGTGTTTTTGTACAATAAGACATAAAAATAGAAATAGAAAAATGTCTACAATATTATAAAAGAGAAATGCTGATGCTGCCGCCGCTAAAACATCACATTTTAAGCCAAATAAAAGCCAACAGGCAGCAACATGCATGTGTTGCATGTTTGAAATTTTTCAAAGAATGCTTGAGAAACACACAATCACATACATGCACAGAAGCATTTAAAAAAAAAAAACAAAGGTACATCATACTCCTATAACACACTAAAATACCGCACGTACACTAGTCCATACCAAAATTGTTAGCATAACTGATGGTCGTCAGTCGACAGTCGTCTACTTTCAAACGTTAGTATAACAATAAAATACTCGTATATGGCAGCAGCCAAGTTGATATCAGCATGAAGCCTTAACGAGCAGATGATGCAGCTACAAAACTACATCCGAAATTTGTTGTATTTTATGTTGGAAAGGCAAACGAAACGAAAACTGAGTTCATCTTACAGAAAATACCACATGATTTAATGTAACGCACAGGTGTAGCTCGTCCACATTCAAACAAACCTCTAGGAAGCAATCCACAAGAAATACTTGCATGTGTGAGTGTTGCCTAGTTAAATCCACTCATTGATGAAGAAAAAAAGAAATAATATTAAGCACGTTGAAGAGCAAACAGCTAGAGAGAGAAAGAGAGAGAGAGAGTTTATCTGCATGTGAAAATATTACCAACTTTCTTTTTGGCCGACTGAAATTACAACTCAAACTTTTTCTTTACTTCTCTAGAGAAACGAACAACTTTTTTTTTGTAGTAAATTTTACTCTTCAAATTCTTTACAGTTTTAAGCCGGCTTTGGCTCAAGAGAGTTTGCAATTTTCTCTCTCTTGGATTTCGTTTGCTTGGAGTGTTTGAAAATTTTGAAAAACTGATTTTATTTATTCTGCATAAATGTTTGTGGCAATCTTGCGACTTGGCCTGCAATCATGAATGAGTTTCATTTGGCGCTTTAATTTGTAGTTTTTTTTTTCATTTGTATGCCAGCAGCCGGTGAGGAAAACACTAGCAATTTTTGAACATTTTTTTTTGTTCTTTCTTTTATAGTGTAATGCGAGTATACATTTCAGTTTTGTTTTATCGTGATTTTTATAGTTTTTGAATTGTTTGTAAAAGGTGGTCATTTCGATTTTTGTTGTTGCTGTTGTTTGTTGCTTAGTTTTTAATGTAAGAAAAGTAGGAGTTGTAACTAAATAGTAGATTAGCTGCACTTAATTCATTTACTGGGTGTTTTCTTAGTTTGTGATGTACACGAAATAATTGATTTGCTATTTAGAACACACTGTATGTAATTTGAATAAGGAAATAGCTTAAGAATTCTTTAGCATTACCCTTAGGGGAAAATAAGTATATAAAGCAGAAGACCTGGGGTCAAATCGCCGCCTTCGATATCAATAGAAATTTCAATACAATTTAAATAGAAATTTTGATCGCTATTGAATGCCGTAAATTGACCCCTGCATTATTTTTAGAGTCGCGGTAGTTGTCATAGATGTATGAAATTTTGTACGAGTGTTCTTGATACATTTTAAGTTTGTGCTAAAACAGGAGTCCAGTGTTCTTGGTAAAATAGTCAGATTGTAATTACTATCACCACCCCTTATTCATAAAAATTATAACAGTCTAATAACAGCGCAATAAAACAAAATTTAATACAAAGTTTGATCTATTACACTCTTATAACCCTCTCATAATTTTTATGAATAAGGGGGTGTGAGTGTAGTTATCAAAATACTCGTAGTACTTAACAAAACAAATCTTGTTTCATATTGTATAACCTTTTGTTACAATGACCTTTTAGATCAGTTATAAAACGTTAACCTCCTCTAAACAGTTTGTGGTGTAATATATTTTTTAATCTATTTCCATATATTACTGAGAACAATTTGTTTGGCTATATGATTTTATTACAGATTTTGTGGACCATTGAACTCATCTGCTTCAACTCAATCAAACAGTTGGTACAATAAAAATTAGTAAATATATGAATGGATGAGTAAGACATTTAGCTGACTGCCAGTTTAGATAGATAAATGGCTAGATGGATGCATAGACGGTTGCATAGATGTATAGACGGATGGATGGATGGCTGATTATGAAGCCAACCAAAAATATATTCTATGCGGTGTCTTCTATTTTGGCTACTTTACATTAGATACCAGCGTTGGACAATCGTGATCATCAGCGATTATAAGGTGGTCTAGAAGTTTTTCAGATTTTTCTTTTGCTTTTTTTAAAGCCTACTTAAAAATGTTTATACTCTGCAGCAGCATTCTATAAGGCCCAAAAACCAACTGAAGTTTAAGTGAAATTCCAATAGAAATTTTATATGCCAGTACACCAAAAAAAAAAATAAAATAAAATAAAAAACAAAAGAAAACAAAAACCACAAATCAATGGAAAAAAAACATGCTTCTATTTATTTTGTTATGTTCCTAATAATAATATTTTTAACAGCAGCAGTTGTAGAAAATTGTATTTGCTTTGGTCATGAAATTTGTTTTTAAAGATTTTATTTATGTTTTTAGTAAAACATAACAAAAACAAAAAAAAAAGAACAACAGAAGAAAATTTTCTCAAATTATATTGATTTAGTATCATGAAAATCATGTTAATTAGAATATAAAATAATAAACTTAAAATAAGTTAGCGGGAAATTATTAAAGAGAAATCAATAGACTTAAGCAGCAAACTTTGTTTTGGTTATTTATATTTTACTACGAAAAAACTGTTAGATATTTAAAAAAATGTTTTTTGTTAGAAATAGAACAATAGGAATTGTAATTTTGAAAGTTACATTTAGCTTGGGTCATAGTGAATTCTTTTTTTTTAACTTAACTTTTCACATTGAAATCATGTTCTCTTTTAAGGTTAAGAAAATTTTACATTTTTTTCTATAGAAGTATTTGCAGTTATTTGGCAAAACTAATGGCTGCTAGCACATTAGCTATAATAATGTTCTGTACTAAATGCTAAAAGAGTTTATATAACATCAATTTTTTAATACTTTTTTTTATTTACCAATTTCATAAAAATTAAAACCTTAATGTTTTTGAAAAAGAAACTTTATATTGACAAACATTTTAATATTATGGAATTTTAGTTTATAAACCTTTAAGAGCAGCCTTTTGATAAATTGCAGTAATTTCTGCATACAAATAATAAAGTATTCCCAGCAATAGGCATGTTTCGCTTTTAAGTCTAAGTTAATGCATACATTTTTCACACTCGAGTACTTTCAACTAGAACAAAGAAATAGGCAAACACAACTCTGCGAAACCTTAATTATTTTCTTTTTTTTCCTTTATAAACCAAAGCAGCTCAATACATGCACAAATAAAGATGTTATGAAATATTAATTTTAGTGTAATTTAATATGAAAACACACAAGAAAATGTAGCAGAAGGAAATAAATCAAAATAGTATTCCCCTTTTTTTTAATAACTGCAACAACATGCTTATTAACATTACAATGTAAAATCATTACAAAACAACAACTACAACAATATAATAAAAGAAATTAAAAAAATACAAAACAAAACAAACCAGTAAACAAATGGTTGGTCATACAAAACCTGGCCAGCAAAAGTAATGGCGTAAAAGAAAAAAATCTCAGACAATGTTGAATGATTAAATGTGTTTTCAATTACAAGTCAACAGCACCTATTACAACTCAACTCCACAATAACAAATCGAAATGAAATAAAACCGAAAGCAAAAGCTTTTAGTCCAGCAATTCAGTTTGTCTGATGCCCTAAAAAAACTTTTATGGCGTAGGAGATTAATTGTGCAGTTAATTTTTGGAAGAAATTTTACACGACTCTTGATTTTTCAGATCTTTGTTTTTTTTTTGTTTATTTATTTTTATGGTTTTAAAAGTATTAAACTTTCCTAGTGATCTAGGCAATCTGAGAAAGTTAGCTAATTTCTGACTACTTTTTTAATATTTTTTTAATCTTGCATCGGCACTCAGGGATGACCCCCCTATATCTGCAATGCATTGCGCCGGAACTGAAAACGAGGGGATAGTACTGAGGGGACAGATTAGGAAAGATGAGAAGATAGACTGTTTTTTTGTAGCTATTTCAACCTTTTACTTCGACGGCTAATTTTTGCCAGTGCCATGCCTTCATCATTGAAACAGGCTGGCAACAACAAACACAACCATGCACTAATGCTGGTCAGAAGAATTCAACACAATATTTCATGACTCGGCGCGGGGTTGAACTCAGGACCCTCCGCCTCATAGTCTCGTTTTCTACTTCTTCAGCCAACATCACCCACAAGTAAAAGTGGTAAAAGCGGACGACAAAAAATATATATTTATAATAAAAAAACAGAATAAATAAGTAAATAAAATTAAATAATTGAAAAAATAAAAAAAAATATTAGCCAGCACAATTTATGTCCCCCTCTGGTATGAATTCAAAATGTTTAAAAGATTTCTAAAATGAAAAATATTTGATAATTAAAATCTTGTTATTAAAAATCAAATATTGATATTATTACACCATATTATAAAAATTACTACCATCGATGATTGATTTCGAAAATAAAAATTCAAAAAACTTTCAACTCCAGACAGAACGAGAAGGGCCTGTTTTGATGCTTCCCATTGAAACCTTTTCTCCAACAGTCAATGCTTTGGGCTCTAAAGTCCATTTAACTTAAACAACCAAAAAAAAACAAATCAATGTTATACAAAATCTTGGTTGTTTGCATCTTCTATATATCTCGTGCGTGGCCCAGAGCTTCAGCACTTCCAAGCAACATGAATTATTGAAGTATCATGTTTTTGTTCTTGGACCAGGGATGACCCCTACATATGCGATGCATTGTGCCAGAACTAGGAAAATTGGTTATGGGAAGGAGGATGGAGTGAGTAGTGTTTGTGGACATTCGATTTGAACCTCCCCAAGTTTAAATTGGCAGGAAAGACCTCTGCTGGAAGTTTGTTCCACATATGAACCGTTCGACCAAAGAACGAACTCTCTCTGTAATGCGTGTTGCGGTTCACTGGCAACTCAAGCACAAAAGGATGCGCCCTATGTGAAGAGCGGGTAGCTCGCAGAAATAAACGGCTATCAGGCACAAGCTCCCTTATTTCACCAGAACACATGCCGTTGTAGTATCGGTAGAACAGTGAAACATACCCCACGTTGCGTCGATGCTCCAGTGAATCAATCGAGTTGGCTACCCTACTGTCACTGAAGAGCTTCTGCGCTCTCTCTTGTGCGCGGTCGATTAACTTCAAAATAGACTTTGAAGCACCGGCCCAGTTGTATTCTATTTCTGGTCGAATGTAGGTGCTATATAGTGAGGAGATCAGTTGGGGTGAAGTATGTCTTACAGCGCACAGTGGGGTGAATGGCAGAGAAAGTGGCGATTAATTCATAGAACTCGTAATTTTAAAATGTTATTTTTTATTGATGAGTATTAATAAATACATAAAAAACCAGCATTTAAAAAAAAAATTTTGAAAAAATAAATTCTTAACCTTTTATGGGCTTTTTTTGTATTTTGGAGTAAATGGTCTTATTTGAATATTTTGCTGTAACTTTGGAATGAAAAACGATAATTTAGTAAATTAAATTGTAAGTTAGAGCACACTTTATGTACCTTTAGAAAAAATAATAAAAAAGATAATAAAAATAACTTGTTTTTTTTGTTTGGGTTTTTTTCACATTGATTTTTAGCAACCGGAATTCTCTCACAAAAACCTTCATAACTCAAAAATCGCACAAATACTCAAATAGGTATTCTGGGATTTATTACTTAAAATCTTATATTTTAAGAGCATAAAAGCATTTTTTCCTGCACTCGTCCGCAAAGTTGTTGAAACTCAATGTATGTATAGATTAAAAATACCACATATTTGGAGACATTTAATTTTTTTTTAAATATTTCTAAAACATTTATTTAAAGAAAAAATAATATTTTAAATGCGTATATACCTGAAGAGGGTTCCATTATAAAACTTTTACTTATGAAGTCTTAACAAAAACTATAATCACTTGAAATATCAACATTTTCTCTTTTAATCAATGCGCGCAAAAATAACAAAAGTGATTGAACTTTGAACACACACTGCAAATAAAGTAAACTACCAAGAACTTTTATTTTTGCAGTTAGTGATGTAGAATTTTATCTACTTTCATATGATACCAAATACGGTTGTGAAAGTTAAAGTTAATCTTTTGAATTCATCGCCACTTGTGAGGGCTTTCACCCCACAGTGCACCGTCTTAAAAAGCCGAGGCACTTGAATGATTCTTTTGAAATATGAAAGATGTGATCAGTCCATCGAACGTCGCACTGTATTTTTTTCATACCTAAAACATCAAGAGCTTCTGATTCCCCAATATTCTGATATTGAATTAAATCGTCGAACACAAAAAATGCTTTATACAAGCCACTATATGAAAGGATATATATTTAAGCAAGGCGACAAATTTTTAACAAAACAAAGACCACTTTATATATACAAAGTGTAATCATTTCATTTTATTATTCAAAACTAAAAAAAAAAATGGAAAGCTTTACAAATGCCATACTTAACTTAAAAGCCTACATCTGTGTAGGGTACAGCATAAGAAATCGCTACAAAATCTAAAACACGTGTTAATGATTTCCATAAGCATTCGTTTGCGGCATTAAGTGAATAACTGATTTCTATCACACACAAAATAGCTAAGGCGAGAAAATAAAATGTGGCTAATAAAACTGCTGCCCATGAGACGAATTGGTGGAAATAATGCATTTTTTGGAATAAATTTTAAAAGAAAATGCATTGACAAAATCTAATTGCTTCTATATCAAAAATACTTAATCGCAAAGTTTCCAAAACTCATTTATGTATGGATTTCTTAAAGTCTCTTCTTAATAAAAATGATAAAAATGGATTGAAGCGGCAAACTTTCTATCGTTAAGGTGGCACTGAATTGGTGTCCATTACCAGAAAATCTCAGATACAGCAGAACGATCAGTTAAAATACAAATATTTGTAACGAAAGTAAGAGTTATAAAAGAAAAATAATTATGCAAAGAGAAGTGGATTTTTTTTTAAGATTAACTTGAATGCCATTTTAGTTAATTTAAAATGCATTTTTATGAGGAAATAATTTATTTACGAGAGCATCGTTTCAAAGGCTTTTTGGCAACTGCCGAAACATGCAACTCACCCAGCATTAGAGCTGATTGGGCATGATAATTTTTAGTGCCCAAAGATTATTTTTTTCTCTTGGACCAGCACTCAGGGGATGATCCCCACATATGCAGTGCATTGCTTCGGACCTAGAAAGAAGGGAATAGTATTGGTGGGGGGGACAAATGAAGAAAGATGATATATCGAATTTTTTCAAGTTAAAGCTAATTTTTTGCTAAAGGGCCAGCGGTGGAGAGTGCTGTTTCTCTGCTCTTTAGTACATGATGGTGTCGAAAATATGCACGTAGTCATACCTGATGCTCAAGGAGCCCATATGCGGATGTCTTTTTTAGATATAACCGGAAAATTTTATTATAGTCATATAGCAATATAAAATGTTTGTTAAAATTCTTACTACATACAAATTTAAGCTATGGCTTGAGCTACCAATAACAAATTGGAAAAACGTTCACATGTACTTAAGTATAAAATTCAAACCAAAAAAGTTTGACTTAGGTATGATGGAACAAAAAATTCAGAAAAATGGGACATGAAGAAAAATAATCAAACGGTAACACGGGTATTATAACAATAACATGTTAACATCAGGTTGATACAGTTCCCGTATTCTTTTTCACAATAAAATTTGTGTAAATAGGAACTGTTATCACATTCAACTAAGCCACCTAATAAGTGGTGACAAACACAATACACATGAGCACTGATGATGAAACGGTTGCGTCTTTCGAAAACAGCTGTTCTGCTCTGCTGTGTAAGTTGAATAACAAAAACTGATGCTGAATTTCCTTTGTGCCTGGGAATATTTATCATGTCTTTCTGAGATTTAAATTAAAATTTCGAACAATTAGCCTATAAAATCTTAATTCAATTTATTATAGTCAATTGATTTAATTGTAGGATATCGAAGTGATGCGGAAGGTACCCTCCTTCTATGATGGCAAGCACACCTAAGAGATTTGTTGTGACTGCAAAAAGCCAAGTGCACATAATTTATGACGATCCAGCTTGAGTTATTATTTGACTGACAGCCACTGGCCGGTGTTAGTTGTGGAGCCTATGGGCAGCTGACAGGAATTACTGCACACATAAATGAGAAGAAATAAGACCCATTACAATTGATTGCTTCAAAATTCCCTCCTACACGCACATACCACATGGCTTCAGTCGCCCTTTTCTCAAGTTAAGGACAGATTACGTTTGTATTATTTGTCACCAACTTTCCCGCAACGCACCGAATAAGATATATCACAACTATTAATTAGTTAAAAAAAAATAACGTCTCATTTTGTAAAGTAAGCAGCAATCAGGTAACACATGGCTAGACATGGAGTTGTAACTTTTAGAATTTGGATTTTAACACTTTTGGCTGGTTAAATTTTCAATTTAAGGCTCAATAAATAAAAATTAAAAAAAAAACATGATTTCAATTCCACTCGAATGAGCCTGGCTGCCCGCGCATTTTCATTTTTATTTTTCCACTTAATATTTCTTCTTAATTGCCAGATAAATTAAAATCTTTTGTAAATTTATTCATAACACTTTATCAAAGTTTCACAGAAATGGCTTTTTAAACAGCATAGACCCAGCAAGAAAATATTATCAAAATGTGGCACTTAGTATTTTATAAAAAGTGTTAAATAATTAACTGATAAATATGTATTTATGTATTTCAGAACTTGGCTATTAAATCTCATGTGGACTCAATTTCAATTTGTGTAGGATCACCGCCTGTTTGAAAAAATGGCTGCAATATTGTTTTATAGTTGTTCTATAATTACCGCATATAAATAATGTGTATGAGAACGTTTGTCATATAGGCTTTTGTTTTTTTAATTCTATTGTCAAATTTCAAGTAGCTGCTCGAACATGTGAAAGTTAGTCTTTGTTAACAATCACTAATTGATACCCAATCAAAAGAACAAAAAAGGGTTGTGGCCACAAGTGTTCTAATAGTTACAAGCAGACAACAACATAAGAAATGGTACAGCTACAGCTGGCCTCTTGCCGAACACTAGGTGTTTCCAGTGTGTAACAAATTTTTAAAATAAAATAATTAAAACTTTTAGCTGACTGCAGGCATTCTGCTATTAAGAAGCCGTAAAATTTTTTTAAATTTCCTGTGGGAAGAAAATCAACCGGTTCTATTAGTTCAGGGTTTTGGGTTTCTTTGAAAAAGAAAAAAGCTACAGTTATTTGATTGGCCCATCATTAGTACTGCTGATGACGACTGCAAGAACTTTCACCTAAACAGAATACATTTAAAAATTTAACGATCGTATCATTAGCTGAATGAATAGAATAAACCTTTTTAATTGTTCTTGATCTCTGTTGACAGTTTTCTAATGTGTACGACATGTGATTTGTGTGAAAGTGTAGATTGAAATGTTTTTATTATTTATGACTCTTTAGGCGTCAATTTGCTATTCGGTGCAGCGTGAGTTATTCTACTCCCTGGCAGTTTATTACATTTTATTAAAGGTCAGACAAGTTTTTGAAATGTATGAATTTTATTAAAGCAAATAATTTTTTGTTAATATTATATATTTGGGTATTTGTTGTTTTTCACAAAATTTTTTAATATTATTCGTGCTGATTCTTTTGCCAAATTTACAAAAAAAAAAGTTCAAAACTGATTATTTCAAAACAGTTGTAGTATGACATAGTAAGAAAACAAAAAGGGAAAAATTTATTATTGAGTTGTTGTTATAGCTTTGATATTTACTTAAGCTTCTGATTCAATTGAGTCGAAATTTAAAATAATATCTTTAGTTATTCTAAGAAATGTTGGGTAAGGTTCCCTGATGATCTACATTAGCCCCAGTGAAATGCGCATAGGAACTGTCTAAACCCCCTCAATAATCAGTTTTGAACTTTTTTTGTAAATTTGGGAAAAGAATCAGCACGAATAATATAAAAAAATTTTGTGAAAAATAATTTTTTGTTTAAAGTCAAGTCCATTAAGTTAAGATTGTCTCATATGTATATTTTACTTTTAATTGTTTTTTTCTATTTATCTTAAAATTAGCTTTATTTGTGGAAGAAGTCACTGCAAGAAGTGGCGAAATATTGAAATATTATAACTATTTTAAAATTTGTTAAAATCGTTTATTCGTCATATTGTCTCAATTAAATTAGTGCCTATATGCCTGCAGTTCATTGGTTCTTACACCAAATCATCAGTAGACTTTAAAACTTGTTTCTTGTGTTTTCTTGAATTTCAAATTCTATGGTTTTGCTTCTGCAATTCTCAATTCATTTTTGGGAGTTTATGTATAAGCAGAGAGGTTTTTTATTTTGGAATTAAAGTTGAAGTCTACTGATGATTTGGTGTAAGAACCAATGAAATGCAGGCATAGAGACATACTGGACCACATAACAAACAAAAAGCATTATTTTAAAATTTTTTATATAAAAATACCTCATGCTTAAAAATAATTACTACAATAACATTGATAGGCCAAGAATCAACTGAATTATAATAAAAAAATAGATTTTGAAAACTATATCAATGATAAAGTTGGACAAAGTTGTTGGATATAAACGGAAGAACCTTAGCCTGATTGACCGCCTTAATTACAGGTCATGAAAGAACGTGGCACAAGGGCGTATATAGCGTATGAGTGGTGGGCTTTGGTTACATAGGGTCTACACGTAACATAATATGCAAGATGAGAGCGTCAAATTCAATCGCAGAGCGAATTATGTTACGTGTAGACTTCAAATTAGTGTTATCTCAATCTTATAAGATTTTTTATGAGAGAGTTGTTATAAGAAATGCTATACAATCTTATGAGATGAACTTTCAAATAAGCACATGCATTTGTATTTGTGTATGAAAAGTCGCAATTGAAAATCTTTAGTTGTTTGTGAATGTTTATTTTACAATTGTGACACAATTATTTTACAATTTAGTTCACTTTGCAAACAATAAACACCAATAATTTTATCAAATTTCTTCGCAAATTATAAACACTCTCTCCACGGCTGCCAATGAATTATGAATTCTTATAAGAGTAGTATTCCCCTTGGCAAACATTAAGATTAAGATGAAGAAATCCGTTCTCTCATTCTGCCGACGTTCTTTCAAATATTATGTCAGAGTTAATCGCAGTTGTAGACCCTATGTAAGTATTAGGCTAGACTCGACCCATCCTGTTAGTCGTGGAGGCTAAGCAGCAGGTCAGGCTGCTGCACATGCTAGCATCTTTATTTTATTTTTTTAACCCGGACCAGTACTCAGGGGTGACCTCTACATATGCAGTGCATTGAGCGGGAATTAGGAAAAAGGGATAGAATTGACAGAGGGAGAAAGATGAGAAGATTGACAATTTTTTGTGGCTATTTGAAGCTTTTATTTCGCCGGATAATTTTTTGTTGCAGGTCCGATCAAGGAGGGTGGTGTTGCTCTGCTCTTTAGTACATGATATCAATCATGATGGCAATCTGCCAGTTTGGGTTGGTACTCAGTGCAATGCCCTCCTCACTGAAACACACTGACAACAACTAATACAATCATGTAAAACGTGTTTTTCAGAGTGTCACAATACCAGAGCAACGCGTGAAAATTGTTGAAATTTTTAATCAAAATAATTGTTCTTTTCGTCAAACTCATTGTGCACTTCTTCCATATTTTTTTTTTTTTTATCTTGGACCAGCACTCAGGGGATGACCCCTATATATGCAATGCATTGCGCCGGAACTGAAAACGAGGGGATAGTATTGAGGGGACAGATTAGGAAAGATGAGAAGATAGTCCGGTTCATAGTTTCGTGTTCTACTACTTCAGCCAACATCACCCACATGTGGCGATATGGCGTACATAATCGTCCTCCAGAGCGGCTAATTCGAAGAACAATAGATCGTTTGCGGACCACATTTACTGTTACTGATCATGTGCATTCCGTGTGAGATGTCGAACAGTGCGCACTGCACAAGCTGTAGCCGCTGTACAGGAAAGCACTGAAGATGATCCTAAACAAATCAATTCGTCGCCGTTCTCAGCAACTGTGCTTGTGTCCTTTCACCTTGTGGAAGATTTTTTTAGTTGTTGCAAATTGGTGTTCCAGATTGCGCCTTCTATGTGCCAGTCGTGGCGGCCACATGGCAGAAATCTTATTTAAACGTTAATTTCACAATATTTTCTTTCCAATAAAACCCGTTTCATTGATATTAAAAATATATTTCCCGGTTTTATTATAATTTAAACTTGTGTCACTCTATAAAGAAACACCCTATGCTAGAGCGGATTAGAAGTATTCGACACAATATTCATGACTGAATATTTCTATCTTCCCATCTTTCTTCATTTGTCCCCTCAATACTATACCCTCCTTTCTAGTTGCGGTGCAATGCACTGCATATGTAGGGGTCATCTCTTGAGTGCTGGTCCGAGTTAGGAAAAAAACTTATTTAGTAGGACTAGCAGTCAGGGCATAACCCCCCCATATGCAATGGATTGCGTCGGAACTGAAAAGGAGAGGATAGTTTTGAGAATGCGAATGCAGAGAGGCGAGAAGGGTCAACAAAGTTGCAGATTTTTGCTACAGCGCTGACGAAGGACTTATTTGTAAATCAAGGTGAGGACTCTACTTTCATGAGAGTTTCATTAGAGTTTTGTTTTAGAACTTTTCGATACGCTACAGATTCTATCCAAGGGCAATAAGATTTTCTCGTATTGCACACCTGATTATAGGGGAAAACAGGAAAATCAGGCAAACACATGAATTGCCCAGACCATCCTCCGCTGTTGTACCAGTTATGGCTCCAGAGCCTTCTTTGGAATAGACTATGCCGGGAGCGATCACTTCACGGATAAGGAAGAATTAGACTGTATTTAGAATTTCCAGAAGAGTCACGCAATACATTGATTGGTTGGTGATCGATGACACCAAAAAAATATTCAGTTAGTGGTGCAGTGCCTGTCATCAGACCAGATCTGGTTTTATTATATATGACACTATATATGATACTAAACGCATTTACAAGCGATTGACTAGTTTCATAAAACCTGGCAGAGAACCTTCATGAGACACTCGTACCAATTGCTAACACTTGCAGACCAGTCACATGATGAATTTTGTAGCAGTCACTCATTTCCTCACAATTTTTATTTTTTTCTTGGACCAGCACTCAGGGGATGACCCCTACGTGAATGCGATGCATTGTGCCACAACTAGGAAAGTTGGTTATGGGAAGGAGGAGAGAGGGAGTAGTGTTTGCGGACGTTGGATTTGAACCTCCCCAAGTTGAAATTGGCAGGAAAGACCTCTGCTGGAAGTTTGTTCCACATACGAACCGTTCGACCAAAGAACGAATTCTCTCTGTAATGCGTGGCAATTCAACCACAAAAGGATGCGCCCTATGTGAAGAGTATTCTTAATGTTTTAAAGACAAAATAAAAATATATTATGCACACAAATTTGCTATATTTAAAAAACAATATGGATCAGCAGAGAAACCTTTGAAAAAAAAATTGCATTTACTGCTGATGAGATCATAAAATGAAAAACAATAGTCATATTCCGGTGAAATTAAAACGAAACGAAACGTCAACGCTAAACTCTTTAAATCGTGCCATTAAAAACTCTCTTGTGCTCTTTTGATGGCAGACAGAACTCTCTTGAGTTAGTTTTTCTTATTGAACAGTGTTTTGTGCCCGTGTTCGATCTGAATGAATGAAAAGAAATCAAGGACAGACAAACAGACAGTGGGTACGTGTACACTTCTAAGCCAAGTGGAGTATGATGTTGTTGTAGCAGTTTGTCTGTTGCTGCTATTACTCTGTTGGTGTTGATGGTTCGGTTTACAACTGCTACAAGCAATAAACAATTGTTTGTAAATTGTTTCAAGTCTAAACGAACGAACGAACGAACTCTTTTATTTTTTCTAGCACTTCTTGTGTGTTGAATGTATCTAGTATGTTGTTGTTGTTTTAGTTGAGCTTAAAGTTGTTCCATACACTTGAGGTTGTGATGGTAGTTTTGTGTGTTTTCTGTTGCAGCTTTACTTGTTGACTTTCTTCGTATTTTGTGTGTGTGTGAGTGTGTGATTGTGTCTTTTTTTTTCTTCTTCATCCTCTGCAGTTGTTGGTTGCTGTTTAGTGTTTTATGAATGTTTTCGTGGCGATATATATGTTTGGCATTCATAAGCATTGCCAATGCCAAGGTGATAGCACATATAGCGCGCATCACTGCAACAAACAGCCAATACCATAACATTTAAAACGTTCGTCGAAAGTTGCAGCAGCGTCTAAATTAACAATTGTAACAATAGCGGCATCTTCAAATTACCTTGACTCCAAGTTACGATTGTTTTTCGCAGCCACAATTTCTGCTACATCCGCACTAACTACCGCAAAGAAAATCTCTCTATCGAGCTGGAGAGCAGCCGAGCCGAGTGATCGTTTCAGTTAGCGAGCGCAATAAAAAGTCTTTCTTTTTTCTTCATTTATTAAACAGTGTAAAAGTATATGATCTTATATAACTAAACATAAGCTCGAGGAACACTTTAGTTATACGGTCACCTTCCTACGGTCAAGTTCGTTTTCCTTCTAACAAGAAAAAATAAATTTGTTTTTTGAACTGGGACTAGTTTTTTTTTTTTTGTAAAGGAGACCCACAAACAGTATTTATTCTAAAGCACATTTCATTAACAAGACAAGGAATTAAATATCCTACAAAATTTAAAAGAATTTTTTAAGAGAATTCAATTCAATAAAAGAATAAAATATAACAAATAGTTGTTACAAGAACAAGTCGGTGTTGTTTCTAAAGAAAACATTAAAGCAAAAAATATTTAATAATTTAAAGTGCAATATTATTTAACAAAAGGTGCTTGAAAGGATTATTTAATCACAGAACAAAACAAAACGAAATTAAGCTGGATTATTTCATCTGCAAATGAAAAGATTGGAAAGTTGCTTAAGAATTTAAAAAAAAAGTGAGTGTTTTGCAAGAATTTATATATATTTTTTTTAAATGTATTAACAACATGCTGATTATACAGGAACTCTTTTTATAAAAAAAAATGTGTGCAAAAACAATTACATCAGGGCGTATGAGTGATTTAATTTTATGCATAACGAATTTCTATTGGAAAATTTAAAAACTTTACAAACTAAATTATTGCTTACCTCACCCATTTTAATTTTGCGATCATCAAATCTGGAAAAAAAATAGAAAAAGTTTTATTTAAAAATTTTTTAAAATCCAGAATATTATAAAATAAAAATTTAAAAACTTTTTTTTCAACTAAATTGTTTATAGCGAAATTAACTTTTATATTTTTATTACTATTTTGTGGCAAGTGTTTTAAAATTGACTTTAAAAAGACAAATACAAATAAATGAGGAAAATGACACTAAAACCTGCAATATCTTAGTCAAAAGTATTGTTATAAACTATTTAAATAAAATGCATAAATAAACGGTTCTCTTTCACTTTAAAAGAAATTCATTTGTGCATAATTTAATTGCTTAAATTTAGTTGTATGTGTTTTAACTGAGTAAGAGTGTTTAATAAGATTTCCAATTCAGTTATTCTGTTGAAAAGAACTGAATGTCTAAGATACGAATTACATTTTTTAAAATCGCAAAAGTAAAGCCAAATTCGAGGAAAGTGTATTTCATGATAAAATCTTCAAAATTAAACTAAAATGCATTAATTTATATATTAAAAAGAAAAATGTTCTGATTCAATTTGAATAATTTTTATAAAAATTTTACAAGATATCAAGATTCTTTGTTGTGTATATAAATTTCAATTAAAGATTCATTGACTAATTAAGAAACTAATTTTTGATTAATAACAGCCTTATAAAATAAATTTTCAATTAGGAGTTTATTTTCTAAGTCAAGTTCAATATTATCCAATCAAGAATATAGTTTTTATAGTCTAAAGCTACAGAAATAAAACGAAATGTGAATACAAAACCGGCAAGTTATTTACCGGCTTTTTGTTACAATGAAAAAAACTTGCTGTTCTTAAGAAATATTGAAGATTTTGCTTTTCAAAATGATAAGAAAAATATTAACAGCCTCAAAATTATATGTAACATTTTTGTAAGAAAAGAACAGGTTGTTTGGCTTTCACAATTTTTGTAAATAAGACAACTTGTTTAAGAAATTGTGTAGCTTTCATTAATACCAAATTTTTATGTTGATCTTAAAACAAAGAACCATAAAATAGTTATTAAACGTATTAAAATATTAAAATTGTTGCACAGTGTCATTATTATTATTATTAATATTAATGCAGTTTGGGTCAAATTATTTCTCTTTTGCTCATATAATTTTATATTTTTTATATTCATACTCAGCTTGATATTAAGAAATTATTCGCTTTCGACGGCTATTCGCTTAAAGGAACGCGTAAATCTTCAATCTTTAAACAAAGTTTTATTAGGAAAAAAAACCTAATTTATGCAAGCTAAAAAAAAAATGAAATATGCTTTTCTTGTCTTGCGAAAATTTCAGAATGCAACTTTCTGTCTATGGCCCATGGCACGCTAAACACTTGCCCCCATATTCATAAAAAATAAAACGTATTTGAAAATTGGTTTAAGAAAATTTTGTATGAAAAAATTTGATTAAAATATATTTCAAACTCATTTTAAATTTTATGAACACCGGGGTTGATATATAAGATTTAGTATAACGAATTCATTACTTACACCTTATATAAACAAATTTTAAAAAGAAATTTTTTTAGATTATGACAAAAAATTTCATAAACGTTTTAGTGGCAGGTTCATTAAAACAAAGTTTTGCTCTTAAAATATAAAGGCCTTTTTCTAAAAAAAAAATATTTTTGATTTATACAGAAATTATAAAACAGATTTCCATACGAAATTTTTTTATAAACCCTTTATAAAGCAGAAATATTTTTTATGAATAAGGCAGTAAGTATAAAATGTGTCAGTAAGCAAATTGTATACTTGCTTAAGTGTGTGCAAAATGAGAGCTAAAGTAAAACCTCTTCCAATTATCAGTAAAAGTAAAAACCTCTTCTAATTATCATTTAAAATTTTTAGTTCATTTATTATATTTCGCTTAAGATCTAGGAATTCCAAACAATTTTGGCAGAGTATTTTTAATTTTGTAAAAGTGTGTCAAGAAAAAAAAACGAAAAACAAGATAAATGATTTTAAGCTTTAAAAGAATAATATAGACTCTTTATCTGTATTTAATAGTTTTAGACTTTTAGACTGTAGATTTTACTAAATTAAGATTGATAGGATTTTTGGTAACGTGTTAAAATCAGAAATTTGTAAATTGTTTCTAATATTGTCTATTAGATGCATATAAAAGAGAGTATGAGAAAGGCAACTGCTCTTTATTGAGTCTATTACAGTGTCACGATCAGGCGAAATTTTCTCATATATTGTGTCTTATGAAATCATGTCAAACACATAATGACAATCATAAAAAATTTAGTAAGCAAAGGCATTACTTATACTAATTAAATCAGATACTACGTGTACACTTTATTATTCGAACCTTAGAATTAATAAAATTATTAAGTTAAGAATTTTTATATAGTAACTATTTTCACGAACATTCATATTGCTATATTAAATTGAATTAAGATTCATAGGCTAATTGTTCTAAATTTTGTTTTTTTTTTTAAATCTCAGAAAGACATGATAAATATTCAATGCACAAAGGAAAGTCAGCATCAGTTTTTGTATCAACCTGATGTGAACATGTTATCGTTTCAATACCCGTGTTACCGTTTGATTATTTTCTTCACATCCCATTTTGTTGAATTTTTTGCTCCATCATACTTAAGTCAAACTTTTTTGTGTAAATAGGAACTGTTATTACATTCAACTAAGCCACCTAATAAGTGGTGACCAATACAATACACATGAGCACTGATGATGAAAGTGTTGCGGCTTTCGAAAACAGCTGTTCTGCTCTGCTGTGTAAGTTGACTAAAAACTGATGTTGACTTTCCTTTGTGCCTTGAATATTTATCATGTCTTTCTGAGATTTAAAAAAAAAAAATTTCGAACAATTCGCCTATAGAATCTTAATTCAATTTAATTTAAGAATTTTTATTCAGGCTTAAGTTCAAATTTAGAATATTTGTAATAACCAAACGTTCTGCTACTTCAACGATTATAAATATTCTAAATATTCCGCTTATAATAAAATTTTAAAATTAATAGAAATTCTTAAATTACAAATATAATTTGTGGATTCACAGATTTAAAAAATAAATTTAAAAAAAGGTCATAATATATCGTTTCATACAGAAATAATATATCTTTATGATATAAGAATTCGTGCAGAATTAATTTTGAAACTTAAGGTTTCTTTAGTACAACAATTTTCCATCAATAAGTGTGACGCTTCGTACAAACAAAAGACTTAAGACACAAAATAAAAGAAATTTTTTAGTCATAAGATTAAAGTCATTACAAAAGACTTAAGACACAGACTAAAAAAAAAATTTTTTTTGTCATATAAAATTAAAAAAATAAAATTCGCATTAAAATGCTTACCATTTAATTTCTTAAAAAAAATTATATTTATATTTTTAAAAGTTCTTTTAGAAAAACAAATTAAATATTATGACATTTTTATTTGACATTTTGTTGTCACAATACTATTTTAAATTTAAATTTCATTCAAATTAAATATTCTGCGAATATTATTTATTTATTTATTATAACGGAACAAACTGAGCCAATAAGGCCTTATATAGTTGGTGGTCTAACAAAATTGGATTTGTATTAACAACTATTAAATATTAATTGCTTTAAAAAAGTAACAATTTATACAATTAGACAATTTAATTTTAGCTTTGACTGCTGCCAAGTTTTACTTAATTTGAAATTAATACAAGTCGTACTAAAAGAAAGAATTTAACTGCGGGTATACAATTCCTGCTCCAAGTTGTACCTTTTCTCTTTCTAGAAAGCAATTATACTTATACAAATATTTAATTTGTTTTACTGTTATAAAATACCTAGTAATTTTAAATAGTAAGAAAAACATGAAGAAAAAATAATCAAACGGTAACACTGGTATTATAACAATAACATGTTAACATCAGCTTGATACAGTTTTCGGATTCTTTTTCACAATAAAATTTGTGTAAATAGGAACTGTTATCACATTCAACTAAGCCACCTAATAAGTGGTGACAAACACAATACACATGAGCACTGATGATGAAACGGTTGCGTTTTTCGAAAACAGCTGTTCTGCTCTGCTGTATAAGTTGAATAACAAAAGACTGATGTTGACTTGCCTTTGTGCCTTGGAATATTCATCATGTCTTTCTGAGATTTAAAATTAAAATTTCGAGCAATTAGCCTATAGAATCTTAATTCAATTTAATCTAGTAATTTTATTTGTCTTTGACCTCCTCCTGGCTGCTCTCAGCCGTATATAAGAGACGTTAGATAACCAAGGAAAAAACTCTGTTAACACAATTTGGATAAAATATTCAATTACAATTTTCGGTGAGGATATTTAAATATCTCAATTTTCAATTGAAAATTTTATAAATAAAAATAAATAGAAAAGAGAAAAAAAAATAATAATAAAATGCGTTAAGAAAAATTTGTCAAAAAGTGTATGCTAAATAATTGTGTATTGAACTCGACATGAATAGCTCATACCGGTAAAATGTTTTCAGTTAATATATTTTTTAAATAAGAAGCAATTTTATTGCTGGCGCAGGTAAACCTATTATCAGGTACGCTGCTTATCTCAGCATCAGCAATAGTAAAAATTAATATAATTTTTTCTAACGAGTTCCTTTCTAAAGTATGAGAATAATATTGATGTGTGTATGCATTCAGAAAAGTCTGCAAAGTGTGTTGGATTCGCTGCTTTTTGAGGGCAGCATCCATCACCGTATCCGAGATCTGGACTCGGTTCTACATAGGTTGATACTGACGAGTGGAGTGGTCTTTCAAAACGGGACCGCAGAGATCCTACTTGAATGCTTGTGGGTTACAGGCAGCCACGTATACCAACCAAATGAGAATAATATTATTATTATTATTGCGGTTGAACCATAATATATGATTTTTAAATTATGTATGAATTTTTATTAGTCGAACTTTCTTATGCAAATTGTTAATTTTATCAACGGGCTTAAGTTCGAATCTGCAAGACTTTTAGTATAAAAAATTAATAAAATAGAATTTGAACAAATTCATTTATTAATAAAATAATAAAAATGGTTTGCAGTCTTGCAGATTCGAACTTAAGCCCGTTGATAAAATTAACAATTTGCATAATATATGATATTATAAATTTCATGAGTACATTTTTCTTGCATCATCATAAAATCTCAACTTTATCTTTTGTAAAAAAAAGTATTTACTATTCAAGCATGTGGTTTTTATGATACTCTTGGCAATATATGCAATTATTTGACAGTTAAGCGATAAGTACGTGTTTCACAACTTATTATGCCCTTATATGTAATAAGCATATATTCAATAAAACCGTACAACAGGTAAAAAACTCTTGTCAGTCAACCAGTGAAATCAATTTCAATGCAGAATCTTTGTCGACAGCTGCTGTGATTTGAAACTTTAATAAAATTACAAGTTTGAAACTTTAACGAAATTATAATCAATGCCAGCTGTCTTCGAATCTGCTTCTATATATTTTCAGGGTAAAATATCACTTAATTTTTAGCTAATAAATCTTTTTAATGACCAAAAATATATTGTAAATTCCTCCCAAAGTTGTGGCTGCTTCAGCAAATAACCAACATTTCAAAGCGTAATTAATTTAATTAACACTTTTAAGCACCTCTACGTGTAACACAAAAACACACAAATACCGTCTACAAAAGTCATTCATGTCTACTTGGCAATTTACACTGTCAGCCTTTGCCAATGAACTCTCGGCTATAAATTTTTAAAGTGAAAACCAGAGCAAAAGGTTTAAACATAATTTTACTTTTTTCCACAATTTAAACTTAAAAAAAAAGGTTTAAAAAAGTTTGAAGTTTCACTTGCTATAAAATAAAATTAAAACACATTCAAACTAGTCATGCTTTTCAACAAACAAAAAAAAAAACCGGTAATTAAAAAATTAGTTATATAAAAACTAAAAATGAACAAAAAAAAATAGTTTCTTTTGTGACAGACTTCTATTTTTTTTTTTTTGTGTAATTCATTATACGTTTTAATTGCTTTTAAGTGCATTTTATGGCTTTAGCGAGTGTAGCCTACTGTTTCATTTCGTACGAGCTGCTGTCTGTCTATAGCAAATTGTTACACATTTCCTAAGTGCCTGAGATAGATGTAAATTTTTGTAATTTAACCAGGTTTAAGTTGGCAAAAAGATATGTGGAAGGAAGAAAAGAAATAAAATAAAAAAAAACATAAAACATGACACATGTTCAATTTTGCAGCATTAAAATGACACAACAATTTCTTAGCAGGAGCTCGAAGATTTCAAATAGATTGTAGTCCAAACACTCACCATTCGTTATTAGCTACTTGTCACAAAGAGTTCTGTACGATCTGAGTCAAGTGTGTTGTGTTGTGTTGTGGCTGCGTCTGATGTTTGGAATATGAAGAAGGTATCACAACTCAGTGCTCGGTTACGGCACAAAATTATCCATTTTAATGTTTAAGAAAAAAAAAACATATTCATATAATTTGTTACAATAAGCAATAAGAAAAACATATTTATATAAATTAACGCACGGTTATAAAGAGAAGGAAATACCCGCTGGTTCACTTAAAGGCAGTCAAGTTTTTCTTTTATTGATTTTACAAAAATTTTATTCAACTACATGCTAGTGATATACATTTATTATGGTTGCCGTGTAGACACTGAAAATATTCATTTCTAAAAATTGTTTAATAAAATGATGATAGGAAAATTCAATTTGAGATATTTTATTCATTTTATCATTCTCAGTTGGTACAGCTATTTGAAATAAAATTTGATCTAATTCCAATTATTTAAGTGCTGGATTATAATTTTTTGGGGGGACTGAAGCCACCAGTTTTGCGGCTGCGAGCATTTATGAAATGGGATGATGGTTCTTTAAAATTTGTGTTTAAATTTTTAAATTACATTATATTACAGGATATTACATTATATTACAGGATGGTAATTTTTTCGACAGGCTCAAAATCAAATCTGCGAAACTTCAAATTATTTTTTTATTTTTATTTAATAAATGAATTTTTTTGAATATATGGATCAAGAAACCAATCAAAATAGTTTTATTGGAAGAAAGAAATTAAACATAATTAATTTGATCCAGAAAAACAAAATCTTAAAAAATTAAATAATATTTTATATATTATATTATATACATAGTTGATATCCCTATTAACTACCACCACTTGCAAATGTGGAAAAATTGAACAAAGAACGCTTGATGAGATGGCGTAACGGCCCGAAATCAGTACTGATCCGTTCTGCTGGTTTGATGATTATGAAACATATTCTTAATATTCCCCTCTTAATATAAAATAAATAGAATTTGAACAAATTCATTTATTAAATAAAAAATAATAATTTGCAGTTTCGCAGATTTGAACTTGAGCCCGTTGAAAAAGTTAACATCCTGTAATATAATTTACATACGAAATTTCGACTAATAAAATAGAAATTCATACATAATTTAAAAAATTGTATATTACATTCATAATTTATTTAATTAAAATATTAATTGAAGCTCTGTTTCGTTTGTGATTAATCGGTTTAATTGAAAATTTTTTAGCAAAAGTCGTTCTCGTATGAATAGTTTATATGCCTTTAATACGCCACCATCAATAAAGGCCTGAATAGCTATTCAAAGGACCTCTTGCGGTATAAATACTCTACAGGGATTTTAACTTTTTGAAAATTATACTCTAGAGGTCACAATGAAAGAGAAAAGGCCAAAACAATTAATAGGAATTAATAGGAATAATTTATTTTCAACTAATTGCTCACACTATTCTCCTGTAAAAAATCTCTATCAATGGCAGTTCGAAATTTATAATTTACACAGAGGAGCAGAACAAAGCCTCTGTTGGTCATCATATGGAGGTGCTGTTGGCTGAACTAGTAGAACACGAGACTATGAAGCGGAGGGTCCTGAGTTCGAGCCCGCGCTGAGTCATGAAATAGTGTGTTGAATTCTTCTGATCAGCATTAGGGCATGGTTGTGTTAGTTGTTGCCAGCCTCTTTCAATGATGAAGGCATGTAAGAGACTTCCGGGAAAACAGTTGTTCGGCTCTGCTGTAAAAATTGGAGAATTAAATTATTGTAGAATTTCCCTTTTTCTTTAAAATATGTCTATCCTCTCTGAATATATTCTGACGAACCTTAAATAAAATTTTGAATTGTACTGATATATAAAATTTTTCCCCAAACTCTTTAAGAACTCCTTTTTTTTGTTCAAAATTTTAAAATAGTGGATTATTTTGAATAAAAATATAGAAATGGTTACAGCTAAAACTGTAAAATTTTTTCTATAAACTCTTTCTCTCCTCCTACGTTTGCCTTGGAAAAGTTTAATACCAGTGGCCAAGAGCACTATTTCCTCTTTTGCGCCTGCCATAAGCAGTTCCTGCAGCTCTAGCACAATAAAGTTAATATGTATAGCATAAAGATTTTTCAATTTTATTGAAAATTAAGCACAAAAACCTAGAATGTCTCAAGTGTTTGATTTTCATTTTCGAAAATACTCTTACAAAACAAAAGACTGAAGACACGTGCTATCACCCTTTCATTATTACACACTTTTTACAAACTACAGACTTTCACGAATTCCTTTCACCGCCAAAAATCATAAAATAATAAAAAAATTAATTAAGAACAGATTTTTATTTTTTATATGGTAATTATTTTATTCTTTTCGTTTTGTTGGTGAGCTGAGAAATATAATTTCCAAAAAAAAAAAAAACAAATGAAACTCATTCTCTAACTGCAGGGCAGTATGTATCTCGGTCCATCTTTCAGTTTGTGTTTGTATTTCAAACTAAGGAAAATGTTTAAGAAAAACATAAAAGACATTTTACAGGAAGTGCTTGTGGCACGTGATTGTATGCTTGCCATATAATTTGATTTGTCTTTCAGTAGACGAGACGTCTTAGGACGTTTGTCGAGTTGCAGTTGCTATTATTGCTTTTGAATAGCAGATGCTGTTATTTATATTGTTTACTTTTTAACAACAAGCAGTTGCTGGCTGGCAAACACACACATACATTTCTAAGCCGGTTATAAAGAAAACGATTCTTTTATACGTTCTCCTGATGCAGCAGGGAGTTCAGCGTTTTTCTGCCACTAGAAGAGTAAAAGTCTAGCATTTGTTAGAAGTTAAGAACTATCAAAGAGTTTTTTGTTTTTAAAGTTATTGAAGTGATAAGATTTATGTTGTTTAACAAATGGAAATGAAACCAGCGGAATAAGAAGCTTATTGGACGACACTGTGTTGTGTATAGAAGTATAAATATAATTTGTCATACCAGAAAATTGTTTACACAATAAATGTGCTTTTTCCAGCCAGTCACATATTATTTAAAAAGTTCGTAATACAAATAATATTGTTTATTCAAGAGAAATAATTTATACATTTTGTAGATTTTATTTTTATTTTTTGTAATGAAATATTATGGAAATGTTACAGGTCCCGCTGTTAGAAAATTTTGTAACATAAACATGATTTTTTTTTTAAACTTTTACGAGAGAACCTTTCATTTCTTTGGCAAACTATTGAGTTAATTATAGTAAAATTTTGACTTTATGACTCTTCTTAATTATGAATTCTATTTTAACTCGCCTGTCTAGTCACTGTTTTAGGAAATTACCACGTTAACACTTTTTCAAATTTTTCAACTGTTTATATTGGGATTTAAGCATTTATTTACAAGAGCTTTTAGTATTTTGGGTAAAACCTATTTATTTTCATGTAGTAAGAATTTTAACGAACATTTTATATTGCTATATTAAATTGAATGTGGTGACAAACACAATACACACCAGCACTGATGATGAAAGGGTTGCGTCCTTCGAAAACAGCTGTTCTTCTCTGCTATGTAAGTTGAATAACAAAAACTGATGTTGACTTGCCTTTGTGCCTTGGAATATTTATCATGTCTTTCTGAGATTTAAATTAAAATTTCGAACAATTAGCCTATAGAATCTTAATTCTATTTATTTTCATTTAAGATTTAAAAACTGATTGTTCTAAATTTTTTTTCAGAAATACATGATAAATATTACAACGTACAAAGACAACTCAACATCGGTTTTTCAATTTGCTCAGAAGAGCAGAAGAGCTGTTTTGGAAAGCCGCTACACTTTGATCATCAGCGTACATGTGTAGTTTGTTAGCCACCACTAGGTGGCTCAGTTGAATATGTTAAGATTTTTTATTTATAAAAATTTAATTAAGAAATTGAATACGAGAGCTAACACACTTTTCTATTTATTACCGGAGTTGCCGTTTGCTTATTTTTTTTCAATTGCATTTTTTTTATTTTTTATTCATTTTTATCATAATATAAAAATGAAAATGTACACATATACAGTTTAAGTAGTAATTATAACATTTACATGAGTGAGTAATAAATCCATTATCTTAATATATTTGATGAAGACAGTATTTTAATTATCTTTAGTTTTTATTATCCTGTAATAAAAACCTAATATGATGTGCAAAGAACAACAAAAATTAAAGCATATATTTTCTGCTTGCCAATCCTTTAAATGCACTTAAACAAACTTATGACGCTTTAACCAGGACTAGTTATCATTAAAAAGAACTAAATTCTTTAAAGAAACCGACAAAACAAACTTAAGTGCCCCATAAATAGAGCTACAAACAAATAAGATAGGCTAGAAGTGGCGCTTATTAAAGCATAACGCCTTAGGAAAGCACAACAAATCTCCCGCCAGTAAAAAACAAAAGACTAAAGGAATGGGTTTTGTGCATTTTTAGTTACTTACTTTGAATTGTATCTCTTATACGAGAGAACAAAATATTTAATAAAACACATCAATAGACCGCAATTATTTTCAACAACATTTAATACTAAGCAATAGTATTTAAACACTAGATGTCTATAGACATAAGAATCAGCAGTGCCACTTGGACATAAATAATTGTGGTTTTGCTTAAAAATTTTTAGTTTATTATTTTTGGCAAAATAATTAACAATATTGGCTGTCATTAAGCGAAATTATTTGATGCCAGTCATCAGAAAACCTCAATATAATGACAGAGTGAAAATAATAAAACAAATAATTGAAGTATTAAAACAAATTGCCAAAGAAAGTTTTTATTTTAAAAAAGACAATCGCCAAACGGTTGGAAATAATAACTGGTAAAATGTGGTTATTTGATATTTTCAAGCAAAAATTGCTAAGAAATTATTTTAAATTTCTAACTAAAATTCCATTAAACGAAATATTATTTTCAATAGATATTTTTCATATTCCGATAAATAACAACAATTCAAAACTTCAATTATATTGAAAATGAAGATCAAAAACCTAGAAAGTCTTAAGTTTTTGATAATCATTTTCGAAAATTCTCTCATAAAACAAAAGACTTAAGACACATGTTAACATCCTTTTATGTATTTAAGTACAATAACAACATTTCATATTCTAAACTGCTTACTTATAATTTTCATTACATCTTAACAGTTTCTCATCACTTTTCATGCCATTACCGTATTAACAAACGATTTAAACGATTATTTGTTTATACGCAATAAAGCTCAACCAGAAAAAATTAGAAAAGAATTTAACAAGAGCGCCTTCAAGAATAAAAAACTAAAACAAAAAAATATTTATATTGCTGGCGCTTGCCGTCATTACAGTGTTCTAATCAAGAACTTAAGGTACAACAACTAGAACCCAATAACAAAAAAAAAATAATAATAATAAAAGTAGAAAATAAAAATGCATCCACTGCATAGACAGTAAAGAGCGCCAGCTCTAGCAACAACAACAACAACAATAACATACACCGACAACAATTAACTTAAATGCTAATCTTTCTACTTTTTTCTACCACAACTTATAGCCAACCGCCTGAAGTCCAAAACAGGAAAATTTTAGTAACAAAAAATGAAAAAAAAAATCTTCATCATCAACGACAGCAGTCACATTAACAACTACAACAAAAGAAAATAGACATCTTTTAGTTTGTAGACCGAACTTAAAAGATAAAACAAATATTTAAAGAAAAAGTAGCGGTGTTCTTTTTTTTTTCTTCATTGTATTTTTTCATCTTCATTCTGAATGTTGGAGGGGGGAAAAAGAAATAAAATAAAATTAGGTCAGTTGGCTAATGTTTGTTGTATGCACAAAACAAGTTGAACTAAAATGAAGATGAATACTTTTGCTCTAAGCAACAGAGTTTTTGTGTTTCTAGCAGAAGTTTTGTTTTTCTCTTTTTCAAAATTTGTTCTTAAAATAGAAACACCATCTGTGCAGTTTTAGTGGTTAAACTAAAATGATGGTATAATTTTCTTCAAATTAATTTTAAGCAAATTCTGTGCAATTCAGTCTTGAGATAGAATTTTGTTCAGTGAGACTATAAGAAATAAGGAAAGATTCCATGTATTTTAATTTTAATGTTTTCTCTTAGTTTTACTATTAAATAATAAGCAAGAGTCTTAATTCTTTTTATTCGCTTTATTGAGGAATCACAATTTAATTAAAATATCAAATTGCCAATATTTTCACGTACTCGTTGTGTTACTGTTCAGTGGTTCTGAAACACAATTGTGCATTAGTGCAGATCAGAAACAGTTGATCCCACTTTTATGAGTGAGTGCGAAATTGAACCCGGAATGTTTTGCCTTCATAGCAGCAGTATTAATTACTAATCCTTTGATATCGCGGCTAAAACACTAAAATATTTAAATTGAACTTGTTTTAAATGAAATGGAAGAAAAATTATTTAAAACTATTACATAAGACAATTAATTAACCAGTAGCCCAAAGATTTAATTTGTGTCAACAGCAGTTTGCTATCGCTACAGATCTCATATAAAATTTTCGAATAAAATTTACAAAAACTATTGCCACATTTATTTTAGTTAACTAAGAAGCGAGGACAAACAGAAGACACATGGGTACTGATGGCGGAAGCATAGCAACTTCCGAAAACCGCGTTGCACTGATCTGATGCATAAGTTGGAAAATATACTTGATATAGATTCCCTCAATTGCTTGGAATATTTATTATGCGTTTTTATAAACCTGGAAAGAGAATCGCGCCACAGGGAAAAGGTCCCCTAAGAAGAACTAATGCTACTAATGATTTATTTTCTGAAAAAATATGTAACATTTCATCCCTGTTTTCCTAAAAAACTACAATTTGACGCGTTTTTCAAATAAAAATAATTTTTCGCAAGAGGTGGTACATTCATTTGTAATAAATTCACTATTTCCAAATGCCATAATATTGATATTTTTTATTGAAAAGTGCAAAAATGTAGCATTTTTTCTTAGAACAGAAATCAACGTTAGCCAAGCTCTAAAAGACAACATAATTTTTAAACTTCTTTTTTTTTGTAAATTTGTTAAATGATATATTTTTATCTCAAAGAAGGTCAAAAGCATTGAACATGTTTTCAGAAAATCAGAATCATGCATTTTTGGGCTCTGCCCCCTTTAGTGGAAGTTGAATTAACATATTACATGGAAAAACAGTGTAAATATTTAATAAATTGTACAGGGTCCGCCAAATAATTTTTTTTTTGAAAATTCTATAAAAAAAACGACTGAATATTTCCTCAAATTTCTTTTTTTATTAGAAAGTACAATCCTTCCGGTTAATAATGGAAAATAATTTCACTCAAATGGCTGCCTCGGCTGGCCATGCAGTAGCCTACACGATCGGTCCAATTTTTTAACACATTATCGATTGTGTGCAGCGGTATTTCACCAATGGCTTCGGGAATATTGTCCTTTAAAGCGTCAATTGTCTCTGGCTTGTGGGCGTAACACTTATCTTTGACGGCACTCCATAAATAATAGTCCAACGGTGTCAAATCGCAGCTCCGAGGTGGCCAAATGACATCAGCTCTGCGACTGATAATGCGATCTTCAAAAGCAGGATGCAAAACATCGAGTTGTGTGTGGCACGTAGCGCCGTCCTGTTGGAACCAAATGTTGCTAATATTCTCCTCTTCAATTTTTGTGAACAAAAATTCGTTCAACGTGGCCCGATAATGATCGCCATTGACTGTAACGGCCACTCCTGGATCATTTTCGAAGAAAAATGGCCCAATTATGCCTCTGGACCAAAATCTGCACCAAACAGTGACTCGTTTTGGGTGCGTCGGCTTTTCAATGTATGCATGCGTGTTTTCTGTGCGCAAATGCGACACTTTTGCTTGTTTACATACCCGCCAATATCAAAATGAGCTTCATCTGAAAAGATAATTTTTTTTGGCAAAATCGGCATCTTCTGTAAGTCGATCGCAGGCCCACTTACCGAAACGTTGTTCAAGCGTATACACAACCATATTCGTTCAGCGGAAGGATAAAACTAATTATCTGTCAAATCAGACATGAGCTAAGTGTTACCATTCACGAAATAAGCACTAGTTGAAAAAAAACGTTAGATGGCGGACCTTTTATAATTTAAGCCTACATTCCTTAAAAATGAAAAAATTTAAAAGTTTTATAACGAAGCTGAGATGTTTTCTGATCTTCATCTGCCCTACCCACCCACCTTTGCCACCTAAATGAACCTATAAAAAAAATTTTGTTTCTCTCAATAACCCCCACAAATTGAATTTCAGGTGTTTTATGGAAAATATGAGGTTACATCCTGCCCCGCGGTCCCCCCGGGAGTGACTTCTAAAAAATATAGTTATAATTTACTATATATTTGGAGGGATTTT
The DNA here is from genome assembly GCA_951800035.1 of Linnaemya tessellans. Classification (NCBI taxonomy): domain Eukaryota; kingdom Metazoa; phylum Arthropoda; class Insecta; order Diptera; family Tachinidae; genus Linnaemya; species Linnaemya tessellans. The sequence goes on from OX637532.1 coordinate 147,421,314, forward strand.
GAGATTCGACCCGGTCGAATATAACGTTTGTACTTGTTGAATTTGCGATTACGAAATTAGAAAAAACAGTAGCCTTTGGATTTCTTTGATCCAATTGATAATAAAATACTGTGAGTTTTTATAATATTAATATTACGCAAATATATTAAAAACATTATTTGAGGGTATTTTCGTTAGAAATTGTGTTTTATCTTATATATTAATACGCCACGCCTAATTTTGTGGTACACTTTAAAGTTTTTTAAAGTTCAGCAATTTTAATAAACCATATATTGTTGAAAAGGTATTTTTGTGTAGATTTGTACAATATTAATAGTTCTTTCTATTTTGTGCATAATATTTTTAAACGAGGGAGGCCAGCACACTTGTAGACTCATTTATAAAATTTTCAAATTCTTTATGCAGCTTTTAATGGCTTGTAGAAAGAGAAGTAGTACCTCCTGTTTTTTTTTAATTTCTATTGTGGGAGAGAGCATTTATGAAAAGCTATTTGTTTTTTTTTTTTCTCATAAATTTCGGTAGACCTAATTTTAGGAAAGCATTGTATACTCCTACGCCTAAAAAATAAAGATTTACTTGGCTGTACATGTCAAATAGTTGAAATTTACTTAATGAAAGAACTTCAAACTGTTTTTTTAAACATCAGCAAAGCAAATATTTTTCCAAGTTTTCAACAGTAATTTCTTTTTTCACATACAATTTAAATTAATATAATTCGAACTGAAAGACCATGTAATTATAGTCATTAATTTATTTTTTTTTCTATACACAAAAACCGATTGATCAAAATATAGGTTAAAAGATCAAAAAACACACACAGCACTGTTTCGAAATACTCGTAAATCTTTAAATAATAAAAAACATAATAAAAACCAAAAATTATAATAACAATATTAAAGGAAAATACGGTATAAAAACAGCCACAAAATTTAAGTGGCCGAAAACAAACGTTTATAAATATTAAAGAAACATGTAATAAAATAATTAAAATAACAGATAAACTGAATGCAGGCAGGCAGGCACAAAATGTACAAGAACGAAATTGTATAAGACTGAACATTTTAGGCACATGAGCAATTGTGCGGTTATAAAGTTTTATATTAAAAATACAAAAATGATGATGATGATAAAGATGATAATCATCACGTTGATCGTTTTAAGAGTAAGAGTCTTTCTGTTTAATGTTTGTTTAAATGCCTACTTATTTACACATTCGTTTTTTCTTTCTTTTCATAATATGAAATTGTTAAAGTTAAACTCTTAAGAGCTTTAAGTTAAATCGTTTAAACTTAATTATCGGTAAGCCAATCTGTTTTCTTAGATGGTTTAAAAATATGTATTTATTTTATTACATGTTTTACAAGTTCCTAAATTAAAATATGTATTTCGTTTGCTTAGAAAAATATTATCTCTGCGTAATTTTTAAAATGTTTTGTGGCATAAGCATATTTCTGAATTTTGTAAAAAGCAATAAACTATTTGTTTTATGGTTAAAATGTTTTGCATTGCAAATTATGCTAGGAACACAACTACGACGAACGACGATTTTTTGGTCGCGAATATTCGTCGCCAAAAATAAAACACGTTGGTGTATGTATATGAAAATGCACAATCGCAATCGTGGCGTTGGACGAAATTCGTCATACTCAGCGAAAGTTGAAATAGATTTATTTCTAATTGTTTCGTCAGCGAACGACGAACAAAACAGTATCAGGTGACTAGGTTTCTTATACTGAAACTGCTTTTTTGTGGAAATATATAGTTTGCTACTTTATTGTTGCATGTGGTACCAAAATTTTCTGTACCACACAAAAGCTTACCATTCGTACGACTTTTCATTAATTTTTATAATATAGTAGTTCTCCTATTTCCTGCTTTTCCATGTGGTCACCTCATCAGCTGTTAAATGAAATGAATAATTTATTTACGGAAAAAAAATTTCAGAAAATAATTAAAAAAATTGTTCTTAAAAAAATGGACACCACCAGGGTAATTATTGAATGTCTAAACAATTTGGCATCAGAGGATTACAAAGATTTAAAAAAAAAATTCAAATATTTTTTGCTCTCTGTTTCAATTTATTCGTCGTTATTGTGTTTCAACGAATTTGTCACACTGAACGAAATTAGTCGTTCGTCCCAGTTGTGTTCCTACCATAAATATTCAATTTCTGGGTTTGTATTATAAGTTTATGCTCAGTAGCAATATGTATCGTATGCTAGAAATATTTATAATAAAACAAACAACTTTTTTTGTTTACAAAAATTTATGAGTTCCGATAGACAAATTGATAGTGGACTGCAGCTTTAGTTGTCATTTCCATTCCTACGTTTAGTAAATTAAATAACAATAGAAACTGCATTTTATTGTTATGCATTTTACATAACAATTCCGTTACATGTATTTACATTCATAATTTGATTGAAAAAAAAAACAAAACAAGTTCATATAAAAAATATTTCGACAGCTAAAAAGAACTGTTTGTGATTACTTAATTCCTAACAACATTAAGAAACTGAAGCCAACCGGATTAGTATAAGAATATACGAGAGAGAGGGAGAGAGAGAGAAATCAATTAAACAAAGCAAAACAAAAGACTTAAGCCACAGGCTTAAAACAGGTTGCTGGTTAAACAAATAACTGCTAAACGTTAATATATTTTATTACCTATAGTAACAGTCAGATCGTTAGCAGTCAATTTAATTAAACCAAACACTCTAAAGCATTTTACTGTTTTTTATAAAAAAAAATTAAATAAAAATAAAAAAAATTTCCCTCAAAAACTTTGCTGAATAGAAAAACTTTCTCATCGTCTTTTTTTACGACATGTAAATTATCAATCAAATTTAAATCACTTGCAACAATAGCTTGAGCAATAACTACACAAAGATATGACATTAACAAACACGACAGCAAACTCTCCGCAAACACCTGGTGTTGCACAACTTAACATTTTGTTACACGTATTAAAAAAGCAGAGATAAGGAGACCGTAGATAAATGCTATTAAATAGATATTTTCCAACAGTTTTTGATAATCAAAATGGTGATCATCATGCTTAGCAACTTTGCTTAAGCTGCAGCAACACCTTTTTATCCAAATGAACATATATTAATAAAAAATTAAATAAATTGTTTTCTTTTCATTTACTAAAAAGAAAAAAACAATTCGCAAAACATTTACAAGACCTCAAACAATTTCGTCCATCTAAAGCCGGCATTACAACAGAAGTAGAATGAAAAATAATAAATAATTTATTTAAAATCTGTGCTTAAACAATTCCATACACCTCCAACACCAAACACCAGGCAGCACTTTTCCAATGTTCGGAGTACGAAAATCTCAGTCTGTGTTGGCAAACAGTGATTTTTACTTTGTTTTATTTCACCTCTACAGTGAATATTTTTTTGCTTTCAATATCAGTTGGTGTGCATGTATGTAAAAGTTCAATGTATAGACAATCAAATATCTCAATGTATGCAACATTTCAAACAACTTCTTGTTGTTTCTGCTGTTGTGGCAGATTTTCTTTTTTGACTTCATTAAACATACAAGCCATGCACCACAAGGATGTCTTTCTGTTTTTTTTTCGGGAACTTTGCTTAAAACAATTTCTTCTCTTTTTTTTTTTTTTTTGTTAAAAAGAAATGCATGTGTAGTCTTCTGTTTGCCATAAATACTTTTTTATTTATTTTTTGTTCATATTAAAGTTGCTTGTTAAGGTTTTTTTCGTTGGCCACCGTAAATAACAAAAAAAAAACTTTCTTTTTAAATTGTGCAAATTAAATGGAATTTTATTTATTTAATTTATACAGACACAAATTCATAGCGAAATAATAAAAATACCTTTAAGTTTGCAGTATGCACTTGAAAATTAATTTAAATAATTTTGGAAATATTTTAGCATTTTTGTTTCCACTTGCACAGCGCAACAATTTTGCGCTTGAGTAAATTTTTCATAAAAGCCAACCAGCAACCAGCAGATAAAATAAATTACAAAAATGTCTTTGTCTTATTTTTCTCCAGTGACATTTAAGATTTCTGCTTTAATAAATCGCTGGAAAAAAAACTTATGCTAATATAAAATTTTTTTTTTCTATATTTGTTTCTAAGATTTAATAAAAGATAAAACATGGCAATATTTTGTTTGGCTAGCTGTTAGGTTTTCCTTATATATAAATTGTTTTATGGTAAAAATTTCTCCTGTGAAAGCTTTGGAAAAAAACTGCCTGGTTTAGTGTACGAACATCCTCTTCTTACTGCGTCTTTTTATATTTTTATTTTTTATTTTTATTTTGTTTTGTTTTCTTATTGCTTAAAGATCATCTTTAGAAGGCTGCTGTGGCCGTTTGGTTTAGCTGAGGAAGGAAAATATATATTAAACAAACAAGTCACAATTTACCATCGGTTACTGTAGCTGCTGGTTGACTTTGGTCACTGCGGTCAAATGAAAGAGAAACGTATTTGTGTCTTATTATCGTTCATGTCCATGTTTTTTTTTCTTATTCGTTTTTTTATTTATTATTTTATTCATTCATATTCCAAACTCATACTTATTGCATGTGACATATCATGTGTCCTATGAAGGCCAACAAAACGAGCTACACAAAAACTAAAAAATCTCTTTCATTTTCATTTGAATGGCATGTTGTTGCACATTTTGTATTTAGTCTTAAGACTGCAGAGTGTCATTGGAAACCTAATAAAAAATTATTTCAAATTATGATTGACCTGGAAGTCAAAAATTACCAAACACAAACAAAAAATATATGAAATAAAATCAAAATACATTTTACAAAAGCCTGATTTGTGCAGAATGGTTTTATATTAAACCCACCATTAAGCCTTGGCAATTTTTTGTTAGATTTCTATAAAAAGGTACACATACGAATATATATTTCATGGTTTTGGTGTAATCAGTCAGCGGAACAACTAAAGTTTTTATTAATTCAAAAGAAAGTCTTCTGGTTGGCCTCCTCAAAAATTTTAAAGTATTATGTAAGTTCGTGTATTTTTATGGCGTTTTCTTTTCTAGAAAACAAGTAAAATTTTTTCAGTTCTAATCCAAAAATTTGCATTTAAGCGGATTTTTAAAACAATAATATATTTGCCTAAGCAATGGCAGATTGATTTGTAACAGATTTACTATTTCGAAATTTAGCATTCTTTTCCAGAAAATAAATCAACATTAGCCAACTTACAATTACAATTACAACATTGTTATTACAAGCACTTCTTCTTACGAGATGTCCCACTGTGCAACATTGAAATAGCCAAAATTCCTTAAATTATCTTTTGTATAAAGATTTGCAGTATACTTTCCTTTTACAAGCGTATTTAGTATCTGCCTTTAATTTTCAGTACATAAAAAGTTCATGCAAGGATCATCATGATTGATCATGCAATACACTGTGTTACATACTAGTGCCAATAATTCAGAGTGAAGGCATAATTTTTAATTAATATCTTTTGATATGAAACTTAAAATTTCTAAAATCCAATCAAAAATTGAGAAATAAAAATTTGTATAGATTTTGCAAAACAGTTTTGAGAAGCAGAGAAATAACTTTAGTAACAAAATTTTTTTTGTAAGAGATACTTTTCATAAACTTAAATAATTTTTCTTTACTAAATTCAATTAAGATTTATAGGCTAATTGTTCAAAATCTCTGTTTTTAACATTCAGAAAGCCATGATAAATATGCTAAGGCACACAGCATAGCAGAACAGCTGTTTTCGAAAGCCGCAACGCTTCCATCATCAGTGCTCATGTGTTTGTCCACACTTGTTACATCTAGCTGATCAGACAGGTGTATGATCTGGAAAAAAAAACTTTTATTGGTGACCGTGAAGTATGCAAATGCATATTTTTGATAATTTGAGCACAAGTAAAATACAGGGTCCGCCAAATAACTTTTTTTTTGAAAATGCTATAAAAAAACTAGTGAATATTTTCTCAAATTTCTTTTTTTATTTGAAAGTACAATCCTTCCGGTTAATAATGGAAAATAATTTCATTCAAATGGCTGCCTCGGCTGGCCATGCAGTAGCCTACACGATCGGTCCAATTTTTAATCACATTATCGATTGTGTGCAGCGGTATTTCACAAATGGCCTCACGAATATTGTCCTTTAAAACGTCACTTGTCCCTGGCTTGTCGGCGTAACACTTATCTTTGACGGCACCCCACAAATAATAGTCCAACGGTATCAAATCTCAGCTCCGAGGTGGCCAAACGACATCAGCTCTACGGCTGATAATGGGATCTTCAAAAACAGGGTGTAAAACATGGAGTGTGTGTGGCACGCAGCGCCGTCCTGTTGAAACCAAATGTTGCCACTATCCTCCCCTTCAATTTTTGTAAACAAAAATTCGTTCAACGTGACCCGATAACGATCGCGATTGACTGTAACGGCCACTCCTTGCCCATTTTCGAAGAAAAATGGCCCAATTATGCCTCTGGACCAAAATCCGCACCAAACAGTGACTCGTTTTGGGTGCGTCGGCTTCTCAATGTATGCGTGCGGGTTTTCTGTGCCCCAAATGCGACAATTTTGCTTGTTTACATACCCGCCAAGATCAAAATGAGCTTCATCTGAAAAGATGATTTTTTTTGCAAAATCGGCATCTTCTGTAAGTCGATCGCAGGCCCACATAGCGAAGCGTTGTTCAAGCGCATACTTAACCATAATCGTTCAGCGGAAGGATAAAACTAATTATCTGTCAAATCAGACATGAGCTAAGTGTTACCATTCACGAAATAAGCACTAGTTGAAAAAAAACGTTGGATGGCGGACCCTTTATATAATTATTGTAATAAAACGTGGTTTGCAGTCCAATTATATTACAATTGCTGTGGAGGGTGACAGCTGATCATGAGCAACTCTAACCAAGAACGTGTTTAGTGTGTTTACAATAATATTTAAACTCCAAAATTTAAGTATTAATTTAAGATATATTATTCAGGCTCAAGTTTAAATCCGTGAATTTTTTAATTATTTTAAAGAATTTTTTTTAGATTTTTTAAAATCAAAACTTGCTAATTTTTAACAGCATATTTCAATATTTATAATACCCCTTATTCTGTAACTATTTGTCAACGTTACGTCAAGACAATATCAAAAATAGATCACTTGCTTTCTTCTCCTTGTGGAGAACAGTTAAATACCTGTGACACCCTGTGACTACTTTTTAAGGTCTGGAATATAGCAAAAAGATTGTAAGAAATTGTAAATTGCTGAAGAAATGGAATACAGCAGTGTCGTATTTTTGATATTGTCTTGACGTGACGTTAACAAATAGTTACAGAATAAGGGGGAAAATTTATAGTCGTTCTATTTGGAAAGTTGTAGAGGCTTGAGAAGTTTATATAAAAGGAATTAAACTATAAAATGGGAACTGGTTTCCCTAGTCATTTGGGTGATTAGCAATATTCAAAGTTGTTTAGAAATTTCGTAGGCTTTTAAAAAAAAGTATAGTTGCGGATATAAAGTGCTAAAAATATATCTAATAAACGATAAATCCGTCGCGCAGGCGTATGGTTTACCGATTTCGAATAAACGCTATTTGCTGATGAGCTTATGAATGCAGAAATTTTAATTATTGTTATTTTATATTATTTATATAAAATTTGATGACAAAAAAAAATTATTTGCGCAATTCATGCATATATATTTTTTTTAAGATTGCGCATATTTTTCCTTGTTAAAATTTTTTTTTTTTTGCAGCATTTAAGTAAATTTTTAACTACAGGCTAGAGGCTGTAAAAATTTAAGTATTTTTTTTATTACGATCTACGAATTTTTATGACTTCTTGGAAACTACTACACAAGGTTTACACTTTAGTTCTGACATCCATTGCAAATTTCATCAAAATCTCATTATTTAATTTGGATGTTTCTGTATATTCTAAAAACTTATCTCTGTCGGATGTGCTCCCAAACAACATTAACAGCTTTAAAGCATAAAATTAAAAAAATTACCCAGTTTCCTCTTGATAATGTGAGTAATAAAATTAAAAATTTAATTTTAGTCCACTAAAAGGTAAATTCAATTAAAAAAAAAACCCCCAAAGTCTCTCCTTTTTATCATGCGCATCAACTGTGGCACAGAAAAGCAAATATAAATCATTTTATAGCCAAACAGCAGGTGTCAGACATCATTAAGGAGAAGATGAACAATGAAGAAAACTTATTGAGCGACTATTATTGCTTTCCATAAATCTTAATTGCATTTTTTTATTCCAAACATTAAGGAAAACCAACAAAAAGCAGCTAAATTTCCATTTCTAATCCACCAGCAAATAAATAAAATAAAAAGCTGAAAATATAATTTTCAAAATTGTTTTTCTACAGCCAAACATGATTTCTGCCAACGTTAAAGATTAAAAACTATGAAATAAATAAAAATAAAAAAAAAGCACCAAACAAAATTAAGGAAATCGTGACATTAAACTTCTACTCCGTTTAAATTTAATATGAATATATTTTTTATATAAACAACTAATAATATTTCCAATCCTCTTTAGAAAAAGAAAAAAAAAAAAACACAGAAAAACAAAATCCAATAAGATGCGCATCAAATTAGCCAAAGAAAAATTATAAACGATATTCTCCCTTTTGTTCGGTTTTCCTGCATCTTTCCACTGCACTTTAACTCGGTTTTTTTTTTTTAGTTTTAAGAAAAAGAAGTCATGTTATTTTCCAACTGCTGACCTTAAACTGTGGAGATGGAAAGAAAGAAACTGAACCTCTGTTCAGTAAACTCAAGGAATATATTGCAAATAAAATCTCTGTGGCCTGTTCAAATAGTTATTGACAGTTAAATGCTTTAAGCATTTTAACAAATGGAATTATATGATATATATATATATATATATATATATATATATATATATATATATATATATTTTTTTTTTTTTTTTGTTGTTGTTTAAGCTTTCGACCTCTTTCCTAGCACATGCTTCAGTTGTGGAAACAGAAACACTTTCATTTGTTATGTTGCTTCTCATTGAAAATGAAACTGCAGTGATTTTTATTTTTAATGATGTGCTTTTTTTTAGTTTTTTTTTGCTTAACATGTGGAATGTGAGATTCATGAAAATGTGTTACTCAAGGCGATATTTTTTTTCTTAATTAAATATATTTATACATGAGATTCGAATAAAAAAAAATTTTTTATTGACAGTAAAAGCATTATTTGAACTTTTTCAAGATCTTCTAAATTTTATATCTAGCTCCCCTCAGCGGTGTGTAGCAGTTCATTTTAATTTATGAATTGATCCTTCCATTTATCCTTGGAAAGTCAAACAAAAGATGCCCAACCTTAAATATTAAGGAAATTTCACTTTTCATTCAAAAACCATTTATTGTTCAAACACCAGCTGTTTAATAATCATTGAACTTCAATGAAAGAAAAACTAAATCGATTACTTCTTATAAAAACTCTTGTAAAAATTCCAAATTATAAATTACAAATAAAGCAAAGTAATCCGAAAACTATGCAAATATTACGGGCAAGGGAATCAACAACATTTCATAGTTTAAACGGGAAAAAAAATTAAAAGATGATTTCACCTCAAACGTGAGGCTGATGCTGTTAAACAAATGTTACCACCAACTCCAATACAACTAACCAATACAACAGCGGCTAATAACATCGGCCTCATCAAGCTGCCACAAGTACAAGTACTTAATAGCCAAAGGTAGCAGCAAGCTGTGCTCGCAGAATTTATTGTTTATAAACAATTTTAGTGTTGATACTTTAATGGTGGTTGTAATAAATTTAAACTTGAAAAACAAAGTAAAAAACAAAAACAAAAAATTGGAAAATTCATTTATTTAAAAAAGCCAAATAACGAATTTATGGCTTTTTAAAGAGATTGTGTTTAAATAAACTTTGACACTTTGAAAAGGAAATTGAGAAAATTGTTGGAGGCAGATGTTAGCAACATGATAATAAATGGCAATAAGGTGTTTGGCTTTTCTTCTTTTTTTTCTTGATACGTTTGCCTAAAAAAGACAAGTGTTTCATTTATTTATTTCTTCTTCTTTGGCCTGAACTCTTGAAGAAACGTTTTTCAAATTAACATCATTAATATTTGGATTTTTATTTATTGCAAGGGAAAAATAGTTGCAACAGCGTATTTGGGCAACAAAGTTTTAACGAAATTGCCATTAAACTAACCTTAATGATGTGAAAACAACCAAGTTAAATTATAAACCGATTCAAACCACTTCAACATATTTGGCTGGAATTTTTAATTTCAATAGTCGTTATTCCGAAATGGCACATGCTTCCACATAAAGTAATGGCATCACATGTTATATTAAAAAAAAAAAAAAAAAAAAAACCTCAACTAATTTAAACCACTTATATAAAAATAAATTGTTTAATTTCTCTTTTGCGCCATTAACATTTAAAATCAGCTAATTTGTTTAGTCTTCTTTATTTGAATATGATTGATATTAAAGTTAATTTGTTGAACAAGTGAAACTGTTTTCTTTACTAATGAAACAAAGAGAAAAAACCGCTTTACGGCTGACTCCATGCGAAGTAGTTTCATGTATAAATAATCTTGAAATGTTTATAACCAAATGAGCTGCATTTACAGAAGGCACTAAAGTGCATTGAAAATTTGTGGTTTAAAAGTGAATAGGTTTATTTTATTTACAAACACAAGCTGTACTTTTTCTCGAGTCACTTGCTTTACTTTTTCTTGATATTTTTGCATAAAAACAATTTAAAACAATGTCGTCTTGTGAATTAATTTTGTGCTGCTTGAAAACGACAGACAGATGTAAATCGCATTTTATAAAAAAATAAATTAAAATGATAAGAAAAGTATAGCAAAATAATGGAAATGTAGGTGAACTTTGCAGAAAAACTAAGAAATTAAAATAGTGCAAATACACAAACAGAAAGCCTAGTACTTAAAAGCACATAAAAACAACTGATGGACTGCATTAAAAACGACATTTTTCAAATAAGTAGAAAAATTTTTTCTGCTTATTGAAAGACATTAATAAGGCAAAGAAATTAAAAAATTTGAAAACTTAAACTTGTTTTATTTTAAGCAATTACAAGCTGCAATGTATTGGCTTTAGCTATTCTTTTTCTAATTGCCAAAATTAGTACATGAAAACGCTTTCTGCTTGACACGAAAATTTTCTTAGTCTTCATCTGCTGTTGTCTGGTGTTCATTGAATTCCCAAACTTGGCCATTTTCTGTGTAAGAAGTCTTCTCCTATTCCTGCCTTAGCCATACATTTTAAAATAAAATTATTGTAATCGTTTCTTTTTTTTTGCTAAACAAAAATTTCTTCACTAATAATTTGGTATGCATTCATTCATTGTCTCCTTAACACGATTTCTTGCACTGTGCAAAAATGTGAAACTAAAGAAAACGTAGAAAAAATGTTGCTAAAAAAAGACATTGAACTGTAGCCCCACTTTCTATTGAGGCCAGACATTCAATACATGTGTGTACTTTAAAAAAATATATATTGTATATAAAAAACACCCAAAGTAAGAAACAACAAATGAATAAAAGAACACACTAAAATAACACAAGAAGTTCAAGTACAATGTAACAATTTTATTTATTGCAAATATTTAAAGTTTTTACACTTTAAAGTAACACAAACACGAAACGCAAAAAAAAATAAATGGGCCTCGCAAGAACAATACCGTGTTAATGAGTTTGTGTGGCAAAGGCGAGACTGCAGTCAGAAAGCTGCGCTGAAGGCTGCAGATTTGACAAATTAGTTGAGAATCTTGCAGGTTAGTAAGAAAAGAATGAAGGAAAAAGAAAATAATTATTGTGAGAAGTGAAATGTTTTTGGGGTGAAATTTTTTTTATGAAGCCTTACGCTCAAGCCTATAACATTGTAGTGTTAATTTTCCTGAAAATATCGTAAGAGATATTTGAGCAATTGATTTTTTCCTTTTTAGTAGAACCAGCCCGCAGTTGGTGACCCCTACATATTCAGTTCATTGCACCGTAACTAGAAAGTAGGACATTTTTGCTATAGGACCGACGAAAATAAACAAACCATAAATAATTCGATGGTTTATGGAAAACGAACAGAAAACTCTGGCATACAAATTCTTTGTGGTATAAGTATTAGTCGAATAATTCTTTATTACAACTCGATTATTCGCAAAACAAATATTTTTAAAATTTTTAATTAATACAAAAATAATTTGGTTTTAATGATTTTGGTACAAATAATCTTAGTACAAGTTTTATGCACGCAATTTCTATTCATATAACTTTTATTCGAATAATTTTTCATCGAATAATTTTCATTCGAATAATGGTAATCGAATAATAATATTTTTCAAGCTAATTTTATTTAAGTAATTTTTAATCGGGAAATTTTTATTCGAATAATCATTAATCGTATAATTTTTATTTGAAACATCAATAAACTTAGTTAGATATCATTTTCTTTGACTAATATTTATTCAAACAATTTTCAGGCGAACAATGTTAATCGAATAGATTTCGCGTAATTTTATTTTTCAAGCTGCTTTTATTTAAATAATTTTTATTCGGAGAATTTTTATTTGAAACATTTTTGTTCAACATATTTAACCGGACATAATTTTATTCAACAAATTTTTATTCAAATAACTTTCATACGAATAATGTTAATCAAATAAATATCACATTTTATTTGTAGAGCAAATTTTATTTAAATAATTTGTATTCGAATAATTTTTTTTCGAATAATCGTTTGTCGAAAAATCGTTATTCGAATAATCGTTGCTCGAATAATCAATATTCGAATAATCGTTATTCTAATAATCGTTATTCGAATAATCGTTATTCGAACAATCGTTATTCGAATAATCGTTATTCGAATAATCGTTATTCGAATAATTTTTATTCAAAAAATCGTTATTCGAATTATAATTATTGGACTAATTTGAAAATTTGACTAGACATAATTTTATTCGACGAAGTTTTATTTAAATAACTTTTATCCAAAAATTTTCGTTGTAGCAATCTATTCGAATAATTTGTATTTAAAAAAGCTGTTATTTGAATAACTTTAATAAAATATTTTATTTTTATTCCAGCAAATCGGTACTATTACCTGCAATTTAGATAATATTCAAAAGTTTTAAACGAAAAAATTTCAAATAATTTTGGTTGGAAAAAATTTAATTGCCATAATTTTATTAGAAAGATTCGCATTTGATTGTGATTTATTTTTGAACATCTTTTACTTATGACGCTTTTGAAAAATAAAACTTGAAAATTGTTTTTGATACATAAAATATATAAATATTTGGTAATCTTTCTAACGCAAGAAAATGTAATACCGCTTCTTCTGTATCACATTTTGGTCAATAAGGAGCTACCTTACAGCATTTTTTGCCCAGAGCAATTTCTTTACCGATGACTCGATTAATAATCTTCTATTTTCGCTGTCGCAAATGCACAAGAAGACTTTTTAGAGATGTTTTCGGTCTGTTAGTATTTTATAATTAATTGCATGCACATTTAAAAGAGACATACAAAAACACAAGAAAAAATCTAAAATAGAACACAACATCATGCTGTTTTCGAAGGTCGCAATGCTATCAAATAAAGTTTCAGCTACTTATTTTAATGTTTCCTTTTTTTATATAGAGATATAGTGTTTTCACTAAAAAAAATCCGTAGACGATTTTTCGTCTGTTTTCGGTTTTCATTTTTTTCACCAGCAATTAAACTTTAATTCATAAATATGGTTTGTTTTATAATTACGGTATTTGCATCACTTTGAACTAAAAAACTTAACACGAAAAATGTTTTATTATATTATTATTTTTACAGAAATTTCTTTTTTTTTGTCATATAATTTTTGTTATTATATCGTGTTTTTTTTCTTCGTTTCAAACGACAATTCTCAATCACGTTGCTGCCTCAGTAATGTTTTTTCCACTAAATTATTTTCACATTTACTAGAGTATAAATTTTCTCATAGTAAATTTTTCATTTACTGGCTTTTTATCAATAATTTACCGTATAATAAAAGGTCGCCAGTTTTTATTATACAACAACTACACAAGCAAGAAATTGAGCTAAATAAAATCGTATACTTTAATAATAATATAAATAAAAACTTTTAAAACTATCACAGATAATGCAAAGAGGAAAATATTTTAGAGAAAAAAAAAACTGCAAGAAATGGCAAGCAAAATAAAAACTAGTAGCGCGGCAAAACAAAAAAAAACAAAAAAAAAAGAATCACATGAAATAGTTGGCAAGTAGTTTAGTTTTTTATTTTGTTGTTGTTGTTGTTATTGCTGTGGCTGTTGCTTTTAATATAAACGGCCAATTTACCAAGGCAGACAAAATTGTATTTTAATATCTGTTATTGCTGTTGTTGTCTTCAACATAAAGCGAAAGTTGACCCAGAGTTGTGGGGCAGTCAAATAAGAAGACAGTTACCACAACCAAATAACCAGAAAAGAAAATTTTTCTATTACACAAAAATTTTCTTTCAAGCTGACTGCTTATATGCACTTTTCAATGGCTTATTTTATATTTACATAAACATCAGATACTTTAAATGGCTAACACAGAGTAAATAAAACAAGAGATGATCAGTTAGTTCTTAATTATAATTCAGACTTCTCGGTAGCTAACAAATTTGGAATTACCACCTAATTTCCACAAAGAATTTACCTAAAATTTACATAAATCAACTTTTTTTAGAGTTAGTGGAAAAGATATAAAATAATATTAACTGTTAAGTAGATAATAAAATGTTTATCAAGTGTCAACTGTGAAAAACAGACAAACAAACAATTAGATTTCAAAAAGATTATAAAGATTATTGAACAAAATTATTTGTTTCCGTTAGTTATTCTAAAACCCACTAAGAAACTTCTTTGTTTTTTTAAATTATAGAAAAAAACATTTTTTAAATTAACTTTGAATAATTTGTTTTTTATTCAAATACAACATGTTGTTTATGCTCATAAAATATTTGTTTTTTGTCTTTATGATTGTGTTACTAATTCTATTTTTTGCTTTCCTTTCTGTACTTTTAGTTTCATTAAGCCGTTTTGTAAGACCCACCTCAACATTTTATATCTTTTCATAAAAGGTAAGTTGTTTGCTTTTGTTTTATATATGAGTCGATGTCAACAAAGTTTCTCTTTCAATGTTTTTTTTTGTAATAATGTTTTTTTTTTGGAACTAACTTCTATAGAATTTTAAATAGATATTCACAGTTTTTAACATGCTACTGAAATGTACAAAACGCCCACTTATGCGTTTGTCATGGAGAGAAAACAAAAGACTTAAGACACACACATTTTGCATATTATCAGTTGCCAGAAAATCTATTTCGTTTAATTTTAATCAAATGACCAAATAGAAATATTTATAAGAGTTTGATAGTGAACTTAATTATTAGAGAAATATATATTCAGTTTTACTTATTCGACTACAGTCACACACTCCACTTGGAAAACTTTCACCTGGATTAAGACAAGTTTATGCCCAGGCCAATGAAATTATTTTATATTATTGATGTTATGCAGTGTGAAATGCAAGAAGTAGCTCCTCATTTTTTTGGACTCCCTGGGGCAAATTACGGCATTCGACATCGTTCGAAATTAAGTATTTAAATTGTATTGAAATTTTGATCGATATCAAATGAGGTAATTTGCTCAACATTTTGATATACAGTCGACTCTTGATAATTTGAAACTGATGGGACCAGAGAAAATGTTCAAATAATCGAGTTTTCATTTTAACGAGACTTCAAAATATCGAAAGAGAGACAGAAAAAATTCAAATTCACAAGAGTTTCCATAAAAAAAATCAAAACCATTTGCACGCACTAAATTCCGCAAAAGTAAAGAAATTCAATTTTTTATGTTAGCAACTGTCGATGTAGTGGTGGAGTATACTAAAATCGTGGCACAGAAACTTATGCAAACGATTTAAATTTCTTTCAAAAACAGAAGGAAAATCACATCAGGAGTTCAAATTATAGAGTGTAGAATAACAACCGAACTTCAAATTAAAGAACGTTGGCGAGCAAGATGTCATTTTTGTGGCACATCGCAAAAAACTAAAATAAATGGTGGTTTTATTTATTTTATATTTTGCAAAAAACACAGCAATTAAAATAATTCAAATTATAGCGAGTCGGCGATCAAAATGCCATTCAAATAATTTCAAATTATTGAGGGGACCAAATTACATAGATATTTTTCAATTTATTGAGTGTTTTTCAAGGGACTTGGAAAACAGTTCAAATTACCGCGAGATTCAAACTAACGAGTTTCAAATTATCAAGAGTCGACTGTATTTTGACTTTCGTCAACAAACTCAGGATACGGCATTGAGAAGACTGCTTCCGTTAAAGATTCCAAAATACTAAAAAATGCATCTAAAGAGTTTTTCACAAAAAAAATTTTTTTTTTGATATGAACGAAATTGGGTCCCAGTCAAAAAATCCCAATAATGGGAGAGGATTAGTCTCTTACTTGTTGCCAGCTTAATTGCCCTATTGAACTAAACGTTCTGACAAAATAAATCTTTTGTTAGTTATTTTTAATGTGTTGGTAGATGCACAAAATAAATTGTTGATAATGAATAAAACAAACACGAATTATACCGTTATCATTGGCTGGAAGTGGCTTTTAGATCACTTTCTTCCCACGTTTTAACAAGTTAAGTTAACAAAAAAAAAAATAAAAATTTGATTTAACATGTATTTGCTTATCAAATCAATTTTTGAGTGCTTCAAACAATAGCTCTTTAATGGTTGAGCGCGCGTAGCTTTTATTTGATTTAAGGCCCCCCAGAGTTATCAAAAAATAAGGTGTGAAAATTATGTGAATATTTGAAGACTTCTTCTTTTATATCAAAAAGAATATTTTTAAAATAATTATTTTTAGCTTCTAGTGTTTGTTTATAGATTTCGTTGTTGCAGGTCGGTAGAATAACAAGTAATTGGTTACTGTGAGGGTGTCCCTTATCGTATGTTTATTCGCTCCATCGAAATATACAGTGATTTAATCATATTGTATTAATTTTCAAAAATAATTTTAATATTATATTAACCCATTTCGTCCCAGTGTTCCATTTTTCGAACAGTAAATTTCAAGCATTTTAAATTTTTTTTATATGCTTAGGAAAGACTTTTTAATATTTTTTCATGAAAATTTTTAATGAAAATTTTGAAAAATATTTTTAAAAAAATTTTTAATAAAAACTTTTAAAAAAATGTTGAATGAAAATTTAAAAAAAAATTTTGATGAAAATTTTTAAAAAAAATTTTAATGAAAATTAAAAAAAAAGAAAAAAATTTTAATGAATGTATTAAAAAAATTTTTAATAAATTATGTATGAATTTTTATTAGTCGAACTTTTTCTTTTATGTAAATTGTTAATTTTTTATCGGGCTTAAGTTCGAATCTTGCATGACTGCAAATTATTTTTTGTTATTTTATTAATAAATGAATTTGTTTAAATTCTATTTATTATAAATTCTATTTATTATAAAAAAAAAAAAAAAAAAAAAATATTCTTAATATTCCAATCTTAATATAAAAATAATAAATAGAATTTAAACAAATTCATTTATTAATAAAATAACAAAAAATAATTTGCAGTCATGCAAGATTCGAACTTAAGCCCGATAAAAAATTAACAATTTACATAAAAATTTTTAATGACAATTTTTAAAAAAATTTTTAATGAAATTTTTAAAAAAATTTTTAATGAAAATTAAAAAAAAATTTTAATAAAAATTTTTAAAATATTTTGGACATCTGAATCGTATCTTCTGGACCCAAATTACCATTTAACTACGAAGTTTCATAAACTGATTCGAAAAAAAATCTCTGGGACGATATGGGTTAAGTTTAGGTTACTCATAAGGTTTGCATTAGTGTTATTAATTGATTTAAGCCTTTACCATTATTTCAGTTTGTTGGAAATATAACAAGAGTGTTAACATTTTTGGGAACTGCGTATATTCGATTAGCGTTTTTCTTTATCTTGGACAAGCACTCAGGATGACCCCTATATATGCAATTCATTGCATTGAAAGAATCATGCTGGTCCAAGATAAAAAAAACTAGCACGTGTTTTTTAATGCACCATGACACACCAACTACTACCTATTCCTGAATGCAGTCTCAACACGACTAGAAATATTCCGCAGCATATTCTCTACATCATATGCTATTCTTCTTATCCTTCTATTTAGCCAACAGACCACAATAAATAAATCTTGGTAATTTTCATACAATTTAATTTTATTTCATCACTTCCCTATTGACCGCATACTTATCAACTAACAGACAAAAAAAAAACACACACACAATAAAATTACTCTACTTACAATCACTGTTATATAAAAAGAAAAAAAAAACAACTGGCCAAAACAATGGCTTGTTTTTAAAAGTGATTGCATTATAATGTTTAAAAATGCATCTATACTCCACTGAAAATGGTCAAGTTGCTCGGCTATAATAAAGCAATCTAGAAGAAATAAAAAAAGCGAACTCTTAACAAAAAACACACTCATACATAAACAAGAAAATTAGGTAAATTGTCATATGACTTATTTACTGATTGCACATGCTGGCACAGTCTGACTTTTTAGAGCACACAAAAGACCTTTAAATGGGAGGAAAAAAAAAAATAGATTCCATTGTTTCAGATCTCGTACATACTTTTTGTAGGGTAATCAATTATAACATATTAAAAACAATAGAAAAATTGTAACAATTTGCTAAATACGTCGGCCCAAGTAGACGTGCATTTATTTAAGAAAACTATAACTAGACGAGAGTGTAAGAGGGCAGTATTAAAATTATCAGAGTTAAAAAATGACGATATTTTAAGACACTTCTATGATGTTCTTAAGAGTGCAAGTTTTTGTGACAACATGAAATTGTAATCAGCCAAAATTACATATTACAAAATAGTTTGTAATGGCTTCAAATTAAAGGAGTATCACTTACTTGTCTCATTGATTCAGTGTAAATATTATTTATTGCCATAAAAGGTTAAAGTTCTATAAGTTTTTAAAATAGCTGCATAGGCAATTTGTTGTTCTAAGTTAATAACATAAAACAAAAATGTGTTTTTAATCTATTTGTATAAAAATTACTCAAGGATTTGTGTTGTTCTTGGCTTAATTGAAATATATTTTGTTCTCTCTTATTTCATGGAATATATTGACCAATTTTTGTTATTAATAAATAATGCAAGGCAACCAGTGCTCTTTTGCTTAATTTTATCTTAAAATTTAAAATAAAATTAGTTTTTTAACTTTGAAATTCTAGATTTCTTTTAGTGTATCGTAAATTTCGGGAGTTTTTTTTTTTAGTTGCTTGTGAACATAAAATAATAATGCAAGACCCAAATATTGCAGAAATGAATCTTTTGCAGTCTGGAAAATAGTTTCATAGTATTTATTTTTATACCTTCCAAAAAAGCAATGAAGGGTATCCCTCTAAGACCTCTTAAAGTATATATTTTTGATCAGTGATGAAATCTAAGACGAACCGTCCGTCTATGGAAATCACGATTCAGACCAAACGAAAAGAGCCAAACTATTTTGCAGGATAGCACAGTTGATGTTCGTAAATGGTCTTAATCGGGCCAGAGGGAAAAAAGTTTCCCTAATGCTAGAGTTAATGTCGACGTCGTCGACGGCGTCAAATGTCAAAAAAAAGTTGAATCGTATGAAATTGTATGAGAGCAGTTAATCTCAACGCGTTGCAACGCCGTAAAAGTTCAACCTATTTCAACTTTTTCGGCGTTGCAACGCCGTCAACGGCGTCGACATTAACTCTAGCATAAGAAGAACTAAAACAACCTCTAAAAACAATATCATTTTTAAAGTTTTTTTGCGCAATTTTGTTAAGTAACTGATATATTTTAATGTCAAAGAAAGTTTAAAGCGTTGAACTTGCAGCCATAAAATCGAAAAAATAAATTTTCTGGACCCCGCCTCCTTTAGTGGGCGTTGAAGCAACAAATTACATGGAAAAATAGTGCAAAGATTTAACAAATTATATAATTTAAGCCTAAATTCCTTAAACATTAAATTTTAATGCTTTTATGATGGAGCTGAGATGTTCTGTGATCTTCCTTTGCCCTATTCTCCCCCTCTTCTTTGCCCCTAAATGACATTATTAAAAAAAAAAATTTTTTTTTCTTAATACTTTATAAACTCAAAAATTTACCTTTGCCATAAAAAGTTTTATGGTAAAGGTGAGATATTTCCCCCACGGCCCCTCCCGGAGTGACCCCTACAAAATACAGTTTTTTTTTACTAAATATTTGGAGGGTATTTTTGCATGATTTCCCTCGTTTTTACTTGTTTAAGCATGATTTTCCGCTTATGTCCGCTGCGGCTACCAAACGCATGGTCCATACGATCAGGCGTTAAAACGCACGAAAGTGGAAGCCAGTGGACAGACTACTTCTGCTAAAAAATTTGTTAACAAATTTATTTTTTGATCAACGGATCGCTGATTTTTAGATGATTAATATTTGGAAACAGGAATTTGATAGCGATCGCTACACTGTGTAACGGCAATTACTTGCTGATATTTTAATCACATTTCTTTGTATTTTTGATGATTTAGAATCGAGAAGAGCCAGAGTGATCAAGAATTGCTCGAATTGCTTGCTGACTAGGTTTATTAGATTGACCGTAACTTATTTATATATATATATATATATATATATATATATATATATTTTTTTTTAAGCAAAATTCTTCGACTAATTCTATTGCCACTTTTCCCAAAAAAGTGCAGCAAATATAACAAACAATTTCCAAGGACTTACCCTCGTATTAAAGTAAATATCACATGACAACAAACAAAAAGTACATACAACTAAGGCCAGCCACCTACTGAGATTTCTATCTGTTGTACCGCGCAAAAGTTTGTCAGACCAGCACAAGAACATTTTACCGTTTATCTTCGTTCGTTTGTTTGTTCGCTGGTTTGTTTGTTTGTTTTATTTGCCTCGGCCACATTGTTTTAACTTATTTTATTATTTTCTAAATACTTGTGGTATTTTTTCGTTTTGCTTTTATTTAAGTTTAACATATAAATCACGTTTGCGCTTATTATGTTTACACGCAGGATTGCCTGCCTGGCTGCCTGCCTGCCCAACTGCCCGTCTGACTTTATTGTGAATGCGTGCTTGGAAATTTTTATCAGATTTTTAGTTTAAATACTTAAATATTTTTTTATATAAAAATAAAACATTATCGGGCTTTTGGATTTTTGTAAAAGTTTTTCTTCTTGGACTTGTTACAAATTTAGAACAGTATTTTCTATCAGAAAGAATACAAAGAGAGAGGGAGATGGAGAGAGGGGAAAGAAACCAGAACACATTTTCTGCTTACTAATTGCTGACGTTAGCGATCAACTATTTAGTATTTTTTTTTATTTTTATTTTTTTTTTATTTATTTATTTATATGGAGTACTTAAGCAATTAAAGCAATCACGTTTATAAATTTCTTCAAGTTTTTACTATAACTAGATCAAATTAGCGATATGGTTATGCACTATTAACATAATGGTCAATGTGTTTAAGACAACAACAATGGAAATTAAGCAAAAGAAGAAAAAAAATCATAATAAGAAAGTTTCTTTTGAAGAAAGCGGGCAATTTAGAATTGTTGTTGTAGGTATGCAGAGAATGTTTATGGCAGGAGTAGAAAGAATTTTATTTAAATTAAAATTTAAAAAGAATTATTGACAGGGTTGTGAAGAATTTTAATACACGGGTCTTTTGAAGAATGGCAGACAGAAGAAGCATACCAATTTTGTTAACACACAAATCTGGGTTAAAAGCCTTTTTTAGAGCTTAAACCCAACTCAAATTTTTCTAACTCGCTACTCTCTGTTTGGGCATGTTTTTAGTCAACACGTTCCTCCTACATTTTTGGTAAACGAACAAGTTATTTAAATTAGAAAATTTTCTTTGGTGTGGGAAATATGAAGCTGCATTTAGTTTTTTATAGTTGTTTAACTGACGAGTCGAAACAATTTTGTTACACAATTCTTAACACATTTTGTTACGCACTTTTAGTTGTTTTGCTGTTAATTGCTTGATTTCGATGAACCCTGAAATAGCCTCTTGGGAAACTCTTTAGCATCAGAATTCAAGAACAGCTCATATTTTTATACCCTCCTTTAAAAGAATTGGAGGGTATACTCACTTTGTCATTCCGTTTGTAACGCAGCGAAATATCCATCTGAGACCTCATTAAGTATATATATTCTTGATCAGTGATGAAATCTATGATCAACTAGGCATGTACGAGCGGCCCGTCCGTCCGTTTATGGAAATCAAAATTCAGTCCAAACGAAAAGAGCCAGACCCTTGAAATTTGGTAAATGGGCTGAAACGGACCAGAGAAAAAAAGGTTCCCCTAAGCAGAACTAAACCAACCTTTAAAAAACAACCTAATTTTTTAATTTTTTTGTAGTTTTGTTAAGTAAATGATATATTTTTATGTAAAAGAAGGTCCAAAGCGTTAAACTTGGAGCCATAAAATAAAAAATTTTTGGTACCCGCCCCCTTTAGTGGGCGTTATTATATGCAAAAATAGTGTAAAAATTTAACAAATTGTTTTACTTAATCCTACATCCCTTAAAAATAACATTTTTAAGCTTTAATGACGAAGTTGAGACGTAACCTGGTACTAATCTTAGACGGTCTAGCAATGCCTATACGTTCGTCTGTAGAAAATATGTTATAGTTTATTTTTGGACCCCGCCCCCTTTAGTGGGCGTTGACGTACGCTATTATATGCAAAAATAGTGTAAATATTGAACAATTTTTGTTCCTTAGCTGAGTTGTTCTCTGATCTGGCAGAGGTGAAACGTCTCTCTCACGGCCTTTTCCGGAACGACTCCCTTAAAATAGATATTTAAAGTTGGATACAGAGATATCTTAAAGGAATTCTGTCCCACCAAGCTAACATTTTAAATTTACTAAATATTTGGAGGGTATTTAAGATTCGACCAGGTCGAATATAACGTTTTAAATTCATTTAATAATTTTCATTCAATTTTGCAAAAAAAAACAAATCTGCCTTAGTTGCTTAAGTTCTAGTCTATTAACTTAAGTAAACTTAACGGAAATCATGTGAAAGCTGGCATTTTTTTAACTAAAAATAATCATATGGTAATTTCCTATAACTCATTTTTAATTTACATAATTGCTTCAAAATCTCTTAAAAGGTGAACACCCAGTGAGCAAACATTTTGGCACATAAAAATATGGCGACTTTGATTCCACCTGTTTTCATGGTGATTTAAGCCCAAGCAAAAAAATCTTTTAATTTGAAGCTTAAGTACAATTTGTTGCTGACTGTGTTATGAATTTGCTTAAATATTTATACGCTGCTGATTTCTTATCAAACTATTTATCACATGTCAAGTATATAACACGATTATAGCCAAGCCACAGCCACAAACATCCTGTCTTTTAAGTGTAATCAACAACTAACTAGATTACGGTTTGTAGCTTTGCTCAAGTCTTATTAACCAAAAACAAAAAAAGGCTGATTTGCATGTCCATAATTACGGAGCAAGTGTTAAGCTTAACACACATTTATTATTTTGTAAAAGAAAACACGCCAAAAATTTGTCTAGCATGACTAATTAATGACACACACACACACGCACTGATACAGCCTGCGTGCATGTGATTAAATTATTAATCTCTTAATTATGGAAATTAATAAGGCCTACAAAATATATATATAAAAAAAAAAACGTCAACACTTTTGCTGCTTTTATACACTTAATGGCCGCTAATCCACGGAACAAGATTTTCATTTCCTTAATTTTGTTTCTTGTCTCTTTTGGTTTTCCAAATTTCTTCTAACAATTTTTCTGCCATTCATTATGCTTTTTACCATACAAACCAGCTAAATTTCACCTTGATGGAGTTTGTTATCAAAAGATTTCCTAACAATCTTTGCCAACAACAACAAAAACAACAACAACAGCAACAACATTAGCAAAATCAACACTCTTAGTTAAAGTGTTAACTGTTAGACAACATCAACATCGCAGCAACATTGAGCCTCCAGTTAGCTTGACTGCTGCCTGTGGCGTTTTAACAAACAGAACATTGTGTGAATTTAATTTTTCTTTTTTCCATTTGATATTCAAATACAGATTACACGTCTTTTTTTTTTGCTCGCTTGCCTTGGCAAATGTAAAAATAATTGCCGGTTGTTATTTTGGCGAGAAAAAGAAATTAAATTTCTTTTACATATGAAATTGAATGGAATAAATCTAAAATAATAATATAAATAAAATGCAAAAGCAAATCGTTAATGAATTTTTAATTATAGAGAAAAAGAGCTTTATTTTTTATTAATTATTCAAATCCACTTGGAACAAGAATTGTTTTTCGTAGGTAAATTTATTAAAAGAAATTATATATAAAAAACAATTTGCACTGGATTATTAATTGTTTGGTTGTGTGATGCCAAAAAAAAAATAAATAAAATTGTGGTCTACAGGTGTACAAAATAGCCAAAGGGGTTGTCAGGGCTAGAATACACTTTGGCCTGCACTCGGCTGGAGTTCCGGTGAAATCACACATCCTGCTTGGTATTATTAATAGATTGAAAAGTTTACTGACTTTCTGAAATAAAATTTCGTTGGCACAATTTATGTATAAGACAAGAACAAATGTTTTAAATTTGATTCGTTTTTTATGTAAATTGTACTCAAATAATTTCTTTTTCGTCATCTTGGCTAATTGAGGTAATTAGTAAAAGCAGGTGCACGCACAACTGCTTGTCAGCAAGAATCACGCTGTTGTTATGATAACTACAGATATAAGTATGTTTACAACCAATTCAAATACCAAATTTAAAATAATTAAACAAAATTAAATTCCCAAATAATTCAATACTTCCTCTTAACATACACAAGGATGTTAGAAGCCTGTTATGCTATTCTACCTCACAGCGGCTTAAAATAAAAACAAAAACCATTTATGATCTACAACAAACATGCCAAACATCATTTTAAGCATTTTAAAATACTCCACATATTTTTTATTCCTCATTAAGACTTTTGTTCTCTCGAAATGTCATATCTTGCCTTTTACTTTCTGAAACGCCCAGGCATTTATAACAAATCTATTAACTAGACTGCTTTACACTTTTTAATCCGGCCTCATTTGTGTCAGACTACCAATTAACTTTTCATATTTATTTCTACGCCAGCAACTGCACGCTTTAGGAAAAGAAAACATTATGTGACTTTAATGCACTCGGTTTAAATACATGCACGTTCTAAGTGCAAGTAGTTTAGCAGTTGCTGTCATGACCATAAAGGAAATTATCTATCGTAGACTTTGTTAAGCTGATGAAGATGAGAAAAATATCTCTTAATTAAATATCCCAATGAAACGAAAAAAAAATATTAGCCGTCTTATAGGAAAAATATTGCGTGTTTTTTAGTTTTCAAAAGGAAATGGAGACTCTGTGAGCCAGCAAGATTCTAGTTCAAATAAAAGTTTAATAATAAAAATGGAATTAATTGTCACATACTGAAAATATAATTGCAAATATTAGTTTTGAAATATCAAATTAAAACAGACAACGTGGGGTGTTGATAGTGACAGTTGTGTGACAGAAGTGTCACGTGCGACTTGGAGTCTGATATAATTTTAATAGTAAAATGGCAAGATTTATGTAGACACTGACATGCGCTGCCACAATTTATTAAGTGTCAATGTTGAAATTATTTACCCATGAACCTTAACTGCCCAGCTGCCTTTGAATTTCATATCTAATATCTTTATCCATGACTTTTTCCGCGAATGTATGAATCTTCATTTAATATGCATGTCATGGCAATGATGTGTGTTGTGTTTTTAACTGTGCCAGAGTTTAAAGCTTGTATGCTTATTACTTCCACAATTTCGTATATCCTTAGAAATTTATCAAAAATCTCCCTAGAAATGTATCAAAATTAAAAATTTTATTGGTTATCAGAAAAACATTTTGAAGATTATCCCAATCAATCAATTCGTCGCCGTTCTT
Source organism: Linnaemya tessellans (assembly GCA_951800035.1). Lineage (NCBI taxonomy): Eukaryota > Metazoa > Arthropoda > Insecta > Diptera > Tachinidae > Linnaemya > Linnaemya tessellans. The sequence goes on from OX637532.1 coordinate 147,447,391, forward strand.
AGCAACTGGGATTGTGTGCTTCCACTTTATGGACGATTTTTTTAATTCCTCTGGTTTCTTGACCTCTTTTTAATTATTATTGTATTCTGATATTTTTAAGCCTAAGGTCTCTTTATTTTAATTTAATTTTTAATTTCAATATTTCGTCACTCCTTTGTGTGACTTCTTCAGGAAATTAATTATTTTTTTGATTTTATTTTATTTTTTTTTTTAAATAAAATAATTGATTTCCTGAAGAAGTCACACAAAGGAGTGACGAAATATTGAAATTAAAAATTAAATTAAAATAAAGAGACCTTAAGCTTAAAAATATCAGAATACAATAATGATTTTTTTAATTGTTGAAAATTGGTATTCCAGATTGCGCCTTTTGAGCGCCAGCCGTGGCAGCCACATGGCAAAAATCATATTTTTAAACATTAATTTCATAAAATTTTTCTTTCCTATAAAGGCCGTTTCATTGATACGAAAAATATATTTCCATATTCTGTTGTGATTTAAACTTGTGTCCCACTTAAAAACCACCCTATATTTATGGTAACACTTAGTTGGCAAACTGCGCAACAGATGTTTTTAAATATAAAAACAAAACAATGCCCATAAAAATTTTACCAATTTAAAAATGAATTCAAATTGTGTAAATGAATGTTTTAAAATTATGCCAGTGAAGACGTGCTTGAAATTAAATAGTTTTATATAAAAAGGAAGAGTCACATACCCAGAGAATAATAACCAAAATTAGCAGAGGCAATTTTTTTAACACTATCAGCTATTTACAGACGCTAGCTTGGCAACACTGCATTTAGTACAGCCAATAACAAGGTTGCATTGCATAAAACCCTACTTAAAACCAATTCAAAAAGATTTATAAGTTATTTTTAACAACATCATTTTATGTGATAAAACCAATATTAATATTTATTAAAACCACGCCAGAGTAAAATTTCTATAAATCTTGAATGCCGGCATATGTAATAAAAATTATTTCCAAAAAGGAACGTGTAACGTTTAAACACGCCAAACGTTACATCGGAACTCCTACGAATCTATTGACTAGAGGTGAGTGCCCCCTATTGTCACTGGGGTAGCTCCTGCGACCCTCCCTCATCCGCGCTCGCTTTAATTCAAAATAAACTGCAAATTACCTACATGAGACCTTTAGACCAATTTCAATCGGATGTAGGTGAAAAATTTCTTATACCGTCTTGAACTCGAGGCACTTGAAAAGTTCTTTTGGGATCTAAGATCTAATATATTTTCATGCTTATAACATTGAGAGTTTCTGATTCCTTAAGGCGATTGGTCCTCCCACTCAGTTAATACCGCCGTGTGAAAATGCTGACGAACGCAAGATCATATTTAATTACCACTCCAAAATCTTAGCCCAAAACCATGTCAAAATATATGAAAAAATGTGGCGATAACAATATCCCAGGTGGTTCACCTATTTATCTGAAAAACTAGTCAATATGCATATGGTTTGAGCATATATAAATATTTAATTATTTAAAATATTATTTTAAAAACTATATATTATTATTATTTATTTCTTTAATCCTTATGAATATAATTCTAAGATTAAATCTAATTAAAGAGCACTGGCTGATGGCCAACGATCAGCTCTAAAAAAAACTATAATGATAAGCAATTGCTCTAAATAATATTTTGTTTTCGTTAATGTTCTACAATAATTTAAAAAATTGCTGTTGTGGTTTTCATATATATGACCGCATTTAATAGATGCGCATTTAATTCATTATTCAACCTGCCAGTGGAATAATGAAAAAGTAATAATAAATGAAAAAGTCGCAAACATATTTTCAAATTTTGAACGCATTTGCCAGAACAAATCGCTAATAATATTAAGCTTAGAAGAAAAATACTAATAATATTCAGCTCAGACATGAACCAACCACCTACTGAATCTCTCACGAGGTTGAGTAAATATTCAAATCATGTTGCTAATAACTTTTCTTATACACTTTTTTTATTTTTTATAATATTAAAAATCTGCTGCACTTTGAATAGGAAGAAACAATATTTTTTCAAATGTTTGCCCGACTACACAACAATTGTAAAAGTCAAGTTAAAATCAGCAGTAATTTCTCTAAAATTATTCAGTACTAAACACACAGACGACCTGATATATTTCCTGCAATTTTTTCTTTTTCTGCAATAACTATATTTTAAAAAATTTCCCAAATAATATAGATTCAATATAAAAAAAAAGGAAAACCAAAAAAACTAAAGTAAACAGCAACTAAATTAAACCAAATAAAGCCCAGTAGATGAGCAGAAAAAAAAAGTTATTTGTGCTTGAAAAATTCTTTGTTTTCTCTGTATCTCGCAAGATTTTTCACCTACAAAAACAGTTTTTCCATTTTCCATAATATGTAGCAGCACTTTAAGTAGAAATAGCGTGTGGTTTTTCAATTTCGTTGGGTGTTTTGAAATCATAAATCATTTTTACATAGAATTTTTGTGCATGTTCTAGAATTATATTTTACTTTTTTACATTTTTTTTTAGTTTTTTGCTTGTAATGGAGACCAGAAAACAGCACATAAAGCATAAAAACGTTGTTTTGGCATTATTTAAAGTGTGTTGATGTGGAGAAAAGAAACAAAAAAAAAAATAAATAAATTATATATTTATAAAAAAAATGATTTTCAAAGAAATTCTTACATTCCATTATTATGTTCTTAATGGTTATAAATTCTTGACTTAAACAAGCAAATTATAGAAAAATATGTTAAAACTTTTATATTTATGTTCATGGTTTATTTATTTAAGCTGGCAACAGATGATGCAAAAACCCAAACAATACAATGGAACAAATTAAATCTCGTATTTAGGCTTTTAGACTAAATGTTAATTGCTTTAGCAGAGTGCTGTGAAAATGTGGTGTGAAATTTAAGAGCGATTAATTAAAACAGTTTTTATGGTCGGCGCCTTAACAGAGAGAAAACGTTGTGGCAGTAAAATAGGAACAACCGTTTAATGGAAGGTGGATGAGGTGTTTAGTAGCAAATTTATTATGCCATAAAACTAAATGGATGAATATTTTATAACACATAAAAAAAATTAAATAAAAAATACAAAATAGGGTAGGAAACTAAGCGAACCAATAAGAGTTAGAAAATTTGAATAAATCTTTAATTAACAAATAACTTGATGATACAGGGTTTCACGACAAGTGGATGATTAATTATTATAGCCTCCAAAAAAGAATATGGAGGGTATATTCACTTTGTCATTCAGTTTGTAATGCAGCGAAACATCCATCTGAGACCCCATAAAGTATATATATTCTTGATCAGTAATGAAATCTAAGACGATCTGAGCATGTCCGTACATCCGTCCGTCTGTGGAAATCACGATTCAGTGTAAACCAAAAGAGCCAGACTCTTGAAATTTGTTACAAATATATCTTGAAGGATAGCAAAGCTTAAATTCGGAGATGGACTAAATCGGGCGAGAGGGAAAAAAGTTCCCCAAAGAAGAACTAAACCAACCCAGAAAAAACAACATGATTTTTAAAGTATTTTTGTAATTTTGTTAAGCAAATGATTTATTTTTATATCAAAGAAGGTCCAACGCCTTAAAAATGCAGCCATAAAATAAAATAAAAAATTTGTTGGACCCCGCCCCCTTTAGTGGGCGTTATTATATGCAAAAATGGTATAAAAGTTTAACAAATTGTTTTACTTAAGCCTACATTCCTTAAAAATAACATTTTTAAGCTTTAATAACGAAGCTGAAACTTAAGCTGGTACTACTCTGCCCTATCCCCTCCCTCCCCCTTTGCCGCCTAAATGACTTTTATAAAAAAAAAATTAAATTTTGTATTTAATTATCCCAAACATTTATTTTTAGAGTCTAATGGCCAAGGTGAAATGTCTCCCCCCCCCCCCCCCGAACCCCTTGCCAAAAGGGACCCCGCCAAAATACAGTTTTAATACCCTCCGAAGAGAATCGGACCCCATAAAGTATATATATTCTTGATCAGTGATGAAGTCTGAGACGGTCTAGCAATGCCCATGCGTTCGTCTGTTGAAAATATAATATAGTTTATTTTTGGACCCCGCCCTCTTTAGTGGGCGTTGACGTACGATATTATATGCAAAAATAGTGTAAATATTGAACAATTTGTGTTCCTTAGCTGAGATGTTCTCTGATCTTGCAGAGGTGAAACGTCTCTCTCACGGTCCTTTCCGGAATGACTCCCTCAAAATAGAGATTTAAAGTTGGGTACAGAGATGTCTTAAAGGAATTCTGTCCCACCAAGTTAAACATTTTAAATTTACTAGGTTAGGTTAGGTCTGCCCGCAGTAAGCAAAAAAACACTCGGAGGCCATCAAAAGGCCCATTGTGATGCCCAGAGGACTATACCCTACACACTTCTCAAGACGAAGTGGTGGTTCCTGAGAACCATCCAGAACTTCTCACAAAGCCCGCCAGGGCAGCCAGCGGTGCATCCCTGAGGCAGTCAAGATCCCGCAGGAAACGAGAGCCTAGATGTCTAAGCCTACACTCCTGCAGGGCCGGACAGTCACAAAGGAAATGCTGTACTGACTCCTCCTCCTCCTCATCGAAGCAGCTCCTGCAGCGGCCATCATGGGGAAAGCCCAAACGCTCCGACATGTGCCCAATTGCACAGTGCCCCGTCAAGACCCCTACCAGGAGTGCCAACGGCTGTTTCCCAAAAAACAGAAGTTGCCTAGTCCTAGCTCTGCTAAGCGAGGGCCATGGAGTTTTGGAGACCCTACAGGTAGTAATACTTGACCACCTGTTTGTCACCTCCCTCCTTGCCCACCTCTGAAATCTGCCCAGCAGCTCAACTGAGGTAATGTCAATGTCCCTACGCGATACTGCATCATCCAAGGCCGAACCCGCTCTCGCGCATTCGTCCGCTATCTCTTTCCCCTGAATGCCTTCATGCCCTGGAACCCAAACCACATTGACATCATCCCCCCCAGTCTGGCCAGAGATTGAATGCATGCCAGTACACATCTCGACTTTATCATCTCCGAACCCAGGGCTCTAATTAAATTTACTAAATATTTGGAGGGTATTTAAGATTCGACTTGGTCGAATATAACGTTTTTACTTGTTTTTTTTTTTTAATTATGCCTTAACTGCCTTATTCATAAAAACTATATATCTGCTTTATAAAGGATTTACAAAACAGATGTAGTATGAAAATCTGCTTCATAAACCCAAAATATCTTTTATGAAGAAGAATATGAATTTAGCATTTTTCTAGAAATTTTGATGACCTTATCTTAATTGGTGTCGATGTGATTATTGCTACTTGTATTTCTATATTTTTCAATACAGTTTACAAATAAGGTCAGATTAATACCTTAATAGCGCTACAAGAACAGCCAAAAGAATAAACACTCACAAGTGTCTTCAATCCACAACAGTTACATTTCAATGCCATTAAACTTTCAATTCTTTAGAGGCAACCATAGCGCCCTATATGTAAAATAAAATAAAATATTTCTTTTATATTAACAACTTTCCCAAATGAAAGAGTTAAATTTTTTTTCCACTAACTGCATTTTCACACACCTTTTTCTTTATTTAGTTTCTACAAGTGACACACTTCTTCCCTTGAAACGTTTAGAAGATATTTAAAAATATATTAATATAATAGTGATAATAACAAGTTTCTAAAAATCCATAAAATCTCTTTTCACCACATTGAGGTTCTTTTCAACACAAACCGACCAGCAGAAAAATTACACAAATAGATTGACATAAAAACAAATTAACTGAAAAAATACCTTAAACCAAGATGATTATAAAAGACCACGTTCTAAGTAAAATAAATAAGTTGTTGTGTTGGAATATAAATTATGGATTGGAGTTTTCTTTTTATCGACCAACTGCCGAGGAAACAAGTGTTGTTATTATGTTGTTGTGTTTGTGTGACATTTCAATATAGACTTTAGTTGTTAAAAAAAAAAAACAACAAAAACAAATATATAAAATAAAAATACCTGTGCACTTTTCTTTGTTTAACAAGAACGGCAAGAAACAAAAAAACATTTAACATAAAACCATAACGTTTTTAAAAGGCTACAAATGTAGGTTAATAGCCTGAATTTTTTCTCCACAAAAAAAAACTCCTCTTCTTCGGCTGCTGTGGCATAACAATTGCTCATGATGTTAATGATGATGATGATGATGATGATGATGATGATCTCTCTTGCAGGCTGCAAGTTTACAACAAAACATTTTTGTATTTCGAAACTCATTTCATCACTGGCTTCCAATAGCAGCCATTCATTTCAATCTCCAGCATATTGTACACTTCACTTATACTCGTATAAAGCCAATTATTAGCAAATGTTATGTTTGAAATTGTAGCTGTCGATGTAGTTTTTGTTCCTTTACTGCCACTTTTTGTGGCACACTCGGCTGCTATTGTTTCTTATTGCTTAGCTGCTGAGCCACAAAAAAAACACACACACACAGATTGCTTGCAACATGTTCTGTGTTTCAACAGCCAACCACATTCTTACATCATTGTGGCATTATTAGATTAATTCTGAATTCATCTTTGCTATTGATGCTAGTAAATAAACTAGAGTTTTTATTTTCTCTCTTGTATACAATTTACACACACACACACTCGTACACTCGTCTATATAAGACTTTAAATGAATATGAAGTGAAAGATACATTTTACATGCTCGTACATGAAACTGCAAGCATCAGCATCAGCAATTATAACATGTTGTTGTTGTATTGATGATGTCTTGTGGAATATATGAAACTTGAGGATGATGACGATACTTCCTTGCCAAAGTATCGGAGGTGTTTTGTGGTGTTGTTGGTGTTGGTGTTGGTGTTATTTGGTGAGTTTTCTCCATTTTAAAAATATCTGTATCTTATTTTATACAGTTATGCAGCCAACAATTTTTTTTTCATTTTTATTTTTTGCTTACAATTTAAGCTCGGAATGAGGTCTTCAAGTGTATATGAAGTTTCTGGCTTCTACTGTTTCTTTTATTTCCTTGCCATTTCTTAGCCGGCTTATTTTGTTGTTGCACTTTTCTTTCCACTCAATATTTATGCATAAATTATGGCGAAAAAGACAAATTATCCCAACACCAGCGGTACGAAAAGAATACAAAGTTGACTGTTATTGTCGTATTAACTATAATTCCTTTTACTTACAACTTGGAAAAATATAATTAGTTTCCTATTTTTTTTTTTAACGATTTGCGTAATAAAACGTGCCAATTATATGCAGAGCTGCTTTTAGAGTCTTTGGTTAAGCTATTTTCTTGGCAACACTATTGCAATAAAAAAAAAAAATACTGAAGAATGACAATTAATTTTTATTGCGTTTAATTTCATATTTAATGACTGTTAGTGTGCCCCAGGGTATGAAGCGTAAACAATTTTAGTACAAGCTATTGGCTAAAGTAGTTAACGCGAGACTAGGAGGTCCTAAGAAGGTCCTGACTTCAACCCCGCACTCAGTCATGAATATTGTGTCGAACTCTTCAGCTTCAGCACTAGTGCATGGTGGTGTTTATTGTTGTCATCCTGTTTCAGTGATGAAGCCATAGCACTGATCACTGAACATAACAGGCCTTGTATCAAAAAATTAGTAGAACACGAGACTATGAAGCGAAAGGTCGTGAGTTCGAGCCCGCGCTGAGTCATAAAATATTGTGTTGAATTCTTCTAAACAGCATTAGTGCGTGGTTGTGTTAGTTGTTGCCAGCCTGTTTCAATGATGAAGGCATAGTCACTGGTCACTGAATATAATTGGCAGCGACTGACACTAGCATGTACTAAAAGCAGAGTAACAGCACCCACCTTCGTCGGCCGTGTAGCAAAAATTAGCCGGCGAAGTAAAAACTTGAAATAGCTACAAAAAAACTGTCTATCTTCTCATCTTTCCTAATCTGTCCCCTCCATACTATCCCCTCGTTTTCAGTTCCGGCACAATGCATTGCATATATAGGGGTCATCCCCTGAGTGCAGGTCCAAGATAAAAAAAAAAAAAGATTAGCCGGCAAAGTAAAAGCTTGAAATAGCTATAAAAAATTCACTATCTGCTAATCTTTCTACATCTGTCCCCTTAATACTATCCCCTCCTTTCTAGTTCCGGGGCAATGCACTACACATGTAGGGGTCATCTCCTGAGTGCTCGTCCAACTTGAAAGAAATATATATTGAATACTGCCATATGCAATAAAAATTATTTCCAAAAAGGACCGTGTAACGATTAAACACGCCAAACGTTACATCGAAACTTTTAAGAATCTATTGACTAGAGTTGACTAACCTATTGTCACCGGGGGAGCTCCTACGATCCTCCCTCGTCCGCGCTCGCTTTAATTCAAAATAAACTTTCAATTACCGACCCATACATGACAGCTGTAGACCAATTTGGATCGCATGTAGGTGAAAGATTTCTTTCACCATCTGGAAAAAACGAGTCACTTGAATAGTTCTTTTGTGACCTGAGAGAATATATATTTCTTGCCCTGAACATTTAGAGTTTTTAATTCCTCAAGAAATAAGAAACTCTCAATTATTGCTACCATGTGAAAATGCTGACGATCTTGTTTGTGTAAGCAACCGTTCCAAAATCTTAGTCCAAAACCATGTCAAAAAGTATGACACAAAGGCGACGACAAGTATGCATTTCATATTTTTGGTAGCAATCAATTCTTAAAATGTTTTAAAAATCACGATTCTATTTAAATGTTTTTTTTTTCAAAAATCTTAAACATTCATTCATACAATGATTTTTAGCACGATTTTTCTAGTTTATATATTTCTTTTATATATTTTCTATATATTTTCTTTTATATATTTATATATTTCTTTTATATATTTATATATTTCTTTTTTATATAAAAAAACAAATTTTAATCACGCTTTGCTATTGTAGAAATTGTCCGATTAATCAAAATATAAAAATGAAACCTGATAGAATATCAAAATATCTCGAAAGAAAAATATGAAAAAAATGAACCCTGTGAACAGAAATTGCGATCGATATCGCCGGCAAACACTAAAAATCGTGTTTGCAGCAATTTTGTTGTAAAAAATATTTTCATTTTTATCTATTTTATTATATAAAATATTTTCATATATTTTGAAATTTCGGTTGGAAGCTTTAATTTACAAAAACTATTGAATAAATTCTTCTGGTTTCTTGACCTCTTTTTAATTATTATTGTATTCTGATATTTTTAAGCTTAAGGTCTCTTTATTTTAGTTTAATTTTTAATTTCAATATTTCGTCACTCCTTTGTGTGACTTCTTCAGGAAATTAATTATTTTATTTGATATGAAAAAGGAGTGACGAAATATTGAAATTAAAAATTAAACTAAAATAAAGAGACCTTAAGCTTAAAAATATCAGAATACAATAAAAACTATTGAAGGCAAAAATTTTTGTCTAGGTTTTGTGAATATGTCATATGTGAAAATAATAGTGTTCAGCTAAAAACTTAATATAATTAAGATGCAGCCATATGGCCTTTTTAATTTTAATTCCTGCTTGTTTTATTACAATTAAAATAAACGTTTTAAAATAATTATTAATTTGTAAAAGAATAATATCTTCTTTATATTGTGTCTTGCTGAATTGTCTCATTATTTATAAATTATTTTATTTGTCTTCTTACGGCTTCATTTAATTAAGAAAAATGCACTGTAATTGCTGCTAAATTGTAAAGATAATATTTGTTTAGTTTATTTCCTATTGTTTTATTTACTTTCAGATCAATAAACCTATTACTGGGCAATATACTATGTAAGTTTCTCTACCACTCATTTTATATTAATTTAAAACAATTAAATGTTTATTTATAATGCATGACACACCAGGAAAAACAGCCTTCGCAAACAAACAACAACGACATTTTAATATCAACAATTAATGATAGAAATTCGAGAAAAGAAAAAACTGCTGATTTCTATGCAAAACCGCACATACACACACTCTCACACACATGCATATACACTGAAACCACAAATACATCTCATTATAGCTAAAAGTTATAATAGTGAAAAAAAAACAGACCCAATAACATGAATTTCACTTCAATTAATTGTCTGTAATAAAGCTTTCAAGCGTGCTTGAAATATTGCTCAAATAATAAAGAAATTAAGAATTAGAAATTTATGCAAAAAGCCAACTCACACAATGTGACATTGGGGACATAAACTAGAAAAAAACAGTGATAATAAATTGAAAAATTAATTTAGAAGAAATATGTCTACAGCAATTTAAATTGGCATGAAGGCACATGCAATAGCAAGCCTCAAGGTAATTTACCCCATCTGCTCTAGACAAATAGACAGGCTAATAAAAAATAAAAAATAAATAAAACAGAAGAAGAATAAACAAATAAAACACGACAAAAGGCAAAAAGAAAGTGTCAAGTCATAAAAGAATTAGACACAATAACGACAAAAGAAAAACTTTCTTAAAAAGAATTCTGGTTCTTAATACGCGTAACAACCAGACAATAATAAAATTTATTAAACTATTTTAATAGCTTAAGAAACTGTTACTGGCAAACAGCACAAAAACAAAAAACAACAAAATAGTTGTTAACAAAACAATATTTAGACCCAGAATATATGACAATATATTTAATAACAACAATAGCGTAACACACGAAAATAATTCTAAAAGGAAAATTTGTCATAAAAATATAAACAACAGACTTGAACAACAACCAAAAAAAAACTGGCTACAAACACTTAAACATTTTTACTTTTCTTTTTGTTTTAAAACTGAAAGTAATTCCACAGCAAATAATAAAATTAAACAATTTCAATAAAGGTTTTTGTTAATGTCATTATGTGTTATTCACATGTTAAATGATTTATGATTGCAGTGCCATCATCATCATCATCGTCATCATCATCATCATGATCGTCATCGTCACATGCAGCTCAGCAATACATTCCATTTACTTTCACGAAATAGTTGTTTTGCTGGTAAAAGCATGTTTATATGAATTTTATTTAGTTTCGTTTTCTTCTTTAATGTCAATTACTTTTCTGGTTAACAGAATTTTTTTTAAAAAAAGCAACCATTACGGAATTGTAAAGTTTAAGATACACATTCAAATGAAAGGCGGGCTCCCAAACGACTTAATAGTAGTTTGTCGTCTTAAACAACTTAATTGATTTGTTTTGTTTTTAATGTATTTTTTTCTTTCATTAATTTTTAATTTTTTTCTTTTAGATTTAACGTATTTTCAGATTCAGTTAAAAGTAAATTTAATATTAGTGCTTTTTGTTTGTTATGTGTTCAAGTATGTCTATATGCCTGCATTTCATTGCTGCTTACAGCAAATCATCACAAGACTGTAAACTAATGGAAAAATAACAAAACCTCGCAGCTTATGCATAAACTCCCAAAAATGAATTGAGAATTACACCAGCAAAACCATAGGATTTGAAATTTTAGAAAACACAACAAACAAGTTTTATTTTGATATAAATCCGTTTTGTTTTTCCTTCATACAAAATAAAAATAAAATACCTAAATTTATATTAATTAAATTGTTGAATTCCAAAACATCAAAATACTTTGCAGTGATGCCAAGTTGCATTAGTTACAAAAACAAAAAAACCCACTAGACTTTGCATCACTGCAATGCACTTTGATGTTTTGGAACTCAGCCAAATTTATTGTGTTAATCAAAGTTATAAATATGGGGCAGCTATCAGATCGAACAATATAAGACTATAGAATGGTCACAGATGCTGTTCAGGGAGGCATGTACAACCTTCATTAAAAATTACACTTTGAATATTCAGGTTGTGTCGGTTCTACAAACATTTTTTGTATGCTTCATATCACAATTAATATTGAATCACAAAGTTTGTTCCTCAAATTATCGTAGGATTAGACTGTAAGTTTGCCAAGTCCTATAATTACCTTTTCTGCCTGGAATAAATTTTCAAAAAGAATCCTTGCAAAATAGTCATTGTTACTAGGGCGTCATGAAATTGCCTGAATGTTATTTACAATGCCAAAAAAAATATGCTACAAGCTATTTTAAGACCATCAAATATATTATGGGGTAAAAATATCATCAAAAATTTATTTTTTATGACACAAGGAATTAAAGAAAAAAATGGAACAAAAATTTTTTAATATACGATATGAAGAAAATAATCAAACACCAACACAGGGATTAAAAGTGTATTACCATCGTTTTGTTACACTCTTCTTGTATGCAATTTTCTAGTAAAATTTTTATAAATAGTGGTGACAAACAAAAATACACATGAGTACTGCTGATGATGAAAGTGTAGCGGCTTTCGAAAACAGCTGTTTTGCTCTGCTGTGCAAGTTGATTATTTAAAAACTGATATTGACTTTTCTTTGTGCTTTCGAACATTTATCGTGTCTTTCAAAAAAAAAAACACATAAGCGCTGATGATGAAAGTGTAGCGGGTTTCGAAAATTGCTGTTTTGCTCTGCTGTGCAAGTTGAATATTTAAGCTGATATTGACTTTCCTTTTTTTTTTTTTTTTTTTTAGGAGTAGGACCAGCACTCAGGGGATGTCCCCTATATATGCAATGCATTGTGCTGGAACTGAAAACGAGGGGATAGTATTGAGGGGACAGATTAGGAAAGATGAGAAGATAGACAGTTGTTTTTTTTTTTTTTTTTTTTTTTTTTTTTTTTTGTAGCTATTTCAACCTTTTACTTCGCCGGCTAATTTTTGCTACAGGGCCGACGAAGGTGGGTGCTGTTACTCTGCTTTTAGTACATGATTGGGTCAGTCGCTGCCAGTAATTGTCCAGTGATCAGTACTATGCCTTCATCACTGAAAACAGGCTGGCAACAACTAACACAACCACGCACTAATGCTGATCAGAAGAATTCAACACAATATTTTATGACTCAGCTGGGGCTCGAACTCAGGACTCTCCGCTTCATAGCCTCGTGTTCTACTACTTCAGCCAACAGCACCCCACCTTTGTGCCTTCGAATATTTATCGTGTCTTTAAAAAAAAATACACATGAGCGCTGATGATGAAAGTGTGGCGGCTTTTGAAAACAGCTATTTTGTTCTACTGTTGGCTAATTAAAACCGATGTTAACTTTCCTTGGAATATTCATCATGTATTTCTAGATTTAAAACAAATTTTCGTACACTTTAATTGAAAAAAATATGTTGATTTTAAAACTTACAGCTTAAATTATACTTTATAATACACATGAGTATTGATGAGGAAGCGTGGCGGCTTTTGAAAACAGCTATTTTGATCTGCTGTGTAAATTGGATAATTAAAACTTAGGTTGACTTTCGAAACTTTGTGTCCTGGAATATTTATCATGTGAATGAACTACAAATGCCTAGAATGAATCTGGGGCCAAATTACGGCATTCGATATCGATCGAAATTTGTATTTAAATTGTATGAAAATTTCGATCGATATCGAATGCGGTAATTTGGCCCCTGCTTTGAAATTTTCGCAGAAGCTTCAGTATCATGAGTTGCCGGTAAAAATCCGGATTTTTTTACTTTTGACACTTAAAGCTCAATAACTGCGTAAAATATCAAATGATTTGTTATTTCAGGATACAATTGGAAAGAATAAAGTGAGACCTTTCGAATGATATACAGATTTTTAAGAAAATTGTAGACTACACGTATGTACCTCCGCTGCAAAACACAGTTTTGCTGATTTTTTTTTTTGCATTTTTCAAACGCAGAGAAATTTTTTCTTTGTTTTTTTATATGGGAGCCATACAAAAAATTAACGAATTTTAAAAAGATTTAAGTTGATAACAAAAAGAGGTTTTTTGTTTTAAGAATCCATTAGAAATTGTTAAAGTTTTTCAAATTTTCGTTAAAGTTAATTTATGGAAGAAAAAAAACAATTAACATAAAAAACAATATCTTTGAAAAATAATCAAGGGCTTTCGATGGTGGAGTCCTACATCGTTTTATTACTGACGTAATTATCGTCTACAAATGCCTCATAAAAATAAAAATCGTTGTCGCGTCATAAGCCTTCTAACAAGTGGAAATTTATATCTACATATGAGTACTGATGATGAACATGTAGCGGCTTTCGAAAGTAGCAATATTACTCTCTGCTGGTATTATTCATCATGTCTATATGAATATAATATGACTACTATGAGCACTAGCCTATCAACAATAATTTGATGGGCTATGTAATTTAAAGTATTATAAAATATTTTGGTTTTTCGCATAACAAGCAAAAATATTCATATTTCTTTTAAATTTCAGTCAATAAAAATCTAAATCATATATTCACTTGAAAGAGATTCCTAAAAATTATATGATATACATTAAAACAAACTTATAAGACGACATCTGTAGAAGAAATCCATTTAATTAAGATTCTATAGGCTAATTGTTCGAAATTTTAATTTAAATCTCAGAAAGACATGATAAATATTCCAAGGCATAAAGGCAAGTCAACATCAGTTTTTGCTATTCAACTTACACAGCAGAGCAGAACAGCTGTTTTCGAAAGCCGCAACCCTTTCATCATCAGTTCTCATGTGTTTTGTGTTTGTCACCACTTATTAGGTGGCTTAGTTGAATGTGATAACAGTTCCTATTCACACAAACTTTATTGTGAAAAAGGATACGAGAACTGTACCAACCTGATGTTAACATGTTATTGTTATAATACCCGTGTTACCGTTTGATTATTTTTCTTCATGTCCCATTTTTCTGAATTTTTTGTTGCATCATACCTAAGTCAAACTTTTTTGGTTTGAATTTTATACTTAAGTCCATGTGAACGTTTTTCCAATTTATTATTGATAGCTCAAGCCATAGCTTAAATTTTTAATTAATTCTTACTATATACAAATCCATTTAAAATAATTCCAAGTTTGAAAAATAAAATCCAAAAATTCAACAAAAATGTGTTTAGCTCTCATTTTCAGTCATCTAACAATGATTTTAATAAAGACACGTTACATATTTACATATTTAGATTAACACAATTATGAAAAATACAGAAAATATTAACTTTAAGGCCACAATTGCAAGTAAAAATAGTTTTTCAAATATTTAAATAAATAGTACAATTACGAGGGAGCAATATTATAAATGAATGGATAAACCCGTTCGGTTAAATACGTTATTGACACACATAGAATTTCTATTCGCAGGGCGAACATAAATTTATATTGTGATTCATGGCAATAAAATATATTTACAAAGTTAATCATCTCTTTCATAATTCCACTAAAATCGGATTAGCTTTGAGAATGTTTACTAACAAACAACTGGCTGAACAATACAAAGTCTGTTAATTTGCTCGTATGCAAGAAAAAACAGCTTGAAACTCATAAAAAGTCATAATGGCTTCGATCAGTGCTTTAATGCATGTAGAAAATTTACTTCTTTCTTTCTGAAGCGATTTAATATCCATAAAATGTATGTCTTTGCTACTGCTACAATAAAAATATGTATTTATTTTTTTATGTGCAAGTCCTCATTTCTTTTAATGTTCTGGGATTTAAACATCGATTTTTTTTCCCCATTTTAAAAGCATAATATGCATCTAAATAATAATTTTCGAATTCCTGAAAAATAATCTGTAGCCAGAGCACTCTGAAACTTTGCTACCATTATTAAACACTAACTACTGCAAGTGGGTTCAAATGTTAATACACTAATAAATTTACTGTTAAAATCTCTCTACACACCAGAGGAAAACAATAAAATGGAAAAAGATTTATGAAAGAAGAAATTCAATCAACTAATAAATGTTACACACAGACAGACACTCAACCGGCATTGAATTACAACACTAGAAACAATTCTAACGCTTTATGTTCGCAAACAATCAATTTCTAAAACTATTACAATTTCTTTCACTGCAAAACTGCACAGATAAACTAGATTTGAGAATTACATCAAAATAAAATACAACCAATAATCACATGGAAAGAAATGCAGCAACAAGTTCAACGTGATGTGGAAAATGTTAAATAATATTGGCAAAAACTATGAAGGAAAAAAATTGAAAAAATAATAATTTTTCAATTAAAGCAGCCATATTATATAAGAGAAAACTAGAAATGTGTGAGTGTGTGTAGAGTGTGTGTATGTGTGTGTGTGCATGCATTTGTGTGTACAACTTAATAAATCTATATAATTTACAAATCAATTTAAACTTTAATAGTGCAATGACTTTAAAATATAAAATGTGAAGAGGAGAAAAAAGCATAACGAGAAAATTAGAATAAATCCAGTTTGTTGCTTAAGTCTTTTGTTTTGTTTAGTTTGGTTTTGTTTTGTTTTGTTTTGTTTTCGACAAATCTATGCAATTATGCGGCATTTTCATTACAAAATCATTAAATTTGCTTTTTGAAACTGGTTTATTTTCAAGACATTTTTCTTTTACTATTATTGACCAATTTAGCACCTTAAACTAGAAATTAACCACAAATATTCAGTTCTTTTATTTTGCAAAAGAAATGTTCGTTTCTAAATTGTTTTTTTTTTTTTTTTGTTTCTGGCCAGAAAAATATTTTTACTACTTTTTATTTTTATTTTTTTTTTTACACCACCAAGAGAAAAGAAAATATTTCAAATGCATTAATATCAATTTGCTGCAAAATCGCTAAAAGAAAAATATATAAGCGGCAACACAACGGATACAATTGTTTAAAGCAGGTCATCATCGCATAAAACCACCAACTCTATATACCGTAACATTCGTCTAGCGGTGTTAAGCGCAGCAAAAATGCCAAGCAGCCAACTTTGAATACTAGTTTTGAAATTATTTGCTGTGGCCTTAAAAATATCTTCGTATGTTTGTGAGACAAAATAAAAAATATCTAAAAGCAACAAATATACAAGTGATTTGCTGATATACCTGGGCTACTTAGAGGTGTTCTGTGCATTTTACCATATTGACCAGCGCGAAAAAAGTTTCTAAAATATTTAACCCATTAACAAGAAACAGGAAGCAATATCGTACGTTACATGTGAAAACAATAATTTAAAGTAATAAAAATATTAATGCACCAAAAAAAACCAAAACGTGGAAAAAATTCTTGAGAGTTGCATGAACATAATTTAACATACACGGAATGCCAGCCCAGTCTTTAAAGGGTTAACTTTTTATAACCATATTTAGAGTGCAAAATTAAAAAGATTGTATAGAATTTTCAAAATGTTAATCTCCTTTTCTTTGGCTAACAACAAGTGTGTCCATGCAGCAACCAGCACATGCACATGCGCATGCACATGCATGCTGCTCAAGTTGGTTAGCAACTTGACTTTGACATTGTCTCTTTCGGCGGTCAATTCGTGTGTCTACTTTGTGATAAATTAGCTTTCATATGATTTGCCATTAGGTTTTTGGGTTGAAGTGTAATTTGTTGCTTTTTTATTACGTTTTTATGGACGTTGATTATTACAATTTGCAATTTTTATATAGAAACTAAAGTTCGCTGCATCAAAAATTGAGAGTAGAAAAGAAAACTACGTGATATACAATTAGGAAATATGCCGAATGGCAAAGAAATTTAAAATATGTTTTTGCTATAAAGCAGTGTGAAAAGTATTAGTATTTTCAATGGGAACATCTAAAAAAAAGTCGGGCTTCTTTTTGAGCTTGGCAAAGAACGAAGAAGAAGATTAGTCAGCCTAAGTCAGCTTTACTTTCCATTAATCAAAGACAGCATAACTCTTTGGCAAAACGTTTTAGGCACAATTCGTTATCAGGCAGGTGATGGAAATCGATGTATTTTAAAATGTATGTGATGAATTTCATAAGAATTTTTAAGCCAGGAGACAACATTTTTCCAGGGAAACTTGTAAAAATTTATTGAAAAAGGATCACAAGTCCTACAGTTTTATATCTCATTAATATTTTGATGTAGTTTCCTATTACATATCAGTTGTGTAATAGGAAATGATATCAATTGAATTGAAGTTTTAATGAACAAGTTCTTCTCTATGCATTAGCCAAAAGAACTCAATATTAGACGTACGTAAGAAAGTCTGGGATTGAGAAATTTGTCGGTTTAGTCATACCCTCATAATAATATACAAATTTGTAGTGGATGATTTTATGTTATTTCCTGGGAAAACACAAAATTATTATTCGAATAAATTAATCGATGTGTTGCATTCGAATAATTTTATTCGAATAACTTTATTTGAACAACTGTACTAGAATAACTTTATTTGAACAATTTTATTCGAATAATTTTTTTCGAATAATTTTATTCGAACAACATTAATCGAATAAATTGTATTCGATTAAAAATTATTATTTGTATTTATAAATTTTATTATTGCTATATTCATTATTATTATAATTTTTTAGGCTATGAAAGAAATTTCATTTTATTATACATACTAGAACTAAAACTTTTAAGAACTTAGAACTTGAGGTCAAAAATCTTGATAAATTACAAATTTATAGCGGATGATGTTATTTCCCGAGAAAACACAAAATTATTACTCGATGTGTTGCATTCGAAAAATTTTATTCGAACAACTTTATTTGAACAATTTTATTCGAAAAACTTTATTTAAACAATTTTGTTCGAATATTTTTTTCGAATAATTTTATTCGAATATCTAATATTAATCGAATAAATTGTAATCGATTAAAAATTATTATTTGTATTTAGAAATTTTACTGTTGCTGTTTTCATTATTATTATAATTTTTTTGGCTATGAAAGAAATTTCATTTTATTATACTAGAACTAAAACTTTTAAAAACTTATTTCAGGTCAAAAATCTTGATCGACTGTGAAATTGACTGGAAAAAAAAATTTTGTTTTAGATAAAGATCTAGCTGTCGATATAATGTGCTCTTGATTTTTGTATCAAAATATTTCTCCTTAACAATTAAGTTTTAATTGTCCACAACAACATTTTTAATTGTTGGAAATATGCTGTTATTTATGACTTAAATTAATTCACAAATTTTACCGTTAAAAAAAGTTACTCTAAAAGTATTTTTAATATAAAAAAAAACTACAGACTTAAGAAATGTCATAGAAGAAAAAAATATCAAACAAAGTTAGTAGACCTGCAAGCAGCATAAGAACGAAACGAAAAAATTACCAGTTAAATAACAAAAGAATATCAGAAATTATGTCATTTTTTTTAAGTAGCAGTGATATAATATCCAACAGCTATTTAAGAATAGAAATAAAAAGCGAAAAGGGTAAAAATATTATGGGAGTACACCAGCAAATTTGAAAATGCAGAACAAATGCTCTATAGCAACGCTTATAGAATATAAACTAATTATAAGCATTAAGACAAGAGGTTCATATTTAGGTTATAATTAATGAACAGAATACGTTTGTTGTGTCTAAACAGATTTGTTATTTTAAACCACACAGAATCTAATTTAGTTGTAATAAGTCTTGTAGAACATTAAAGCGTAATGACGACGACGTTATGGTCATTTATTAAGAAGCTTTTGTTTACAGAACAAAAGAGAAAACAGTCATAGAAGACTTAAGGCTTCATTTAATTTATAGGTTACTAGACATTTCTGTTGTTCTCAAGCTCGTAATTATTTTGAATTATTTAAGCAGCAGCCTGTGTGTAAGCTTTGTATGCTTAAACAAAAAATAAATAAATAAAAGTAAGTAATTAGACGGATCATAGTTGGTAATCAATTTGGAATATATTTAGAACATCGTTTATAAGTCCACTATAATAAAGGGATCTTTTTTTTAATGTGAGTGGAAATATATTTTTTTTTATTCGTCTAAGGGCCATTTTCACAATGTATGATTAAAGTAAATTTTAAGTTTACTTTAACAACTTTTGTATGCCAAACTTGATTTAAAGTCCACGTTAATTTTTAATCGTACATTATGAAAAGAGCCGTAAAGAATACAAATCATTTATAGGTGCAATGAATGGCTTTCGCATGTATCGTTCTGTAATCGAGTTGCATTAAAAATTTTTAAAGAAAAAAAAGCACTAAACAGGACACAAATAAATCCGCTTTAACACAGGGTTTTACATGAAATTGCAAAATCTGAAGAGTGCCATAATTCTTTTCTTTTAATTTCTTCAAAAATTTATATAAAGCAAAGCTGCTGACACATTTATCCGAAGCGAATAACAAATAAATACACTTGATCACTGATGACTGCCTTATAGCGACTTCCGAAATTATCTTTATTTTGTTCTGCCGTCTGAGTTAAAAGAAGTGATCTCTAAGTTTTCTGTTTTTTTTTTCGTTGTTGTAATATTGCTTAAATCATTTTGGATTCATTGGATGCATAGTAATTAATAACGCTGCTGCATTAATTGGAACTCTTCTACTTATAAAAATAAAAATTTTTGGTATTCTTTCATAATATTTCTATCTTTCATCATATAATTAAAATGTTTCAACTCAACAGATTTGTTAGCAATTGTACTACTACTTCCATCTACTTGGAAACTAAGAAGCTGTAAAAAAATTATATAATTTAAAATAAATTGCTAGAGTCAATGAATTTTATTAATTGTTGGGTGGGTCTTTTTTTTCTTTTTAAAAATAATGTTAAATAACAGTGTTCTTTGAATTACAAATTTAAAAAGGAAACGAAAACACCACAAATAATAAAATTTTACAGTTCATTTTTTTATTCTTATTATTTTTTTTTTTTTTCAAATAGACAACATGAAATTTTGTTGAGGAAATACTACAATAAACAAACTGTAGTTCATATTATTTAAGAAGCCAACCACTTCTTTGGTGTCCGCCAAGATTTTTCATTATGAAGCAGTCAAATAAGAGATAGATTTATTATCAACAACTAACTACCTTCACTTTAATTAGAAGCCAAATAAAATTGTTTTTGCAAGCAATTAAACAATTTTTCTTTTAATTTATATATCATTTCTTAGATTTTATTTTATTTAATATGACTGACCTTTTACGACATCCATTCACTTAATAAATATGATTTTAGAATTATTATGTTCTCTTACCTGAAACGGCAAAATTTAATAAATTGTTAGAAATTAGTTTATAAAGATTTAAATAAAAATATTTAATTTTTTCAATGAGCTCAAGTTCAAATCTGCGAAATGGCAATTTATTTTTTTATTTTTATTTAATAAATGAATTTGTTCAAATTCTATAATTCTATTTTATATTAAGAGTGGAATATTAAGAATATTTTCTATAATCGTCAAACCAGCAGAACGGATCAGTACTGATTTCGAGCCCGCTAAGCCATTTCATCAGCGTTCTTTGTTCAATATTTCCACTTTTGAACAAATTCATTTATTAAATAAAAATAAATAATATTATTTGCATTTTCGCAGATTTGAACTTAGAGCCCGTTGAAAAAATTAACAGCCTGCAACATAATTTACATAAGAAAGTTCGACAAATGAAATACATAATTTAAAAATATTTAATTATTTCTAATTTTGCTAGACATTTAATTACAATAAGTAACTGAATTTCATGATTTTTTGCTTTGAATATTTCAAAAGCCACACAAAATATGGCACTAATACGTAAATACGTCTGCCAGTTTGTTTTTTATTCGTATGAAATGAATTATATGAAAACGTTCACACATTCCCCTGCACACAAAATATAGTAAACTAAAATGTGGGCTCTGGCACGCCCATAAAAAGTATAATATTCTTTTCAACTAATTTCAATTAAAATATTTGAAAGAAATTTTGCGTAATAATGTAAATAAGTAGGCAGTACCCCGCCTCATCACAAACAAAAAAAAATAATTCCTTATGTCCTAAACAGCGAGCAATTCTTTTGAATTTTTGCCTACCCCCGGAGTTATTTTTTTTATTAAATTTAATTATGATTTATAGGCTAATTGTTCGAAATGTTTCGTTTTAAATTCAGAAAGACATGATAAATATGCCAAGGCACAAAGGAAAGTCAACATGAGTTTTTAGTTATTCAACTTACACAGCAGAGCAGAACAGCTGTTTTCGAAAGCCGCAACGCTTTCATCATCAGTATTGTGTTTGTCACCATTTATTACGTGGCTTAGTTGAATATGAATATTTTTAAATTCATATTTTTGGAAGTTTTTTTCATTAAGGTAGTGCTGACTTAAAAAGTGATCATTAAGAGCTTTTTAGTTGAGTCCTGTGCCGGCGTTAATGCCGACTATCAGGGAACTTTGATACACAGTTTCTTAGAAAATCTAAAGGTATTAGCCCTATTTACAATCTTGTGCAAATGGTCTTGCTTTATTGCATTTGCAAATTGAGAGAGTATTTGAGAGCATTTGCAATGTATTTTGTTGGTGTAGAGTACAATTATTTTTCAAATGCAATGATGCAAGACCATTTACACAATATAGTGAATAGGACTATTATTTTAAAACATTTCTTTAATGACTAGGAAGAATATCAAAGTTAAAAACAGTGAATTATTATTTAGTTCTTCTTTTGACTTTAATATTTATTTAAACTTCTTATTCAAACAGATAAGTTCTTGAAATATTATCTTTAATTTTGCTAACTATTTTTAGGAAATGGGTTGCCTTTGCAAAGGGTACATTTTTTGGTTGAAACACAGTTTTACCCAATTTTGCCCAAAGGACGTTTATTTCTGATGGCTGGGTGTTGAAAGGAGTTTCAAATGCGAGGAGGTTTCCGGAAGGGCTTGGGTCACATGCATTTGAACAAAAGGAGTTTTTGACCAATTTTTTTTTTTGAAAGGGTTACCTCTTTAAAAAGGATAAATTTTTTGGTTGAAACACAATTTTACCCAAAAGGCGTTTGTTTCTGGTGACTGGGTGTTGAAAAGAGTTTCAAATGCGAGGAAGCTTTCAAAAGGGTATGGGTCGCGTGCATTTGAGCAAAAAAAATTCATGACCTATTATTTTTTGAAAGGGTTACCGCTTTGCAAAAAATCAGTTTTTTGGTTGAAACACAATTTTACCCCCCCAAAAAAAAAAAGACATGAATGAAAGTTCTCTTATGATTTGGCTCCAGTGAAATGCGCTTAGGACCTGGTTCAAAAACCATTAATGATAATTTATAATTTGTTTAAATATTTTGAAAAGAAAAGCAACAAAGAAAACAATAATTTTGTGGTAGCCACGAAACTTGTGTGAACCATTATTTAACTTAAAAGGTGTGTTTCCCACTACAAATATTTTAATCAGAAATGAAAGCAGCCGCCGTATTATATAAATAAAGTGTTGGCCATTAGCCTGACTCTTCTCGGTTTTATTCTTTAATACCTGAGCAATATTTAGCAGATTTAAATTTAAATCCTTTCCAAAAGTTCAGTTCAGCATGTTCTTATTTGCAATTTGTAATATATATTTTTTCACACGAAAATCATATGCTGGTTACCACTAGGCAAAAGAATTTACTGGTTAAATCATTCATAATAAAAATTATATTATTTTTAACAAACTCTTCTTTGTTTTTTTTTTTTTTTTTTTGCTAATAAAGAAATAAACAACTTTTGATGATCTACATTTTATATTAACCTTGTTAAAACGAAGTAATTTATAATTTTACAAACTCTGTGAGTCATAAAAATAGCGTAATCTTTTGTGTTCATGAATTAATAAGGCTGAGCTGAAATTTCATGTTGCCTGTTTTTTCTTAACCAATTAAATGTAATTAATAAATAAAGCGTCGTCGGTCTGTTGGTGATTGTAAAACCTAATGAGAAGCATTATCTTGCTGTGTATGATCGCTAATTTCCCTTCAATATAGAATTATTAAACGCTGAGGGTCTTACAGGATTTATTTTTATTTTTTTATTTTTTATTTTTATGTATTAAACTCACATGTTAATAAATAGCCTTGAAAGAAAAGAACAATCTACTCGAATGACTATTTCTGTATTTTAGTGCCAAGAAAATGTATGACATGCGATAAAATTTTTCATTCCATCTTTTTATCGCAAAATAATCTCTTTAAGTCTGCATTAAGACGCTGTAACATATTTTCTTTAGCATGCATATTTACAGTAATTATTATTTATTATAAAAAAAATTATAGTTATAGAATTTAGTCAATTACGGCAAAACACATACCCAAACTATTGTGTTTATAAAACATTTTATAATGAGCTGTAATTAATTAATATTTCTTAAGCCCCTAATTTTGTTGGGATAGTCAACAGACATTTACAACACACTGTTACGATCAAATAGCACAAGAGATCAGCAGACATTTTAATTTGCTAACCAGCCATAAGCTGCTAAATAAACTAAAACGAATAGAAAAATGACTTGCAATTTAAATCAGGGTATAAAGATTACACTGTACAACAGCACGAATGGTTCTGCATAATTCTTAGTTTATCAGCATTTTCAAAATTAATGTCGAGCCTTGATTTTAAGGTTTTGAGAAATGAAGTAATCTTTTCATTTTAGAAAACATTTTTTTTAACACCGGCACTTAGTGGACGACCTCTACTTATAACCGTAAAACTTTGGAAGTTTGAATTAATGGTGAACATTTAATTTATTGTCCTACTGCACAGGCAAAAGCACTGCAATACGGATGAAGGATGACACATGATTTTGTTCCTCGCTGTCAGAACTGTTTAGTGATCACTCTTGTGACCTCTTCATTTAAACAGGTGGATAATAATTAATACAACAAAAGGACGAATACAGACCAGAAAAATTCGATCATAATCAACGCGTTAAGTACTCTCTTCAACAGCAAAATGAATACATCTTCAACAGTTTTACTTTATAATTCTGGCATAATGAACAGTATATTTGGGAACCATCCCCTGACGGCTAGTCCTCCTAAAGAAAAAATACAAAGAGTATAAAAACATATAAATCCTCTAAATTAGCGCTACATTACAAAAGAGCTACAGAAGGGTGCTGTTGGCTGAAGTAGTAGAACACGAGACTTTGAAGCGGAGGGTCCTGAATTCAACCCTGCGCTCAATCATGAATATTGTGTTGAATTCTTCTGATCAGCATTAGGGCATGGTTGTGTTAGTTGTTGCCAGTATGTTTCAGTGATTAAGGAAGAGCACTGGTCACTGCACACTTACTGGCAGCAACTGACACTATCATGTACTAAAAAAGCAGAAGCACAGTACCCTTTTGCGACGGCCCTGTAGCAAAAAATTAGCCGGCGAAGTAGAAGGTTCAAATAGCTACAAAAAAATCTCTATCTTCTCACCATTCTTCATCTCAAACTATCATCTCCGTTTCAGTTCAGGTGTACTGCACTGCATATATAGGGGTCATCCCCTGAGCGCTGGTCCAAGTTACAAAGAAAAAAAAATATTTCACAAAAATTATTCCCCTAGCATTCAGGGCCTAGCTAAGGGTCTCTTGCAATATATTTCATTCCAATTCATGAGCAATAGTTGTGAGCATGATTTGTAATAGTCCTAATATACCAGTGATCCCTACCAACAAAAACATTCAATAGAAACTTTTTATATTTTTATTTGTTGCCCAGTGTTGTTGTCTGGCAACCACAATAATTTTATCTTGTTATATAAGCAATTAATAATACACAATAATAATTGGCAAAATAAAAATTTATTACCACAACAATTCTTTTATTTCGCTTTACAGAGAGACATTCTTATTTAAATAGAACGAATTACAAAAAGAAGAAGAAAAAGTAGCAGCCGACCAACATGTTCTTACGTAAAAGTCTACTGTTTTTAATGCTTTTCTTAGTGATTAGCTCAGCGTCAGCTGCCCGCAAAACAAAACGTCCCGTCAAACCAGCAAAAACATTTCCCCGCACAAATGTAACACCTTCACCGGCACAAGCATCGGCCAGCATAAGTCAACAGGCCACATCAACGACAACGAGCACAACTGCAGCGGCAGCATCGGCAGCAGCAGCGGCAGCATCGTTTAAACAAGAGAATGCAAGTATTGAGGAAGCTGACAAAGCAGGAAATGTTATGAATGGCAGCGAATTGCCAAAACCATTGGATGCTGCTGCTGCCGCTAATCAAGCAAACGGAAATGCACAGCAACAAGAACAAATGCAACAAGAATCAAAGACTGAATTGCCAACAGATTTAGAAGGAGGCGGTAATAATGGTGCTGGCATGATTGAAGAGGAATGTGATCCGGATATGATTGGTTTTGAAATTATAACGGGGTAAGTTGAGTAATTAATTATTAAATGCAGGTAAACGATTAGAGCAGGAGACAAAAAAAAATGTTACATAATAAATTCTAAATTGAGGGCAGAGTCATAAATTCAAATAGAAAAAATGACAGCTGAGCTGTTGATAAAGCAGAAAATGGTTTCGTTTCAAGCACTTAAAAGTTCCCCTTCAATTTGTCACTGTGAATAGGCAACCATAAAGCCATGGTTTTTATTAAGTCGCTACCATTTCCTTTGCTGCACAGAAAAGAAATTTTGCGATAAATAATTTTAATTTAAGCACTTTTATTTGCCGTACGTACAGGTTTATGATTTAAAGTCTTATAAGTTAAAGGTTTTGTGATAAACGTTTGTTTTAACTACAACTAAAGAAATGTAAAGAATTTTTCAGTTTATTAAAAATATGGTATTTAATTACTCAAGACCGTGTCAGGCTTATAAGTATAAATATTCATATTATGATAAATAGACCGCTTTAGAGAAATATTGTTTTTTTTTATGACGGCATATTTTAAGCAACTCAAATGATTGTTTTCCAAAAATCAATTAAGCAGCCAGTAACCTACATTCGTAGTCTGTTTTTCTTTCTTTATATAGGGTCCGCCAAATAACATTTTTTTTTTTTGAAAATGCTATAAAAAGAAACTTCTCAAATTTCTTTTGTTATTTGAAAGTACAATCCTTCCGGTTAAAAACGGAAAATAATTTCATTCAAATGGCTGCCTCGGCTGGCCATGCAGTAGCCTACACGATCGGTCCAATTTTTTAGCACATTATCGGTTGTGTGCAGCTGTATTTCACCAATGGCTTCACGAATATTGTCCTTTAAAGCGTCAATTGTCTCTGGCTTGTCCGCGTAACACTTATTTTTGACCGCACCCCGCAAATAATAGTCCAACGGTGTCAAATCGCAGCTCCGAGGTGGCCAAACGACATCAGCTCTGCGGCTGATAATGCGATCCTCAAAAACAGGGCGTAAAACATCGAGTGTAGCTTCGACTGTGCGGCACGTAGCGCCGTCCTGTTGAAAACAAATGTTGCCAATATCTTCCTCTTAAATTTTTGTGAACAAAAATTCGTTCAACATGGCCCGATAACGATCGCCATTGACTGTAACGGCCATTTCTTGCTCATTTTCGAAGAAAAATGGCCCAATTGTGCCTCTGGACCAAAATCCGCACCAAACAGTGACTCGTTTTGGGTGCGTCGGCTTCTCAGTGTATGCGTGCGGGTGTTTTGTGCCCCAAATGCAACAATTTTGCTTGTTTACATACCTGCCAAGATCAAAATGAGCTTCATCTGAAAAGATGATTTTTTTTTTTGCAAAATCGGCATCTTCTGTAAGTCTATCACAGGCCCACTTAGCGAAGCGAAAACGCATTGGATGGTCAGCCATATTCGTTCAGCGGAAGGATAAAACTAATTATCTGTCAAATCAGACATGAATTCAATGTTATAATTCACGAAATAAGTTGAAAAAAAAGTTAGATTGCGCACCCTATATAATAAAATATTAGCTGCCTGGTCTCTTAATTTTTTTCAGGTTTGTTGCCTAAGTCTTAGCTTTCGTTTCACTTAATATGGGAACAATGATCTAATTAACAGAATTTCCCCTTTAAATTTTATTTCTACTTTAAATCCCAAAAAAAGGCGTTCGATTATAAAATAAAACAAAATAAAATCTATTATTATTATTTTAACGTTCTTAAACAGGTCTCTGCAACGTTGATTGCTTCTTTATTGTGTCCAAAGGAAAAGTGTCATTTTTAGATGTGCTTAAAGAGCTCCTCCCTTCATTGGGCCACAAGCAGTTAATTTATTATGTAAATGCTTTAGATTATTTCAATTAAACCTTTTTTAATTAGCTTTTTATGCTAAATACTTAATAATACAGTTGAGGCTGAAAGTAAAACCCGAAAAATTCCACTATTCAACTCGTATGTCGTAATTAATATGTTAATTTTATGTTAAACTGTTTTTCACTCAAACAATAAAAAAAACTTATACTGCTGCCTTTGTTTTTAATCGATAATGCTTATATATGTTGGTTGATTTAACGATGGGACACGTCTAGTCTTGCCGCATGCATTTAATTTTATTAAAAATTCTCTCGCTGAGTAACAATGAAATGTTCAAAAGTCTGTTTATATTAAGACAAACAAAAATTTCTACACGTATCTTTTAAAAATTTGATAACAGCCTTCATAGAAATTTAGCAAGTGAACTTTCATTTTCATTGTAAAACATTCGTGTCCACTCAAAACGAAACATGCGCAAAAAAAAATCAATTCTTATTTTATATGTTTGCAGTCTTTTAATCTGTCTCATATCATTTTGTTATTGGAATATTTCGCTTTTAGGTTTTATTTTGATAGATTTTGTTTTTTCTTTTATTATTTCCAATCAAGATTGTTCGTTTTTTTTCTTCTATGAATGGTAGAAGAAATATACTTTTTGAGTTGTAGTTTTTGCACAAAAAGCTGTTAAGGCGTACAACATGACAAGCTTTGATAGGGGAGGAGAAATTTGATTATTTTTGTATGTATGTGTGAATACAAAGTGTAGGTTAGTTAATGAAACAATAAATATTATTTGAAATCAGAATGTGGGAAAATTTTTGATGAGTTGCTAATGAAACGAGAAGAGTGTGTAATCGATTTATGCGGTATATAAAAGAAGTAATCAGTAACAATATTTTGAAATGCAGGAAAGGAGGTGTCAGCAAACATTTTGAAATAGATGTTGTTGACTCATTTTAGTTATCTAAAATGATGTATTTTATTGAGTTTTTTTTTTTCAAGAAATGGTACAGGAAAAGGTAATAAATTTTTATAGCACCAAAAGTGGTCGCAGACCAATTAAGCGGGTTTTTATTTTAGAAGATAGACGATTTTCATTCAGGTGCTTGTAAATGTGAAGATATTTTAATGAATCAATTTTTTAATGATTCTTGGTTTTTTATATGAAATTTGTCTCACTGATAATTTATTATTCGTTTTTATTTGTTTTAATAAACCCAAAATGCTTCAATTTCCCTTTTTTGGAATTCAACTCTCAGTTAGGAATTTAGTTTTTAAGTCACGTCAAGTTATTGTAGCAAATTTGACATACTTGTCATTTCAACTGTTCGCTTAGTATTTATTTAACTGCCTGTTTTTGTAAAAATAATAAAAATTTTCTTTTGGGTTTTTATATTGAAACAAAAATAAATTTTGTGTTTTTTTTTTTTTTTTTGAATAATGCATTAAACACATTCATGACATGACGAATACAGACATAGAATACATGTGTTTATATGGGAATGATTATTTTCACGGCTGCAAGGCTGGTTGTTGTCCCTGCTACATTTCCAAATAAACACAATTATTCTATTCCTGTAGTCGTGTAGTCGGTAGTCTGCCGTCGTGAATGTGTTTAAAGCATACAGCTTTAAACACAATAACGACAGCAGGCTACACGAACACCGACTACAAAAGCCGTTGGCTACAATCGTCGCCTCGTAGTTAATTACTTTTGAGACGGCAGCTACATTGTCAACATCTCATTTTAGTGGTGCCAATTTCATATATAAAAAAGCGCTTATTCTAAATCTATTTTTAGACCGAACCAAAACTAATATTAATACAAACACTTTATTTGTGTATAGCTCTTTATTGTTTTGCATTGGTAATAAATACATTTTGATGTCCTTTTTTTGTTATGGCGCTATGAAAATTTTAATTCATTTGTGACCTAACTAACTTTATCGATAACATTGCCTCGAGCTTTTTTCAAAATAATGGAATTTTTACTTGAAAAGTGAGATACAAAATTTCAAAATTTAATAGCACTTACAATATGTGTATAAATTTGAAAAATATGTCTAACAATAGAAAGACAAGAAAACGAGGGGATAGTATTGAGGGGTCAGATTAGGAAAGATGAGAAGATAGACAGTTGTTTTTGTAGCTATTTCAACCTTTTACTTCGCCGGCTAATTTTTGCTACAGGGCCGACGAAGGTGGATGCTGTTACTCTGCTTTTTAGTACATGATAGTGTCGGTCGCTGCCAATTATGTTCAGTGATCAGTGACTATGCCTTCATCATTGAAACAGGCTGGCAACAAAGAACACAACCACGCACTATTGCTGACCAGAAGAATTCAACACAATATTTCATGACTCAGCGCGGGCTCGAACTCACGACCCTCCGATTCATAGTCTCGTGTTCTACAACTTCAGCCAACAGCACCCACTAATTTTGAAGTATTTTGAAATGATACCCATATCGTGTATATGGGGCCTATATTCTAGGAGTTATTATCAAAAAATAAATAAATAAAATAAAAAATAAAAGCCGAGAGAGAACGCAAACAAAATAAATAAATAAAATTACAAAATAATTTTTATTTTTGAAAGGGCTATTACATATTTTATTTTTAACAATTTTCATATTCTTACCGGTTTGAAAATATTTTTAAACGCTTATTTATTTAAGATGTTTCACTGTGTTGGCAGCACTAATTTATTTATTGTCGCCTATGAAAATATAAATTAGTTTAATTTGACTACAACTGCAAAAGTAGCACGGACAACAACCTGCTGTGTAGCCGTTAAAATAATCATTCTCTTATAAACACAAGTATTCTATTCCTGTAGTCGTGTAGTTGGTAGCCTGCTGCCGTGAATACATTTAAAGCATAATGTAAACGAAATATAATATTTTCATCAAGTTTTGTTCCCTTTTTATTCAAAAAAACAAAGTGCCAAGAAAATCCAGCAGCTGTAAAATAAAAGAGTGCACTGTACAGTTCAGGTGTATTTCTTTTTTAATTTCTATACCAAAAAGGAAATAAGTTATGCAACTTTTACGCCTGTATAGAACATGTTATTCCATTTAGAAGCTACCCTATTACACAATAAAGCAAACTGGATTGCAATCGAAGCTTTTGTTAAGCCAATCTGTTGTTTACCACCTTGAAACTCCTTAGACGCGACTAATTATTCAAAGATTTATTACCGTCTTGACTATAAAACATTAATCTGATTGAAAGGACCAGGCATTTTTTAGAAAATCTTATATCTTAAATAAATATATATTTGCAATTAATCTCTGTTATGCTTCTTCGCTCATTACAGTTATGTATTATCGGCACCATCAAAATTACTTGACACACTGCCCGGTACACTCATGTTGACCGATTGCTTAGAGGCATGTCAGATAAATGAATCATGTTCAGCTGTTAATTATGAAACCGGCTTATGTGTACTATTCAAAACCACAGCGGATAAGACACCAGGTAAGTTTAAGTGAAAAACAAAACGAAAAACAAAAAACAGTAACACTCAATGCAATCACTTCTGTTGTCCAGAAATAAACAAAAAAATAATAATATTTTTCCTGGCACGAAAAAAGTTGTTTTGACTTTTCTAAAACAATTTTTTAGTTTTTTTTTTTTAACATGACCTATTGCGCGCAAATCTTGTGTTGTCAGATAAATTAAATGCACTGCTCTTAAGGGGGCTTGTTTTATAAACTTGTCCTTGTTGTTTTGCGATTGAAAAATAAACCAACAAATTATGGCAATAAAAACTGCATGCGTTCGTATTGCAAGGTTTTGCAGAAAAAAAATAAAACATATGAAGAAAGCCAGAAATAAAATCTAACTATAGGCCTGTTTTCAAGAACAGGTTCCACGGCTAAATGGTAAGAAAATAAATAAAATAAAATAAAAAATAAAACAAATATGTAGCTGCATATAAAAATGAAATCAAGTAATACGAAATCATTTTGCCAACGCCTTAACGCACTTTGTAAAAAGAGTAAAAAAAACGACAAAAATATAAAGTGAACAACACATAAAGTATAAAAACATTAAAAATAAACACAATGGGCTATATAGATTAAATGGAATAAAAAGTACTTCAATTGAGGGAATAGCCCTCCACACCAGTTGAGTGCACAGTTAATAATATCAAAATCTCTAGATTGTTCCATCACAAGATTCAGCAAAACATCAAACGAAAATACCAGAAGAAAGTATAATTAAAACAAAAGACTTAAGAAACAAGCGTCAAAAAATTTAATACATTTTTTTAACCACATGAGATTCGTGGCTTTTTAAACAAACACAGTTCTGGATAAAAAGAACTGATTTCTCAACTTCTATGTGCATTCTAAATAACAGCAATATCCAGCCCATAGTGCGTGCTCTTGTAATGCTGACTGCTGCAGTGCTGCTGTTGTTGTTTCCTACTTGCAGCAAGCCTTTTTAGTGCCACTCAAAAAATATACTATACAACACGACAAAGATTATATTGGCCTTCGTCTGATTTCTTAACGCCTGTTAATTTTTTACTGCCAACCAACAACAAGTGCGTGCTTAAAATATGCAATTTTTATAGGCTGGTTCGATAAAAAAAAAACAAACAACACAAAACAGAAAATAAACAAAAAGGCCAGGCAGGCAGGCAGTCACTAGTTTCAAGTCGAAAATCAAAGTAAAAAAAAAAAATTTATAAAAAAAAATTTATAAAAATTGCAACAAGAATCTAGCAACCGCACATTTACTCCAATAACCGTTATAAAGCTAAAGCTAAAGTTAAAAAAAAAAAATTATGCGTAGACGTAATAAAAACAAAAATTATCTACAATTTTTTACTCTCATCTATTTTTAGGATCACTTTCGCGTTCGCAATTCCCAGTTTTTACTATTCACGCACAAAAATCTTGTTTAGGTGTACGTCCTTGCTCTAAAGCCTGGTGCATTGATCGTGTGCAAAACTATCGTTTAGTTGAACACGTTAAATCCAGCCAGACAGTCTATTCAAGACGTGATTGCTTGGAATTGTGTTTGGGTGAAACTGAATTTACATGCAGGTAAGTTTCGCATAAATAATGTCAGCTCTTTGTTGTAATGCAAAACGAAAAGAAATCGAAAATGTTTTTAAAAAGGAGACATAAAAAAAGTAGAAAGCAAATATTTATGCACACACAGACACTATGAAGGAATGAAGGAATTAAAATACTTTTGATTAAAATTAACAAATTAATTAACAACTATTCATATAAAGGAATTTATCTGGATATTTAAATACACAAGTTTAATTGTAAATGAAAAATCATTATGAATTTTAAGTATTATTATCATTAACTCAATCAATCATCACAATAAATAATAACATGCTCATACTAAAATGTAATAATTTTTCCGGACAGATATTAAACAAACAATGCACTCATATATAAAGAATGTATGTTATTTTTATTAACACAAAAATTGTATATTTAAATTTGCTTATATTAAATTTCACTCAAACACAAAAATCGTGTGCTAAATTATTAAAACTCAAATTTCCTCTCAGATGAGTGAAACATTTCGCACATATATTGTTTTTGCTCATAAGAGTCATGTTGGCAATTGAAGTCAATTTAACTTTTTAATAATTTTCTTAAATTAAATACTCGAGCCTTACAGATTAACTGCTGTATTCACAAAAATTAATGCGTACTTCAAGAGTGCTTTAAAGTAAAAATTTCATAGAGAATTTATTTTAAAGTGTTGATCAAGTCTACTTTATTTTTTTGTGAATACTGCTGTAAATTACTAAGTTGAAAATTATTATTCAGTGTTAAGCTCATAATTTAAAACTTATCGTATTTAAAAAATTTGCCTTGAATTGTATTTAAAGTGGAATAATTCCACAGACTGGTGCCACTGCTGATGACATGGCGTAGTGGTATCTTCAGAGGTTATATTCAGTTTTTTTTTTCTTGGACCAACACTCAGGAGATGACCCCTACATATGCGATGCATTATGCTACAACTAGTTGGTTATGGGAAGGAGGATAGAGGGAGTTTGTCATTTCGTGTGTAATGCAGCGAAATATCCCTCCATGAACTCATAAAGTATATATATTCTTGATCAGAACTGAGGTCAAGACGATCTTGTCATGTCCGTCTGTGGAAATCACGCTTCAGCCCAAACGAAAAGATCCAGGCTCTAGAAATTTGGTATAAATAGATTTTAAAGAATAGTACAGGTCAGGTTCGCAAATGGGTTGAATCGGGCGAGAGGGAAAAAATTCCCCTAAGAAGAACTGAAACAACCTCTAAAAAAGAACATTATTGTTAAAGGTTTTTCTTTTTTGTTAATTTTTTCAACGGGCTTAAGTTCGAATCTGCATGACTGCAAATGATTTTTTATTATTTTATTAATAAATGAATTTGTTCAAATTCTATTTATTATTTTTTATATTAAGATTGGAATATTAAGAATATTTTTCAATAATCATCAAACCAGCAGAACGGATCAGCACTGATTTCGAGGCCGCTACGCCATCTCATCAGCGTTCTTTGTTCAATTTTTCCACTTTTGCAAGTGGTGCCAACCAATATTTTAACGAAAATTGAATATGAGAAGTTCCCACATTCATATTTTTAAGTTATTACCTTTTTGGTTAGTACGAAATTCCCCAACCCTGACGATTAATATTCCCAATATTCCATGTATCTCTTTCGCTTTTTCCAGAGCCATCGGCTGCTGATAACTAAAGCTTCTTTGTTATTTATGTTCAAGTAATTGAATTTAGTTGTCAATTTACATTGAACAAATGCGCGTGCCCCCGCAATGTTTTTAAATTATGTATGAATTTTTATTAGTCGAACTTTCTTATGTAAATTGTTAATTTTTTCAACGGGCTTAAGTTTTTTTTTTTTTTTTGTAATTTTGTTAAGCAAATGATATATTTTTATGTCAAATAAGGCCCAAAGTGCTGAAATTTCAGCCAGAAAATCAGAAAAATCTATTTTTGGACCCCTCTCTCTTTAAGGGGGCGTTGAAGTAACATATTACATAGAAAAATTATGTAAATATCTAAGAAATTGTACAATTCAAGCCTGCAGTCCTTAAAAATATAATTTTAAAGCCTTTATGACGAAACTAAAATGTGCTCTGATCTTCCTCTGCCCTACATTCCCCTCAACTTTGACCCCTGTATGACCATTTCAAAAAAAAAAAATACACTTAACAATCCCAAAAATTGATTTTTTAGTATTTTATGGCAAAGGTGAGATGTCTCCCCCGTGGCCCCCACCGGAGTGACTCCAACAAAATAGAGTTTTTATTTACTACCTATTTAGAAGGAGGGTGTTTAAGATTTTACCCGGTCGAGTAAACGTTCTCACTTGTTTTCCACTTCCAAAGTATCAATAAGTGTGTATTTTCGACTTATCAGGAAGTGATTATTAACAATATCTAGATTATTGGCTAAGAAGTTATTTTGCTTATTTGTGGAATTTTTTTTTCAATTGTATTAAAAAAAATATAAGTGATTTGGAAAGAAATTAATGAAGAGAAATATTTATTTGATATTAAATGGTAAATAATTATTTCTATCGCAATACTATGGAGTTCAGACATCCATTTTTAATTGATCCAATATTCACTAATTATCTTCCTGTTCACACATGCAATATTTAGTCAATTCAATTAAGGTATGACAACTAAAAGTTAAACTTTTTCATATTCATGAGGACCTCAAGTTCAAATTTAACATCTCTTTTTTTTCAATCTTCTAATTAATAATAAATTGAAGGCCAATAATTCAGCTTCAACATGGCACGTCATATTTTGTTTATGGTTTTCTTCACTATTTCCAGAATTTAGGTGCTAAGTCTCGACTAACTTTGTTCAGTCAGTTCACTAAACACACTTCTAAGCAGTGCTGCATTTGTAATTTTACTACATATTATAGCAATTAAGTGTTAATTGAGCAATCACTTAATTAAAAGTTCCGTATTGCTAATTGAGCTCAATAATTGCACTAATTGCGATAAGCTCAATTGAAAAGTATGTCTGAACATGGTATAAGCAACTTTTCCGAAGTCCACAAAAGTAATGACAGATTAGTTCTTTTGAAGTAATTAAAAATTACCTATAAAAATTAGATTTACTTAAAATGAGGAATCGCACATTGGGTTCACTTAAACAGTTTCAAAAAAAAAAAAAAATAGAAATTCCGGCAAATAACAACCTCATGTAAAAAAATCATTAGAAACGATACTGATCTCCACTACTTCCGGATCTTATTGATTTGCTGGGAAGCAATTTTTATACTGGGACATAAGAAATATTCTAAATATTATATACTTTTAAAAAACATTAAAGACATATTTCAAAAGTAATAATAAAAAATGTTTAAATTCGCATATTTCAATTTAAGCCCGAATAATAATTATCAATTTTATATGTACTTCAAATGTTGTAAAATGTTTACAAGTAAATGAATCACACTGTCCTTAACTCTGTTGACAACACTGTTACTCATAAATTAATTACATATAAAAAATATTTTAACCGCTTAATCATAAGTGATACCACTGCCTCTACTAAGAAGAAAAACAAACATGATTTACATATTTCTTATACACAATATCAATTCTCTAACCGCAAAGCCTTTCCCTCCCCCGCTAGACACTATTCATTATAATTGTAGTTTGTTGTCAGCATGATTGGTCTTGGTTATAATTCAGTAATTAAGTTAAACATTTTAAATTTTATTATAGTCTAACGGTTTTTATTTCATTTTTCTTTCATTAATTGTTTATTAATTAGATCGGCCAATTATTATCGCCATTCCGGTTTGTGTGAATTATCTGACATGGATCGTATTACACTGTCGGGCTCAAATAATGTAGAACCATATGATGGTGCTGACTACTTGGAAAACAATTGCGCCGAAGAGCCAAGCAAATTGTGTGAATTCAAAAGGATTTCCGGCAAAATCTTAAAGACTGTGGACTCTGTGTATCAGGATATAAATTCTATAGAAGAATGCCGTGAATTGTGTTTGAACTCGCCGTACAGGTAAGATTTGCTTGCAGAGGGAAAAAAATATTTTTACTAAAATTAAAAAAAAAAAAATGCGCAGATGTCATTCTTATGATTATAACGATACTGGTGACATGGTATGCCGTTTATCCCACCACTCACGCTCTACATTGACGGATGTGTTGGATCCCTATTTGGAGGTGCCAGAGGCGGCCACTTATGAACTGTCTTCCTGCTACAATGTTTCCATTGAATGCAAGGCTGGAGAAATGATTACCAAAATTCGTACCTCGAAGTTGTTCGATGGCAAGGTTTATGCCAAGGGCTCACCCAAACACTGTTCGATTAATGTAAACAATTCTTTGGAATTCGACTTCCGTATGGGCTACAACGACTTGGAGTGCAATGTCCGCCAGTCGGCTTATGGCCGTTACATGAACGATATTGTTATACAACATCACGATATGATTGTTACCTCGTCCGATTTGGGCTTGGCTGTGTCGTGTCAATTTGATTTGACCAACAAGACAGTTTCGAACGATGTGGATTTGGGTGTTACTGGTGAAATAGAATCTTCGTTGAGCGAAGAGATCATCATTGACTCACCGAATGTTGTCATGAAGATTACGTCTCGCGATGGCAGTGACATGAAACGTATTGCCGAAGTGGGCGATCCTTTGGCTTTGAAATTCGAAATCATTGACCAGAACAGTCCCTATGAAATTTTCGTACGCGAACTGGTGGCTTTGGATGGAGCAGACAATGCCGAGATTACTTTAATTGATTCTCATGGCTGTCCTACTGATCAGTATATCATGGGATCGGTTCAGAAAATGTCTCAGAATCGTAAAGTTCTGGTTTCACAATTCGATGCTTTTAAATTTCCTTCATCGG
Source organism: Linnaemya tessellans (assembly GCA_951800035.1). Classification (NCBI taxonomy): domain Eukaryota; kingdom Metazoa; phylum Arthropoda; class Insecta; order Diptera; family Tachinidae; genus Linnaemya; species Linnaemya tessellans. The sequence continues at coordinate 147,485,203 of OX637532.1, forward strand.
ATGTTGTACAATTCCGTGCTTTGGTTACACCCTGTATACCCACATGTGAACCGGTCATTTGCGACAATGAAGATTCTGTAAGTGGCGAACTGAAGTCTTTGGTTTCCTATGGCCGCAAAAAGAGATCCATTGAAAATGGCACAGACGGTGGTAAGTGTCTTTTTATTGCCAAAGAGTAAGTGTTTTGTAAAAACAGGGCATTATTTTTTTTGTTTAAATCTTTTCATCATACAGCTGAATTCTTATTAGCGTCTTCTTCCCATTTGCAACGCCAACAACGTGATGTTAGTCAAAAACCCGATGATAAAATTTTATTAACGGAATCCATTCAAATCACCGATAAATTTGGTTTCGATAGGGAGGATGCTAATGCTTTGAACTCTGTGGAACAACACGAAAAGGTTTACTCGAATCTCTCGGAAGAAGCTTTTACGTGTCTTAATGGTTATGGTAAGTGGAAAAGTTATTTAGCAATAAGTTTATTTGAATTCGATTTTTTTAAAGGGAAATTTTAGGGAAATTATAATTAAAATTTAAAGGACTTAATTACTTTAGAAAATGTGTCTATAAACTGTTGTTTGATTTTCAGCAGTTTTAAATTTTCTTTTAACTATTATAAAAAATTGTCTAAAATTAAAAAATATATATAGAAAGGCCCTAACTCATTATTATTTTGAAATTGATATTTTTGTATTTTTTTATACAGGGTGTTTTTTTTAAAGGTATAGAACTTCGAATTGAAATAAAACACAAGAAAATCGTTTTAATGTCCATCAATTCGGGTTTATTGGAAGGATAATTTTATGCCATTAATGTTTAAATATGATTTCGGGCATGTGGCCGCCGCGGCTGGCTCGAATAAAGCCAATTCTACAGGTCCAATTTTCAACCACTTTTTCGAGCATAGGGGCCGTATGTTGGCAATAGCGCCACGAATGTTGGCTTCCAAGTCCCCTAACGTTTCTAGTTTGTTGGCGTAGACGAGCGACTTCACATATCCCCAAAGAAAATAATCCAATGGTGTCAAATCACACGATCTTGGTGGCCAATTGACGGGTCCATTCCGCGAAATTATGCGCTCATCGAATGTTTCCTTCAATAAATCGATTGTGACGTGCGCTGTGTGGCATGTAGCGCCGTCTTGTTGGATCCACAACTCATCCACATTCATTTGCGCAAAATCTTCCATAAAGTTGATGGACAAAGCTCCAATTGCTGTGCACGGTGGCGAATCGATTCATTCGGGTCCTCTTCAACACTTTGCTCTACAGCGGCAATTGTTTCTTCGGTGCGCACTGTTCGACGTCTCTGCGGATGCGTATTATCACATGGAGTAAACGTAGTGCGAAAAAGATCCATGTTTAACCGAATTAATTGCTCTGATGGACGATTATGTTGACCATAAAATGAACGGAGCTTGCGGTAAACTTCGCGAACTGAACCATTACTTTCGAAATAAATTTGCACGATTTGCAAGCGTTGTTCTTTTGTCAACCTGTTCATGATGAAATGGCAAACCAAACTAAATATTAATCACTTGACAGCTGACAAAATGACCGCCAATTAAAAAAGTGATGCCAACTTAAAGTTCTATACCTCAATAAAAAACACCCAATATATTAAATGTTCTTCTACCGAACTATACAAAAAACTCACTGAACTGAATCAGATAAATAACGAGTTAGGTCCTTTCTATGTTAAGGTAACGATATATAAATTTATTAAATTTATGTTGGGGCGAAAAGTAAACTTTTTTGTCAGGAATCTCAGTTTCCTTCTTCAAGCCTTTAAAATCATTTAAGTAACTGAAAACTAAAAATTTATCTTAAACTTCAGAGGAAGCGACTGCTAGATTCTACAAAAAAAACCTCATAACAAATCTGAAGAAACCAGTCAAATTTTTTTCAAGGAGTCTCATTTATAATTCTTAATAGTTAATTTACAAAATAGTTGATTTAAAATAAAACGTTTAAATACATCGTTCTGCTTTTTGAATTTTTTTTTTTTTCAAATTAAATAGAGATGATTTTGAAATTTTGCTATTAATTACATATTAATTTAGCCTAAAACGATTTTTATTATATTGAACTTCGTAACAGGATTTTTATTAAATTGAACTCCATTATACAGAAAAATCCAGAAGGAGATAATATTCCAAATGGCAACGAAAACATCCACATGAATTAATTCCCAGCGACCAAAATTTTTTTCTCAATTTCAAAACCTGTTTGATCTAAAGATACCATTTCGATAATCACATTAAATATAATAAAATATATTTACAAAAAAAAAATTAAAATCCTTTTCCGTTTCCGTTAAAAAATGGTGTACGAACTATATAAACAATTAATTTCGTTATTTTTTCCATTTATGCACCTGATATTTTATTAATTTTTCGTTTATAATTTCTAAAGTGCATTTGCCATAAAATTAATTTTGATAATAATTATTACAATCTATTTATAAATGAAATATTTTTCAATTACTCTACACCCAACAGCTGAACCAAAAGTCTTACAAAAAAAAAATTCCTGAAAATATTTACCCGCTTTTTCAAGATGTTGTGATTTTACCAAAATAAAATTAAATTATATTAACAAAATTTCATTTAATGAATTTCTTGTTAAAAATATTTCAGCTTGCAATTTGTAGTCAACTTCAACGAGAAATATTTCATAAAAATTATTTATTTTTGTTGATGGCAACAGAAACATAACAAAAAAATCAGAAAGAGAGTTCGTGATCAGGTCACTAGTTCAGTAGTTTGAACATGACGTACAGTACGTTGTTTTACGGTTGCTAATCGTGCACACCGTAAAACAAATGTTCTCTATGGCAAACTTGCCACAGACAGCGAAAATATATAATAAAAGAAAAAAAGATTAAGAAATATACTTTTATATGGTTAAATAAAAACCACATACAAGCAGATACAAAAATATATAGCAAAATATATATTTTTTTTGTTTTTGCAAAAATGCTGCCAAATATCACACAAAGAAAGCTGCTGCTTGCACCAGACAACCTGCCATAAAGGCCATCATTGCCAAAGCTAAACCATTAAGCAGCGTACACATGTGTCTTGTGCAAACTATTAGACGTCTGTTAATCTTTAAGAGAAAAACATGTGCCGAAAGCAATAGCTTATAGGTGAATTATTTAACGAAAACAAAACTAACAGTTTTACCACCTGCTGTGCTGAAAGAGAAATGCCCAAAAAAAAAACGGGCTACTAAATATGTGAATATATTTGGCTTCATACGTTTTTTTTTAATGGAAGTCCAATTCTTTGCAAAGAATGGTTTACATCAATTTTAGAGGCCCATGATTTGGAAACTTTTTAATTAATAAGCAACTAATTGCGGCTGCTAAAACAGTCAGCCATCAAGGATGGCAGTTTTTATTTGTTCATATTTCTTTAAGTTCTCAAAAACTTAATTATTTCAATATAACAAAAAAAATTAATTCATATTTTTATTTATTTCACTGGCGCAATGATTTTTAGCAAATAATTTAAAAATTTTACATAATTTAGTTATTTAATCAGGATTTTTTTTCAGGTCTTGTATATCGTTTTCTTGCCTAATAAGAATATCAGGGGGCAAATTACGGCATTCGATATCAATCGAAATTTGTATTCAAATTGTTATTTTTTGCGATAATTTGGCGCCAGGGCTTGGAAATCACATATCATGACAGTTTTTCGCTATATTTTGTTTTTTATTTATTTATTTTTATTAGGCGTGAAAAGTTCACAATAAAAACTAATTTAATGAGACACTATTTTAATGGACATTTCAATTCATTATATTATCGCTCAATATAGTTTCTTACATAAAAGTGGAGACAAATAAGTCGGTTCTGTAGAAAAAAATTGTCCGGCGAAATAAAAATGTGCAAATTGCTACAAAAATTAACTATTTTCTCACATTTCCTCATTTGTACCCCCGTTTTCAGTTCCTACGCAATGTATTGCATATGTAGGGGTCACTTCCTGAGGGCTGGTCAAAAACAAAATAAAATTTCTTACTACATACAAATTTAAGCTATGGCTTGAGCTACCCAATAATAAAAATTGGAAAAACGTTCACATGTACTTAAGTATAAAATTCAAACCAAAAAAGTTTGACTTAGGTATGATGGAACAAAAAATTCAGAAAAATGGGACGTGAAGAAAAATAATCAAACGGTAACACGGGTATTATAACAATAACATGTTAACATCAGGTTGATACAGTTCCCGTATCCTTTTTCACAATAAAATTTGTGTAAATAGGAACTGTTACCACATTCAACTAAGCCACCTAATAAGTGGTATAAACACAATACACATGAGCACTGATGATGAAAGGGTTGCGTCTTTCGAAAACAGCTGTTCTGCTCTGCTGTGTAAGTTGAATAAAACTGATGTTGACTTGCCTTTGTGCCTTGGAATATTTATCATGTCTTTCTGAGATTTAAAAACAAATTTCGAACAATTAGCCTATGAATCTTAATTCAATTTAATAAAAAAAAAATTTTTTTTTGTTATGAATTTAATATAGGGTCCGCAATCTAACGTTTTTTTTCAACTAGTGCTTATTTCGTGAATGCTAACACACTTAGCTCATGTCTGATTTGACAGATAATTAGTTTTATCCTTCCACTGAGCGAATATGATAGACCATCTAATGCGTTTTCGCTTCACTAAGTGGGCCTGCGATCGACTTACAGAAGATGCTGGCCGATTTTGCCAAAAAAAATCATCTTTTCAGATGAAGCTCATTTTGATCTTGGCGGGTATGTAAACAAGCAAAATTGTCGCATTTGGGGCACAGAATACCCGCACGCATACATTGAGAAGCCGACGCACCCAAAACGAGTCACTGTTTGGTGCAGATTTTGGTCCAGAGGCATAATTGGGCCAATTTTCTTCGAAAATGAGCAGGGAGTGGCCGTTACAGTCAATGGCGATCGTTATCGGCCATGCAGCCATTTGAATGAAATTATTTTCCATTATTAACCGGAAGGATTGGACTTTCAAATAAAAGAAATATTTGAGAAAATATTCAGTCGTTTTTTTATAGCATTTTCAAAAAAAAAAGTTATTTGAAGTAAAATTTAGTGTAACTGAATTCAAAAGCTTGTATATTCAGTTGCACTAAATTTTACTTCAAGGACAATAAGAGTTCTAAATAAGAGTTTCAAGAAATTATATTTTTAATGTATTTTGAACTCCAACGTATTTGATAAATTCTTAGAATGTTATAATAAAAATTCCTAAAGAACATTTCCTTGTTTAAGAAAGAGAGAGAGAGAGAGAGCGAGGGAGAGCTTTTGCAAGCGGCCAAACATTCAAAGGCTACAATATTTCACAAACATATTCCTCGCGGTATTTACTTATTGTCTACATTGTAGACAATAAGTTACATTGTAGACTCTACAATGTAACGACTTCAAGATTCTCTATATTAAAGGCCGTCAGTCTAGCAATAAAAATCATAAGATCGTAGACTTTGTGAATCTTAAGATCACTTAAGATTGAAAGGCCTGATGTTTATAAGGTTTTAAATTAAAAAAAAAATATGATACATTTTTTACGATACAACAGAAAGTCAACAGCAATTATCCAACTTACACAGTACAGCAGAAGAGCTGTTTTCGAAAGCCACCACACTTTAATTATGAGTATATACTCATATATATTTTAGCTTATAACCATTTATTGGGCGGCTTAGTTGAATTTTATTCTGAAATTGTATACGAGAAGTGTAACCATGCTAAAGCCATGGCACCACATATTAAATTCCTGTGTAGTCCAGTTTTTCTTCATGTCATATTTTCTAAACTTTTGTGCCATTTCAATTAAGCCAAACTTTTATTTTATGAATATTTTTTTCAAACTTGTAAAAATTCTTCTGGTTTCTTGACCTCTTTTTAATTATTATTATACTCTAATATTTTTAAACTTAAGGTCTCTTTATTTTTATTTAAAATATATTAATTTTCAATATTTCGTCACTCCTTTGTGTGACTTCTTCAGGAAATTAATTTTTTTTTAAATTAATTTCCCGAAGGAGTATTTTAATTAAAAATAAAGAGATCTTAAGCTTAAAAATATTAGAGTATAATAATTTTTAAATTTATTATTTAATTTTTGGAAAAAATAAATTCAAACCTATTGACTTGCACTGCTACTTCTACTTGAATTAATTCTTTTTTGTACAAATTGTACTCTACATTCAAAGAGGGGCAAAGCAGTATGCCTGTTTTCAAAGATCACAAAATTTTCTCATGAGTATCAGCAGCCTAGTGTTTTTTTTAAATCAACTTTTTTAAATGCTTAATAGGAATTTGTAACGATTAACTGCCTTATTTTATGATAAGGAAACCAATCTGATTAATTCTTAATGGCCCATAGCATTAGCCAACCTGAAAACTTTAATCACAAATTGTACTTCGGAAATTGTATTCATAAATAATAAGACTACAAATAGAACTACTGCCGTCGAGATTAGTCAAGCTTGGTTAATCTACAACAACAAACTTGTAATAATATGAAAAAAAAAGAATATCTGAAATAAATTTCATTCAAAGTCATTAATTTCATTTAAAGTTCTGCTACCCAAAATATTCAACTGGAAATGTAACAAAATAAAATGCTCTATATGCTAAGTTAATAATGAGAAAAGAAATAAAACATTAAATGGCTCATCACAACTTCTACCGCTTTCATTTTGATCACTAGTAACCAAATCAAACTGGTAATAATACAATTTTTATTTCCATACAATTTCTTTTAATTAACAAAGCAGTGTAATGAAATTCACTCCGTAGACTGCCCTCGTACAATGCTAACACTGCACATTAGTCTTCTGTGTGTTGGCTATTCTGCTAATCTTACGTATTAACTCTGAGGAATATTCTACTTCCTAAATATGTTAACATGTTGCCTTCAAGCGCAACTACTTTCCTTCAGCCATACACTCATATTTAACGTTTGTGGTCCATAACACTTGCCATCAACCCACTTGAATTTTTTCAGTTTTATGAAGCTTATTTTTGTACATTGTCTATTTAAATACACTTAAATATGGCATGTGCTGAGAGTCTTGCTGTTTACGTTTAACGTTCAAAACGTGTTGGCAGTAAAATAATGTGTGTGTGTGTGTGGCTATTACTCTTGCTTCAGCAAACAATCTTATCATTATTTAATGATTTAACATTTAAGATCTAAAAAGAAGATTTCCTTTTTCTTTGTTTAATAAACGGGGGCAACTTATTGCGAATTCATTTAATTTTCATAAAATAAGTCATAATATTTTTTTGTTTGTTTGTTTTGGAAATAATAAATTGTTTATACTTTTTATTTAAAAAAAAAGTAAAACGTTTCTATTTTAGTTTTTTAAGAAAGTACAACTAATAAAATCACAGTTATAAGGAAATGTTAATACTTTCTCTTGGTTTGTATTTATTAAACAAAAGCCAGGTTAGTTAACTTTCTTGCAAAACAAAGATTTTCTAACACACAAAAAAAAAAACAAATACCATAAAAAATTAGAATGCGAATCGTATTTAAATGGAGCAATTAAAAACAATAGAATTGGAAATATAAAATTATTATTTCATATTTTAATATTATAAAGTTTGTTGCTGCAGTCTTTTGTTTTATAACACAAAAACAATTTTTTTGCTATCGTCTGTTTAAAAAACAGAAAAAGAAAGATTGTTGAATATAACTATTTTTAAAACCAATTTAAAATTTATTTATTAACTTATTTTTTGTTTTCAGTATTAGCACTTAAATATTTAATTAAAGCCAACTCTAAACTAAATTTTTTTTATTTCACTTTTAAGGTCTAATTGTTGCCGGCGCCGTATTCCTGTTGGCCCAGTTGTCTGTGTACGCCATTTGGAAGACAGTACAAAGTCGCTCCAAGAAAGAACGCTATTTGTACCACCAAGACTCGGCACCATCTTCAGTTAACTATGGCGGCCCACCCACCATGGTGTACGGTGCTACTCATCTCAGCCATGCCGGCCATCAGCAGCAGGGCCCAGCCAGTGATACATTAGGAAAACTGTATGACAGTGGCATGACTGGACGTTATGGACAGCAATTTTAATTCATAAACTCTTACAGGAAAGCAAAAACAGACGAAACAAAATTAAAATGCGCACGATTTAAGAAAAATTAAAACATTTGATATGGAACATAATTTTCTTAAAATTAACACACAAGAAAAGACTTTTTAACGATTTAAAAATTATATTTCTAAAAAAAAAAAAAAAAGAATTAACACACCATAAAACACACACGCTAGTAAAGTAATAGAAAAATAATTTATGAAAAAGAAAACAATATAAATAGTTTTTTAGTTAAAGCAAAAACAATATTAATTATAAAAAAAGTATATAAAACTATGGCAAATTTTCTATATATCAATGCCCGCTTTTAAAAGCAATTTTATTTAAGAGTTTATTAATTACAAAAAAAAAGGAAAAAAACAAGCTGAACCTCCTTTTGAGTTTTTGGCACTTCAAAAAAACTCTGCATTCTTTAACCGGAATTGCTTTTTGAAAACCGGGCATTAGTTTCTTTAAAAATATAAATTTAAAACGAAAAATCAAAAAACTTAACGCAGGTATTATATAAAAATTAGTTTTAACTTAATTTTGTATGCTCCCTATTTAATTTTAAATACATATTAATTTTATTTATTTATTCATTCTATCATCTTCGATGTGGCCACTGATCTTTATCAAGAGATACTGCCGTTAGCCAAAATTAAAATGGAATGTTGAATCTTTAGAAATAATTTTGTATCAAAATCTTTTGTCGAATTAACATTTCATTCTAGTTTTGTAATGCTATTTTTTGTGAAACTATCTCTGAAACTCTCTCTCTCTCTCTCTCTCTTTTACTCTCCTTAATTTCTATTTATTTTAAAAACACTAGATAGTGTAGTTTAAATTCTAGTTTTAATTCAAACATTATTACGAGAAAAATTATTTCGCAATTGAAGACCGAAAGCAAAAAGGTGCTCTAAATCAATTTAGTTTTTAATTTTTATACATATTGCTTTTTTTTATATATAGAGTAAAACAAACACATTTTAAGCAGAGAATTAGTAAAACTGAACTAATTAAAATGTAATTTAAATTATTCTCTTTAATAATTAATACTACTTAAACTTGGAAACAAACAAACAAAAAAAAAAGAAAACATAAACTCTTATGCAATGTACTGATTAAGTTATAAAAAACTAAATTTTTATAATAAAAATTCAAATAAAAATTCAAGTGGTTTTATTTGTTACTTTGGTTTGTCAAAATTGTCAAAATTTGCGCCAAGAAGTTCGCATACGATAAATCTTTCATATAATTTTAAGGTTGTAATTAAAGCAGGCGCGTTCAGTGCAGTTTCCGACTATTTTGTATTAAACTGTTTTCAACATGCATGAGGAAATTTATTTAAAGATATATTCTAATTCTAAATATTTCTTTAGAGCAGCATTTATTCGTTTAATACAACTCGATTATTCCAGTCTAACTTCTATATTTGAGTTTTTTATAAATCGTGTTTTTTCTAGAGCGTCACTACTTTGAGTTGACATCACTGCTTTATTTGAGCACACATTTAATAGTTGATAGTTGCCTTTTATTTAGTTTGCTGTGAAATTTCATTATGAATCGACTTTCGCCACAGAGCAACCTGTGCAAATTGTTGAAATTTTTAATCAAAATAATTATTCTTTTCGTCAAACTCATCGTGCACTTCTTCCATTTTATGGCATTCACAATCGTCCTTCTGAGCGGCTAATTCGAAGAACAATAGATCGTTTTCGGACCACATTTACTGTTACAGATCATGTATATTCCGCGTGAGACACCGAACGGTGCGCACTGAAGAAGCTGTAGCCGCTGTACAGAAAATCATTGAAGATGATGTTAATCAATCAATTTGTTGCCGTTCTCAGCAACTGGGGTTGTGTCCTTTCACTTTATAGACGATAGTTGAAAATTTGTGTTCCAAATTGCACCTTCTACTCGCCAGTCGTGGCGGACACATGACAAAAATCATATTTAAACATTAATTTCATAAAATTTTCTTTCCATTAAAACCTATTTCATTAATATTAAAAATATAGTTCATTGTTTTATTATCATTTAAACTTGTGTCACTCTATAAAAAAACACCCTTTCAATAGAAAATGTTTTTTCTTTTTTTTAATGAAATTTATTTGTTGAGGGTTCACATCATCGGTATAGTTCATCATTCAGCCATAGTTTTGAGAAGTTAAAAACCTCTTATCTTATGCGCATATTTTCAAAAACGATCTGAGAATTTACAAATTATTTTCAAAAACCACAGCAGAATAAGTTTTGAAACTCATACAAAATCAAGTTCGCAAATATATTATACTCAATATAAATCTATTTTATTTTTCTATACCTTTATGCGATTAGAAATCCGCTGGATAACTAGAAAAGTATTTCTAAGCCAAAATGAAAATCACGCGTGACACGAAAAAATCACGACATTTGCATTTGGGTGCTGTTAGCTGAAGTAGTGGAACACGAGACTATGAAGCGGAGAGTCCTAAGTTCGAGGCCGCGCTGAGTCATGAAATATTGTGTTGAATTCTTCTGATCAGCAATAGTGCGTTGTTGTGTTAGTTGTTGTCAGCCTATTTCAATGATGAAGGCATAGTCACTGATCACTGAACATAATTGGCAGCGACTGACACTGTCATGTACTAAAAGCAGAGTAACCACCTTCGTCGGCCCTGTAGCAAAAATTAGCTGGCGAAGTAAAAGGTTGAAATAGCTACAAACAAAACTGTCTATCTTCTCATCTTTCCTAATCTGTCTCCTCAATACTATCCCCTCGTTTTCAGTTCCGGCGCAATGCATTGCATATATGGGGGTCATCCCCTGAGTGCTGGTCCAAGATAAAAAAAAACTAATAGCGATTAACAAAATCATGCACTAAAGAGGGCTTCAAAGCGTCTTTACTCGTTACTATAGCAAAAATTCGAGCAAGAATAAAATGACTACAACAATTTCTCTACCATAGAGCTTTCAAACATTATCTCCTACTTTTATATCTCCGGCACAAGGCATTGCATCATTAGGACCCCAACAGTGAGTAACGGTCTGTGCGAATAAAGGAAAGGGAGCGAGTTGCTGCACTCTTCATTATCGGTGCTACAGCGAAAATTTGTCTCGAACAAAAGAATTTGCAATAAAATGATGTCCTCTTTTGCTTTTCCTCTCAATGCAGTTTTGGGCTTCGAAGTGATTTTAGTAAAATGTTTTTTATAAAAGATATATTTAAATTTAGTTTAGATTAAAAAAAACACTGTCTGAAACGGTTTTACAGGCTGATCCCCAGTATGTTTTGGTAATCTTATTTAAAAATTAGACGACAATAAGCCAAAAATATTATTAAACTATAGAAATCAAGAAAATGAGAATGTGAACCATTTAAACTTTTCCATAGTTCGGCCACCATACATATGAATGAGTAGGAGTCATTTCCTGAGTGCCGGTCCTCTTTGAAAAATAAACATGCACCTTAATGAGGCCGCTATTGACCAACTAAGTAGGATTCCACTCTCATAATTCTGGAGACACTTTGATGCTGTACCATTTGAATTAGTTCAGGACAGGTGCTTCAGAGAATCCACTTGCGACATATCAAGGATTTTATGGCCCCGCCTAGACTCTAAGAGGAGAATGGATCTCTTGAATTTCGCAAAAGTTCATATACGTCAAACTTACTGGTCACTGCACCTTTGGGGTCCTGGCATGGCGCATGGGTCTCCCCTATAATGACTACTGCTCCAGTTGCAATGACGAGGAGGAGGAGGAGGAGGAAAGCATTGCACACTTCTTCTGCCTTTGTCCTGCTCTGGAGGAGCAGCGCGTACAGTCTCTGGGCAGAACACGTTTTAGAGACATTTCGGAGATATCAGGTATAGAACTGAAAAACCTGAGTCTCTTTATTAGGATCTGGACTCTACTTTTCCTTTCACCAGCAATCAGGTAACCTAACCTAATCTAACCTACCCTTATGATCTTCTTAACTTTACTATACTTGATCACTTGTCAGAATTATTTCTGTTTTATGATCAGCTAAGCCCAAGTCCAGTGATCTGAATCACGACCCTAAACCCGGTATTCTGGCGTTTGAAATGGTTCCTGCACACACTAACGCTAAGTCGTCTACTCTTTCAGGCAGATATATTCCACCAAATCACAGGGAGCCTCCACTAGTTAAAGCGAAGAATATAAAATAGTAAGTTATCAGAGATGGAAATTAAAAAAGAAAATGATTACATTGAAATAACACTTTGTCATGCACGTCTGTACCTTCATTTCATTGGATTCAATAAATGCGATCGATTATAAAGAATAGTTTAAAAGATATGAAGTATTTCTTTTTGTATCGTATTGATACAAAACGATCGCTTAATACGAGATTTCCAGCTCTGATACCTGATTACTATATAAATTATTTTTTCCCCCCCAAAAAAAAAATAACAATAAAGATAATGCAACCCATCGAAAATAATCATGAGTCGAAGAAGTTAATTACTTATTTATATATAAAATAGTTACAAATCAGAGATGGGATGTACAAAGTAACGAATATAAATATCTTGAAAATAAAAATAAAAACTTAAGCTTCATATTAAATTTTTGCACCAGAAATCAGTTGATCTTTCTACCCACTAGCATTTACAAGAACAGAATAACTTCTTTTTTTTTTTTGTTGTTGTTGTATTCCCATTTGAATCAATAAAATCTTCACACTCTCACACACAATTCCCTATGAGCTGTCATCAAAACTCAAACATGTTTTCGATATATAAATTTCTAGCTAAAAATCATTGAGAAATAAACTTCAGTTTTATGTGGGTGTTTTGAAAACTTTCGTTTGCTATAAACACCAAACACCAAACAAAACACTTTCACGCAGCAACACTTCGCAGGTGTTCAAGTTTAATAGTTTGAACTTTTAAATAAATAATAAGCAAACAAAAGATAAGCAGAAATAATAAACCGGTAAAGTTGAATAGAAAGAAACACTGCAGTGCGGTAATATATTCCTAATGTTTCTATTGCTAAATACTTATTATTAAAAGAAATCTGACTTGTATTAAAAGTCTATGGAAAAAAGGTAATAAATGACTTGCAACTCCGCTGATGGATGAGTGAGAAACGGAATTTATGAATGAGAAACCAAAACCAGCCGCCAATTAAAAACGGCCATAAAACGTGTTAAGTTATATTTTGCAAGTAAATATTAAATAAATTTAACGCTATTAACTTGACTTAACTTATTAAAGAGCCAACAAGATGCTGTTAAACGAGCTGTTTTATGGCATTAGAAAATGAATTTTAACACCCTACAACATGAATTTATGAAATTGAAATAAATTTTTAAATTTTTAGCCGTTATTAAACTGTTCTTTTATTTAATAGAGAGCTACTTAATTTAATGTACTATTTTTAAGTTAAAAGTTTATTTTAAATCATAAAATTGTTTAAAAGTGGTATAAGCTTTTAAAGGCGATCAAGACGATACTTATTGAGGAGGCTAGATCACATAAACAACCCTAGAGAGACTGAAGAAAATTATAATGAAGAATAGTGAAAACGCTATTAGATACCTGTTGAGAACGTCGAAATATCGGTCCATGCCATTCAATTTTTTTATTATTATTATTATTTTTCTTTTTTAATTTTGATCATGATAGAGATCACTGAAGGAGATCACTGAAGGAGATCACTGAAGGAGATCACTGCAGGAGATGCCAAAAAGTACACATCAGAAATGCTTCGAAATTAAAAAGCTGTCACAAGTGTCTGAAAAGGATGATTTTGAAGGCAACAAAATAAAATAAATTTTGGTAATCATTGTTTAATCTCTTTCCTCCATCCTCCTTAAAGTACTTTTGCTTAGCCTGCTCAAAGTCACTGTCTATTTATTGGCTTTGAGGTGTATTGAACGTGTGCGATCTATCGTTTCGTAAATGGAACAATTTCAGTTGCTTAAATTATACTTTCAAAGCGCACCTCAATTTTTAAGACAGCGATTTTGCAAATTTAAAGTAAATATTTTGGGTGTTCTTTTTACATTTTGTGTTAAGTTAATAAATAATAGTAAAACAAGGATAACAGAATTAAGAAAAAAAGACATTGAAATTTTTTGCAAATAATAAATTGCATTCCAGATATTAAATTCTTGTGCAGTTGAGGCTATAAAATTTACAATAACAATAATAGTAAGGATTCTAAAAGAAATTGTGTTATAAGTGTAATTGTGATAAAGATTTATGTGACTGTTTTTATGTGACTTGTAATTTTACAGTTAATTGTAACATCTTCCTTACGAACACGATGAGAACACGATCAACTGTAGCACAGTATTGCACTAGATGGTTTAAATAGAAATAAACAAAATATTAATAAGAAAATCCTTATTAAGCAGAAAATATTTAAACGTGAAGCTAGGCATTATCTTATAAAATTTTGTAACTATTTGTAAACGTAACGCCAAGACAATATCAAAAGTTGGACATTTAGCCACTCCTTGTGAACACCAATCAAACTACTGCTGATAACCCGTTACTACTCTCTATGGCAAGAGGCAATTAGAAATTGCCAATTGCTGACGAAATAGAGTACCGAAGTATTCTATTTTTGATATTGTCTTGACGTGACTTTGGCAAATAGTTACAGAATGACGAATATATAATTTTATATAAAATACCATATCTAAGCTTGAATATATGAATTCTATACTGTAGTTAAAAATGTTTTAATGGTGCAAAATTGTCATATCGAATCACTCTTAAGACATAATACTATGACAAAAAAAATTACTTTGTGCAATTATCACGAAAAAGGTCTGAAAAGGCATGCATTATCTAAGAAAATGAGAGACGAACATGTTTTTAATAAAAGTCATTTTGCTGTGTTGCCAGAAATATTTTACCCTGGACTCATGAAAATTCCCCATCACAACAGAAGAAGCAGCAGCTGCGTTTTCTTAAATATTTTTATTTAAATTAAATATTTTTTTAAATTTTCTATGTAAATTTAAAAGGGTAATTCAAAATCGAAACAGCGTTAGTAATGAAATTCTTTAAAAGAAGAAAAGAATTTCGAAAACTCTTCCAAACACAAGTTAGTTCATTAAAAAAAAAGGGAAATGTAGCTCACTTTTAAGGCGTCCACTGACAACAACGAATAACTTTAACTATTTTATTGTAACGCCTCAGTTACGCACATCATTATTTTATTAGACAACTAAAAGCGCCTCATATTCCTTAAACCACTTGAGCATTTTTTCAGCCGCTAGAACTATCTAGACCAATAAAAAAATAATAGAAAAAAAACTTTTGCAAAAAAAAATGCTTAGCACCTTGTTGTGCGTTAAAAGAAACTCCACACAAAAAACCTGCCAATTAATCATATTCACACTGACAAGAGACCAAGAAAAATAACAACAAAAAATCATCTCTGTTTATTATTTTATTTTATTTTTTTCGTTTAAATTTATTGTGCGAAATAAAAAATTAACAACATGATCAGTGGCATTTTAATGGAGTTATTAACACCATGTTTTTTTATCCTTTTGTCGGTTTCAACTTTTCAAATCAAGTTTTGATGCTTTTCGAATGCGACCTACAGTAAACACTTCGAAACATTGTGACATCTTTTTGCGTGCGTTAGGCAGCCAAGGGGAATTGTAGAAAATTAATGATCATCCATAGAAACGCAGTACACTTTTGCAGAAAATATTTAAATCAAGTCCATGGGGAGGAAAACTTGTTAATAATTGTGGCAGAGGAAAATATTTCAGTTGTAAAGTATTTTATTTAATGTTGGTGAACAATATATTTTTATATATCAAAAGAAAGGATATTTAATGAAATAATATAATACGAGAAAATGCATATCGTCTACTTTCCTGAATTGTCTTTAGATAATGTTTTAGTTAATAAGGTATGTGATGGAAATCGTTTTCGATTTAAAATCGACTGAAAACCGTACAAAGTTGTGATTCACACAAATATTTCGATTTCGGGTTTTCTTGAAATCGCAATCCATTTCGTTTCCCATCTTGTTCTGTAACAGTTTGAGAAAAAAAACGATGGAAAACGAATTTTGTACTTTTTTGCGTTTTTAAATCGAGTAAGCGGAGGTTCACGATTTAAAAACGTATGTACATATACTTAAAAAAATAAAATGTAAGTAAAATTCTTTAAAATAATTAAAAGTGATTTTTCTATAGTCTATATGTACATATTAATACTTATAGGGGAAATCAACGAAATAACCAACTGAAAATGAAACAAAATTTGAATATGAAATCGATTCGTTTTTTGTTACACCTCATACAATATTATACGTTTTGAGCTTAGGATTTCATTTCAAATCGAAACGATTTCCATCACATACCTGAATGAGCCACTAGGCGACTCGTATGTATGCGATTTTTATTAGATTACATTTCCATATATTTCGCTTCTATCGTTATTTAGTTTCGCATATACAAAATTATCAAATTTTTTTATTTTTTATCAGTTTCTTTAAGTAGCCGATATTGCAGCTGCAGACAAACTTTCAACTCTCCAGCGGTCACATGACGTCAGTCGGGTACATATCGCTTTTAGTTGTATTTTGAATGATATATTATAGATTGAAAGCACTTGGAAACATAAATGCTTAATATGTTATAGATAATTTAACGAAATCGACAAAATTAAGTGCATATTATTAATTGATACACTTTTTCCTTGAACCAATAAATTTCAACCACTGCCAATATCAAACGGGTGCTAAAAACTATTTCATAAACGTTCCTGCAGCAGCGAACTGCCAAACAAATACATCAACATCACCTGCGGCAAACTGTAATTATTCTTTGTATCAGTGCTTTAGTAATTTACTGTAAATACCAGTATTTGCGAAAGGCATACTCAAACGCGAGTAAACAAAAAAAAAAAAAAACCTAGTGTAATTTGAAGCACAGAAATGCATATGCAACACACATGCCTCTTGCTATGCGTATGACAAGTGCACTAATTCTAGTTTGTTTTAAATGTTGCACAAGTTTTTAACAGATAATTTACGCATGTAAGCTGTAAACTATCTATTGCATACAAACACACATGCACATACAATTGCCAAGAAGTGAGATCGAAACAATTTTAATATATTTAAAGTTCTGATATCAAGATTTTTTTTTGTTCACTACAGCTGGCAAAAAGCAACTGCTGAGGTCGAAGTTTTAATTTAAAATTGTCCATATGATTTCTTCAGATCATCTATGCCGACGATGTTGCTTAACTTAGCAAGGACACAAACCTGGCATATTGACTAACGGCCGTTATTCATACAAAATCCTAATAAATACTTTAAAGCTAAAATTTGTTTAATTGCAAAATATATTCAGAAACAGTTCAAATTTTGTTTTTAGTATTATCAACATGCTTTAGAAAAGTTAGAGAAAATTTATATATAAAATTTCTTTAAAACCCAGATTTTTTTTATTAAGACTCCAACTGGTAATGATTTTGACTATTGTGTGCCATAGATAAATAGATCTATAGCACGCAATTGTCAAAACTCTTATATAAAACTCCAATAATTTTTAATCATCCACATATTTCCGTTATCCTAGAATTGTGGTTTGTCCTTTCAAGGATTTTCAATTTTTATATGCAAAAAACCGAATGACCGAATTTGTATTATATTTGAAGCCAGTTGTCTAGTCCGTTAATTTATTATTCTTTTTTTTAGTTGTTCGAAAATAAGGCCATTATTCCATTTATAGTACTTCCCCTAAGATTTTCCATACTTAACAGCGCTATGCTTGCATGTTAACAGAGCTCTGTTAACTTAGTGGACTTGTGTCTAGGGTTATAAAGTTTTCTAAATTTATTTTATTTTAAAGGTATCGCAAGAATATTCAAAGCATAACACTATGTATTTGGAATAACACATAAATATAATTTTGCATTAAGATATTTCTGGTCCGACTCCTTCCGCATCTACGCATACTGGCTTGCAATATGATCCCAGAAGTTTTTTTTTTTAATTTTGTTATCAATGTCATCACATCGTTTAGAGTAATTTATTGAAATGGCTTTTTAAAATGTTTGTTTTATTAACGACTACCAACACGCATGATGACATCATTTATTCTCTATTCAATTAAATCTGTTGACTTTTTAGTTAAAAGGATATCGTTAATTTTACTTTAGCTTTAGTTAAGTCTACAGTTCGCTTGAAGATCAGCGTATGTCTACTTTTATTAAATTTTGGACCAAATCGTTTTACATTAAATTGATTCAGAACTACTTGTCATTGTAGAGGTTTAAAATTTATTATTAAATTGAATTAAGATTTTTATAGGCTAATTGTTCGAAATTTGTTTCTAAATCTCAGAAAGACATGATAAATATTCCAAGGCACAGAGGCAAGTCAACATCAGTTTTTGTTATTCAACTTACACAGCAGAGCAGAACAGCTGTTTTCGAAAGACGCAACACCTTCATCATCAGTGCTCATGTGTATTGTGTTTATCACAACGTATTAGGTGGCTTAGTTGAATGTGATAAGAGTTCCTATTTACACAAATTTTATCATGTCTTTCTGAGATTTGAATTAAAATTTCGAACAATTAGCCTATAAAAATTTTAATTCAAGTTAATATAGCAATATAAAATGTTCGTTAAAATTCTTACTACATTTAAAATTTATTATTATTTTTTTTTATTGAAACTCTGCACAATAGTCAAAAATTCAAACCATAAGTATTTGACTTGTGGAACACAAAATTCTGAAAATGGGTTATGAAGACTTCATTCAAATAGTTTTCGCATGTTATTTCCTCTTAAAAATTGTATAAACAATTTCCAAGTAAAAATTAAAAAAAATACAATTGAGTACTGAGGAGCAAAGTGTGGCAACTTTCGAAAACAGAAGTTTTGCTGTGATATGTAAGCTGCATAGCTAAATTGACTTTCGATCTTTCGAAAACTTTTCTAAGCATTTTTTTAAACTATATTTATATATCGAAACAATTAAGTAGAATCTTGTAAAACAAGTAAATGTATGTGTCGCTTATGGAAAGCAGCTGTTGCCTTGTCCAATGGCAACGCAACTGATGCTAAAATTAATATTACATGTGGCAACTCTTTAGGTTGCTACGAGTTACTAAATTAGCAACTGAGATAATTATGGGTAATCAATAAGAGCACATAAAATTAAAATAATATTAATTCAAATCAAAAAGAATTGATTTAAGGCTAAAGAAAGGACAAGGGAGCATTGAGCTTTTCTTTAAGAATTTGACATTTTGTTACACTTCTTAATCATTTAAGTGAGAGTCTGAAATAATGACTTTAGTAATATCAAGACGGTGCTGTTGGCTGAAGTAGTAGAACACGAAACTATGAAGCGGAGGGTTCTGAGTTCAAACCTGCGCTTAGTCATGAATATTGTGTTGACTTCTTCTGATCAGCATTAGTGGATGGTTGGGTTAGTTGTTGCCAGCCCGTTTCAGTGATGACTGTACTAAAAGCAGAGTAACAGCACCCACCTTCGTCGGCCCTGTAGCAAAAATTAGCCGGCGAAGTAAAAATGTTGAAGTAGCTAAAAAAAAAATCTCTATCTTCTCATCTGTCCCCTCAATATTATCCCCTCCTTTCTAGTTCTGGAGCATTGCATTGCATATGTAAGTGTCATCCCCTGAGTGAAACTCTGTCGAGGATAAAAAAAAATGTTTCAGAAATTTTGGGAAAAGGTTATCTGATTATATGCATTTATAATGCAGGGATCAGCTAAAAACCCCTTAGTCTGTGTTCATACGAGTCATGTTTTACTGACATGATTGCGACTTTGTTGGCAAGAGGCGAGAAGGGAAAAGTAACGAGTACTCATGCGCTTGTACTGTCAGTACGTTTTGCTTTCTCATTCATGAATACAACTATATGTACATGTCGTCAACAAGACATGAATTGTGTGAACACGAATGCAAGTTCAAAGAAGAGAAAGTAAGAATCTTGTCAATACCCTGCAGGAGGATAAGCGTTAATTGTCTTTAAGTTACTGGTACGATTACTAGTATAGCAAGGACTAGTTCAAAGGGTTATTGAACAAAAAAGTACTAGTACTTCAAGTAGTTCATTTGTAGATTGCTTTGACTTGTAGAATTTCATATTATTTTTTGATCATGTTTTAAAGCGAATTGCTAATTCGCATTTTCATTTACTTTATTTTTAATTGTTAAAATTTTTAAACAAATTTAAATTTGAAACAAAGAATGGTATTAGAAGACTTAGTCACCTGCATATCAGTTTATTTATTCGATAATTTAAAAAACCAATAAATTTAGGGATTTTTTTATATATAAACCAGTTCTTAAGGCATAACTGATTGTACTAGTATCCGACTAGAAGAAATTATACTAGTACTCATCTAGTACTAATAGTACTAGCATCCCCTAGTTTCCATCTAGTACCAATGTTACTAGTAATTTTCCAAACACACTCAATGTTAATTTGAGTATTAACATGGTATAAGAAAGCTCACAGTTGGGAACTAGTACTGGTGATTTTTGTACTAGTGCAATACTAATTTGATACTACTTCGATCTTCTGCAGGGTAAGACATGACTCGTATGAACATAGACTTAGGGATCACTGTTTTATTATTATTTTTATTTTTTTTTTTGTGGAACAAATCGTAACGCAGCAATTGATTTATGTTAAGTTCAATGAAGTTGTTTTTATGACAAAAAATAAAAAAATGGACTCTAATTCTTCACAAAAAAAATTTTCTTAAATTAACAATTTAATGTAAACTATTGCCTACAGTTAGTTCACAGAAACGGTGACTTTTTAATCAACTAATAATTATAAATTATGAAAAACTTTGTAAAAAAAACTAAAATGATATTTGGCTATTTTTTTAAGCGAATATTTGTTTGTTCTTCTTTTCTGTGTAAATCTGCAATTTCAGACATAAGCAGTTTTGAACAATATGGTAAGCATTTAAATTTGCTGAACAATTTGCTGAATAATTGTTTAATTTAAATTATAAATATTACACAACGGGTTTAGCAGTTTTGTATCGTTGGTATACTTCAACATTCGCATAATAAATAAAATTAAGTTGATTGACACTTAATTAATTACAAGTTTTAACTAACATACCGTAAATGCAATTTGGCTAATTTGATGGATTGTAAGAAATTTAGAGCAAAACACTTTAGTTTTTATTTTCAAAAAGGTGCGTTAAAAATTAATTATTTGATTTAAAGAGTTACAATAATCGTTAAGGATGATGCAGGTGATGAAAAAACAGTAGCCTTGAATTATATTAGTTTTCTATACAAAAAAATTAACCAGTAAACGAAACTAAAAATGAAATACAGTGACACACTTCGCAACACACCAGCAAGATGTTAAATAGTTTATCCAACTGCCAAGGAGACACCTTAAATGTCTAAAACATGTTCCCTTCTAAAAAACGAACCATCTTCACGTAGCATAAGAAAGAAAACGGGTAGGATTTATTTTAATTAAATTAAACTTAAACAGTGTAAAATTGCATGTAATCAAACTGTGGGCGATTTTTAACGATTCCAAATAAATCCGAATGCAGGGAGATAAGAAACAACCAACTCTCTGTTCACTGTTGCAAACTAAAGCAACTAAATGTGGGTGTAAATGAGGCTCTCTTTAGCACATCGTACATTATGGGAACACACCACCACTCCGTAGATTATGGAATGTCAGCAAGAAAAAACCCACCTAAATGAATCACAACAACGTGGAAGCATTGACAAATGCTAATGAGCAGGACATGTTTGTATGTGTCATGTTAATGAAAGTCACACCAGAAAGACGAATGAATGCAAAGAAAACAAACTGAAGGCAAATTAATTTCAACAAAAAAAAAAAAAAATCATCAAATCACTAAGAGAAAAATATATTGAGAAAACATTGACCAATTTGGCGGACAAAACGATTTTTTTTCATTTTCATTTGATTTCCTTTAAATTCAATTTTACTTTCACATGACTGTGTGTAAATGTTTTCCGTTGAATTGTGTGCAAGAAATCAGGTTAAACGAATTTTTTATTTTTTTTGCTAAATACAGCTGACACAAAACATACTAAAGTGTTGAAAATTCCATTAAGCCGTGATAGACGAATGAGCTGCAGAAAAACCTCATCTCTAGAGAGTTTGACAATGTTTTAGTGTTTTTTCTTTCTTATTATTACTTGTTTTATAGTGATTCAGTAGCATAATTTTTCAATAACTCTGTTTTTTTCTTACTTTGCTGTAAATTTGGCTAAAAGGAAATAAAAAATATGTATGTTTATAATCGATACATGATCGTGACTGAACGCCAACATAAAAAGAAAGGAGGAGATGCAATAGCCAACCTAAAGAGGCAGCATTTGATAAATAACCAGAGACAGAAGAATAGGGAAGTTACCACAAAGTAAAAGCTTTGGCAAATTGTTATTTATTGTAGCCACAGAAATGCATTATTCGTCAGACAACGAAATGTTTATTAAATAAAATGCTTTACAAAATATTATATTAATATTTAACAAAATTATATTTTATGCAGAATTAAACTTCAAGTATTTAAGAACTGTAAGTGTATTTTAAGATATAGCTAATAAACTTTGCTGGAATACGAGTCACTTTTTCTGGTCTAGAGAATACCTTGACATAAATTATATGTTACATGCAAAGCAAAGTTAAACACAGATACAATTTTGAAGGTATCTGGAACAGAGCACTTTCCAAATATTAAATATTGTTACTATTACCTCCAAAAAAGAATTGGACGGTATTTGCCATTCCGTATGTAACTCAATGAATGAGACCCCATAAAGTACATATATTCTTGATCAGTGATGAAATCGAAGACGATCTGAGCACGTCCGTCCGTCTGCCTGTGGAAATCATAATTCAGTCCAAACGAAAAGAGCTAGACCCTTGAAATTCGGTATAAATATATTTTGAAGGATAGCACAGGACAAGTTCGTAAATGAGCTAAAACGGACCAGAGGGAAAAGAGTTCGCCTAAGCAAAACTGAACTAACCTCTAAAAAAAACAACTGGGTTACTCACACTGTGTGCTATTTAGTCATATTGTCATAAAGTCATAATATTTTAGACCAGTTTAAAAAAGTTGTTGTTGTGCTGCATACAAAAATGTCATAAAATAATAGCACCCTTTCAGGTATGTTTTTCTTGTGTCATAAAATACCTCTAGAGATCTGAGTCGAACGGCTGAAAATCTTTAGGCGACACGGCGATAGTATATGTTTGCCGCCGTTACTTATATATGATTTACAACGAAAAACGGCTAAAAAATTATTCATACCTATATGTTTGTACATTAAACCACATTTTTATAACATAAAAAAAAATTAAAAGAGAACTAAATCGCAAAAAAAAAATAAATATATACAAGTGAAAAATTTTTCTCGTTTAACTTACGTAGCTGGCAGCCACTGAACGTTTTTCCGTATGACGCCGCAAAAATATGTATTCAGCTCATATCAAAGCAGCAGCTGATCGATGTTTGAAATAGCATACTAAATTATGACGGGTTGTTCACACTAGTCATATTTTTTGTGCTATTATTTTATGACTTATGACTACAGTGTGAATCCCCCAAATATAATTTTTAACGTTTTTTTTTGTAATTTTATTAAGCAAATGATCTATTTTAATGTCAAAGAAGATCCAAAGCGTTGAACTTGCAGCCAGAAAATTTAAAAAAATCCATTTTTTTTACCCCGCCCCCTTCAGTGGGCGTTGAACTAACATATTACATGGAAGAATAATGCAAATATTTAAGAAATTGTATCATTTTTGCTTAAAAAATTAATTTTAGAACTCTTATGACGAAGCTGACCCTTATGGTGTTTTCTTTTCTGAAAAAATGATGTGCCTTTTGAATATGTAATATTGTTTTCCTGTTACACTCACCCTTACAAAGGGGTCCATTTTTCGATATCATAAAGGAACAAAATATTTAATTGACTTTGCACTTAAAATAATGTATAGGTAATTGGCGTAGATATTGAAAATGGCAAAATAAATAAGCAAAATACTCACTTGTATAAAAAGGTACTAAACGCAGCTAAAAAAATGGTATTATCTCACCCTCAAATATAAACAGGTGTGAGATATGCAACATATTTACCATTTATTTGTGCAACATATTTAGAAAGGAAACCGGCAACTTTTTACATATTTACATATATTTTTAGAATGGTACATAAACCCGAGTAAATGGTAACATAAATGGAACATTTTTGTCAGAAAAGAAAACACCATTATATGACCTTATAAAAAAAAAATTTTACTTTTCACTTAATAACCCCCAAAAAATTGATTTTTTAGTGCTTTATGGCAAAGGTGAGATGTCTCCCCCACGGACCCTCCCTACAAAGTAGATCTTACTTGTTTAGTTTTAATAAAGGCTGTGCATCGGACCAGAAAGATAAATGTTTCCCTCAGCGTGATTGTGACAAAAAATTTATGGTTTTAAAACAATTTTAAATTATATGTATTAATATAAAAAACATGAATTTGATAAAAGTTCATAAAAAAATTATTTTCAGATTGTAGATTTGATTTGAGTCCAACAGAGTAATTCTTATCTTAATAATAAAATTAATAATTTGGACAAATAAGATTTACAGTCATGTTGAAAAAAAAACTTTTAAAAATAGTACTTCAAGCCTTTTCACACTCGTCTAACGATTTTTGCAACAATAGAACTTTCTGGAATAGTATGGAAATTATATAATTCGAGAACTACAACATGATGATCATCGGGGGCCAAATTTTTGCTAATATGCGTTGATAATAATGCATTTACATTGTGTTGGATTTGGTTGCACAAGCTACAAAGTCTTCGAGGCGTTGCACTTGGTACACTCATTTCAGTCCCCTGGTGCAGTAGTCTTATCAGCGCCATTGTGCACCTGCCATTTCAAATCATTCTGTCTTCCTAGTGTAATTTATCTAGCAGAATTATTCGCTATACAATGTAAGTCCGGAAAAAATTTAGAAACCTTTCACTCGATTAAGCATGACACTAGTGCAGAGAATGCAACACATCATTGAAGCTCCTGAAGAAATTAGACCCATGATCTTAGCAAATTCCAGTATACTGTTGACACAGTAATAAGTTAACTTCAATGTCAAGCATGAGCAGATCCCGGGGATTTCTTACTTGTTCGAATTACGTAACTTGGTATACCTTCTTATCAACTTTACACATTAATATTTGCAAAACAGCAAAGAAATCCTTCAAATTTTATTCTCTCAGCGCATAGAGGCATGAAACCTGCATCGTATACCCTATAATATTTCCAGCCTTTGTCATTAAACGGCTGAGCTCTAAAAATGTATATCCCTTGCCGAAATTTTTAAATGTTCAAAGTTCTTGCCTGCCATTTAAAATTTTTTATTTTTTAAAACTTTCCTCTCTATGTGGTCATGCTCTGGCATTTATATTTATGGAAGTTTTTGCTTTTATTCAAAAAAAAAAAAAACAAGCCAAATAAAGAATTTAAAAAAAAATTGTGTTTTTTTGTTTTATCATTTTAGTTTTATTCATTTCTCAAAGTTGAGTTAAGAAATTAGGTGAATTCATGACAACTGAAACACCAACGCCGCAAACACGACCACGGCCACATGCAAACAAACCAACAAACAAACAAACAGACAAATAAAAATGAAAAGGCAACGCCAATGACAAGCGCAGCAAACAACAAGGCGAATGAATATAAATAAAAAATCACTTTGCAAAGTGCAATGAATGGTACTGGGTGACCGGCTAAATGAGCGAGTGCGTTTTTGGAATTTCTTTAAGAGATAAAAAAAGAAGCAAAAAACAAAAAGGAATTTACAATTGCATGTTTGCCATTTGTAGCTTTTTTTAGCTGCTTTTAGCCAAGGCTTCATACAATATTATAAATGCACATAATCGTACCAAATTTATTTATTTTTTGGACTGTTTGTCATTGTTTAAAGTTGATTGTCGTTTTTTTTCCTTCTTTCTTTCTTTTTTTTGCTATATGTTTGTTGTTTAAATCCTCAAAAAAGAAAGTGTTCTTGTCATGTCTGGTATTTTGAGATGGTGTATGTTTCAGTTTACATTTTTTTGTCCACAACATTTTGTTACTTTGGTGGCATGTAGGCAATCATGCCGATTTATTTGTGTACGAGTGCGAGTGTGTAATCTCTGTTGACAATCTGGCATACGAATACAAGCAATTCCTTTTATAACATAAATAACTTTGTTATTTGGTCAAGATCTGTAACTTCTTTTTAGGACAAAATTGTTGCAGTTTTAAGTTTTTCTTAGTTATTTTTTTTGTTTTTTTTTTTTTGGTGACTCGACAGAAAATAAATTTCACTCGTAAAAGCAAAAGTCAAATAGATTTGTGACTAAATGAAATTGCAATGATTTATTGTTTAGCTAAATATGGGCTTTGAATATAAAATGTTCACAAATTCGAACACGGGCCTTATAAAGTATTGAATAACAATGACAAGGCAAACATTTATTTTATAGGCCACAAAATGATTTGTTTGTGGTATAAATATGCATATTATAAATTTTGGCATATATATATTTTAAACAAGAAAGATCCTAACACTTGCAGGTTGATATATTCAAGCTAGAAGAGTTTTCACATCATCACAGGAAATTGTGGATCTACAAATTAAATAAGGAATGATCGGTGTGCGACCAGGACATTTCCTTAAGACGTTAATTAAATAATTTGTAATTGAGAGCAGTTGAAATATCTTTCATAAAACATGTAAATAACACAATGCAGGCCTGCTTACAGTTGCTCTAATTTGAAGCTTTATGTTTCCTCAACTTAACAAATTGAGGCATTCATCTAGTAAAATTAAACGACAACACATTCTTCTGGCGACATATGAAATTTTATCTTGATCGCAGTAGCTGCTTTTTATTTCAATGAAGTGTTTATTCGGAAATATAAATAAAGTTTTCGAAGAATGGGAGAAGTGGTGGATAAGAAATTTAAATTGATTTGAATACAAAAATGTATTCACTCAACGCCTATAAAATATTGGAATTAGTATTTGTCCACTAAAGAACTTATCTTTTAATTTTTAATTTGTATAGTGTTTGATTAATAAATTGTGTGTTTTTTCCATATGAATAAGTGAGAGAAATCCACTATCTGATTGTAATAAAAAGTAAAAGACATCAACTATTATTTTCTTATGTTTAAAACAAAAGCCAATCGCTTGTGAACGTTGACTTTTCTTTAAAACATTAACTATAAAATATTAACAGTAGAAATTATTCTAGCACATCATTGTGGATATTTTAAATCGCATTGATTAGTATTCACTTGACTTGTTTAGTCTAAAACTAAAACTTATTAACAATTTTACGAGTTTCCAATAACAATAATAATTGATTTAAAATGCCATCACAAAACTCAGAAATACTGCGAAGCATACAAACACAATTAAACATCAGTTAACATATTTTCTGTAAATGAAATGTCGTTTGTACAGTGGGCCGATAGTAAAATATTTTGAACTTTATTTTACGGTTCTGACTAAGAAAGGGAGATTCTAGCATTTTCGAATAATGATCTCCTAAAAATTAACAACAGGTTTTCTTTCACTTTAGACTGAAATGTCTTTTGTAGAAGAGAGTGACCAGGTTGTGGAAAAGTAATGTAATTTGCTTAGAATATGGCAAGAGAACAGTGGACAATCTCTGTGATTTTTTTTTTTTTTTTTTTTTAGGAGTAGGACCAGCACTCAGGGAATGACGCCTACATATGCAATTCATTATGCCGGAACTGAAAAAGAGGGAATAGTATTGAGTGGACAGATTAGGAAAGATGAGAAGATAGACAGTTGTTTTTGTAGCTATTTCAACCTTTTACTTCGCCGACTAATTTTTGCTACAGGGCCGACGAAGGTGGGTGCTGTTACTCTGCTTTTAGTACATGATATCGTCAATCGCTGCCAATTATGTTCAGTGACCAGTGACTATGCCTTCATCATTGAAACAGGCTGGCAACAACTAACACAACCACGCACTAAAGCTGATCAGAAGAATTCAACACAATATTTTCATGACTCAGCGCGGGCTCGAACTCAGGACCCTCCAATTCATAGTCTCGTGTTCTACTACTTCAGCCAACAGCTTTTGTAGTAGTGATAATTTTTTATTTCCCCTACTTTTTCATTTCCCGGAAATTTAAATTCGCGAAGATTCCCGCGAATCGAAGAAAGTAATGACAAATTTATATTTCCGTAATTCATTAAATCTTAATGAAGTTGCTATCAAAATATATGTTAATGTTCACTAGTTAAAGTATTTTTTTTTTCTTAATATGGTCACTCTATCAGAGATCGTTTTCAAACGACATTTACTGCTACTGATCATGTACATCCCGCATGAGATGCCCAACAGTGCGCACTGAAGAAGCCGTAGCCGCTGTACAGAAAAGCATTGAAGATGATGTTAATCAATCAATTTGTGGCAGTTCCCAGCAACTGGGGTTGTGTCCTTCCACTTAATGAAGGATTATTTTAGTTGTTGAAAATTGGTGTTTCATATTGGGCCGTCTATGCGCCAGCCATGACGGCCACATGGCGCAAATCATATTTAAACATTATTTTCATAAAACTTTCTTTGCAATAAAGCCCGTTTCGTTGATATTAAAAATATATTTCCTTGTTTTATTATGATGTAAACTTGTAACACTCTATAAAAAAACACCCTTTATTAAAGACAAAACTGTACATAAGCACAATGCCCTAAATAATATAACCAAACACATACGAGTACAAATTTGCAATTGTTTGCCCATCTATTCAGCAGCTGCCAAATTGCCAATTTGTTTACTCTGCCCCACTGTAAACTTGCAGTACTGGGACATTAAATTTTCTGCTTAGTTCTATGGAACTCCTATTTTCTTTTTCTATTTCCAAATATATACAGACCTAGTAAATGAATCTAATTTTGAATTCTGCACAGAATATCACAATACAAATCATGTAAATCCAGACTTTAAATTCGTATGACCACAAAAATATATTTATTTTTAACAGTATAAAATTGAGCTGAAACATACTATTAAAAAGTCCATAGATCTAAATAAAACTAGCTGTTAGACAAAGTCGATAACCAAATACTCTAAATCAGTTAAAGAGTTTTAGTTCTGTTAAGCGTCCACTTCTCAGAAATAGAGTGCCAATTCAGTGTTCAGGCCATTTGTAGGGTATTGGAAAAAGCAAACCACAAGGCAGGCAGTGCTTTACATATAAAAATGTTAAAATAAACACTAGGAAATTAGATTGCAACGATGCACGTTTTGAGATATGATGCGTTCTTGTTTTTTTTTTTTTTTGTTTTTCTTTCTAAAATTTTCATCGTTAGTTTTTATTTTATAAGAGTTGTTATAGTTGTTATTAGCTGTTGGTATTGTTGTTTGAGTTGTCTTGCGAGTCAGACAGTATGACGTTTTGTTTAACAAATGCGATTTAAACATGAGTTGCATATTTATTCTATTCATTTGCTGCGGCGAGTGCGAGTACATTAAAGTTTGTTTTCAAGTTTTCAAATGTTTTCCGAAATTGCCTTTAATTTTAAGTTTAAAGTAGCATCATCATCATTATTCTCATCATCGCCATCTGCAACAACATCTACAGACAAATCGTGTCAAGTTTTACTTGTAGTGGGAGGGGGGTATAATTTAAAAGTATCATTAGAAAATCAGTCAGCCTTAAAATTATTAAAACAAAAAAACAAAAATAAAAATTAATGTGCCAAAATTAACACATTGCAATTGCATGAGGCACAAATGAACATGAATGCTTTAATAAAAACGCTACACTTAACACGATTTATAATTGGGCAGGTTAGTACAGCAGCCCGAAAGCCAAGAGAAACATGTCTACTTGCACTATAGTTCAAGACCCTTTACAAAAAAATGTTTTGCGATTAAAATTTTGTGCCATCTTTTCCAAAACGACCTCAACTCGCTCGTGTAATAGCAAAAGTATTTGAAATTACCAGGCAATTACATGGAAACAATTGCAACAACTGTTTCGAATTTAACAATTTCGCAATTCTTACTGAACCAAATTTTCTTTCTTTGTTACTTTACATATACTTTGGCAATAATCTTGTGTAAATCTTTTTATTTTGTTTCTCTCAAGTCGAAATAATGTTGCA
Organism: Linnaemya tessellans; assembly: GCA_951800035.1. Lineage (NCBI taxonomy): Eukaryota > Metazoa > Arthropoda > Insecta > Diptera > Tachinidae > Linnaemya > Linnaemya tessellans. The sequence continues at coordinate 147,515,497 of OX637532.1, forward strand.
ACTGCAAATTGCGTTAAGAAATGCAAACCAGAGTAACTAACAACAACAATAAAATTTACAACATTCAAACAACGCATTTAAATTTGTAAATAAATTTACTTTGAAAACGAGAATCTGTGCAATTGGTGGTCAAAAGAAAAGGTTGAAAAAAAAATAAAAGCAGTCGCAGGCTGTTGAAAATACCCTAAAAGGTCAAGAGTCTCATATTAAAAAAAACTATACAATTCAAAAGCACATGATGAAGGGCTTTGCTTTCATGACAAAAAAAAATATGAGAAATCTGTTTTCGTAGCGCCCCCTCTGGTGGACGTTATTATATGCCTACTTTCCTTAAAAATGACGAGGCTTAGACGTAACCTGGTACACCTCTGCCCTACCCCCCGCTCTCCCTTGCCTTCTAAATGACCCTTTCAAAAAAAAAAATAATAATAATGTATGTGTGTGAAGATATATATGCCAAGTTAAATATGTTTTGACGTAAGCAGTTACGATGTTAAATATGCTATGACGTAACGAAATGGCAATCAGTGAAATTTTTTTTGTACGAAAATCCATATTTTTATACAAAATGATTATGGGAGTGTCTTCTATCCCATACATAATATTGTATATGCTGGCAATGCATGACAACTCCTTATTTGGCCACTTGGGCCCAAATCCCTCCACGATCACACACTCACTCATGGCCTGTAAATATTTTCACAAAATGCTCAAAAAATTTATTAAATTTGGATTTTCATGAAAAAAAAACTTCACTGTTTGCCATTTCGTTACGTCATAACATATTTAAGTTCACAGCTAAATACGTTGTTTCGTAACTGCTTACGTCAAAACATGTTTAACTCGGCATATTTATCTTCACTCACATAATAAATTTTACATTTAATTTTGCCAAATATTTATTTTTAGAGTCTTATGGCAAAAGTGAAATGTCTCCCCCACGGCCCTTGCCAGAGAGACCCCAAAAACTATAGATTTCATGCTCTCCTAAAAAAATTTGACCTCATAAAGTTTACATATTCTTGATCGAAAATAGTGTAAATATATAACAAATTGTGTAATTAAATTTTAAAGCTTTTTTTTATCTTGGACCAGAACTCAGGGGATGACCCCTATGTATGCAATGCATTGCGCCGGAACTGAAAACGAGGTGATAGTATTGAGGGGACAGATTAGGAAACATGAGAAGATAGACATTTTTTTTTGTAGCTGTTTCAACGGTTTACTTCGCCGGCTAATTTTTGCTACAGGGCCGACGAAACTGAGATGTTCTCTGATCTTCCCCTGCCCCCTTGGCCCCCTAACTGATCCTATCTAGAAAATAATTTTTTCTACTCTTAATAACCATAAAAATTTATTTTTTAGTGTCTTATGGCAGAGGTGAGATGTCTCCCCCACGGCTCCTCTTGAGTCACCCCTACCAAATAGAGTTTCTATTTATCAAATATTTAAAGGGTGTTTAAAATTCGACCCGGTCGAATATAACGTTCTTACTTATTTTACCGTTATATTATTTTTTCTGATCAAATTAAAGCATAAAAAATAAAGTAGAGATATAAAATATTTGTTACAAATTTAATGACAAACTAATTATTTTTCTGCATTGCGCTACACCAGGTAATATCAAGTCATCTGGTTGTCCAAAATAAACTAGAAAACATTTTACAGTAAGTACTTTTAAAGTATTTGCTTTATCGGTCGTTAAACAAACTACAAATTGGAACATTTGTTTTCCTTTTCAGTTAAAGGCAAGTAAATATTTTCAATAAGAGATGAAACTCTTAACGAAATACTAATAGAAATAATAACGATACTCGCAATAAAAGAAAGAAGGAAAAAAGAGAAAAAAAAGAGGAGCCAAGGGTCAATGCCGTCTTGGACTTGGTTGGTGGTGCAGTATTGATGTGACCATGGCCAGCCTCCATGGAACATGGCATGGCCTGTACATCAGGTGATAGTATCACTGGATATTTTGAGGAAAACGAAAATTAAAAGTTTTTCTTTTACTTTAATTTATTTTCTTTTCTTTGTGTGTATTCATCGCTAGACATCTTTACTTCCGCTTCTTTTTTCGTTCTTCTAATTTTTTTTTCTTTTGCTACGGCTGCAACTTTTTAGTGGCCACAAAGACTTTTGCTTTCTTGTTATTATTGTTGTTGTGGTTGTTGTTGTATTCCCTAATGTTGGCACGTTTGTAAACATCGGTTATCTTTAATCTGCCTACTCCAGCAACTAGTTGCTGTGATCACTGCTTAAGCTTGAGAATTAGTAGGAATCACGCTTGCTTTTCAAAACTTTGACTTCATGTCTAAAGCAGATCTTCTTCAGCTGTACTAACCCGGCTAATGCGTGTGCTTTACTCATTGTCTCTGGCCAATGGTATAATATATCTACTAGTCTATCTAGTTGCCGAGTCTTATTTGTATTTTGAATTTTAAGCCAACGCTTTTTAGATCTTTACGCTGGCTCTTTAAAGCAAAAAATAAAAGGAAAAGAAAAGAAAACGAACGGATAATTTTCCAACATGTTTGCATTTATTTTCAATTTAGAATTTGCAAGAAAAGGGCGTGCGTGAAAATTATACACGGCATCTCTTTAAGGAAAACTAAATAAAAGCGACACGTAAACTTCTATCACCATCACCCACCAACGGACAAATGAATGTACGTGGCGAAGAGCAGCCAATGAACCACCGCGTTGCAGCACCGTTTGTTCTGGCACTCTCGGTGTACAATAAAATGTGCACGACATGACCATCGCAACAGCTTCTTTGGGAGATTACGTAACTTCAAAAGAAGCATGTTTAGTTAAAGCCAAGCACCTTTCGCTTTCGTGTCTTGCAGATTTTATTTTTATTTCTATTTTTCAGCTGTTCTTTTCAGTTTCCTTCTTTTAATTTCTTACAGACCAGTACTACGAAGTGTTTTTCAATTTTAAGTACTTGGTTAAGAGTTTTTTTTTTTTTTTATTTTTTCTATTTTATAATTTCATTCAGTAACGCAAAGTGTAGGAAAAACTTTTTTAAGGAATTTATAAGGAAGTATTTTAACAACAATCATGTTGGCAAAATCAGTCAGTACCATTTGTTTAACATAAACAAAAGCCTTAAGGAAGCTGTTTCAATTGCAAGGGCAAGTCTGGTGACATGATTTTATAAAATTAAAAGATTATTCATTATACCTACTGCAACAAAAAGGGCATATAAAAACTTAATTAATTGCAGGTATTTAATTATAGCAAAAAATTTGGAGAATATCGAATCAGTACGATTGAACAATAATTTATATAGTTATTTGTTTATATCATTTTAATAAAAAAATTACAACAAAAGTTGCCAAACTATAATTGGGCTTGAAAAAAACTAGGCAATAAAGATTGATAAAATAAAAAAGAAATCGTAAATACCCTCCCAATATTTAGTAAGTAAATTTAAAATATTTAACTTGGTGGTACAGAGTTCCTTTATATTACATCATACGTCAACGCCCACTAAAGGGGTGGGGTTCAAAAATAAACAATATCATGTTTTCTACAGACGAACATATGGGCATTGCTAGACCGTCTTAGACTTCATCACTGATCAGGAATATGTATACTTTACGTGGTCTAATTTTTTTTGGAGAGTATTAAATCTGTAGTTTTTGGGGTCTCTCTGGCAAGGGCCGTGGGGGAGACATTTCACCTTTGCCATAAGACTCTAAAAATAAATATTTGGCAAAATTAAATGTAAAATTTATTATGTGAGTGAAGGTAAATGTGCCGAGTTAAACATGTTTTGACGTAAGCAGTTACGAAACAACGTATTTAGCTGTGAACTTAAATATGTTATGACGTAACGAAATGGCAAGCAGTGAAGTTTTTTTTTCATGAAAATCCATATTTAATAAATTTTTTGAGCATTTTGTGAAAATATTTACAGGCCATGAGAGTGTGTGTGATCGTGAAGGGATTTCGGTCCAAGTGGCCAAATAAGGAGTTGTCATGCATTGCCAGCATATACAATATTATGTATGGGATAGAAGTCACTCCCATAAACATTTTGTATAAAAATATGGATTTTCGTACAAAAAAAATTTCACTGATTGTCATTTCGTTACGTCATAACATATTTAATTTCGTAACTGCTTACGTCAAAACATGTTTCACTCGGCATTTATATCTTCACACACATAAATTGATTTTTAATTTAATGTTGTTTTTTATTTTCAATAGGACATTTAGGAGGCAAAGGAAAGGAGGGGTAGGCAGCGTCGTTATTAAAACTTAAAAATGTTATTTCTAAGGAATGTAGGCTTAAGTAAAACGATTTGTTAAATTTGTACACTATTTTTGCATATAAAAACGCCCACTAAAAGGGGGCGAGGTCAGAAAATTATTTTTCTTTATTTTATAGCTTCAAGTTTAACGCGTTAGACCTTCTTTATTATAAAAATATATAATTTGCTTAACAAAATTTCAAAAAAAACTTTAAAAATTATGTTGTTTTTTAGAGGTTGGTTTAGTTCTTCTTAGGGGAACTTTTTTCCCTCTTGCTCGATTTAGCCCATCTTCAAACATAACCTGTGCCATCTTTCAAGATATATTTATAACAAATTTCAAGAGTGTAGCTCTTTTCGTTTGGACTGAATCGTGATTTCCACAGACGGACGGACATGCTCAGATAGTCATAGATTTCATCACTGACCAAGAGTATATATAGTTAATGGGGTCTCAGATGGATATTTCGCTGCGTTACAAACGGAATGACAAAGTGAATATACCCTCCATATTATTTTTTGGAGGCTATAAAAAAATGAAGGAATTCAATGAACAATAACAATATTTGTGCTGTGCTTAAGGTTTTGCCATAAGTTCACGGTAGCAAATGATTCGAACAGTTAAAACTATCTGGTCGGACTGGTGTTGAGTTCTTAGAAAGCGCTGTCGTTGATGTATGATGCATATATGTGAGTGTACTTTCACACGCATCAGGTTTGACTCGTCAAGTCTTGAGTTTGTGAGAGAATGAAGAGGAATATTAACTTCCCCGTATCGTCAGGTTTAAAATGATATATGAAAAATTATATAAAGTTAAAGGCAGACAAAAAAAATTAGAAAAAAATTCTCGTGTATGAATGTAAAATCGGAGTTAAAATAAAATTGAGATAAAACTGATCAAGTAAATTTTATGTGTGTGAAACAGGTTTACGTGTGCCATGAAATTCCTTACAGTTCTATCACTTCACTTTTACTCATCACCCTTAATCTATTTGCCTTTATTCCACTTTTTATTTCTGTATTAATTTTTTAGCCAAATAAATTCAGTTAATGCACTCTTAGCTAAAACCAACATTTAAATAACAAAATATATTAAAAAATATATTATCTGCTAAATAAATTTTATGACAAAATGTTAATTTTGTTCTAACCTGAAGCTATTAGTTAAAAACACTGAAGTAGTTGAATGTGCGCATTTTCTTCTTATTTTAATTAGTAACGAAATAGTTATAAATCTTAAAAATCGCTTAATAAATCACATTACATCAGTAATAAAAAGGAAAAATTCAATTTAAAAAATTAAAAACATTAATCTCAATCTTGCAGACAATCAAGAAAAACACTTCAACCACACGAAAGTCTAAAATGATGATGATGATCACAATACAAAACACAAGCAGGAAAACGAAAATAACGTTCCCTCCAACTAAGGAAGTTAACTCAATTAATGTTCATCTGATAAGCGCCATTGGAGGCGGTCTTCGTAAAATATTCATATACACATGATTTTCTAAATACAAACACTCACTCACACACACACACAGACACTAGATGACCAAAATTGCTCAAAGTTTGCAACATGAAGAAGCATAGTCACAGTTTTTGCCCGCAAAAAAAGGAAAAATTCAAACAAGGAGAAAATTTAGAACCTGTCAAAAATATCAACGTTTTTAATAAAAATAAAAAAAAGTGAACGAACACACTACAAAAAAAAAAGAAAGAACTAGGAAGAAGCCACCTACTAGAAACATTGACTACTAACCGCAGATAAAAGGTACAACGGCAACAATGAAAACCCACAAAAAAGCACACAATGGCTAAAACAGTAACACAACAAAAAAAAAAAAAACAACAGCAAATGTGTAATAGAATGTGTATGTGTGTGTGTGTTTGTATGTGCTCTTCTTGAATTGGACTTGGCGTATGCGCAGTTATTCTTAAAATGGCATGCGATCATTGCCAACTGATACGAGCCAAAGACAACATGATCACGCATTACGAGCAGTAGTCAAAATGCTAAAAACTTTAACAGTTTCTACTGCTTATGCTTAATTTCTTGGCTTATTTATGATCATTGAAAGTTCGCAGCTTTGAAATACAAATAAAATTACTTTTCAGAATTTCTTTATTTAAAGAAAGAGGAAAAATAACAATTTCCGAACGGAAATCTAAGTTTATAAATTATGCTGATTTCCTATAAACAAAAACATTCTTCAGAATACAATTAACACATAAAAGTATTGGAAGTGAATAATACGAACACTATGGGCCCTTATTATTAGCTGCGTTCGTCAACTGCCGAATAAATAATTTGGCAGGTTTGTTGAAAATTTCGTTACACAACGAATTTTTTTATTCACTATATGGATTTTCTTTTGTTTATTATTATTTATTATTTAGTTATTTGTTTATTCAACCTTATGAATAAATTCTAAGACTAAAGGTTTTAAAGCACACTAGCTGCCTAGGCTATCGTCCGGATATTATTATAATTATTTCTTTTTATAGAAATATAGTTTTAAAATATTATATTCTTATCAGCACACGAATAATACCTGGTAATCAAATACTATTTCGAAAATATTATTTAAGGAAACCTCTTCAAACTATTCAATTATAATCTAATAATCCTTAGTAATAGATATCTCTTGTGTGTTTTTTAGCTTAAGGGCCATTATTACAACTTGCAAATAGCTAAAGTTATCGGACAGATAAATCGTTTTTCATTATCATGGGTATACTTTAAGCTAAAAGTGAACCCGATTTGAACTTTAATTTTTAAGGTAAGGTTTATGAATTTGAAGTTGCCATATTTTCTATTCACCATTCAAATACATAAACAAAGAAGACAGTCGTTGCCACCATGTACTTAACGATCCCACTATAAAATGTTAACTTGCCAAAAGTAGTCGGTTTTTTCTGCGGTACTGCCATATATTTGAAAAGATTAATTTTATTTTATAAAGAAGTTGTGATAATGAAAAATTTTAAAGTTCACTTTATTCCCTACTTTAGCTATGATTAGCTTTTACTATCAGCTGCATTAAAGGCAAGTTGTAATAATGCCCCTAAGTGTTGCTATATGTCGACAAAATATAACTCAAATATTTTTATTTATTAAAATCAACTGATTCACTATAAAGTTTATTAATCAGTTAGCTGCTTAATAAAAAATTAATCGTTAGAGTCATTAACCGACTAAAACGGAATCGCGGTTAACTGAACATACTATTCAATACCAAGCATATTAAATCCTTGTGTTAACAAGTTTAATCTCTTAATGTTAATTGTTATTTCAACTAAAGAAATTCATTAAATTCTTCTTTTGATTTTCTTTTATCTGCTTTCACTTAACACAAAAATTGAAATAATTTACTGTGGTTTTTAAAAAAGGGGGTTTATACGAAAAATATCCTTTTTTTAACATTTAGAGGCTATTGTTCGTAATGTGTTTGTAATTCAGTGAGACAATAAATATTCCAAGGTACAAGGGAGAGTCAACAGCAATTTGATTGTACAACTTACACAGCAGAGCAGAACAGCTGTTTTCGAAGGCCGCTACATGTTCAACATCAGTACTCGTATGTATTTGTTGCTTATCCCCACCTACTAGGTTATTTATACAAAGTTTATAACAAAATCGCATACGAGAGCCGATGTTAACATACTTTAAATGCCTGTGCTGCCATTTGGTTATTTTTGGCGTGTCCCATTTTCGGAATTTTTGTTCCACTTGTACTTAAGCAAAACTTTTATGGTATAAATTGTTTTTTATACTGAAGTGAACGTTTTTGTTTATTTTTAGCCTATAAGTATTAATGATATTTATCCAACAACAACAAATCGTTCGGTACAAAATATTTACTTAAAAAAATAATTTATATTTATTAACTACTTATTGTACGCTTCATATATACGAAATATTTTTTTCTTTAATAAGGCTGTAAAAATTTTCTAAAATATGTATTGTTATTTTCTTAACGATGCTTTTGTTTTATAAAGAAACCTTAATGTGTTTATCACATATTTTGTATTTTAAAATTCATGCAAAATATTTCTTCTAAGTACAGCAATAGTTTTGTAAATTAAAATATTTGTTCAGAAAATTGTTTAAAATTACTTTTTGAAAGGCTTCAAAAACAAAAATAAAAAACAAAGAGACCTGAAGGTACTCAGTTCCTTAGTAATGTTTTTTTGGAAAAAATTTTTTGCATATAAAAGAGCTATTAGGCCCGTATAGATCGGACAATGATCTAAATTTTTAATATATAGTTATTTAAAAATAACAGCTTTAATATACATCTACATCTTAAGAGCTCTACAGGCAAATCATAAAATTTGTTGTAAAGAAAAAATTAAATGGCAATTAAAGCAAAACGTTACAACTTAAGTGAAAAAGGACCCATAAATTTATATATTTATTGCAGGGACCGTAACTGTTATGACTTTTATCAAAAAAATCAAGAAATAAGAGTAATTTTTGATTTTCATATTTTTAGATAGAAAAGAAGAGTTATTTTTAATATTTATTATTTAAAATGAAAAATAAAAGTTATTTTTCATTTTTATATTTTTAAATTAAAAATAAAAGTTATTTTTGATTTTTATATTTTTAAATGAAAAATGAAAGTTATTTTCGATTTTTATATTTTTATATCAATAATAGAAGTTATTTTTGATTTTTATATTTTTCTATCAATAATAAAAATCAATTCAAAATTCGTGACATAGGTAATATGTTTGTGTTTCCATGGCTTCGAAAATTAGCTTTAATTGTTCATTCATTCAGCACTCAGATTAATATTGGGAGATTTGAGATATAATTTATCTGAGAAACATTCAAAATCAATTATGATGGTAAAATTGAACACCTGAAAACGACCTCCTAACCCTGACTTGAATGGCAGCCAAAACTTACAAGCTATTTCTGTGCATTCATGTTTTTATAGCTGATAATGGATAAGTCACATAATATATTATATTCATATAGAAATTTGAATGAAGCAGCATATTATTAAAATACATACGGCATCAACAAAAAAATAAAAGTTTTTTATTGATTTTTATTATTGATATAAAAATATAAAAATCAAAAATAACTTTTATTTTTCATTTAAAAATATAAAAATCAAAAATAACTCTTATTTTCTATCCAAAAATATAAAAATGAAAAATAACTCTTATTTTTCATTTAAAAAAATAAAAATCAAAAATAACTCTTATTTTTCATTTAAAAAAATAAATATCAAAAATAACTCTTACTTTTGATTGTTAAAATAAAAATCGAAAATTTAAAAATCATGCAACATGCATTTCGCCTAAAAATCATGATGGTGTAATTAAAAGTTTTCTACGATGTTCATTTATGTATGATTTATTTCTTCAAATATTGAAAAATAACTCTTATTTCCGGGCCCTGATTTATTGTATAATTTTGCACTATTTGTCAGCATATTATTTCATTTAAACAAGTTTTATGCTTCAAGCTATTAAATTTTAGATAGGAATGTAACCACTTTCCGTGACGATATACATATATGAAATTCTTTGCTCGAATTTAATTCACACCATAAGCCTTTGCCTTGACCTCATGTGATACCTAAAAAAATAGTGAGCAAGAAAATATTATTGCAATTAAATCTAGAAATGATTTAATTTCTCAACTCTCCTATAGCCTACACATCACTAATTATAATTAAACATATGATTTGTTTGTTAACGGTTAAGGGTGTCTCTGTTCCTGCATTTCATTGGCTCTAACACCAAATAATAAGTATGTATAAGAATGCCAGCCAGGCTTGGTTACATGGCATTAACACATTTGTTACAATATAATAGTGGATTAGGTTTTCTACCTTCCTAATTAAACACAACAACAACAACATTTACAAAAATATTTTTATAACTTTTCATTGCAGTATTAATTAAGTAATATCAAGAAGCTTTCAATTTAATTATTTAGTACATTCGTACAAGCGCAAAACATTTATACGAGTACTCGTATATGTCTGTACAAAAAGGAGAGTTAATCTGGCAATAAAATCGTATTGAGTGGGCCTCGGGACATAAATACATCTTGTTAAATGCTTCCAACCTATAATTACTAGATGGCGAGAAACAAACAAACAAACAATAGTTTACTACTCGTAGTAACTAAAACCTATTAAATGCTTTAAGGAAATAAATACAACGTTATTAAGTTTATTATTCGCATTTTGCAAAACATTATAAAATAGAAATGATTGCCAAAGTAAAACACACATTCGTTTGAATTTCATTACGAGTTTAATGGTTGACAGCCTACAGCTTCAGATTGTTTGAAAAGTTTCCATGAAGATAATTTTAGGTTTTAAATTGTTAAGCATTTACTATATTTTCTTAACATCAAAATTATTTCTTAAAATTATTGGCATAGTTTTAGGCGTTCATATTTTTCTTTTGTACTAAAATTGAGAAAGAAGTTTGCTGCTTTAGTCTTATAATTTTTTATGCTGCAAAATATTATATAAGAGATTTATGTGAAAATTATATTGCATGCAACTGCATTCTCTTAGTATAAGAGCAGCTCTTAAAAAATTTCACATTTTTCCAAACATCAAAAACAGGGTATTTCCTCCAATCTGTTATGGGAGGGAGAACTTGGAATATGTTCAATTAATTTAAAAATCATTATTGGAATACTTGGAATATGTTCAATTAATTTAAAAATCATTATTGGAATACTAACACTGAGTAAAAAATTAGAAAAAAAGTTACTGGGAAGGCAGACATACAACTAAAACTGTTGAGTAAAAATATGCTAAAGGGATAAGCATACAAACACAGCAGAGCAGCGCATATATGCGGAAGACGTTAAACTCGTCATCAGTACTGATATAAATTTTCGTTTATTAAATGGCTTAAGTGAATATTAGAAAAGTTTTTAATTATACAAATTTGATGACACGTAGTGTATGAGAATTGTATGAACACAAATTAAATCTCTGTTTCATTATATGCTTTACAAGAAATTTATATAAACATTTTTAAGAAATATCTCCTGCCAGTATATTCCTGCCCTCTTCATTGCTATAAGCCAGACTTTAAAACCACTTTTCAAGTTTAAATTGTATGCCGTGAAGCAATTAGCTAGCAAGAAAGTAAAATTTAAAACAGCAGCTTATGATGTTTTGCATAATAAGGATATAAAATGCAAAAAAAAAATTAACATGAACTTAAAATCTGACCATCGCTACTAAGAGATTAGCGAATGATTTCAAGTTGCAATTTGCAAACGAAATTCTTTAACATGAGAGAAGTTTCTCAACGATATTTTCAAGTCTCTTTTTTTTAATTAATTTTATATTTTTATTTTCATCATTAATATGTTTAACATCCTGTATTGCAACAGAACTGTGGCTCAAAGCTAAGCGATAAAAACTACGATTCTATTAGACAGCTTACGTGCTAGACAGGAACCTACAAGTCAGCCACCCCACGTGCTGCTGGCTTCAATTTCCTTCTAACAACCAAATACAATTAGAGTGGATTATCGGCATCATAAATTCAATTTCAGCGATTTGAGTGTTGAGTTTGAAATAAAATAGTTTAGATGTTAAGTTACTTATTGTTTTTGTATTTCCTTAGAAAAGATTCATAAAATTCAATTCAAATACACCAACTTTTTTCTTGTACATTGAATTCGTTTTAATTATTTGAAGATGCTGTTAAGCCCATTACATAAATTGTATTGGGCAATAAAAATGTCGTGTAAAGAAATAATACAACAGGGGATATATAATTGTGAAGGGAAAAATATTCTGGAGCTGAATTTTCTGCACCACAACAAGTGACTTGATCAGTCAAATTCAAGCCGAGCAACGTGTAAAGTATGTACTAATACTGTTCATGAATCTTTTTAACAACGTTATGTAACACAAAAAATATATTACTTTTTTTCCATAATTTTAATTAAAGTCTAATTTATTTTAAGAATTAAAGATCAGTATTTGTCAAACATGTCTATGGAGTTGCCTTATAAATATTGAGTGTATTCGGCTTAAAATTGTCATTAAGCAATTCCCTTACAAAATTTTATATCTATGACAAAAACATTCATATATGAACATTAGGGCAGTAACGAGTCCTTGTATTCATATACGCTTGCTACTCTTACTCTTACTCAACTTATATATCAAAATTCTAGAATTTCTTAAAGAAATAAAATAAAATTTAATGTTATTAATTACTTTATTCTTTTTATGCTAAAAAATTCAATTTCTTTTCGTGAAAAAAGTTAGTACTAGGCTTTTTTATAATTAAGAGCTTTAATATGTAATTTACAACATTTTCTAAAAAAAAATATGTAAAAAGTTTCAAATTTCATAATTTAAAAAAAAAAAGAATTAACGTTTCAAACATAAAGTCGTCAATGCATCAGAGAGTAGTGAGCTTTTGCTAAACTGACATTTTCTGTACTCCCTAATATTTATTTTTACTTGAAAAACAATCAATGGAAGGCAGGAGCTACTAAAAGTAAAATGCAAACAAACATCTTGATTTGTGTTTAAATTAGAGTTGGGAGAACTTGTCTGTAAGCCTTATTAATCGTGGCAATAAAAACTTTATATGTACATGTTGCTTACAGTAAGTCCCAATAAATATTTATTGTCCAGACTATGGAAGTGGGTATGGCTTTGCAAATGCAAATTTGCTAGTGACTTGCACTTTGGTGCTAATGAAAACAGAGACTACCACTACTGTGCATTGAATTTTACACTGAAATTGAACAGAAGTGAATAAGAAAATGATGTTGTATGGCTGCAACAAGATTAACGTAATAAGTCCTTTTGCAAGGTATGACACAAAATTTGTTTGGAGGAGAAATGTCTCAATTAAGAAACATAAAACTGAGATATTGCTTCAATATTTTTTTTTTAAATTTGTTTGCATGGTTTGAGTATTTTATTAAATAAACATTATCAGAACAATTTCGGTTAATAAAACTTGTGTTTTATGTACTATTAGAAATTAGTGCAATAGCCAGTTATAATAAAGAATATTTTTAAAAATTTGTACACTCCGAAAAAAATTAGTGTTTCAAGCATTTTTCTGATTAAATCTGCTTAAAAAAATATGTTTTACATATTTTCTAACGAACATTTAGTTTTGTTCACAGAGTAGCTGCAGAATGGGAAAACTGGAAAATACATGTACTAACAGAAATTCATGTTATATTTCTGCTTTAAAAATATATACAAACAGGCAGAATAAAGAACCTTGCCTAAGATGAAGCGATTGTATTGCAGTCCTAGATTAAGACTCGTATTCCTAATTATTATTATAAAATGTAATATCAATGCGTTTGTCCTCTTGGGACTATTCCTTCTTTATATAGTTCAGGGACAATACATAAATACGGAGCATTCTCTAAGTGGCAGTTATGGTTAAAAAATTTAACAAAATGGAACATGTATAAAATCAAAGATATTATAACTGCAATGAAAGCTTAGCTATTGTCATATACCTAAAATAAAATTATTGAAACCAAAACACAAAATCCTAAATTTGTGTGTTTTTATGTATGCCTAAAATAATATTAACAGCTCCATTATTAAAAATTACTTAATATGAACTTTTATCCCTATATTCATTTAAATTTAACATAAGTTTGAAATATATTTCAATAAAAATTTATTTTATAAAATTGTATAAAAATAGATTTTAAAATTTAAATACATTTAATTTTTTATGAATATTGAAAAACAACTCAATCAACTTTCAGTTTCCTCATCTCTAAGCAAATGGGTACAAACACACACACACACACACACACCCACAGGCATTTATATAACAAGTGCACATTTTCAATAAAACTTACCTTAAGTAATAATGACAGCATTCAGTTTCATTTAATTGAAGAGAAACCATTTAAATAAACAAGCATTTCAATGCCACGCACTCTTATTCACTACAAAACAAATAAACAAGATGCTCTTACTCTTATGCTCTCTTGAACTCTTTTCTTATTGCTTTTGCTATACTAATTACACCAACGACACTTTTTAGGCAAAGAAAACAAAAATACAAATAAACAAAAACAACTGCAATACAAAAGAAACACGTGATGAAATACTTTTTCTTTCTTTTTTCACATGAAACTTGGCAAAAACTTATTGGGATTTTACTTTAAAACACTATTTTCAATAAGAATTTTATACTTTTTGCAAAACAAATTTATTATTTATATTCTTAACACTTTATATTTTACACTTGTAACAATTAATTTAATTATAACTACCGATAAACTAATTTAATTCGCGATTGAAAACAAACTTTGTCGTGATATACTAGAATAACATGTTAACAGCACAAAATTAGAACAGGAACTAATTTCACAACTGAGATTGGGACTTGGGCAATGCATATGTATGAATGTGTGTGTGTGCATGGATTGTGTATATAAGACTTAAGTATGAGGAATAAATAAGAAAAATGATGAATTGACAAATAGTAATTGATGGGACATCTAGATGTCATTTCTACTTGCTAATTTATGAGGTAAAAATATATTATGGGAAATCCATATGCATGTTCTTACACACATGTGTGTTTGTATGTTGTGTGTAAAGAAAAAGAACATATTTAAAGCAAAACAAACTTTTAAATATGTTTTTGTTTTAAATGAACATTTTGTGGCAAAAAATTAAAATATTTTTTCGGATTCTTTTTGTAAATAAAATAAACATTTTCGTCTGGTGGTTATTTCTTCCAATATAAAATCCCAAAAGAAAATTTTAATTTAAATTGTTAATTTTGTCAACGGGCTTAAGTTCGAATCTGCAAGACTGCAAATCATCAATACTGATCCGTTCTGCTGGTTTGATGATTAGATATTGAAAATATTCTTAATATTCCAATCTTAATATAAATCATAAAATAGAATTTGAACAAATGCATTTATTAATATCTAAAATAATAAAAAATGATTTGCAGTCTTGCAGATTCGAACTTAAGGTCGTTGACAAAATTAACATTTTACATAAGAAAGTTCGACTAATGAAAATTCATACATAATTTAAAAAATTTTAATTTAATTTACAAAAACAGCCAGTTAAACTTATTTAAGATATAAAATATGTTAACTTCATTTTGAATAAAAAAAAAATAAAAGAGCGACTTCACATTTATAGCCTGATCGTGTATATCACGTAGCCAAAGTGAAATTATTAATTTGTTTTTGAGTTTCTCACAACTTTTTGCCATTTGGAAAAGCAATTGTATAACCAAGATATTTTTGGACCATTTGAATTTCCTTAGTCCCGGTTTACACTAAGCAATTTTTGTCGCAGCAATTCTTGATATTTAGTGAGGAAAAGCGAGAAAGGAATACAAATGGTATATATTAATATTTCAGGACTCTCACACAAAATAATAATTGCTGCAACAAAAGTTGCATAGTGTAAGCCGGGACTTACTGACGCTTCAATTTGTGGGCCTGTAATGTCCCTTCCATATAAGTGGGCAAGTATTCATTCGAAAACACAAAAGTATCGGCTTGAAATATAATACAAAATAATTTTTCATAAAATCCAGCAAAGTTTCTTTGAATAATCTGGTTTCAAGGTCAGTAATAAGCACATTGAACACCTGAATAACGACAAAACTGAAACTCAAAACATATATTCAATTTTCTATCATGCGATATTTTTCTATCATGGGATATAATATTATAGCATATTCTTCCATATACAAAAATTGGTGGCAAAAAAATTTTTGTTTTGAAAATTTCAAAGTTTTGCTTAAAGTAAAAATAACAGCGTTTTCGACAATTTAGCAAAGGCTATCTATCGTACTATCAAATGCATAACATTTAAAACAAAACTTGAAAACAATTTTTGAAACAAAAACAATTTTCAGAGTTTATTGCAGGTTTTGTATATACATTTATTTTTTAAATTTAAATTTTAAATGATCTTTGTGGAAGATTGATGAAATATTTGATTAACTGAATAACAAAAATTTAGTACATGTGTCTGCATTTGTATGATACACTTCAAGTTAGCAAAATATGAAACAGTTTTAAATTAAGATCCAAATAATTTTTTTACAACTTTTCTACTTAACGAAACACTTTAAAATTGCAGAAAATTCGCCAGATTTCAAATAAGAATTACATTCGTGGCAGATTGTCATTTCCACAATTTAATTGCTCAATAAACGTGACTTGTTTAAATTGATCCATTTAGTTAAAAGCACAGGTAGGGAAACTGTTGGAATATATTATAAATGTATGATATTGTCTTTGCATTCTGTATCACGTTTTGGGAAACAACAAGATCTTCTTCTGAATTTGACCACCTTAGCATAGATATTCTTCAGTTACATAAAATTAAATACTTTTCTTTTAGACTTAATCCTCTAGCCAGACTCCGGCAAACTTTTCTGCTCAATAAACCATAAAACAGAGGTAAAGAATTTTACAAAAATAACATATTTACATATATATCTAATCCACAACACACAAAAATCATAAGTGTGGAATAAAACATTTACTTACTTTTATAAGTTGTGTTTCGTATAAAATTTTAAAAGTATTAAACGATTTAAGGGATCGCCATCGACGAGATTGGCATTCGCTGCCTCTACCTAAAGCTAAATAATAAGCCATCAATAACGTTAACAAATCCTTTGTAAGCGTACTACAGAAAAAAACAGTATTTAAATGCGATTTAAGTGCTATTAGAAAATGAAATATTGTTTCTTGCAGCAGCAGCAGCAACAACTTTAAAATGCAAAATAGCAGGGAGTTTAGTTTTATTAGCTTTTGCCCAGCATAACTTGCACCTGCCGGTTATACGAATCCAACAAACTTACAATAATAAATATTTCATTTCAGTTAATTCAAAAGGAAAAGCATAAGTAAGAAGTTGCAAATTTAAATGCAGCCTAGACAACGAAGCCACTTTCATAAGAATCATTGAAAGTTTATTTGCACACTCACAGGAAGGCCAGTCGTTGGGAAAACTCTATTTGCAAAGTACTTTTGGGGTAAAAACACTCATATAATTTTTGGCTAAAGAACGTTGTACTCGTGCTTTGTTATTAGAAACACTTGTTGATGCTGCAGCCATAGGAGGATGGATACCTTCTGTACAGCGCACTTAAATAAAACAATAAAGCCAGCAACATCAATAAAAATTATACCATTGAAAATTGTACAAGAAGTGTTCATTTGGAAATTGCAAATGTTTGTTTGGCTTGCCAAAAGAGATAGATCTCTTTATTGTACATTTGGCTTTGCATTTTTAACTTTTTCTTTTATTAAAATTGATTTGAATTCGATGCACTCAATTGTTGGTAACTGGCAAGTCTTAAAGTAAAGGTTCTTAACCATGCGTAAGCACGTGATCTCTTTGATTTCGTAATAAAATAAAATAAAAATCTATTATAACCCAACAAACAAATTTATATGAATATGATTATTGGCGAATTTTTCATTAGGATTGATGGTTAGGAAATGCTCTCAACTCAGTCACTGAGCATTGTGCTGGAAGTAGAGAAAAAAAATAGTGTTTAAGGAAAAGTGTCCTTGAGCACTATATAAGAAATTGAAATCTTCTCATCCTTCTTCGTATGTACTCCAAACAGAATACCCTTATTTTTAGTATATATAGGGATCATCCCCTGACCCCTGCAGTAAACCGGGGTGTTTGCATATGCCTCTGTGATTAGCAGCTTTAAACAACTGCTTACTGAACAAGTAGCTACTGAACAAGTAGCTACTGAAACTAGTAAGAGTGCTGCAAAGGATAATAGCATCGAAATTTCTGTTGTTTAAATTCAGAAAGACATGATAAATATTCTAAGGCACAAAGGAAAGTCAACATCAGTTTTTACTTATTCAACTTACTCGGCAGAGCAGAACAGCTGTTTTCGAAAGCCGCAACGCTTTCATCATCAGTACTCATGTGTATTGTGTTTGTCACCACTTATTAGGTGGCTTAGTTGAATATGAAAACATTCCTATTTAAACAAATTTTATTAGGAAATTGCATACGAGATCGGTATCAACCTGTTTTAATAACTTTTTTAATATGTACGCATTTTTATAAAACTCTAACTCTGCATAAAAAAAACAATGTGGTCTTAAAGACAGTTTTAAAAAATTAGTTCCGTATTATGCTTTAAAGCACACTTTAAAAACGTGGACTTAAAGAATATTTTAAAGTTAGTTATGCAAGAAAAATGTGCTTTAAATAATGTGGACTACAAGAGAAATCAGTTTCGTACGAATATTATGTTTTAAAGCACATTTTAAATAATGTAGTCTTAAAGAGGACTTTACAAAAAATTAATTCTTTAAGAAAATTATGTTTAAAAGCACACTTTATATAATATGCACTTAAAGAGAGTTTAAAAAAAAATATTTCTAGATGATAATTATATTTTAAGACACATTTAAAAAAATTGGGACTTAAAGAAGACTTTAAAAAATCAGTTTTGTACCAAAATTATGCTTTAAAGCACACTTTAAAAAAAGTACACATAAGGAGGGCTTCAAAAAATTAATTGTAGGTAAATTTTACGTTTTTCAGCACACCTTAAAAAATGTGGTCTAAGAAAGGGCTGTAAAAAATCAGGTCCGTACAAAAATTATGTTTAAAGCACAATTTAAAGATTTTAAACTTAAAAACGGTTTTAAAAAATCAATTAAAAAAATGAGTACTTAATGATGGCCTTAAAAACCCATTCTGGGCGAAAACAATGTTTTAAAGCACAAGTTGCACAGTGGGCCTTAAGAAACCAAGTCTGCATGGAGATTATATTTTAAAGCGCACTTTAAAAACTATGGACTTAAAAAGGGCTTTAAAAAAAATTAATTCTGAGTACTAATTATGTTTTAAAGTACAATTTATATATTAACTTAATAGGGCGTTAAAAAATTTATGCTACGGGAAAATTGTATTTTAGAGCCCACTTTAAAAGGACTTTAAAAAATCAATTAAAAATTGTCAACATAAATGGACATTAAAAACTCGTTCTGAATGAAAATTATGTCCTATAACTCCTAAAATACTATCAAAGCAATTCTGTGTGAAACTTTCATTTGAAAGTACATTTTAGGTCTACATTATTTTTCATGAATTCTGCACTAACAACCAACTTAAGATTTATTGTATATGGGGACATTGGAATTTCACTAACAATCTTTGTTTTCATTCACAAAAATACTTAGGAAAAATAAAAAATTGCTATATTTTCAATATGAATGTATGCATAAGGCTTAATACCCCTCTTTAAAAAGAAATATCTCTTGAACGGAATACCAACACTTGAAACATCCCAGTCGAAGGAACGAACGAACGAACGCAAACAAATATTGCAAACCAGCCCATCCATATCTAATCTTAATCGTTAACGTAATTGTTATTATACAGCCAGGGCAAAAATAATATGGCAGGACACCGTGGAATGGCAATGAAATGAATTTTATAAATTAAAATTTCCATCAGAATTTAATACAAAGAATTGTATAAACAAGCCAATTCGGCCCAAACGGCCCACTGTGCATGGCCAGCTTGGCAATTGCAAGTTGCTGCTCAGACGCAAGTATGAAGTAGAATCTGCAACAACCGTTGCAACAGAAGAAGAAATATTTAAACGATTACGTGTGTAGGTTTTATTTCGTAGTATTTTATACATTCATTTAGATCTGCCATACTCTTTTACACAATAGTACGCGTACAAGGTGTTGGCTACAACTATTACCAAGATGAATGCCCAAAATGTTTAAGTAAGCTAACAAGCTGTACGAACTCGAGGCAGCAGAGGATAGAATGAAATTATGCAACGCCTTTTCCGTGTCGCTTTCCTGAAAACTTCATTGATTAATTACATCAATTCATTGGTTCAGCTTTATTTGCTCTTGACCATTGATTTGTTGGCTGCATAGTGCGAATGAATTCAATTTCGCGAAATCATATTACCAAAGACCTCAGGCTTTATTACGGTAATAAAGAGAAGAGCTTGCATTCGAGTTGCAGCAATACGGATGTAATATTATTTATATTGTTTAAGTGCGAGTGTTCGCACTCTTGGGGCGTCTATAACGGCAATAAAAACTGATTATTTTGCAATTTGTTAAGGGCTTAACTTTATTTGTAAATCAATAGTGGAATGAGTGTGTTTATTGTTCTCTTATTGCTCACTTACTTTACTCACTCACTTGCTATGATGTTGTTGAGGTTGTCTTCTATTTGTTTTTTTTTTCGCCTGTTGCTATTGTTATAGGCAGGGGCTAAAGAAAATGAAAATTGCTTTAGGATGCGGAAGACTTTGGTGGTACACACCATCCGCTTTCAATGAGAAAGTGTTGTCGATGATAAAGAGATTGTATTCATTTTTATTGTAGTTTTATGTTATTCAAACAAGTAACGGTATTCTATGATTTATTCAGTAATTTATAAGAAATTTATTAATGACTGAGAATGCCAGCTTTAAATTGTGTTAGGAAAAAGTGAAATTTGAATTTTTCTATGTTCCATAGTCCTCGACATATATAAATATATATCAAGAATCAGATTCCTCCATAAAGTTCTTAGCCATTTTGTACTAAATGAGTACGATTTTATAGTTTTTGATGACGCTGCTAAGTACTAAAGGTAGCCTGGCTGCCAGGGGTCTTCTTCCACGGTTTGTTTAGTGGAAAAAAAATCGGCAATACATTTTAATGAGAAAGAGCAGGAAAGCAATTTTTTCCTGCTGTTTCTCATTTTAAAAATATATAGTAATAAATATTAAACTTGCACAGTATTTCTATAATTGTGGGTGCTGTTTGCTGAAGTAGTAGAACACGAGACTATGAAGCTCAGGGGGGCCTGAGTTCAATCCCGCTCTAAGTCATGAAATTTGTGTTGAATTCATCTGATCAGCATTAGTGCTTGTTGGTATTAGTTGTTGCCAACTTGTTTCAATGATGAAGGCATAGCACTGGTCACTGAACACAATTGGCAGCGAGAGACACTGTCATGTACTAAAAGCAGAGTAACAGCACCCTCCTTCGCCGGACCTGTAGCAAAAAATTAGCCGGCGAAGTAAAAAGGTTGATATAGCTACAAAAAATCGCCGCTATCTTCTCATCTTTCTTCATCTGTCTCCTAAATGCTATCCCTTCCTTTCTGTTCCGGCGCAATATATGTAGGGGTCATATCATGAGTGCTGGTCCAAGATAAAAATAAAATAAAAATTATCCGCTTCAAACCCTATTTTCGGGAAGACAAAAGCTAAAAGAGAAGGCATATACGGTTTAGCAGCTAAAGGGACAAGCTCAGCAGCAAAATAGATCAGTTTAGAAAAAGGAAGATTTTAGACTTTTTTGTTGTGGTAATAAAATAGAATAAAGTACATTTGGATATTGTGTTCTTTTATTTATTTTTTCTTTTTTATTGCGAACAAGGTTGACTTCGATTTTTACAAAAAAATTAATTTTTCTGCTTTACAGTAACAATCATGACCACAATTAGGAAGATATTTTAATTTCATTTTTAAGTATAAAAATGAACTCAGTTTGAAGAATCCTCAAATTTTAATTTTAATCGCGCTGATTTTTTTTCACGAGATATTTTAAAAATGATGGTTGAACACGATTGAATTCAAAAGCTTTCTTGCTAAACAATAATTCCAAAAAAAAAAAATCAGAATAAATTTTTCGAGTATCCGCTCAATAACAACGAAAATTGTTTGCACTAAATAATTGTGTTTACTGTTTTTATTGTTGTTTTTGTTTTCTCTTAAAACTACAATTCTAACTGTAAAAAGTCTAGCCTATGAAGAACCATAAAGCAAATAAAGGTTGATGATCATTTAGTTTTTGTTTTAGTTTAGATATTTAATACATAACTGCGCTATACATATTTTTGTAGTACATTTTACTGTATTTTTGCGTTTTTTAATAGTAATAAATTATATAAATTTCCAAAGGCATTTTTATGTAAATAAGCAGAATATAAAAAACTTTTTAAAATATTGACTCTAAACATTATCAAAAGACGCCTAAAATTTTTGTGTACTCATACACAAATACAATCTGTAAAAGCCCATTATAATCATCCCTATCGTGAATAACAACAAGTGGAACTTTTGTTCACGTGAAATTTTAATTAATCGAATGATGTCAAATTGTAGCCCTTCCTATGCCTTTTAAGGTGATATAGGGAATTTGGAGGTTAAAATTCTGGTTCGGGAGCTATAGGTCAAAGAGAGATAGAGAGCGATTTGAGGGGTTCGAAAAGTGTTTTTCGAAAATTTTGTTCGTAACAACAACCAGTAAGGGAAAATCTAATGACGCAAAATTGCAGCCCTTTTCATGCCCTTTAAGGTGATATAGGTCATTTTGTTTTACAAAACTGGTTCAGGAGTTATAGGTCAAAGAGAAAGCGATTTGAGGGTTTCGAAAAATGTTTTTCAAAAATTTAGTTTGAAGCAACAACAACTCAGCGAAAATCAAATAATGCCAAATTGTAGCTCCTTTCATGCCCTTTAAGGTGATCTAGGGCAATCGGAGGTAATAATTCTGGTTCGGGAGTTATATTTCAAAGAGAGTGCGATTTGAGGATTTCTAAAAGTGTTTTTAGAAATTTTGTTCGAAATAGCAACCACTCAGTGAAAATCGAATGACTCCAAGTTGTAGCCCTTTTCATGCCATTTAAGATGATATAGGTCATTTTGTTTTACAAATCTTGTTCGGGAGTTATAGGTCAAAGAGAAAGCGACTTGAGGGTTTCGAAAAGTATTTTTCACAAATTTTGTTCGAAGCAACAATAACTCAGCGAAAATCGAATGACTCCAAGTTGTAGCCATTATCATGCCCTGTAAGATGATCTAGGGAATTCGGATGTAAAAATTCTGGTTCGGGAGTTATAGGTCAAAGAGACTCGAAGGGAAAAATGATATCGTGAAGATTCCGTCAAAGTAAACAAGAGAATCTGAAAACAGCACGAAAAATCAAAGAAATTTGTGTTAAAAACAAATTAAAAATATTCTTAATGTTTAGAATTGCAGCAACAAATTTTACAAAGACGCAGGCAATTGATTGGTAGCAAAAATATCACATTGTGTCTTTTGAACGGATCTTGCTCCTAAAATAAAATTTTTAAACTCTAACATTCGTATTATAGTAGAAAAACTCGTGGGAAACAAATTATTTACGATAAGGGGAATTTTAGCATGAAATCATTCACGGGGAATTTTTTCATGATTGCAATTTTAGGGAAAAGGGAAACATTTCGAGGTATGAAATATGGATAATAGGGATGATAGGGATGAATATTTTTATTTTCTGGTAGAAAGAAAGCAATTTCTTCTTGTTTTTTTTTTATAAATATGCATTATGTAACGATAAAACACAAATTTGAAAAGTAATTATTTTTTTCATATCCAAATTATATAATAAATATATATATTCAAAAATAAATATGAACATCAAGTGATCGAATTTTAACCACCGCTCGATCCTAGCTCGTTTAAATTTTTTAAACTATTTTGTAGATGTTTAAAATAACATCTCTAATTTTCCTAGGGAATTTTATGTAAAGATTCCCTGAAGATCAGCATGGGCGCAAGATCAGCATTGTCACATTAAAATCCCTCAATATTTAATCACCATGAGTTTTTTTTAATTATTGGGAAAAAAATTAATGCGATTAATATTAAAATTTGAGTGTTAAGCAATTCCTAAAAAAATTATAATAATTAAAAATTAATCAGTTGGCTGTTGATGGAAGACCTTTTAACGTAAAAAAATTCGCTGTAAGTAATTTCTTGTTACTCGTATTTTATATTTGACACTGGCTGAAAACTGTATTAACTAAAAATCAAAATAATGACATATTACTCAAAATTGGTGGTTGAAATCAGATTTTATCCAAACTGATGTAACTTTTTTTCAATTACAAAAAAAATTTTACAATAACATTTTAGGTAAAATAATAAGAAACAAGCATTTTCATCTCTATTAAACATTAGCTGGTATTTTAAATCTTGTTATGACAAATTACCACAATCCGCATTATATTTGTTCATCGTTAGTACATTCTGGTAAAATACAGCGAAACAAACTCTCAAATACAATTCTATTCAATTGTATGTGTGTGTATGTGTGCCTGCGTTGTTAATATCTGCACAGAAAAAAAAATTATTCTTATTTGATGTCAACATGTTTGTTTTGGTTGCTTTACGCTAAATCATTTAAGATATATCATAAATTAAATACTCCACAACATCAACAGCAACAACACTCAAATGCATTTGTTTGCCTTTTTTCTTTTTTAGACAGAAAACATGTCTACATTTGGCTGATGTAAAGGCTAAAAGAAAATTAAAGAAAGAACTTTTTATTATTAGTTTATTTTGCTGAAATAAGTAAGAAAAGAAAACATCTTTAATCTACATACAACGGAAAAATTCTTGGGTATGGTTTTACTACCTGCTGCGTTGAGCTTTAAATTTATTTTGGACAAGAAATGTTCACATTTTAAGAATATGTTTTGATAAAATGTAGTTGAAAGAATATTAGCATGTTGTTTTTCAAAATATATATGCGCATAGATGATTAATTGGCAGCGGGTGGAATTTGGATTTAGGAAAAAATAGTCAAAACTTGTTTAGAAGTCAAATACGTTCACTTGGCTGGTGCAGCTTCAGCAAGATTTTATATTTTTTAAATAGTGGAAAATTATAACTATTTTTTTTTTCATTTCTGTTACAAGACAAAACAAGATATATGACATTTTTAAGCTAATTATATCTAGAACATTTAGTAATAATTTTTTTTAGAAAAATTTTAAAAAATATTTCCGTTGTGAATCCATCGAACTTAATCAGTGTAATTATTAAATGCAATTTTGAATTAATAGAACAATTAATCGGGCAGCAGGTGATTGATTAATCAGCTGGATACCCTAGTTGGATAACCGCTTTTATAGTTGTTGTTGAAATGACGGGGAAAAATGTTGTTTTATGGACGACTAAAAAATACTCACTGGTTCAGCGATATTTTCCAAAGATCTCACCCCTTCGCTATCTCTCAGGCTACACGAATCCTTAACCGTTTTCCAGGCCGAAATAGAACTCGAGCCCTCTGTGTGACGTCATTCACTATAGACATTTGCCCACAATCAAGGCTCTGGATTAAAAATCGAAATGTGTATTGATATTCAATCTCTGACTCGGCTTAGAAGACATGACATTAAGAAAATTGTTTTCCGGGGTAAGACGACATCCGGAGATTAGAAATGGCTGATGATTTCGCAATAGCTGGTATGGAGTTCAATGACTCACATTCACAAAGGGATATTGAAATTCCATTAGTTGAGCTGTAAAATATTATTATGGAGTGGTTGCAGAAGAAGGCAACATTCCGCGGAGTATCCAAGATTCTTTGGAACTCACTAAGTAAACAGATCCTATCACTTGAAAAGAAATCGCTATAACCCGTTGTTGGAGTCATCCTGGGGCACTTTAAGATCGGATATGTGACAGTACGGCCCAGTCTTCGCTACAAAAGCTGTTTTAGCGAGGGGAAAGAAGAGTCAGTACAATATCTTTTCTAAGACAGTCCAGCCCTGCGTCGATCCTGTGGGATCTGTACTATTTCAAGGATGTACCACTGACTGCTCCTGTAGCAAAAAATTAATTAAGAATAAGATTAAAACAGCCATAAAAAATCTCTATATTCTCATCTGTCTTCTCAGTACTATTCCCTCTGAGCGCGGCAACTCTTTAAGGAAACAACAAAAAAAAACAGCTGCTAACACTTGGCAAAACTCGTTAAGACTTTTGGTTGGAGTCGTTACGAAGGACTGTGCGATCAGACATCCTTCGTAACATCTAGGCTTTCCAAACGATGGTCACTGCGACGAAGTAGATGAGAATTCAGATCCTACAACAGCCTGTCGCTTCCTGAAGGGTCTGCACTATATCAGGGATGAACTACTGGCTGTATTACTGGGCTGTGTGAGAAGTTGAGGCTGGTTTTTGGGAATCGGTATACTAGTACTACGCATTAATGTGTAGGGTGTATGTAGTATACTGGACATCACAACTGTTCTTATGACCTGGGAGTGTTCTCGCTGCGGCCAGCCCTTTTAACCTAAGCCAACCTTAATGCTGAAATGTATGAACAATTATATATAAATTTCTATAAGAGTATTTTGTTGGAGCCTCCGCAAACTCGTAAAAATCTAAACACAGTAAATTTTTTTACAGGTTAAGCTGATCTTTTTTGTAGATCCGCTGCAGTCTATTGCTAAATGCTAAATGCAAAATCGCCCATAGATCTAAAAACACCTCATTTGAAAGTTTCTATAACCTTGTAACGGTTCCAAAACGTTATACAATAATAAGAAATAAATCCTAGTCACTTGACTAAAAATGAAAAGCGAAAAAAAGGCTTTAATATGCGATCTGTTTACCACCCAACAAGTTGCACGTGTAATCACTTTTCTTTAATGCTGTGAACGATCAGCCAACAATTCAAGGCACGCTGAAAGCTACAATTCTCCAATGATGATAAAGTGTTTTATGTCTGGTTTATAAATCAGCATTGATTATTTTTTTTCCTCCGCATAAATGCAGACTAGGAGAACAAATTGCAAGAAATAAAACTGTGTTATACATAATTTTTATTTTTTTATTTTTTATTCACTTTTTATTTTCTTTAGTTTCATGAGCGGCTTTTTCACAAAAGCCTATGATCACAATATTTTGTGTTGGGCTTCTTTTATAAGTTTTTTGCCAACGTAAAGAAGAAACAATTTATTCGCCAGCTTATCCTATAATTTTCATATTAACAACAGATTTATTAAAATTTTCCCAACCAGCAAACGTGACATGTTACTGCGTTAACGAATGAACAGTAACAAAAAAAAAAAAAAATAAATAAATTTTGTAATGTAACGTTCACAAAATCATTGTTGACGACCAAAACGAATTGTGCTCTTCTTTAATATATTTTTGATACCCTTCAACTTAGTATATAAAAATATATATAAAAATTATTCATTCGGTTTGTAATATCTATAATTAAAGTACAGATATTTTGGTTGCTCAGTAACGCAAACGACGGAGCAAAACACCATTTCGTTTTAGCTGCCAGAAAAACGAATATATAAAAATCATCTTGTGGAAATTGTTTCACATATTTGTTTTTCGCAAGGAATAGAATAAACTAAAGCAAAAGATTGTAGTGAATTGTAGTTTTTAATTTATTTATTTAATTAATTTTGTATGTGAAATTCAGCACAACAAAACAATTCAAATTAAGTACCATTAAACCGAAAATGTTCTTTTTATATTGTAATTCAAATAATACGGTTTATTGAACGTTTTTTAAGGGAATAGTTTGAAATATTCAGTATTGATTTCAAGAAATGAAAATGCCATAAAAAAATTAAATAAAATTGAATAGACAAAAATAAATTAATTATACTGCAAATATCTCTTTCTTCTAAATTGCTCTCTTTTAAATCTTCTTAAATTAAATTTACTTTAATATAGGATGTATAAGATTCGATACGACCATCGTATACATCAGTAGAGCTAGTGTGTTTTTATTTTTTTGTTAATTGCATCAGACAGTGAAGCGAATGAAACAAATTCCATAGTGAAAGTTTTTATGTTTTTATTCGAACTTTGAAATAATATATTTACTTATTCTAAGAAATATTGGGTAAAGGTTCCCTTATGATCTACATTAGCCCTAGTGAAATGCGCATAGGAACTGGCTAAAACGTCTCAATAATCAATTTTGAACTTTTTTTTTGTAAATTTTGAAAAAAGAATCAGCACGAATAACATTAAAAGATTTTGTGTACAACAACAACAACAAATATATATAAAAATAATTTAAGATTATTTCAATAATTAAACTGAAAATCATTATACAGACTCAAGTTCAAATCCACGTATATAATTATTATTTTTTAGTTAGGAATTTTTATTAAGAATGGAATATTTAAAATATTTTTTATATGTAGTCATGAAACCAGCAGAAGGGACCTGGGGCCAAATTACCGCATTCGATATCGATCGAAATTTCAATACATTTTATATACAAATTTCGATCGATATCGAATGCCGTAATTTGCCCCCAGTGCTCATTTCGAAACAGTTACGTAATCTCATCGGCGTTACTTGTTCAGTTATTTCACTTTTAATGAAGGCACTAGTCAGTGGGAATATCAACTAACCAGTGAAAAGGAAAATGGATGTAGTTTTTGAAGACCTATTTTTTCTCTACTTCCAAAGTGTCAATAATTGAGCATTTCCAAATTAACAGGAAGTGATTAATAAGAATTTCCCTATAATTGGTTAAGAAGTTAGTTTTCTTACACAAAATTACAAGTTATTTGCAGTTTTCGCATATATCATGTTCCCACTTATAAAAAATATTTATATTTATAAAAAAACATATCGGATTTAAAAACAATTAAGACAAAGATGTATACAAAATAAATTAATAAATATGAAATATTAATAAGTGAAAGTAACGAAAATTAGTTAGTTTGCACTTAAGCAAAATGACATGAAAAATGATAAAAAAAAGATTTTTTTTAACATCAGGAACATGACTTCAGTTTCACCGAAGAGGTCTTAAAAAAAGGACTTTTTCTAATGACAACCATATTTAAAAACCATTAGTAATAATGCAGATTTTGCATTACTTTTGCATTACAAGATCCAAGAACCTATTCACTTCCTTCGATATTATTTTTCACTATTTCGTCAATATTTTTAAAATATATTGCAAATTTGTATTCTTAATAGAGAATGGAATTCGTTTAAAATTCTTAAGTGAAAAATAATACAGTCGAGTCCGCTTTAGCGCAACACGCCTTACTGAAAAAAATCGGATTACTGAAAGCGATACAAATACCCGCACTGATTTTAAACGCAGCTAGTCTTATTTACTTCGCTTTAGCGAAACACCGCTTTAGCGAAACACCGCTTTATGAAAATATCGTATTACTGAAAACCAAAAGCAATCCCACAACTACGTTTTGTATGAAACTTACTTCGCTTTAGTGAAAAAATTAACAATGACAAATTTATTTATTAGAAATCGATTGCATAACTTAAGGCTGTAAAAATTGTGCATGTTTAGTCCGTTAAAAAATTAAATAGCGAAATGTCCTTTTCACTCTTAAGTACTTTATTGTATTTTTCTATTATATTGTCAATGCAAGTGGCTAGGCATTTTCGAGGAATTCAGCAGTACGCTTAATTGTAAGAAATTTCAGTAATCCGAACTACGTTTTAGAGAAAAAAAATCGGATAACTGAAAAAATTGGGTTTTGGTTATTTCCAGTAAAGCGGAGTCGACTGTATGTGGATTCTTGGATTTGAACTTGAGCCTGAAACAAATTCAATTTAAGACATGTTGGAGCAAAATTAATGGCAATTGAATAGTAAAACTAGTGGAAAAAATAAGCAGCATCTTTTTCAAAGTCTTACAAGTTTACCGCGGTACACATTTTAATCCTAACACAGCGTAGCAGATGTACTTGAACGAAAAGTTCTTCTAAATATGTTGTCATGACTTCTTGTGCAGAATTTTCTGTAACACAAGTTTTATTGTTAAGTACGCAGTCAAATTACTTCTTAACATTTTTTTTTATATTTACAATCTGTTTATTTGTTAAATTTTGTACAGAAATTTTTAAAATAAGAAGGTTATAAGAATGACATAATTTTCATGAATTTTGCCTCTTGTGGTTAAAACACAAGACTCATTTCATGATTTAACACACAAACCCCACAGCGACCACTGTGCATGTTATATAGAAGCCTTCGTTTTTTTTTTAGTTGTGGTGGAAGTCATTATTATCCAGGTTTATTGATGACTTTTACTGTTGCTCATTTATCATTTAGGATGAAATTGAAAGTGCTGCTTTGGAGCTAATAATTTGAAATGTCAACAACGTTTTACACACGCTTACTAAACGTTGGTACAAAAAAATTATATTAAATTAAAATAAAAATAAAAAATATGGTTTTAAAACAAAAATTAATTTGCTTCATTACACCGAGTATTGAAGATCATGTTTTCTTCTTGAATCTCCCTTCTTCAGGCTTTAGGTGAACAATTTGTGTGCTCTCAGTTTTTCGCAACTGCTTTAGTTTCTTAAGTTTATGATTTTTCAAGGATACATACTTTAATATTTAAGGGCTAATTTATTAAACGCAATATATGCTTATAAACTGCCATGTGAAATAAAATAATAAAATATTTTTTTATAAAACATTTTTTATACAAATACTTGATATATTACGTTTTATATCAGTGCCCTTAGGAATAGGAATTATCTCTGGAGAATTATTAAAAGACTATCAAATAATGTTTGTAAGAGTCGTCTTTAAGGCCATAAATTTGCATCAATTACTAGAGTTTAAAAATGCCTGGCAAATAAATCGTTAGTGTAAAATACATAGTAAAAACCATCAAGTAGCTCTCTTAAGTCTTTTGTTTGGTTGAACGAAAATTAAATTAATTTCAAATAGCTAAAACTTATATGTACTCCATATCAGTTGCAAATAATCTTAATTTTATTTTTCATTCTATACAAAACGGTGCTGCACTCTGTTAAAAGATAAAGTTTAAATTTTATGCTTTTTTCTGTGTTTTGATTCAGCAGCTGTTTTGGATGTAATACAAACCGCCTACTCACTTAAACGTGACATTGTTAATTCTTTAGATTTTAATAGTCCATATGTGTTCTCTAGGCTCTAACAGGCCAACAACAGCCAGCTCTTTACAAACTTTCTTTCATGGCTCTATTTGTGTTTGTGTGTCTGTGTGTGTTTTTTTGGCAGGAATGTTAATTCTTATAAATGCATTTGAGGGTGGGTGGAATACATACTGTGTTTAGTTCAGGATCAAATTTATTCCACGTTACTTCTCTAACTTCATACTGTTAATAATAAATTAAGTTTTCATTTCCATGTTGAAGAATAATAAATATAACATGTTGGAGATTTCATCTGTTGTTGTTGGCACAAGGCTAGAGCTAGAGTAATCTAAGCTGAAGCTGAGAATATGTTTAGCGTTTTGTTAATATTATTAATACCATTTTTATTCTACATATTTCTATTAACGTTTTGTTGAGGAAAGAGTACACTTGACATTTAAGAAATTAGTTTACAAGCTTAATCATATAAAATGTTCAGCACTTCTTAAGATGTGGTTGGCAGCAATTGCCATTTATTCAAAAGAAAATTGAGAAGGCGTTAGAAATAAGAATTTTATTAAGCAAGAATTTTTGTATAGAGGCTTGAGAAAAATTTGTTTCTTCACAGCAGTTGAGCAAAAGGAAAAAGTAATAAAATAATACTCGTATTATAGCAGTGGAGGTCAACAACTTCTTGCAAAAACATACAAAACACATTTTGAAAACTCATAGAGTGTTAAGTATTCAAAAAGGCAGGTGAAGTAATAAACAACAGAATGAGATAATTTAATACAGCCAACAAAAGATTTATCTTCATCAGATATTTAGCAAAGTTTGTTATTTTTCTGCAAAGTCATTCGCTTCCAATTAACTCAGTTCAGTTCCAGCAGTTGTTACCAGTATGTTTAGGAAAAAAAAACAAGCAAACTCATCCAGATAGCGTGATACCAATTTCGATTTCGTTTTCTTTTTCTTTTGTTTCAATTTTCTATAAAAAACAATTAAAATATTTCTAAAATTTTATTTGAGGCTTTCAACTACTTTGTTGGCAGTGGTAATGATAGCTGGAACATGTTTAGTGATGTTGATGATTTTGTGGTCTGTACAGCATTCTGTTGTAGGCCTTGAAAATTCGTTTACATAACATCAACTGATGGCTGCTGCACTATTATAATTTTCCAACGACTAGATATGCTCAAAAGTATTAAAATTCTTTACGTTTTACTTCGTCTGAGGAATTCCGTTTAGTTGAAAGAAAAAACGAACTGGAAAAAATACTTTCTGCAAATATTAAGTAGAACAAAATATTATGTAAAGAATTGCTATACAAACATGCTGCTGGAAATAATTTCATGTTACAAATCATCATCAATCTGAGTATTATAATTGAATGGAAGCTCTTAATATAGTTTTATATGACTTTTGAAAAAAAAAATCCAAAAAAAAATTTCGTTCCAAAATATGCATAAGGAAACTAAGAATAAAATCGACTTTGTAATAATTTAAAATGCTATTGTTAAGTTTTATATTTATTTTTAGTCTAAAACTCTTTACCATGTCTAACAAGCAAATAATTGATTTGTCAATCTATATAAAAATAATTTTCTATTAACTCCTTAATTGAAGAAAAATTGTAATTAACTTGATTATTATTCAGGCTCATGGTCAATTTATAGGATACGAGTAACTTCTTGCTTTCATTGAAAAACATTCATTTGAAATTGCATTTTTTTTATTAAAACATAAATATTTCAATTAACTTAATTATTTGATCCAATAGTCGTGCGCTAGTGATGAGTTGCACTTTTTGTAATGACTTGCACTTTTTATGACGAATTGCAATTTTTATAATGACCTACACTTTTTATAATGACTTGCACTTTTTATGATGACTTGCACTTTTTATAATGAATTTCACTTTTTATGATGACTTGCACTTTTTATGACAACTTGCACTTTTTATAATGACTTGCACTTTTTATGATGACTTGCACTTTTTATAATTACTTGCACTTTTTATAATGACTTGCACTTTTTATAATGACTTGCACTTTTTATAATGACCTGCACTTTTTATAATGACTCGCACTTTTTATAATGACCTGCACTTTTTATAATGACTTGCACTTTTTATGATGAATTTAACTTGTTTTGATGACTAGCACTTTTTACAATGACTTGCACTTTTTATAATGACCTGCACTTTTTATAATGACTCGCACTTTTTATAATGACTTGCACTTTTTATAATGACCTGCACTTTTTATGATAACATGCACTCTTTATAATGACTTGCACTTTTTATAACGACTTGCACTTTTTATAATGACCTGCACTTTTTATAATGACTTGCACTTTTTATAATGACCTGCACTTTTTATAATGACTTGCACTTTTTATAATGATCTGCACTTGTTAAGATGACTTGCACTTTTTATAATGACTTGCACTTTTTATAATGACTTGAATTTTTTTTTATCTTTGAGCAGCACTCAGGAGATGACCCCTACATATGCAATGCATTGCGCCGGAACTGAAAACGAGGGGATAGTATTGAGGGGACAGATTAGGAAAGATGAGAGCGAAGATAGACAGTTTTTGTAGCTATTTCAACATTTTACTTCGGCGGCTAATTTTTGCTACAGTGCCGACGAATGACTTGCACTTTTTAGAATGACTTGCAGTTTTTATAATGACTTGCTTTTTTCCTTACTAATAAATTAATGACAATATTTTATACAAACATATATTATCTACGATGTTATCGAATATAATGTCCCTTATTATGGTCGCCGCATTTGCAGTCGAAACAAACCGACGACAAGGTAATGAGTAAAAATTTTTGGCTTGATTATGTGTAGTTCCTATTACATTTATACATTTTAAGGATTTCAGCTTTTTCAAATTAAAAGAAATTTTCAAAAATTAATATTATACAATACAATTTAGTTTCTCACAATAAACAACAATCCATCACTTCATTGCATACAATTCGCCACACTGCGGCCATATAAAAATTCATATAAAAACATTTCATTTAGAATAGTGATATTTAAATCTACAAATGCATAAATCAAGTTCCACTACGATCATTCCACCTGCAGTCAAGGGCATAAAAAGATGGCTTCGTTACAAATTTTATCACTTTCGCTTTAAATAAAAATAATTGAACAAGACCTTTTGCTGTTATTTCGTTAATAGAATAAATTAGTGTTCGTGTTTTAATGGCAGTTTATGTTGTGATCTTGTTAAGCAAGCATTTGAAATTAAATGCAAATTATTTCGTTCCTCTCTTCATTAACACCAGAATAAATCACAAATTTCAGCATTAATGGCAGGTCGTTAAAAAAAAAAACTTAATTAATTTCCTGCATAAATTACAGAATTGATGGCAGTCGTCTATGGAAGCAATGAACATATAATGATCTTGTAGCAAAAGGATACTATTTAAAAGGCTGAGGACCCTAAATTGGATATTATGGTTGTTTTCTTTATAGCAGCTGAATTTAATAGTTCTTAGTTTTCGGTGTCATGTTGTTTCCAAATCATAGACGAAATAAGTTAACGTTCGTTATACGCTGCATAAATGAACGAGATATATCCTACAAATTGCATGTGAAAAGTACGCTCAAAGCGACAATTGCCTTCTCAAAGCCATAGTTAAATAGTTACGAAACAAAATTATATTTTCAATAAAGCCAATTTATTTTTAATGCAAAATAGCCACCCTTGCAACACTTTCATTGCCACTATATAATTTGAGCTGGAATAAAAGATTTTCAGAAAAGATCGTTTACATCAAAAGTTAATTAAAGTTACACAGCACTTTGCGTTCTTACATTTCATTAAAACATATTATGCATGTCGTCGAAATTGTGATATAACAAAGAAAACAAAAATACACATCCGTATGTAAAACGATAGAACGGCACAGTGGTGTAGTTGAGAGGAAAATTCACTGAATATTTTTTTTCATAGAATTTTAAGCAATTTTAGATGGAAGCAATAAAATGGGAAAAATATATCAATTTACTCGGGTCAACACTCAGATGATGACCACTACATATGCGGTGCATTGTGCGAGAGGTAGAAAGGAGGGAATAATATTGAGAGGACAGATGAAGAAGGATGAAGGATATATTAGCCCTTTTCACAATCTTGTGCAAATGGTCTTGCATTATTGCATTTGCAAATTGAGAGAGTATTTGAGAACATTTTCAATGTATTTTGTTGGTGTAGAGTACAATTATTTTGCAAATGCAATGATGCAAGACTATTTGCACAAGATTGTGAATAGGGCTAGTGATTTTTATAGCTATTTGAACCTTTTACTTGACCGACTTATAACGACTAACAATCCCTGCATTAAAGCTGATCAGAAAAATTCGACACAATATACATGACTGAGCGCGGATCCATCTAAAAGTAGTCCATGTAACAAGGACTACTTTGGCGTTTTGCTTTAGCACTTCTCGTTTAGTTATTCTTAGATATGAGTTTTCAAAGGGATGCACTTGTTATGCCATCCCCTGAATCGACACCCATTTTTATCTTAAGGGAATCATACACAAACTTAATTTATGCTTTTTTTAGGAGTAGCACCAGCACTTAGGGGATGACCCCTACATATGCAATGCATTGCGCCGGAACTGAAAACGAGGGGATAGTATTGAGGTGACAGATTAGGAACGATGAGAAGGTAAACAGTTGTTTTTGTAGCTATTTCAACCTTTTACTTCGCCGGCTAGATTTTGCTACAGGGCCGACGAAGGTGGGTGCTGTTACTCTGCTTTTAAGTACATGATTGTGTCAGTCGCTGCCAATTATGTTCAGTGACCAGTGCTATGCCTTCATCACTGAAACAGGCTGCCAACAACTAACACAACCACGCACTAATGCTGTTTAGAAGAATTCAACACAATATTTCATGACTCAGCGCGGGCTCGAACTCACGACCCTCCACTTCATAGTCTCGTGTTCTACTACTTCAGCCAACAGCACAATTGTCTAATTGTTTAAGATTGAAGACAATGATGTTTATCTTCTGGTTAGGTTTTTTAAATATTTATAAAAATAATATCCAAATCAAATTTATTTAAAAAAAAACATTTTAAGTCCGTATATTATTTATTTTTTAATACTACAATTAATGCTAAAATTAAGTGCCCGATGTAAATTCAATAAAAAAATAGTTTTTCTTCCGTTTATTTTGGAATATTAACGCCACCAAAATGAAATTGAAATCTTATACAGAATGGGCAATCAAAATATTCGTTGTCAGAAAACAATTTGGCAAATAGATGGAAAACACTACCATTTTTGGAAACTCATTCAAATTATATAACCATTTTCTAATTTTCCCATGATTCGCTTTTCCTTTTGCCCATTTGTAGCACGCGACACAGTGCGTTGTCATCTCCATCATGGACATGTAACCAGTTGTAAATTTTATTGGTATAAGAGTACAACATTTTGTTAATTTCCTTTTAGTTTATTTTTCGTGTTTTAAGTTGTTTGTCTAATTTTTATCCTAAAGGGTCTACGTAATTACACGTAACACTGTCTAGTTAGTTTTATAAAGGTGTCCGTCTAAGTTGCCAAACTTGTGGCATGCACTTAATGGACAATGTAATGTGATTGTGTATGTTCCTGGCCCTCTAACCAAATACTGTACCTTGGTACTGGTAAGTACAGTGTGTTGTTGTTGTTTTTTTTTCTTTCTTTTTTCTACGAGTGTTTAATTTGGTTATAGTACATATACAAATAACATTGATATCAAATAACAACATTTCGTATGCCTTTGGGGCCATTTGGAATGTGCTACAACTAAACACCAGTAGCAATAAATGCAACACGTTAAAACAACAGCAACAACCACAACAACAGCATCAATAAGTGCAGTCAACAACATTAGCCATTTGTTGCCAAACAAATGTTAATGCTGCGCGTACAACAACTGTGTCTGTGTCTGTGGTTGTGTTTGGGCCATCTAATATTATGCAAGAATGTCTGCAAATTGTAATCACACTTCCTTATGGCGTGTAAGTATGTGTGTCGTACTTGATGACAGTATTCTGCAAATATAAATATTGTTTAACACACACTCACACTTTTTACATACTAGCACCTAGTGCATTTGCAAATAAAAACAAAACCTAATTTTTAGTATGAAAACAGACAGACAGACATTCAGTTGATGCAGATGTTTTAGTCCAGTTGGTCTCCAGTATTCTTACCGTTTTTATTGTTTGATTTTCTCATTGCCCATTATTTGTAGAGGAGTTTGGAATTTATTTGTACCTGGAATGAAAACGAAATTTGTACTCGTTAATAAAGGAAAATACTTGAGGTTGAGGATATTCATTTAGTTTTATCGCATGCCGTAAATAAAAATTAAGTATTACAATTTTAAAGAGCTTTACTTCAATAAAATAATTCAATTATTAGAAGAAAATGATTTTGTGATCTGTCCACATGATCAGTTGTAATCAACATTTACTTGATAGGACGGTTATTCACACATGATCAGTAAAACCATCAATACTTTTTTTTCAAGCTACATTATTTCGTCGGTGCGGATCTAGTGATGCCATTCATTTATTAGTTGGTGTAAAGGGTGTTTTTAATAGAGTGACATAAGTTTCAATTATCATAAAACAAGGAAATATATTTTTAATATCAATGAAACGGGCTTTATTGGTAGGAAAATTTTATGAAATTAATGTTTAAATATGATTTCTGCCATGTGGCCGCCACGGTTGACGTGTAAGAAGACGGAATCTGGAACATCAATTTTCAGCAACTAAAAAAATCTTCCATCAT
Source organism: Linnaemya tessellans (assembly GCA_951800035.1). Lineage (NCBI taxonomy): Eukaryota > Metazoa > Arthropoda > Insecta > Diptera > Tachinidae > Linnaemya > Linnaemya tessellans. Next base: position 147,553,281 of record OX637532.1, read on the forward strand.
GTAAAAGGACACAACCCCAGTTGCTGAGAACGGCAATGAATTGATTGATTAGGATAATTTTTAATGCTTTCCTGTACAGTGGCTACAGCTTCTTTAGTGTGCCCTATTCGGCGTCTCACGGGGTGCACATTGTCAGTACCGGTAAATGTGGTCCGAAAACGATCTATTGTTCTTCGAATTATGTGCATATAAGAATATAAAAGTAGTAGGTTCGCCTACGTGCCTGAGTAAGAACCAATAGGTGAGGCGACACCTAGGTTTGGGTAAAAAAGAAACCGAAGTCGATAGAAAGTTTATAGAACCTCCACTGGTTTGACTTTCGAGGCTTTACCAGTAGTCAGAACTGGTACCACAGGATCCAGCACAAGCCCCGCAGTTTATTGCGGCTGGATATTGCTGAGGTCTACCTCGGGAGTACACGTGGTGGTTGTGGTAACCAATTTGGTGGAAGATTTGTTAGATAAGGATTGATGTCCAATCCTTGCGGTTGGACTTCGGTCCGGCTGATAGTAGCAAAATCTATGTGTTGTTGTGAATCAACAAATAAAAGATCATCTAGATATGATCGGAACTCTAGCGAGGTGTTAGATCATGGGGCTTACCAAATCATGTTCTAGAAATTGCCACCTGGGCGACCCGAGGTCACCTTCGTGTGGCTTCTTGGTGCTAAGAGGGGTGATGGTGACACCCAATTTCAACCGATGTTAAGAGCATCGTCAGGTAGGGCCGCACGGCAGGTACTGACGTAAATCAAAGACATATTTGTTCTTCGAATTAGCCGCTCTGAAGGACGATTCTGTACGATATAAAATGGAAGAAGAGCACAATGTGTTTGACGAATACAACAATTATTTTGACTAAAAATTTCAAAAATTTGCCTGAGTTGCTTTGGTGTTCGGCACTCTAAAAAAACACTCTTTAATATTAAAGTGTTTTTCAAAATCATGTTCAATCCTGTTCGTTGTGCCAACAAATTTAATCTAATTTTTCGTTATATCCAAATAGATGTAAAAACATTTGCTTAAGACTCACTGGCCGATAATCACAAAATAATATAGGGTGTTTTTTATTGAGGTATAGAACTTTAAGTTGGCATCACTTTTTTAACTGGCGGCCATTTTGTCAGCTGTCAAGTGATTAATATTTAGTTTGGTTTGCCATTTCATCATGAACAGGTTGACAAAAGAACAACGCTTGCAAATCGTGCAAATTTATTTCGAAAGTAATGGTTCAGTTCGCGAAGTTTACCGCAAAATTTTGTTCAGTGATGAGGCTCATTTTTGGTTGAATGGCTACGTCAACAAGCAAAATTGCCGCATTTGGAGTGAAGAGAATCCACATGAGACCCTTGAGACGCCATTACATCCACAAAAACTGACTGTTTGGTGTGCTCTATGGACTGGTGGAGTCATTGGGCCATACTTCTTCCGAAATAATGCTGGAGAGTCAGTTACCGTTAATGGAGACCGGTATAGAGCCATGATAACCGACTATTTTGTTCCCGAATTGGATGGCATGAATGTGGATGAATTGTGGTTCCAACAAGACGGCGCTACATGCCACACAGCGCACGTCACAATCGATTTATTGAAGGAAACATTTGATGAGCGCATAATTTCGCGGAATGGACCTGTCAATTGGCCACCAAGATCGTGTGATTTGACACCATTGGATTATTTTCTTTAGGGATATGTGAAGTCGCTCGTCTACGCCAACAAACCAGAAACGTTAGGGGACTTGGAAGCCAACATTCGTGGCGCTATTGCCAACATACGGCCCCATATGCTCGAAAAAGTGGTTGAAAATTGGACCTGTAGAATTGGCTTTATTCGAGCCAGCCGCGGCGGCCACATGCCCGAAATCATATTTAAACATTAATGGCATAAAATTATCCTTCCAATAAAGCCAAATTGATGGACATTAAAACGATTTTCTTGTGTTTTATTTCAATTCGAAGTTCTATACCTCAATAAAAAACACCCTGTAGTTTGCTTCTTTAATTTCATTTAAAATTGCGGATATCTATAAATTCCACACCTAATGGGCGTGTTAACCACAAATAAAAGCAAATAAAAGCACAATGTCAGAATCGGTTGTGCATAAAAATAAATAACAAAATCACTGCCAGCAGAAACAATTCAAATAGCAACAACAATATCGATCTGTTCATACAAATAATGCTATTAGAAAAGAAATAAAAGTTGGAATTTGTTTCTAATTTTACGCATTTTATTATTTGCACAAAGTTTGTATGAATAGGAACGTGGATCGATTAGAAATTGCGTTTAAAATTATATTAATGCGAGCATTAAAAAGTTTCTTCAAATGCTTTTCATTTAAAAATGTTTACAGAAAAATCCTAAGAGAAGAGATCTATGACAAAATGCAATAATTACACTTTTCAATTTACTTTTCTTTACTCAAGACCAGGCAACATATTAAAATCTTTTTTATTTAACAACAAATACAATGGGTTCACATTAAAGTCATACTGAAATTAATTAAATTTTTTCGTTTATTAAAAAAATTTCTGTAGTAGGAATTATTGTTTATATTCTTTATGGAACAACTTTAACGCCATCAACAAGTATTTCGAGCAACATAATTTCCAAAATTTTATCATAATTTATTTTATTTTATTTCCCTGAGTTGCTCTGGTGTTGTGACACTCTAAAAAACACGCTGCACTCTTTTGGAGTGATTTTTAATTTTTCAATATATAAAAACATTTAGTTATTTATTTTTTAATTTAAACAATTTAATACTGATTTGTTTCCATATCTAAAACAGATTTATTAAGCAAAACTGGGCGCACTTATTTTTTTAATCAGATCAATATTGCAGTTTTTAGTGAATTGAATTAAAATTTTAACTAGACTAGACTGCGTAGCCAGCAGCTTCAGCCATCTCTTGAAGTTGACTCTATTCAAACACCAAAGAAATTAGAGACAAACGCATTTATTTTTCCTACTCTTTTTGTAATCTTTTTTTTTTTTAAATAGCCACCCACTCGAGCAATTACATCTATGGAATATTTCAAATGCACTGTATTGTTTGAGAAAAAAAAAGAATTCATTTCGTTGTTACAAACGAGACAAATAACATGAAAATTAAGTGTAAATTTTATATTATTTTATTTATAGTTTGGCATTGGCCAGCAAAGAAAACTGTGCCAGATGTACACACACACACACATATAAGGGAAAATATTTTATAGGATGTTGTTGTGGTCGATCTTTACATTTTTATTCAAGATAATACTGACTGTGTTACCATTCCAATATAGAGTATTGGGTCTTTTACGTGGGCTAACAACAAGACTTTGAACAAAAATGGTCAGCCACGCGATAAAAAAATTAAAATGAAAAAATAAAAACAAATAATAAATAAAAATAAAAAATAATGAAAATTTAGATATAATCAGCAATCGAAATAAAATATTGAATGTTTTATCGAATGTTTCGCATTAAAAAAATATTGTGATAATAGGACTGACTGACTATTCCTACAAATAATATATCGTTGATTTTTAAAGGGCATATCGTAATTTAAATTGTAGTTCACTTTAGCTGTTTAACCCTCAAGGAGGGTGTTTAATGAAATGCACGCTCTATTAAATGATTGTGTCAATCACTCTGGGCACTAATAAGTGACCAGTTTTGCACTTTGTTTTGTCATTGAAACAGGCTGATAACGGCTAATAACCATATCCACTAATGCGGACAGAGTGTGGCATCGAATTCACGACCTTCACTTCGTACCAAGATATCATAAGTTATTCATTATATTTTTTATTGCATGATTAATCTATTTATTTTCGAATGGATTGATTGCTTTATTTACTGATGTAGTTATTAAGAAGTTTTGTATTGAGTAGTTTCGGCGCTTTCCTATACCCTACAGAACAATAAAATACTCTTACATATTTGCGCATCAGCTTGCACTTGCACGTTAACAACATAAGAAAAAACTCGGAAGAAACAAAGTCCCTAGCAATAAAAGACTTCAGATTTTGTTATTAGAAAAAAAACCGCGTCTGACAAATCTCTTATTATTAATAGAAAAGTGTTAGCTTGTAATAAAACCATCAACAGATCTAAACAAACCAGTTGCCTCACAAAGTAAAGACGGTAAAATGTGCATACAAAAATTAAAGTAAATTTCATGAACATGCACTTTAATGAAATATAATCAATTTTCATTGAAATCTTGTATGGTAACGAGCTATTCTCCTGAGCTTCAATGTAAATTCGAATATCATATTATAGTTTTAATTTATTAAATCACTAAACTTAAGTGTATGTGAACAGTTATTCTTTTTTTTTCTTTCTTCAAGTCATCCATTTATTATATATGAGCGCATAACGCCATCATCAAACTTCCTTATTGAAGGCTTGTTGATCATGTTTTATTAAATAGTCATAAATTCTAATATAGAAGGCAATATCAGAATGAGGAAATGAGTACACCAGAAGAAATAGTACATTTTTGAAAATGGAATCTTAAAATATATAAATTTCGAAAATATAATTTTTGGGATAGAAACAATTAAAACAATTTTTTTTAGAACTGGTACTTTTTCGAAGGGGTTACTTTATTGGAAAAAATTTTTTACTTAAAACGTACTTATAATTATAAAAAGTGTTTTTGGAAAAAATTACTTTTAAGAAAAAGTACTTTTAGAAAAAAGTACTTTTAGGAAAGAGTACTTTTAGGAAAAAGTACTTTTAAGAAAAATTACTGTTAGGAATAAGTACTTTTAGGAAAAAGTACTTTGAGGAAAAAGTACTTTTAGGAAAAAGTACTTTTAAGAAAAAATAGTTTCAGGAAAAAGTACTTTTAGGAAAAAGTATTTTTAAGAAAAAATATTTTCAGGAAAAAGTACTTTTAGGAAAAAGTACTTTTAGGAAAAAGTACTCTCAAAATGTAATTTTTAAGAATATAAATATCGAAAATATAATTTTTGAAAACTTATTTTTGATATCGAAGCACTTTCAAAACGTACTTCTATAAAAAGTGTTTTTGGAAAAAAATACTTTTAGAAAAAGTACTTTTGAAAAAAAAGAAATTTTTTCAACGAAAAAACCCTTTTCGGAAAAAGCAGTTTTTGGAAAAGCTGATTTTGTGAAAAGGTATTTTCAGAAATAGTACATTCTTTAAAACGTAATTTTATACGAATATAAATTTCAAAAATATAATTTTTGAAAATCTATTTTTGGGATAAAAATACTTAAAAACATTTTTTCACAACAGGTACTTTTTCGAAAAGGTACTTTATTGCAAAAATATGTTACTTAAAAAGTAGTTTTAAGAAAAATTACTTTTAAGAAAAAGTACTTTTAGGAAAAAGTTTTTTTAGGAAAAAGTACTTTTAGGAAAAAGTACTTTTAAGAAAAAGTACTTTTAAGAAAAAGTACTTTTAAGAAAAAGTACTTTTACAAAATAGTACTTTTAGGAAAAAGTACTTTTAGGAAAAGATACTTTTAAGAAAAAATAGTTTCAGGCAAAAGTACTTTTAGGAAAAAGTACTTTTAAGAAAAAATGGCTTCAGGAAAAAGTACTTTCAAAATGTCATTTGTAAGAATATAAATATCAAAAATATAATTTTAGAAAACTTATTTTTGATATCGAAGCACTTTTAAAACGTACTTCTATAATAAGTGTTTTTGGAAAAAATTACTTATAAGAAAAAGTACTTTGGAAAAAATAAATTTTTTCAACGAAAAAACCCTTTTTGGAAAAAGCAGTTTTTGGAATAGGTGATTTTGTGAAAAGGTATTTTCAGAAATAGTACATTTTTTAAAATGAAATTTTATACGAATATAAATTTCAAAAATATAATTTTTGAAAACCTATTTTTGGGATAAAAATACTTTAAAAAAATTTTTTTAAACACAACAGGTATTTTTTCGAAAAGGTACTTTATTGCAAAAATATGTTACATTATGTATGAATTTTTATTAGTCGAACTTTCTTATGTAAATTGTTAATTTTATCAACGGGCTTAAGTTCGAATCTGCAAGACTGCAAACCTTTTTTTATTATTTTATTAATAAATGAATTTGTTCAAATTCTATTCTTAATATTCCAATCTCAATATAAATTAATAAAATAGAATTTGAACAAATTCATTTATTAATAAAATAATAAAAAATGGTTTGCAGTCTTGCAGATTCGAACTTAAGGCCGTTGATAAAATTAACAAATCAAAAAATATGTTACTTAAAAAGTAGTATTAAAAAAAATCACTTTTAGGAAAAAGTACTTTTACAAAAATAAAACTACGTTTAGAAAAAAGTACTTTTAGGAAAAATTGCTTTTAGGAAAAAGTACTTTTATGAAAGAGAACTTTTAGAAGAACTACTTTTAATAAAAAGTAATTTCAGGAAAAAGTAACTTCAGGAAATAGTACTTTTAGAAAAAAGTACTTTTAGGAAAAGTACTTTTAGGAAAAGTACTTTTAGGAAAATCTACTTTTAGAAAAATGTACTTTTAACGCACTTAAGTTAAAGGGCAGTTGAATCAAAACGAATATGTATCAAAATAAGCATAAGTAATTTCAATTAACATTTTTATTACATGTACTATAAACTGCATATTCTATAAATAAAATTTTTGTTCAGTGTACGACGTGAAGACGGCCGTTTAGTATGCCAAGCAACATTATGAAATCGAAATTAAGTTGCAACACTTAGATGTCAAAAATATTTCTGCCCAAGGATGTTGGCACATTTCTAATGCCATCGTGTTTCTAATATTATAAAGCAGAGAAAATTCTAATATAAATTGTGTCTTGGATATTTTTTATTTATTATTTTATTGCATCAAATAAAAATTTATAAAAATAATTTTCATGCTTAATATTTCAGCTACAACTATTTGCCCCGCCTGGCCCGCATATGAAAATTCTTTATAGAAATGTTTGCATGTGTAAGCGTTTGTTCCTGATAGTTTTATTTGCTGTAAGACTGATGTTGGGCTATTAAAATATTTTAACAACACGCATGCGCTCAATCCCATCACATAAATAGATGCTGGTTAAGTCTGTCGTTTATTGCTCGCAAGTTAAAAGTAAAGGAGACTCATTTGTTCGTCAGGCAGTTGTTGAAGAAAGTCTTTTCGCCAAGGAGTTTTATTCAAACGAGTTGTGTTAGTTTACGGCTGCCTGCAAAATTATGGCAAACTTAAAAATTACACCGCATTTTTATTTCATATAAGCATCTTTTTTTTTTTGTAAACTATGGTTGTGGCTGCAATTGTTGGAAATAAAGAGAGCAGAAATTGTGAGCCTCAATAAATTGATTCACTTTTGAAATTTGATTTCCTTATTAGTTTTAAGTAAGTCGCATCAATAAATTAATAAAATGTTTTATGGCGCTGGAGAAATAAACTACAAACGAAAAGCTGATATTTCATTTATTCTCAAGAAATGGTTTCTTATTATTTTTATTAAAAGTACTTAAATATTTCATTGCAGATTATAATGCAGTCCATGTTACAGCAAAAGGAGAACATAAAAAAAATCTTCTAACATCGTTTTATTCAAGTGCATTATTTGAAGGAAAATTCATAATATTAGTTAGTTGATTGAAACACCAACGAGCAGCAAGTTTGTTGCATAAATTTTATCGTAGGAGTACAGTGTCCTTCCTATAGAGATAAACATAAGGGGTATGAGTGTTCGGTCCCGTATCCTGTCGGATATATGGAATATGATATTTTTTAACAGGTTTGCACACTTGTATTTAAAAGAAGTAAGAACATTCTATTCGGCCGCACTCTCCAAATATTTAGTAGATAAATTAAAAATGTTTAACCTGCTGTGCCAGAGTTCCTTTAAGATGTTTCAGTGCCCTATTTTAGAACTTAATTTTGATATGGTCACTCCGGGAAGGGCTGTGGAGGAGACATCCTTTTCCGTAGAACACTAAAAAGTAAATTTTTGTGATAATTAAGTGTAGGAAAGAAATTTTTGTTTTAATAGGGTCATTTAGGAGGCAAAAGTGGGTGGAGGGGTTGGGCAGAAAAAGATCACAGAACATCTTGCCTTCGTTGTAAAAGGTCGGAAATTCAATTTGTAAGGATTGTGGGCTTAATTTGTTAAATATTTACACTTCTTTTGCATATAATATATTACGTCAGCGCCCAAAATGTTTAACTTGATGGGACAGAGTTCCTTTAAGACATCACTGTACCCAATTTTAAATCTCTATTTTGAGAGAGTCTGGAATGTGGAATGTGATATTTTTTAACAGCTTTGCACTCTATGCGCTTTATAGTGTCACATATCAATAGTTTGGGAATTACACACGGAATGACGAACTGATTGATATATGACCTTTCACCATTTTTGGTGAAGGGTATTAAAAACCAAAATTCATTACCCATAAATATTTTGATTGGGATTCCTCCCTGTAGCCCATAAAAGTAGAAAAGTTATAAATATTTTGCATTTGTTTTTAATGATTTTGAATATTTTCAGTTTAAAGGAAATTCAGCTAAGATTTAAGAAAAAACATGGAAAACCTGTGCTTTTAAAACCACATACACGAGCACTAGAGCATTCAGTATTGCTTATACAGATTTAATAATCTACCTGCTTTAGTGCTGCATGATGGTATGTGGCATGCAATGCCACCATCAAACATTTCCAAAGGAAATCTGCATACAGATATTAGCCAAGCAACACCTCTGCGCCGACTTGGTACAGACCCATCCAGCATCAAAAATGTTGATCTCAGCTTTATGCTCATCTTTAGTTATTCGTTTATGCAACAGCCTGAACAACAAGGAAGTTATAAAGATTTGAAAGTTGTACACTTTCTCGTATACGTACCGTTTTCTTAGTGGCAGCGCACAGTGCTAAAATTATTTCTGTGTTTGCATCTTCATTTCACTGCAAAATATTAAAAGAAAAGTCCAAGGGAGTTGGCATTTTCAAGGATACTTGCGAATGAATTGAAATAAAAATAAATATTTGCCGCGATTCTTGCTCAACACAAGTGGCTTTTGCTGCCGCTAACACTTTGAGGCGCTGCCATGCGAGAAACTAATGATGATTTCACTTAAATTCATTTTCTATTTTAATTTGATTTTTTTTTTGTGTGCTCCCTGTTTCTAAGTCTTGCCATGTCTAGTTAGTTCCTGGCATGCCGCTGTACTTACGACTGGTATTTACAGGAGGCAAGTTGCAAGCATAAATTTACACACGCACACGCACACATGCACTTGCATTACTTAAGCGTTCAGTGCTTGTGTTTTAAAGGATCTAAGAGTGACATGACTGACATGCAAACTAACAATGATGAGTTAAATGAATGTTTGCGTCCCCCATTTTAGCTTTAAGTTGCAATCTGATTCTAATGATTTGTATGAGTGTTTCTGTTTCTTTTTTTTTCTTTGAACACGTCCCAAAGTTAATGATAAATTGGATTTCATCTTTTTATTTTATCTATTAATTTGTGTTAGCCATCATGTAACAATTGTACAGTGGCTGGTAATTTGTTCAAAGTCTCTGCACTTTGAAATCTATTTACAGATTAGGCCGTGGCGATGAAAAACAATTATAAAAGCTTTTATTGTTAGGAAATGAGAATCGGTTAATTGATTTTTTAAATCAAGGTTGAACGTTAAGCATGCGCATGAGTTTAATTGGTGCTTATTTGCTGAAACTTTTGCAAATTTTATTGAAAATTACCTCGCCAGCAAAAGGAATATATAAAGACGATTCTCATTGCAATTGCAGTATTCATTCTATTGGTCATAAATTAGATATCCGCAGGGTAGTGAATTCTTCCGCCATTAATTTTAAAATCTGGTCCGTTGTATTAAGATTATTTATTTTTTCAAGAATATTTAAAAGTACAAATTGTGTTGGTTTATTTGATTTATTTTTTATTACCGGATATAAAATAAATATTTATTTATAATTTTTATTATATTTTTATTGCCGTTTTTTGTATATAATTATAATTGATTGGATTTGCTTGCTTAATAATTTGCCAATATTTTCAGGATATAAGAAAAATTAACAGTTTTATTTATATTTGCTTAATTTACAAGGCTGATTGTATCGTGTAAAGTTGTATTTAAAAGAAGTAAAAACGTTCTATTCGGCCGTACTCCGTAAATATTTAGTAGATAAATTAAAAATGTTTAACCTGCTGTACCAGAGTTCCTTTAAGATGTTTCTGTGCCCTATTTTAAAACTTTATTTAAGTGTAGAAAAGAAATTTTTGTTTTAATAGGGTCATTTAGGTGGAAAAGGTGGGTGGAGGGGTTGGGCAGAAAAATATCACAGAACATCTTGGCTTCGTTGTAAATGATCAGAAATTCAATTTGTAAGGATTGTGGGCTTAATTTGTTAAATATTTATACTTTTTTTGTATATAATATATTACGTCAGCGCCCAAAATGTTTAACTTGATGGGACAGAGTTCCTTTAAGACATCATTGTACCCAATTTTATATCTCTATTTTAAGAGAGTCATTCCGGGAAGGGACGTGGGGGAGACGTTTCACCTCTGCAAGATCAGAGAACATCTCAGCTTGTTATAGGCTTAAGGAATAAAAATTGTTCACTATATACACTAATTTTGCATATAATATCGTACGTCAACGCCCACTAAAGGGGGCGGGGTCGAAAAATAGACTATAACATGTTTTCCACAGACGAACGTATGGGCATTGCTAGATCGCCTCAGACTTCATCACTGATCAAGAATATATATACTTTATGGGGTCCAATTCTTTTTGGAGGGTATTAAAATTGTATTTTGGTGGGGTCGCTCTGGCAAGGGCTGTGGGGGAGGCATTTCACCTTTGTCATAAAACTCTAAAACTAAATGTTTTGATAGTTAAATACAAAATTAAAAAATATTAAAATTTTTTTTTTGATAGGGTCATTTCAGGGGCAGAGGGGGAGGAGGGGGTAGGGCAGAGAAGGTTACGCCTCAGCTTCGTCATTAAAGCTTAAAAATGTTATTTTTAAGGAATGTAGGCTTAAGTTAAACAATTTGTTACATTTTTACACTATTTTTGCATATAATACCCCGCCCACTAAAGGGGCGGTTCCAAAAACAATTTTTTTTTATGGCTCCAAGTTTAAGGCGTTGAACCTTCTTTGACATAGAAATATATCACTTGCTTAACAAAATTACAAAAAAACTTTAAAAATTATGTTGTTTTTTTAGAGGTTGGTTTAGTTCTTCTTAGGGGAACTTTTTTCCCTCTGGCCCGATTTAGCCGATTTTTCCGAACTTACCTGTGCTATCATTCAAGAAATAGTTATACCAAATTTTAAGAGTTTAGCTCTTTTTTTTAAAGTAGGACCAGCACTAAGGGGATGACTTCTACATATGCAGTGCATTGCGCTGGAACTAGGAAAATAGATAATGAGGTAGTGTTCTGTCTCTCGTGCCGTCAACACGTTTTTCGTCTTTATGTTTGTCCGGGCTGTGCTTCAGCTCTTTTCTTTTGGTCGGGATCGTGATGTCCACAGGGGGACGGAGGGACATGCTCAGATCGTCTTAGATTTCATCACTGATCAGGAGTATATATACTTTATGGGGTCTTAGAGGGATATTTCGCTGCGTTACAAACGGAATGACAAAGTGAATATACCCTCCAAATTCTTTTTTGGAGGGTATAAAAACGTTTAGAAATATTTTTTTATATATTCAATATTTCGCCATTCATTTGGTTTGCTTCTCCAGGAAAAATTTTAAAAATATTTTTATTATGAAGTATTCAACGTCAGAGTAATACTTTCAAATTATGGAAATTTCATTGGAAGAAATAAGATGAATTTGCTCACGAGAATCAAAGAGTACTTTCTTTTTTTAAGGCAAACATAATTGGTCTGGTGAACGACCAATTCGAGCAGTTATTAATCGTTTTCGCCCTACTTCTACTCTTCTCAGTCCAAAAGCCATCAATAGGGGTAACGAATTCGAAGCATCATTGTTCAATACTTCTTTCAAAATTAGCAAGAAACTCCTATAAAAGTGAAATAATCATAAAAATCTAACTAAATGTTTCTATTAGAATAATTAATATTCCTAAACATTTTTGAGACGAGTTTTAAGTTGTTCCAACCGTAAGTGATTGTTGGCTGATCTAGCCTTTTATAAAAAGGCCTCAATTTTTAAATTTGCTAGTCGTAACCATTTTTTGTTACTCGTAAAAATTACTGTATTTTCAAATAGGAAATTTTAGTTGAATTACCAATTCCCGTAGACATTTGAAATTAATTCTCAATAGAAATTGTTCGTCTTTTTATCTTGCAAATAATTCAAAATATGCAGTCACATCCAATTACTGGCACACAAATACACAAACACAAGCAAAAAGTTTAACAAGTTCAAATCTGTCAAGCAAAATATTTTGTAAAATAAAAAAATAAATAATAATAGTTAATTCGGCTGCATTAAGGTTACATTTTTAGTTATTTTTTGGCTTCCATGATGCTTCATTAACCCACACCAAAACAATAATCATTTAGTGGACGGATAAAAATTGTACAAACTATTGCCAACAGTAACGAGTAGAGGCCAATGTGATTGTGGTAATGCTTAATTTACATGCAATACCGAAAAGTAACTAAAATTCTGCCAATACAACATGTTACAAGTTCAATACCCTGACGTTCTAATTCGTTTACATATTCGCTCAGTTTATAAATTTCCTTATGCAGCAGAGGTCGCAACATAAATATTTCTTTTTGCAACAAAGAAAAAAAAAACACAAGCAGCAAACAGCAGTTGGATTATTTTAAGCAGTACGAGTATAAGAGATGATACGGTGTTTATCTTTTCTATTATTTTTCATTTCTTCTGTGTATAACCCACAACCAACATGAGTTAAGCAGACACGTTAAGATGCACAATTAAGGAAGTAAGTATGTACATTTATATTTACATTAATTCCAAGATAATACAATATGGAGAAGAGCTGTGGGCTGATTTAGCAGCATTAGATGGATAGATAGGCCAAACGAAAGAAAAATAAACAAAAAAAATACTAGTTAAGAAAATTGAAAACAACAATGTGCTGCTGGCACGTATTTCACTTGTTACACCCTCGCGATCATATCGACAACTTCACTGGCAATTGTAGTCGTCTTAGTTTTAACAGCAACAGTTTAGTAAAAGCACACACACACACACACACACACACACATGCACACATACGCAAATATATATCTGTATGTGTATTCCTATTGTTAGATAATAATCCGTATAAGAAAATTTGCATAATCACTGTTGTGTTGCAAACGTTAAAGTGTTTTTATTTTCAATTAGCATCCATTAGCTGGTTCAACTTGAAAAGAATGACAGCAGCACAAGTATAGACGTCTCTAGGTATTGCACTCACAAACGTAAGAGGGGAAAGAAAAGTTGCTTACGACACCCGTAAAAGTAGAAACTATTACAAACGGCAAACAGCAAACACCTTCTTGGCGTATTTTTGGCCTGACATGACGATGATAAACAACCTGACAGAATTTTATATTCAAATCACATATTATCATATTCGTTATCACAAAGATTGCATTGTAGTGTAGCTGAGCAAGAGTGTACGTCAGTGTTATTACAAGATGGCAAAAAAATAAAATAAATAAAATATTATTACAAAAAGTTTGCTTCTTAAGTCTTTTATTTTTTTCCTCTAATGACTTTGGAAAATATTTTGCCTTTTTGTGGGATAAATGATAATATGCAATCCTTTTCAGGTAAGTTTTTTTAAAGTGCTTTTAAGAATTCGCTCAAGTTATGCAGAGTCATATCAATTTATGTTTTTAACACCAAGTAATTTCTTCACACTTTTTTTTTTACTAAAACCGACACTCAAGGTCATGACCACTGGCCATGCAAAGAATTGAACAGGACTTATAAAAGAGGGGATATTGCTGGGAGGAGAGATGAAAAAAATAAAAAAAATTTGTTTGTAGGATAAATTTGAAAAAAAAACCAAAATAACACCAAGGAAAGCCGGTTGATTTTAAATAGCAAATAAAATAAGGAATCTAATGTTGAGGAATCTTTGATTTCTTTTCAAAAGAAGAATGCTACATATTTTGCACTTTTCAATAAAAAATTGCATTTGTAAATAGTGAATTTATTACAAATTATATTATCATGACTTGGGAAAAAGTATTTTTATTTTAAAAATGCGCTCAATCGTAGTTTTTGAGGTAAACAGAGATAAAATGTTACACAACTAAAGGGTGTTTTATATAAGAGCTTGCTGATTTGAAATTTCAATAAAACACATGCCAAATTATGAAATGGCCTAAAAAATTTTTTTTTTTTTTGTAGATAATTTCTTGTCATTTAACATTTAAATATAATTTCGGGCATATAGCCACCACGACTATTTTGCACAAAGGTCATTCTGGAGGTCCAATTTTCGAACACCTTTTCAAGCATTTGAGGGCGTATTTCAGCAATGACACGTTGAATACTGGTTTCCAAAGCGTCAATCGTTGCTGGTTTATCCACGTAAACTAATGATTTGAGGTATCCCCACAAAAAATAATCGAGTGGCGTCAAATCACACGAACGCGGAGGCCAATTCACCGGTGCATTTCTCGAAATAATGTTGTCCTTGAAATTTTCTTTCAATAAGTCCATTGTTTCGCCCGCAGTATGGCAAGTGGCACAATCCTGTTGAAACCACATTTCGTTTACATCCATATCTTGAAGTTTTGGCACCAAAAATTCATTGATCATGATTCTGTATCGATTTCCATTCACGGTAACGCGTCGTCCTTCCTCATTTCTAAAGAAATAAGGACCGATGATTCCACCAGCCCATAGACCGCACCAAACAGTACATTTATCGCGATGCATTCGGGTAATTCTTGAACGGCGTGTGGATTATCTTTGCTCCAAATACGGCAATTTTGCTTGTTGACACATCCATTCAACCAAAAATGCGCCTCATCACTGAAGAGAATTTTGCGGTAAAAAAGCGGATAAACATTTTTAATTGAACACTCTTTTTGAAAATAAATTTCCACGATTTGGAAGCGTTGTTCTGGAGTTAACGTGTTCATGATGATTTGCCAAACAATACTGAGTAGAGACGTCACTTTCAACTGTCAAAACAGCTGTCAGACAACAGAGTGATTCGTATAAAAAAAAACTTCATAAAAAAACACCCTTTACAATATTTATTTCACTTTCAACTACACTAGAGTTATACTTTCAGTATTAAATTATTTTTAAAATAATCATTCTCCATATTTATATAAAAATACAAGGCTAAAGTTCATGCCCAAGGAAAGCAACCGAAGAAAAAAATAAATTATAGGCAGATTTTTCTATTGGCATATTGACTGCATATTGAGTAAAATTGAATTGGTTCCACACAAAAAGAAAAACATTTGAAGAACATATTAAACAAAATCATTTTTCTACTTGAACTTTGTTGTTCCTTAATTAACTTCCTTCTAATATGAAGCAGCCAAAGTCTATTTTGCAAACTGATAACCATTAAGTGCCTGTTTAACCACAAATGGACCACTTTGCACTGCACAACAATCATGAATTTTTGTAATAGTTTTTCAAATCACAGTCTTGATAAATATTATGATATTTGAAATCTCTTGTGGTATTCAAAGGTACAGACTAACAGAAGATTCCATTGCACTGACACTAACCGAAGATAGCCCAGTGAACAAATCATTCCTTTATTGTAACATAGTCATATCTCAAAAAATTCAAAAAGTTCAGCATTACATCTCTGGCTGAACCAAAGTTAGAGCAAAATGTATTTGCTGCTATCGTATCTAAAAGCACACAGCTTAAAAATCGCATCTTTCTAAGTTTGATCTTTTTTGAGATACATATGACTGTGTTGCAATATCGGCTTGTTATTTACCAGAAGTTCTTTTTTTATGCTGTTTTCAGTGAATTTGAAGTCATATTTCTGATGTTAAGTAAATCAAATTTTTTTTTTGTAATTTGTTATAAGTTCATTAAGCATTAAACACATTCAAAACAGCAGGCTACCGACCACAACCTGTCAAAAATAGAATACATGTGTTTATATGGGAGTGAATATTTTAACTACTACACGACAGGTTGTTGTCCGTGCTAATTTTGTGGTTGTAGTCAAATTAAACTAATTTCTATTTTCATAGGCGACAATAAACAGATTAGTGCTGCCAATACAATGAAGAGTCTTAAATAAATAAACGTTTAAAAAACTGTTTAATCTAGTCAAGAATATGAAAATTGTTGAAAATAAAAAAATTTAATAGCCCTTTCAAGAATAAAAACTTTTTTGTAATATTTATTTATTTTTGTGTTCTCTCTTGGCTTTTATTTTTAATTTTATTTATTTATCATTATTATTATTTTTTTTTTGGTAATACCTCCTAGAATATAAGCCCCATATAAACGATATGGGTATCATTTCAAAGTACTCCAAAATGTCTTTCTATTGTTAGACATATTTTTCAAATTTATTCACATATTGGAAGTATTATTAAATTTTGAAATTTTGTATCTGACTTCAAGTAAAAATTCCATTATTTTGAGTACTCTAATTTTGTATATAAAGGGTCCGCCAAATAAATTTTTTTTTTTTAAATGCTATCAAAAATACTACTGAATATTTTCTCAAATTTCTTTTTTTATTTGAAAGTACAATCCTTCCGGTTAATAATGGAAAATAATTTCATTCAAATGGCTGCCTCGGCTGGCCATGCAGTAGCCTACATGATCGGTGCAATTTTCAAGCACATTATCGATTGTGTGCAGCTGTATTTCACCAATGGCTTCACGAATATTGTCCTTTAAAACGTTAATTGTCTCTGACTTGTCGGCGTAACACTTATCTTTGACGACACCCCGCAAATAATAGTCCAACGGAGTCAAATCGCAGCTCCGAGGTGGCCAAACGACATTAGGGAGCAAATTACGGCACTCGATATTGATCGAAATTTCCATTTAAATTGTATTGAAATTTTGATCGGTATCGAGTGCGGTAATTTGGCCCCAGCTCTGCGGCTGATAATGTGATCTTCAAAAACAGTAGCTTCGACTGTGTGGCACGTAGCGCCGTCCTGTTGAAACCAAATGTTGCCAATATCCTCCTCCTCAATTTTTGTGAACAAAAATTCGTTCAACATGACCCGATAACAAACGCCATTGACTCTTGCCACTCCTTGCTCTTTTTCGAAGAAGAATGGCCCAATTATGCCTCTGGACCAAAATCCGCACCAAACAAACAGTGACTCGTTTTGGGTGCGTCGGCCTCTCAATGTATGCGTGCGGGTTTTCTGTGGCCCAAATGCGACAATTTTGCTTGTTTACGTACCCGCCAAGATCAAAATGAGCTTCATCTGAAAAGATGATTTTTTTTTGGCAAAATCGGCATCTTCTGTAAGTCGATCGCAGGCCCACTTAACTACGAGGTGACTATTGTAGTCAACGGCTTTTGTAGTCGTGTATGCATGTAGCCTGTTGTCTTGAATGTGTTTAAAGAATTACATTTATGTGTCTGCCTGTAACCCACAGGCATTCAAGTAGGATCTCTGAGATCCTGTTTTGAAATTACATTTATGGAGTCGATTATATTTTGTTTAAGTAAATATTGTCCCTATTATGAATGACGACATCGGCGTTACATCAACTCGACCGCAAAAAAATTAGCACTTGTCTATTTACTAGTTGTCGATAACAATTAATTACTTTTGACAATATTTTAGTATTCTCTAACTTAGTATTCTCTATACTGAGAAAACAGGTCAATAGTAGTCTGTTGCTGCCGAAAAAGAGTACACAAGAATAATTTTTTTTTTTGTCGTCTCGATGCGACGTCGATGTCGTCATTCGCAATAGGGGTGAATAATTTTTTAGTCAATTATTTGGATATTGTTAATAATCTGCTCCTGCTAAGAAAAAAATTCACCCTTATTGATACCTGCGAAGTGGAGAAAAAGTAGTTCCCTAAAAATTGGCCCAGAATTTTTTTCACTGGATCTACTACTCAAGTTGTTATTTTCTAATAGCAGCAGAAAATAACAACACGATGTTTTCGAACGGGCTAACATAAACATGCTTTTGATTTTCAAGAATTACATTTTTTATATTCTATTCTCTTGATGAAACTATGGTTGAAGTCTACTGATGATTTGGTAAAGCACCAATGAAATGAATTAAGACCAAATCAACAAATAAATTTCATCAAACATCCTTAAGGAGTAGGCATAAAGGAAGGCGACACTCAGGTAATACAATTAGCACCTACTGGGCATCGAAGACTCTTTGGCCCTCACTTGCACTATTTCACTAATATGTATAATATTATTTTTTATAAAAATTTTCAAAATTTTGAAAGGCAAAGCAAGGTATGAATTTCTGTTCATTGGTTCGTTGAAAAAAACTGTGTATCAGGGCACACTGATACAGGTAGGAGCGGTTTTACAAAAATAAAAACCTACATGTATTTTGTTTTTGTGAATTCTAATTCAAACGTCACAATTAATTGTGTAGAGCAAAGCAAAACGAAAAAGTACAAAAACAAAATATACATGTTTGTTTTGTATGTATGTAAATATGTAAAGAAATTTTGACGTTTGTATTAGAATTTCTCCCAAAAACAAAATAACCGTATGGGCTATCGCTCCTACCTGTATCAGTGTGCCCTGACTGTGTATAAAACAAGAGTAAATTTTAAAATTTTTTTTAAAATTAGCTTTTCTTTTTTTAAAAGTTTCCTTAACGCAAAATAATTTTTTGTGTAATTTTTCTCAATTTAAAGTTCTATCGGAGTTGAAAAATATTACAAATTAATACGCTCATATATTCACTTTTTTCGCGCATGCGCATAATTAATGTTCTATTCTTATTAAACATGCCCGGGCACAGTGCAAATGAAAATCTTTGAATGTATTGTGGGGAGCAGCTAATAAAGAGACATTTAATTTAAGAACAGTAAAACACAATAAAATTTTTATTTATTGGCCATAGACGCGCATTTTATATTTGATGTTGTTCTTATTGCGGACATGTTCCACAGCAACGTGTCTTTTCATAAACATTTTTCATCATCCCGGAAGCGCTTAGGTAGCCATCATGTAAAATAGAAATTGGCATTTTAAAGTGGCACTGTTCGCTTTTTTTTTTTGTTTGTTTTTTTTGCAGTCTACCGTTTTTGCTCCTCTAGGAGAGTACAACTAACTCTTTTTGCAAAGAAATGTTCAGCCTTCAACTTCTCATACATCCAAAGTCAAGTGCATGTTTGACTTAAAAATGAATACAATATTTTTGTGTTCACTAGCGCAGCCTGCTGCTGATATAACATATTTTTAAATGAATGTTGCAGCCATTTGTTGTTGTTAGTGGCAGCAGCAGATATTGAATTTGTTTTGCAAAACCCAAATTGAAAGATGGACAAATTTTTTTTTATTATTTTTCTCCTATTTTTTTTTTTCTTTTGTCTTTTACAGACTCACTCACTTCGATGTATACAATCTTTAAATGCTTATGTAACATGGAACATGGCAAGCGATTGAACAAATATTCAAAACATGTAATTTAAATAAAAAAATATGTTTCTCTAAGTGGCAGATATTTAAAATTTGTTTAAAAGACATACCAACCAACCAACAAACCAACCAACCAGCGCACACATTGGAAGCAGGAATTTGCTGTTGTTGTTGCTTAAGCAATAGTTGCATTCTTGGGATGGCAGTAGAACGTTTTTTGTTTTTTTTTCTTAATACACAATAATTTCAAATGATTTCCTATTTGTTTTGCCAAATTGTTTGTTTGATGAAAACATAATTTCTAAGCAGCGAGATAAGTGGTTTAATACAGGAGGGGAGGACTGAATGGTTTGTGTTTAATGGAACAGAATACATAAGGCTGGATTAAACGAGATGCATTTGGAACAATAATTTATTTAAGCATTCATAATTCTAATTTAAGAAAATTGTGTTTCCTTTTTAGTCAACCGAATAACACATATTTTATAATTCGGTAATTTCCACTTTTATCATTTCTTTGAAATATATAAAGTAGGGAGTCATTATACAGAGTGTTTTTTTAGAGTGTCACAACACCAGAGCAACTCGTGCAAATTGTTGGAATTTTCAATCAAAATAATTGTTCTATTCTTTCAAACTCATCGTTCACTTCTTCCATTTTATGGCGTACATAATCGTCCTTCAGAGCGGCCAATTCGAAGAACAAAAGATCCTTTTCGGACCACATTTACTGTTACTGATCATGTGCATCCCGTGAGACGCCGAACGGTTGCGCACTGGAGAAGCTGTAGTCGCTGTACAGCAAAGCATTGAAGATGATCCTAATCACTGAATTCAGCAGCTGGGCATGTGTCCTTCCACTTTATGGAAGATTTTTTTAATTGTTGAAAATTGGTGTTCCAGATTGCACCTTCTACGCGTCAGCCGTGGCAGCCACATGGCAGAAATCATATTTAAACATTAATTTCATAAAATTTTCTTTCCTGCTTCTTTGATATTAAAAATATTTTTACTTGTTTTATTATGATTTAAAATTTTTTCACTCTATAAAAAATACCATTTACGGGGCTTTGATAACTCCTTATCCTTATTCGCAAAATCTTTATTTTATGTAATTTTTATTTCTTATTTAATTTTTATTATTATTGTATTCTGATATTTTTAAGCTTAAGGTCTCTTCATTTTAATTTAATTTTTAATTTCAATATTTCGTCACTCCTTTGTGTGACTTCTTCAGGAAATTAATTATTTTATATAAAAAAAAATAATATAAAATAATTAATTTCCTGAAGAAGTCACACAAAGGAGTGACGAAATATTGAAATTAAAAATTAAATTAAAATGAAGAGACCTTAAGCTTAAAAATATCAGAATACAATAATAATTAAAAAGAGGTCAAGAAACCAGAAGAATTTAATTTTTATTTAATTTTTACTTTTTATTTTTTAGTTCCAAATAGGTGTTTGTGGTTTTGGTTATGACCCCTTCATTTAGCTGTAGTAGAAAATACGTTATTCTAGAAGCTTTTTTTCTATATTTTGAATTTAAATTATTTCAACAATTTTGTGCGAATGTAAAAATTTCATTATCGGATCATCCGTAAGCACATATTTATATATTTTAATGGTGCTCACTTGAAGTAATTTAAAATCTTATGCAGCATACGAACCAGCAGAAAAATACAAGAAATATGATTTTAAAAATACTCAACAACAGAAATGCTAAGCATAGACTAAAGAAGAAAAACTGAAGTGTAATAATTAGTTGAATTGAATATCTGCAACGCAGGCATTAGTAAACAGCCAACGGCAGGGAAAAATCAAACGAGATTTTGATCGCTTGCAAAACAAATTGTGTGCTGCGTAAGACAACTTTATATTTATTTTATAATTTTTACATGCTGTCAACTGCTAGCAGACTTAGCAAAATATCTTGCGTGCGTTAATTCTTTACACGTTTCTCTATTTTCTTATATCTCAAAATTATGATGGATTTCCTTGTTGGTGAGAAGATTTTTCACTAGAAGAATTAAGGCAAT
This sequence comes from Linnaemya tessellans, assembly GCA_951800035.1. Lineage (NCBI taxonomy): Eukaryota > Metazoa > Arthropoda > Insecta > Diptera > Tachinidae > Linnaemya > Linnaemya tessellans. The sequence continues at coordinate 147,574,820 of OX637532.1, forward strand.
TTCAAGCATTTTCTTTATTCTAATCAGCTTTGAGCCATTGTAAGTTGGCGTCAAATCACTTGTTAGCTCATTTCTCATTCTACCACTTGAATAATTAAGTGTTTTTTTAAAGAGAACAACAACAAGAACCAATAACTGCATTACAATTAGCCATAAAAATGCACATGGCAACAGAATATATCTCAAGAATATTTCATTTATGAATATTATAAGAAATATATGAAAATTATAAGAACAATGAATTGGAGGCATTTTTTGATAGTTCATTTATAAAAAGTAAAATATTAGGGGAGTTGGCGTAAGCGCTCTAAAATTTCCTCGTTTTTATCGCCTCCAAAAAAGAATTCACTTTGTCATTCCATGCGAAATATCCCTCCTCCAAGACCCCATAAATAATATATTCTTGATCTAAGACGATCTAGCCATGTCCATCTGTCCGTTCGTCCGTCTGTGGAAATCACGATTCAGTCCAAACGAAAAGAGCCAGACCATTAAAAGTAGGTCTAAATACATCTTGAAGTATAGCACAGGTTAGCTTCGTAAATGGGCTGAATCGGGCCAGAGAGAAGAAAATTCCCCTAAAGTAGCATACACACTGGCAGACTTGAGTGACAGTTTTGCTCAAATTGTGGGTTAATCGATAGTGTGTACATAAAATTCGTCAGTCACGAAAATTTTTGCGGTTGTGTGACAGTCAGCGGCCATATTGGTTTTTGACTGCTAGTGTGTACCAAAAATTGTCAGTCAAGAATTATTTTTGTAGCACGAACATTTAACAAATATTAAAAATTATTGGAAAAAATGGACGCGGAAAGTGATTTCCTAAAAGAATTTTTATGTTGCTACGAAATGCGACGTTGTCTCTGGGACATAACAAGCCCAGAGTATATGATGCGGGATGTGAAAACAAAATCCTACGAGGACCTACTAAATATTATGAAAAAACATAAAAAAAATTGTACTTTTGGTTCTATTTTTACTTTTTTGTTAATTTTCACTTAATGAAACTAATAATAAAGCACATCCAATTTTCTTATTTTCCATATTTATTTTACATATTTTGCAAGTAATTTATTGTCTAGAATATAATAAAGCCAGGATTTATGATGGGAGATGTTTAACAAAATTTTTTAACTATAATGCGCTCCAATTTTCTTACTTTCCTGGTTGTCTGCAATATAAAAAGCTAGCACTCGCTAAAAAAAAATAAAAAAAAGTCACTAAATGAATTCATTATTGACAAAGCTAATATAATTTGCCTTCTTTTCTTGTTTCACTCGTTATCTCTGTGATATAACAAAGCCAAGGTGTATGATCAGAGAACTTAAGCAAAGTTTTTATCTTCACAACCAAAATTTTAACTTCACAACATGGACGCGAATAATCCTATTTTGTTATTTTCTATGTTTGTGTGTCAAATTTTGTTTCTTGAATGACGGTTTGAGTGTCGAACATGATCGATAGTCTAGACAGTCAAAGGTATCCTTCAAAAATGATGAATTTTTGACTGTCACTCAAGTTTGCCAGTGTGTATGCTACTTAAGCCGCTTTCACACCATAAGACTGAGTCGTATGATTTTCATTCGATTTTCTCCTTTGAGAATGCCTGAGATGCAGAAAAATCTAACGTATCATTACAAAACGCTTTCACACTATCACACTTAAAACAATTCATGAAATCTCTGTAGTAAGAAAACAGCTAAAAACAACCCTGATAATATGAAATGTCTCACCTTTTAGAAAGATTTCAAAAAATGGGGAGATCCATCGGTATGTCGAATTTTACTTCTCAATTTATGAGATTTTACTTAAGATCGCTTTCACACTATAAGACTTTTCATATTATTTCGAATTTTTGACAAATCTTAATACTCAGTCTTATAGTGTGAAAGCTGCTTTAAGAAATACTAAACCAGCATCTAAAGAACAATATAATTTTTAAAGTTTTTTTTTTTTTTGTAATTTTGTTAGACAAAAAATATATTTTTTATTATTTATCCAAAAAATCTATTTTTGTACCCCGCCCCCTATGTGGGCGTTGAAGTTACCTATTACATGGTAAAATAATGTAAATATTTAACAAATTGTTTAATTTAAGCCTACGTGCCTTAAAAATTTTATTTTAAAGCTTTTATGGCGAAGCTGAGATATTCGTTGATCTGCCCTACCCTCCCCCACCTTTGCCCCCTAAATTACCATATAAAAAAAAATTTTTTTTTACACTTAATAACCCCAAACATTTATTTTTATAGTGTTTTATAGCAGAGGTGAGATGTCTTCCCCACGGCACTGTCCGGTGTGGCCACAACAAAATAGAGTTTTATGTAAATTGTATTACAAGATGTTAATTTCCCAACAGGCTATAGGTTCAAATCTGCGAAACTGCAAATTATTTTTAATTAATTTTTTAATTTTTATTTTAATAAATGAACGTGATTGCATTCTATTTATTAAATTGTTGGGAAATTAACATCTTGTAATACAATTTACATAAATAAAAAAAAAGGTTCACTATTAAAATAGAAATTCATACATTAATTTAAAATAGAGTTTTTATTTAGTAAATATTTGGAGAGTATTTAAGATTCGAACCGGTCGAAAATAACGTTCTTACTTGCTTTACTTTTTCATCAATTTTAAATTTTTTCTGTTTGTGCACGTATAAAATGTGTCGTATTAAATATGTATTCATAGCACTACTGTAATTTAAAAAAAATAAACAAAAAAACAACTTAAGAACCGAGTAAAAATTCAGCTTCGCAACGAAGCCAATCCTGAATTTGGGAACAGTTGCTTACTGCGTCTTCCAAAGTCTTCCAAATCAATTTCTTTTTTCACCGGGAAAATTAAGAAAAAATGTCAGCGTGTGTCTGATTCATTAATTTTCAATTCTAGTTAAATTTATAGAGTTATAAAAGTTTACATAAATTACTATAAATATTATATTTTGCTGATCCAAAGCCCTTAGGATAAGAAATGCAAAGTATTGCTGAAACATCAGGCCATAATGAAATGATTAGAAATATATAAAACAAATTCATTAGTTTCCTTTTTTTAGGTTTTAAATCCTTTAAAAAATTAATTGGAGGTATATAAATTTTGTCATTTGGTGTGTAACGCAGCGACTAGGACTGGGCCCCATAAAATATATCTGTGGTCACAAGCAATAATAGCCTAGGTAGACTTAGGTCAATGTTAGCTATGTATGCTATCATTTTCCCATTTCTCTAACGATGTTCTTTAAAAAGTTATTAATAAAAACATATTGACCTAGGTCGTAATGAGGCTTCATGCAAGTGATTTAAAAAGTGATTTTTCTCTAAAGAATCATTTTCGACTTAGGGTATTATTGCTTGTGACCACAGATATATTCGTCATCAGTGATGAAATCTAAGACGATCTAGCCATGTCCGTCCGTGCGTCTGTGGAAATCACAATTCAGTCGAAACGAAAAGAGCCAGACCCTTGAATCTTGGGTTTTCCACACTTTACAACCCCGAAAATTTACTTTTTAAGTTTTTACGTTTTAGGTGAGTTGTCTACCCCACGGCCTTTCTCGGAGTGACTCTGTATAGAGTTTTAAAATTTAACACAGAAATGCCTTAGAGGAACTGTGATCCAACAGGGTAAATATTTTTGCACGTTGATATAAAATATTGATACGTAAGTTTGTATGCTCCTCCCAACACATTGGAAACGACCGTATTAAAATCATTTTCTTGTCTACTCAAGCCATAAGATTTTAAATTTTAATTAGAATAAAAATAAATTTTTTTATTTACTAAATATTTGGAGGGTATTTAGGATACGACCCAGTCGGGTGTATAACATTTTTACTTGTTTTAATTAATTTTATTGCGGTTGGGATGCTTGTGTAGTTGGATGGTTTTATAATTAAAAGAACACTCACTACAATTCTTGTGATCATCTTATACTTGGGAAAATATCAGTTGGGCTTTTTAGTTTAACATAAAGTGGGGAATTCAAATACATTTTTAAATACTTAAAACAAAAAGAAGAGAAAAACGTGTGTATAACGTACACACACATTTACACGTTTATGACACGTTTGCTATATGAACTAAAAGAGGCTTTGGTTTATTATTTGACTTCATATCACGTTGATTTCATTATTGTAGGGCTTTCCAAATCCCAGTGTTTTCTTAAAAATGAATAAAATTGCATTATTTTTTCATTTCTTAATTGCACTTGGGATCATTTTGAAATAGATTAGATTATAACAACATTAAGGGAATCAAATATACGAGCAATAATTGTCTAAAAATATTTTTATCAGTAAAAAGAAGCCTTGTTTTTGTGCAAATTCCAAGGGAACTTTTTCTAGCAAATTTTTCTGTTGCCGTGGAGAAGAATACAAAAGATATAAATAAAACCTCTAAGAAGTATTTTCAATAAACTTTTCCACTTTATTTAGTTTGCCAAAGACCATCTCTTTGCATAAAATTCAGAATGATCAGAATGCGTTCGTAAATGTTCACAACTTCAGCTGCATTTTAAAATATTTTCCAAGGACTTGGAAAACTTTTGTATTCTCTTTTGGCTTACGATTATTTGTTCAACATTATTATTTTATACGTGTCATTAATGCGTTAAGACGTGGCTAAATTCATAGAAAAGTGCCGCAAGGACTACAGCAACTACTGCGGCGACAAGAATAAAAATATGCACTGGCACGTTCTTTAACTTTAGCAGCCAAATAACTACTGCCTGGTTTTCTTGGCTTTTATAGATTTTTTGTTGTGCCCACAGTTTATTTTTATTTTTTATCCCTATGATCTTTGTGCACTATTTTTGCTTTGCCCCTGTAAAAAGACAACAAACATTTGGACTAAATATAGACCATCAGCCAATATTTGATATGACTTTTTGCTAAAAACATTTTATTTATTTTACATTTAACACGAACAGAGCTTTTAAATGTATATATTTTTTGTATTTATTTATTATTAGTTTTTCTTTTTTTTTTTTTTTTGTTTGGCTAGATTAGTGTTAAGTTGACGCCAGGAATGTTAATGGCTTATGACATGTAAGACCAAAGTGGTCCTTGCCTGGCCGAGCAGACAACAATAAAAATCAATAGGCAACTTAATATGCAATTTATTGTTAGCAACGCTTGTTTTTAATAAAACGAACACACATCATTTTGTAAAATACCCAACTCACCGATACTAAACTTATTTGTTTGGCTTATGGGCTGGGAAAAGTTAAGTTATGAGTGCTTCAGGTTTACAATAACATGATTGTGCTCTGCAACAATGTATGATTATTTCAAGGATATTGTAGTTGTGTTTTGAGTCATGATGATTATATGATGATTGCGAACGCAAGTGTATATACATATCTGTCACTGAGACCGTAGTTTTCAAAACCTATTGGACGGCAAATTCCGCCAGCCGCAAAGCAACTGTGCGCAGGCATTGCCCATTCAAAGATAATTATGTTCTTGTTTACTTAATTCTAAAGCGACTGCTGCTTTTTGTCTATTTGTCTATTGCCTAAAGAAGCTTTTGCAATAACAGTCAAAACAATGAACCGTAAATTAGCTAAAATGGATCAATAAGAGTGATGTTGGCTGAAGTGGTTAACACGAGACTATGAAGCCGAAAATCCTGATTTCGACTACTCACTCAGTCATGACTATTTTGTCGAATTCTTTACTGCGTGATTGTGCTAGTTTTTGTCGGCCTGTTTCAGTGACGAAGGCACACCACTGATCACCGAGAAATTACTGGCAGCTATCATTAACTAGAGATCTTAGTAACAGCATCCTCCCTTGCCGGCTCCATAGCAAAACTTAGCCGGCAAACTAAAATTGCGAAAAAGCTACAAAGGTATCTATCTTTTCATATCTCTTATGTAATCTGTCTTCTTAATACTATCCTGTCCTTCGTAGTTCCGGCGCAATCCACTGCATATGTAGGGGCCTTCCCCTAAATGCTGGTCCTACTAAAAACAATTGCAAATTGGGTCTGTAGGGATATATTGAGGCAGTCGAGACGGGGCAAAACACCGTCCGAATTTCTACGTTTTAGTTCAGTGGAAAAAACCGTTTGGAAAAATATGTATACCTATATTTTTGAAAATTTTTTTTTCTTCCCAAAGCCAAAGATCATGAATTCAATTCCAAAATCCCAGTTAGTCAAGTCATGAATATGGGTTGAATTCTCAATTGCATTAATTGTTGTTGATCCTGTTTAAATGCCGACGGTCTTGCAATAGTCACAGAATTTTTGTACTTGAAAAGGCAATTTCAAAGAAAGTCTCTTGAGACAAAAATTGTTTTAAGAAATTTTGTTTTAAATTTTCCTTTAAACTTCTTTTGACGCTTTTGAATTAAATAAGTTTTCAAAATATGTATCTATGTATTTTTACATTAGAATTTTCTGTTATTTGGTCCTTTTAGGTTTCAGTTCACGATATGTTTATTTCAAACATTGTCATTCTTATTTTTTAATATTAAAACTTCTCAACACGGGTATAAAATAAGAGTGTGTTACCATCGGTTTGATACAATGCTCGTATGAAATATCCTATTAATTTTTTTTTTAAATTGAAAACTGTTATCGCGTTCAACTAAACCACTTAATAAGTGGTGACAAACAAAATACGCATGAGTACTATTGATGAAATTGTAACGGCTTTCGAAAACAGCTGTTCTGCTCTGCTGTGTAAGTTGAATTATTAAAAACTGATGTTGACTTTCCTTCTCCCTTGGAATATTTATCATGTCTTTCCAATTAAAAAAATTTTGTTTAACAATTCGCCTATAAATTTTAATTAAATTTTATGTAATTATTATTGTTTTATAAAAATAATCCCCCTATTCCGTAACTATTTGTCGACGTCAGCGTTGATATTATATACATAAATAATGTGACAATTATTTACACTTTTTCAATTTTGTATTCTGAACAGTTTCTTGCTACTTTCTAGTCCTTAGAGGAAAGTCTGAAGACTTTAGCAACATTCAGTTTGGTCTCCACAACGAGTATTTAAATATTCCATTTTTGATATCGTCTTGACGTTGACGTCGACTAATAGGGGAAGTATAACAATCATTATTATTTGAATATAATAATACAATATTTTTTAAGCTTCTTTATGGTCTTTAAGAGATATATAGATATATATATATATATATATATATATATATATATATATATATATAAATGAAATTTATTTGTTGGTGGTTAAGCAATGTCTATATGCATTTCATTGGTGCTTTACCAAATCGTCAGTAGACTTTAACCACAGTTTTGAAAAGCTAAAAACCTCTTATCTTATGCATATACTATACTTCCGAAAACCATCTGAGAATTCACAACTTGTAAATTACAAACTATTTTCAAAAATAACAACAGAACAAGAACATAGGCTTGCAACTCATACAAAACAAGTTGTGAATTCTCAGATGGTTTTCGGAAGTACATGCATAAGATAAGAGGTTTTTAGCTTTTCAAAACTGTGGTTAAAGTCTACTGACGATTTGGTAAAGCACCAATGAAATGCATATAGACATTGCTTAACCACCAACAAATAAATTTCATTTATATATTAGTATTGTGACAACAATGTGTTAAATAGAAAAACTGCATATATATATATATATATATATATATATATATATATATATATATATATATATATATATATATATATACATATATGTGCGTATATTTATTTTTCAATATTTCGTTAACCTTTGGTTAACGAAATATATAGCAATAAATTGCTATTATTTTGTATGTTTTCTTTCAAAGAAAAAATTTTAGTTACAATTCTAAAAAACAATGTGTCATAATCAGAAGTCGGCGGCGGGTTGCACGTGAGAATAAAATTTACTTTTGAGAGTCACACACACAGCGTTGCCAAATGTGCAGATTTATCTGCATTTGACAGTTTTTCTAAGCATTGAGCAGTTTTGCAGTTTTTTTCTTTAAAAACCAGTTTTTCTGTAAATTGTGCAGATTTTGCAGTTTTTACATTTTACTCTTAATTTTGTTATTTTAATTCCAATTTCTGAAACCATAATTTTACCCCATTTGCTTAATATAACAGTGGCAAGGTTTAACTATACTTTTTTATACGAGTATGTAATTATCACATACATCTTTTTGCCCCCCTGACCACAAAGCAAGTTGAATTTTACCAAGGTGTCGAGATTCTGGAACAGGCAGTATTATATCTGAATAATAATGAACTCCTTTTGTTTATTTAAACGCTATCTACCTATATATTTTTTATTAAAATGAATTGCTTTGTTATATGTAGATGTATATCATATTTAATTTGTTCTGTTATGTTTTTGTTTTAATAAAAATATATGAAAAAAGCTATATATTTTTGTGAATTTTTTATGTGCAGTTTTTTTACGTGAAACCCAGTTTTTTTTCTAAAGTTGCAGTTTTTTTTTGAAATAGTTATGGCAACGCTGCACACACATGGTTTTACTGAGTAAATATAGTTACTCTCGTTTTCGTACGAACCTTCAATTGAGATGTTGATATTGTCGTTGTTGTATGCACGGTTGCCACTGAGTAAAAAAATTTTCTACCAAAATTTTCCGAAAATGTTACCAAAAAGTTACCAAATTTTTTTTTTTATAAAAACAAAAATCTCTATTTCTATTATAATAAAAACAACAACTTTTATTAATAAAAAACATAACATAAAACGTTTTAATTCATTTTAGAACATAAATAAAGATTTCAATTCATTATACCTACGAATTCCGTATTTAATTTAAATAAATTATTTAATATTGCAGTCATTTAAAATAATCTTTTGGTGATCAAACATAATGACATTTGCACATTCACACAGTTGTTTTAAATGATTTTTTTCTCAGTGTTGAATAATGCGGAAAAATGATAAAAGAAAAGCAATAATTTGATTGTTTGTTAAGCTGGAAGTACATAACACGCGTTTCACGCGTCGCGCGTTCTATGCGTTTCAAACTTCAGACGCGTTTTTCAACTCAAGTTACATGCAAAGCGTTTTATGCGTCAATGGTTATGTTTTGATCAGCTGTAGTGTAATATTCACAAAAATTCATTTTGCTAAAATGTTAAATAATATTTCTGTACAATAGCAATCTTTTGTTGTATAGAAATTCGTAAACATATTAATCGATAACATTGAAAATGTTATATAATTTGTCATCCCTGGCTATCAAAAACAGCTGACATTTTTTCAAGACGCGTGCCGCGCGTACAAAAGTAGAAAGTAGATCTACTTTACGCGCCAAGCGTTCTACGCGTTTTGCCATGTAACTTGTTACATACAATTACACTAGTCCTACTTTTTTGACAGTCGCGTAGACGCGTGAAACGCGTGTTATGTACTTCCAGCTTTAAAAACAAAGTTACCAAGTTACCAACCTTAAAAAAATTACCAATTTTGGTAGAATGTTACCAAGTTACCAACCCTAAAAAAAATTACCAATTTTGGTAGAATGTTACCAACTATGGCAACTGTGGTTGTATGTTTATGAAAAAATACCTTGCTGTTGTTGCTATTGTCGTTGTTGTGTTTATGAAACAAGTGTATGGAGAAAAATGTTATTTCCCAGTTGGCCATGTCTGCGACAATTTCCTGTAACTCGTCGTCGACGAACAAATAAGCGACAAACTCCTCTACATTGTCATCGACGAATGCAGGAGTGACAAATTCCTCCACCATTTCGTCGACGAACACATAGTCAAAAGTCACTAACAAAAATGAGATAAGACATATAAATTGATAGTTTTTCAAATATAATGCATTTATTTTTTAGTTTGAAATCAAATCAAATATATACATATATTTTTATTACTGTTTTTAAGTCTTTCTAAAAACATAAGCTTTTTACGTTGGACTTCACGTCGTAATGACCTCGATGATGGCATTTTTATTTGCTTAATATAATTGCCGTTAAAAAGCTTTTGATAAAATTTACCTTCACTCACGTTTTATAAAATACAACTGAACAAAAATAAAAACTATTAACATTTTTGTTGTTTTTTTTCAAAGTCCCGTTATTTCAAATTCCTTGATTCTTAAACAGTTTGAAGACTAGACAGAAGACATTGTCGCCCACCTTGTCGACAACGTTTATAGAAAACTTAAACATAAGAGAAAAAATCAACAGTTTAAACTTTAAAGACAAGATAAAAGACATTGTCGCCCATCCTGTCGCCTACGTCGCAAGAAAAATAGAACAAAGAGGACAAATCGTACATAAATCGTCGGAGACTTTGTCATCTAAGATGGTTTTGCCAACTGGGTTTCTCTCACTCATCAAATTTACAATGAGGATGTATTTGTTTGTCGATACCTGAGTCATAAAATTGATATATTAAAAAAAATTTTCTAAATGTGAAATAACTACATAAGTCTATATTATAGAGTCTATATGTTCATGTATATGAATATTAACAAATATTAGTGAAAAAACTATATAAAATATTTCAATATCTATACATATGTATGCAAAAATAAAAAAGTTTTTTAAATAACACATAGTTTTAATATTTTAACAATGGGATCTCCAGCCTCTCCGGTTATATGTAGCTGATATAGTAACGGAAAAATTACTAGAAGAATGTACGCTTACGCTCTTTTATTTGGAGAGCGTAAAATATAATTGTTTACTGAGAAACACTCTCATTCAGCGGGAAGTATCGAAAGTCCCTTTTTGAGGCCTCTAAAAAGATATACATAATATATTTATATAAATATATATACAATGTATATCAGAGGTTTGAAATAAGTTGGAGCCACTGTATGTAGTTACATCTTTTCGAAAATTTCTTAAAGTACCTTTAAAATTAATTCATTAGTAGGGCTTTTTGTAAAAATGTTTTCTCTTGTATATAAACTAACCACATGTTCAGCTTAAAAATGGAGAAATATTTTAAAATTAAATATCTGAACACTTGGCAATTTTCGAAACCCTCTTTTACATTTTATAAAATTAAAAGATATTAAGCGGCATGGCCACACATCAAACTGACGCTTCAATATCTGCTGTTCTTTGATAGTGTTAGTGAAAAAAACTCAAACGTAAGTATGGTTTGATGTGAGTTTGAAGCATATCAAAACAATTTAGATTTTCACTCTCAAACTGAATTTTACCAACACATACACAAGTTTGAAGCATCAGTTTGATGTGTGGCCATGCCGCTTTATTGGTAAATAAGAAGATACTCTTAGAAAAAGGCCATTAGTTAGGCCTCGCAACCACACATTTCTTCCGCTGGGAATGTAAGAGATAAGAGTGATCTCACCAACACAAACGTATCTGACATCACTGATATACATCAGTGTTGCCAAGTAAATTTGATCGAAAAACCCCAAATCATATCAAAAAACCCTAAATTTGCTCTAAGCCAAAATAAAAAAACCCTAAACAATTATTTTTTATTTTAAAATTTTTTCAGTAAAAATACCATGTATTTATTTAATTATTCACACTACTTATTTCATTTTACATAGATACATAAATATTCTATTGTCTTTTTACTTCATCGTCCAAGCAAGGAGCAAGCCAACCTTTTAAAAATAGTACGTATTACTATATAATGAAAATATAATAAAACTAAACAATTAATCACCTTTAAATTCGTCTTCTTTTTCCCATTCCTTGTTATATTTTTGGTTGTATTTTCTTTCTTTATACATTTTTAAATTTATTTCTTTTTTGGGATATGTTTACTGTTAAGAAATTTAAATTAAGTTGAAAACAATTTTGAATGGTTGCAATATCTAGGCATATGTGAAGATTACTACTAAATCGACATTGATATATTAACCCTAAAAATTATTTTTGAACCCTAAATTTTCCCCTAACAATATGTACACCCTAAAATTCACCCTAAACGTAAATAAAAACCCTAGATTTAGGGTGAAAACCCCTAACTTGGGAACACTGATATAGATATACTACTTTGGCCAAAATTACTCATTTTTCCAATAAATAAAATAATAACCTCGCATTCGCAAAGCAGCTCTGAGTCAGTCAACATCAAGCCTCGTTGGCAATTAAGTTTTAAGTGCAACCAGACCACTAATCGTTTACTCTCTTTCGAGAGTTTTGCGTCTCACTCGCACTAGTTAATTTCAACGACGCAGATAGCTGTACACATATACAGTTCTTCTGAGGAATTTTCGATGACTGAAGTAACAAAATATAATTGAAAAAAAAGAAATAGAAACCCAGAAATCAAAACACCAAATGCCAGCATGACTGAATTAAATCAATTAATAGATCACCAAGCATTCCTTGTTCAAAGTGATCGAAAATGTTTTAATAAACAAATCACGGAGCTCGTGCCTAAGGAAGTGGCACACAATAAATTTGGTCAAACACAGTGCAAAAAATCCAAAGGTAAAGGAAACTCTAGCAGCTGCCATGGAATACGAGAAGCAGAAAATGTCAAGAAATGCCCCGGGGAACAAACAACAAAAGAAAGTCAAAATCTGAAAGAAGAAGACGATAAGATGAAATACAATGCCAAGCCTTTGGAGACAGAAGAATTAGAGGCTGAAATTGTTGCCGCCGTATCGATCGCATGTGCATTTCGACAAATCGATGACAGTTTTTGGCCTTTCTTAGCATCACAAATTAGATTGGCAGCATATGAAAGAAACTTATCCGACTTGCAAATTTGTGATTTGCTTTACAACAAAAACGTCAGTCAACAAGTAATTTCCAACTTGAAATCACTTGTAATTAATGACGAAGTTATTGCACGTATCAATGCCTACAATGACTCAATAGCATTCAGGACTTCTTATAGGCCCTGGTATTGGCCATTTATAACTAAAACTATTTCGATAGAAGAACTAAATCCGCCACACAATCCCATCGGTTATCCTTCATATTTCGCTATGGCTATCGGATGGACTGTAATAGGCTTCGTGGCCGCCTTTTCTGTCATCAGCGTCTTAAGAGATCCACCAACTTCATATTAATAAGGAATTCATGCAGAGCAGCATATTCTTCTGAGAAGACAATCGTTAAAAAAAATTTTAATTCACTCTCATAATTGAAATCCTCCTTATATTCTATTCTATAAATATCTGTTAATGTGACGCCAAGACAACATCTACAAGAGAACTACTTATACTCCTTGTGGACTACAATTAACTACTTCTGTCAGCCTATTTTTTTGGGCCTTGAAGTGTACTATTTTTGACTACTTACAGAATAAGGGAAATGTTTTTAAAGAATTAAAACTTTTAAAATTGGTTTTTTGTTCTATATAAATGATCCTTTTTAATTTGATCTTGATGCAACAAGATTAAAGGTAAGTGTAATTTGATTTCTGTAAATGCTTTCAATTGTGAGTTCATAATTTTATAAAAATAAATTTATTAGGCCTGTTGTATACGGAAATGATGTTTTAACGGCTAAAATTAATTTCCTGTTAACTTCTCATATTATGCCTAAACAATCGGCGATGTTTGAAGAAAACTGTTACCAGAAATTTTAGAGCATACAAACTTATCTTGAGAGTGGAAAAAAACTTGTCAATAACACTTTACGTCACGATGCAGTTGGCTGTAGTAGTTGAGGCGAAAAAATTTGAATAGCATTCGAGACAAGTTACCCAACAACGACATGCTGGGTTTTCCATTCCAAAATCAAAAGTCGCTAAACTATTTACCAGCAACGAAAAAAATATGTCTACTTTTGCATCTTGTATTTTCCAAGTCGAACAATAAAACCTTTATGATCGCAACAGGTTGAATCTTGGTAAAACTATTTCTAATAACGTTAACTCCTTGCCATTCATTGCGGATAATATAATTTTTTTTTTTGTTTTTTTTTATTATGCAATGCAATTACTTACTTCCACTTGGGAGTGCTTCGAAAAACGTTAGAACCAAAACTCCATACCTTTATCTATCATTAGCTTGTGTAATAAACTGATGCATAATTGTTGCAATGCTACCTATTCGCTGTGTGTGGCGAAATTGAGGAGCACAGCATGATCTGTGAAAAATTTGATGCTCTAAGATGGATGGCTGAATGCAACTGCTGTCATTCTGTATGATATTTCATTTTGATGGTTGTTAACATTTCAAATGGCTAATCACAGTGAGTCATATTAGATGACTTGAAAATAATTGACAGAAACACAAAAATCATATCGTTTTGCCAGAGAAGAGGCAGACCTCATGATGACATGAGGCAGTAATTCGTTCATGTCCACAAAATTTATTGGACGATATGAGACTCCGGCTATTTATTTTCTCTTTGACTATTCATTTTATTGTCGCTATCAATTGCACTGTGGACACACGTTCACATTAGAATTCCTGGCAACAAAATGTTTTAGTCTTAGGGATGCTATTACAACTCATGAATACTGAATAGTATTATTGTACTGCAAATTAGTACTGAAAAACTGGCTTGAATGTATGGGCTTTTAGGTTTTAGAAATGGTCAAGGGTGGTCTAAAATTCGTAAAGAGATATGAAATTATGAAACTGATAATTAAGAAATTTAATATTTCATACACGGTAATATGACCGCATAAGCTTTCACTTTTCATAATGACTTTTTATAATAACTTGAAATTATGAAACTGATCACTTTAAACATTTTAGACTATATATGTTTGTGGCAATGACTTAATGAGGGGTCGAGGGTGGCCTAAAATTTCTAGGAATATATGAAATTATGAAACTGATAACTAAGAAATTTAATACTTCATACACGCTGGTATGAGCGCATAAGCTTCCGCTTTTCATAATGGCTTGCACTTTTTATAATGACTTACACTTTTTACAATGACTTCTACTTTTTATGATGACTTACACTTTTTATGATGACTTGCACTCTTTATAATGACTAGCAATTTCTATGATGACTTGCACTTATTATAATGTCTTGCACTTTTTATGATGACTTGCACTTGTTAAAATGACTTGCACTTTTTATAATGACTTACACTTTTTATGATGACTTGCATTTTTTATGATGACTTCCACTTTTTGTAATGACTTCCACTTTTTATTATGACTTGCAATTGTTAGGATGAGTTGCACTTTTTATGATGACTTGCATTTTTTACAATGACTTGCACTTTTTATGAAGACTAGCACTTTTTATGATGATTTGCACATTTTATTATGACTTGCACATTTTTCCTTACTAGTATCAGATTCAGACTCAAAGTTTTCATATGTTTCCTTTTTATCCAGTGATAGTCTATGGCCTATTTTTGGTATTGTCCCCATTACCTAAAGTTCTTATTACTGTTTAATGTTATAAAATAAAAAATTTTTGAAAAAATTGTTTAAAAATGTCTTTCGGACTTCAAAATAAATGTAATTTAATTTAAAAATTTTAAACATTTTTAAAGTTCGAAAAGAATTGTTTGTAAGTCAAGCCTATACAAGGTATATATGTAAATATAAATATTTTATTATACCATGGGAATATATGTATATATGTATATGTATATATATATATATATATATATATATATATATATGTATATATATATATATATATATATATATATACATATATATATATATATATATATATATATATATATATATATATATATATATATACATATATATATATATATTTTATTTTTATTTTTTTTCTTCTAATGCAGTAAGCATTCGTTGGTGTTGTCGTTAATGGGTTAAAAAAAATTTTTCATAAAAAATTATTTTTTGCATAAAATGCAACCTTCTATAATTCGTCATTGACTTATATTGTATCTGAACTTGGCTTCTTAATCTTTTGGTATTATTCACTGTTTTTATTTTTTTTACCTTGACGTCAGCAAATTTTTTGTGTTTCTGTTACGTTAAACTGACAGTTGGCAGGCTGCAGTCTACTCGTACATGGAATATTTCCCTTTAAAAACGTTAATCAATTGCATTAGTCGCAGTGACTGTTCGATTCTGCAACTAACAAGACATTTGATGAATAATCATTACGAGGTATGAAATTGAGCAATGAAATTGTTCGATGGCATTATGCAAAAGTGTGTTTGAGATGCAGTTTCTTTACATTAAAAAAATTGCAAGAGATCTGTTAGAATAGAACAACAATTTTTTACTGCTTCCTGACTGCCAGTCGACGGACGATTTCTGAGAAGTGTTTGCTTTTTTTTTTTTTTTGGTTTAATTATTGTGTAAATATATTTTTGTGAGAAATTGCTGTTGATATTGTTGAGGTTTATTGTTTCACTTTCTCTTGCTGTAGAGTACGTTTAATGTGGAGGAGAAATAAAATGTTCTCAAATTAATGAAAGTTACGTAAAAAAATTTGTTTGGGCTGAACTGACTCCAGTTCCTAGATTTTGGCTTTCCAATGAACTTAGTCAAATTTTACTTCAAATGTTAAGTGGTTAGCAGAGCTTTGTTAACTGCAGAATAGGTTCGGTACATCTTTCGGTTTGCGTCTTCGCTAATATAAATTTAAATTTATCTTCATACAGATTAAGAAACTTAATATGAAACAACTCGTGTTATAAAGTGCTGGAAATACTAACGAATGTGGAGACAAACAAAATACACATGAGTACTGATAGTGAAGGTGTAGCGGCCTTCGAAAACATCTGTTTTGTTTTGCTGTGTAAGTGTGAATACTTAAAAACTGATGTTGACTTTTCTTTCTGCCTTGGCATATTTATCGTGTCTCTGAATTTTAAGAAATATTTGAACAATTAGCCTATAAATGTTAATTGAATTTAATGAAGTAATAATGTCTGGATAACTGAAACGCCAAAGGAACTGTTGTAGACATAGAACACGAAAATCATCAAATTGTTACGAAAAAGGCGTCCTAGCAAACCTATTGATTTTTATTTCCAATAAGTCGTCCAATCCCATACAAGAATACATCAAGGTAATTTACCTTTATATTTCAGCAAACATATTCCAGCTTTAATATCACAATTGGACGTTTCGGTTACATCATTTGCAAACACCACAGCTTTAAATAAATTTCAAAAAACCCCTCTGAAACAGAATTAAGATCTGTACCTACTTTTATATTTCTATTTTGACAATAAGTAGCAGCAGCAAGAAAACTGAAAAGTTTCTGGTTTTACATACGCGACAAGCGGATATATTGGAAAATTGAAGAGGCCGACCTTTTGTCTTTTAACACAATTGTGTGTCTAAGTGAAGCGGCATTTTTGGCACATTTTTTGTGTCTTTATTTTTGCAGCCATTTTACAAACATCTTTATGAATTTCACCATTGTTAATTGCTTATTGGAACACGTTTAAATTGTCGTGACCAATAGCTTTTCTTTTGTATGCAATACAGATGTATTACAAAAGCGAGAAGACTGGGGGAAAAAAAATTAAATTTCCTGCTTTCGTGATATGTTGGCAGCGTACAAAGTATCAAATTTAGGCATTGCAAAAATAAAGAATTAAGCGTTAAACAAAAAAATTTATATATTTAGGCGGCTTTGGTAACTTCATCGCCATAGAACGTGCTTTTAAGTATTCCTATTATTATTTTTTTTTTCTCGAAGAGCTACAAACACCAATTCGATGTAAATCAGCAAAAGATCAGCCACTTCCAAGGCGTTTCTTAGTTTCAGTTTTATTTCTTTTTTTTAGTTAACAAAAACTTGCATATATGTATATTCTTTTATTTATCGCCTAAAAGAGTTATGATTTGCCCTACAAGTGCCAAAATGAAATTTTATACTTTCTGCCTACTTTCGTTGAATATATAAAGACTTTGGAAAAAACCAGGATAAGGCAGAAATAAATGGCCAACCAGCATTCAGTATTCAGTTAACAGCATGTTTACAAAAAAATTTATTTGTGTGAAACTTAAAGCCCAAAATTTATTATTTGGCAATAATCTTGTAAAGAGCAGCAATTGCTGCCAGTTGCTACGATACATTTTCTTGCCTTCAGTTGCTGTGCAGAGGTGTTACTTCTATTTTTTATAAACTGCTCCAAATCTATGAAATCGGCACAAGTGATTTTTATTTTGATAAAATTCGTAATATGTTATACAAGAAGAAGTAAATAGCAGATGATATGCGATTAAAACTGCTAAAAACTAACTTAAAATAATTCGAATCTTCGTAGCAGCCCCATTATGATTGTATTGATTGATCAAGCTCTTTCCTGGCTAAATATCGGTGTTAATAATTTAGATTGCACTATTTAGAGAGAAAACATTCCTGAAGCCATTAACGGAGCATCTCCAATAAAATTCTCTGTTTGGTTAATTATCATGCTGGCGGCATCATGAGCCTATAGTTCTACCGAAGTAAGACAGAAGCCGCCGCTTAGATGAATGACAAACTCCACTGAGCCGTGGTGAACTGAGTTCGTGCCTCCTAAATATTAGCTACATTTCATTCCAACAAGAAGACCCAGTCTGCCACACAGCGCGCTTAACAATCGATTTATTATAAAATCAAATTGTTGACAACTTTAATTTCAAAAATGGGCTATTCACTGGCTTTCACGTATGTGCGTTTTAACGTTTCTCGATTACTTTTATATTTAAGTCATAGATTTATGACCACCAACCTGCAATTCTTGAAGTACCAGAAGCCGAAATTCAAGTCACCATTGACGTCATACAGTCAAATTTTTAAAAAAATAAAACTGTAAATAATTTGACTATTCGAATGCAACAAAAAACTTATAGCCGTCGGCCCTGGAGCAAAAATTACCCGGCGAAGTAAAAGGTTGAAATAGCTACAAAAACAACTGTCTATCTTCTCATCTTTCCTAATCTGTCCCCTCAATACTATCCTCTCGTTTTCAGTTCCGGCGCAATGCATTGCGCCTTTGAGTGCCGGTCCAAGATAAAAAAAAACTTATAGCCGCCACAAACACATACTGGAAATCGATTTTCAAAAATTAATGAAATTATCTAGCAGATCATAATAAATAAAATTTCATGGCAACAATATTTCTGCCTTGATTTATCACTTCAAATTCCCAGGCGGCTAAAAAAAACACCTGATACAACAAACGGCGGTTCACAATTTTGTGTTGATGGTATCGTATTTAAACTAAATAATTTATCTACATGAGCACACAATTACAAATGCAGTTAACAACATTTGAAGTCATTTATGGCTAGTATATCGCCTTTAGGCAGTAAAATTAACTTCACAAAAAGACACTGAATGTCCAAAAAAAAAAAATAAAATAAATAAATAAAATATTCATTAACTATTTATTTATTTACTTCAATACACAAATACAATTCCAAATGTCGCTTTTATTTTAACAGACTAAAACTTTATGCTTTAAACTTTAAAGCTCTCTCTTTTAATGTTAAACATCGTACATCAAATACTTTTAAGATCTACCATGCAACTAGTGTTTTATTGAGTGATCGTATCAAAGCAAAACTTAAGGTCTGCTGCTCATTTAATGGCCAAGTTCAAGATCATGGTCATTAGACTTGTCATGATAACTTCATGAAGAATAGTGTTTACTTCAAACCAGCTGAACCAACAGCAGCGCTGCAAGTGCAAGTAGCAAAAATAAGCAAATAAAAAAATATGAACAGCACAACACAAGTTATTGCTATTGAAATTTACAGTTAAAATACAATAGCAAAAACACAAGAAGTTGCATATGCAACGCTAACAAGTAGCAACTGCAGGCATCATCCTAAAATATTACACCAACACACTTAAACACATTCATACATACATAAATGGGTAAGTGAGTAGTTGTTGAAGAAAAACTTTGGAAGAGAGGAAACTAGGAAAATTTTGTATTCATTTTACAAGAAAAGTTTTATATAATTTGTCGCCTACTCGAACGGTGATTGCACGTTTGGAATATTAAATTCTACTTTGGCTTTTAAGTTACATCTCTACTTTTGAAATATAATTGTAATTGTTTTTTTTTTTTATAAATCTATTAATACATGCCAAAGGTGACTAGCATATTTTTTTTTTGGCTCCTTTTTTTATCTTGGACCAGCACTCAGGGGATGACTGGAACTGAAACGAGGGTACAGATTAGGAAAGATGAGAATATAGACAGTTTTTTTGTAGCTATTTCAAACTTTTTACTTCGCCGGCTAATTTTTGCTACAGGGCCGACGAAGGTGGGTGCTGTTACTCTGCTTTTAGTACATGACAGTGTCAGTCGCTGCCAATTATGTTAAGTGAGCAGTGACTATGCCTTCATCATTGAAACAGGCTGGCAACAACTAACACAACCACGCACTAAAGCTGATCAGAAGAATTCAACACAATATTTCATGACTCAGCGCGGGCTCGAACTCACGACCCTCTGCTTCATAGTTCCACTACTTCATCCAACAGCACAATAATTACAGAATAAAGGGGAATATTATTGGCTACATGTGCCTTAAGTGTTTTGTTTTAAGTGACATCGCAACATCGTAAGATATATGCCTGTGCCTTCCAAAATGCAAACTCTAAAATGACAGCAGAAATATGATGACCTAAGTAAAGCTTCGTGCATATGATCCCATTTTGTGTTAGTGGCAATTTTTGTCATGCCCGATATTTTTCATGATATGGAATTGATTTGCAAACTGGCCATGCAACAATTTGCCACATTTGAAAATTAGACGAGAATTGAAATGCTAAATGTGGACACAACATAAGTTTTCTTTATTATATCTGGTAAATTAAAGTATATGAAGAAGTAACTTCAGATAAATAAAAATTACAAAATGCTTATAATAAAAATTTTCTGAATTACTGATTTTCTGAATTACTGAAATACAATACCGCATAAAATATAACGTGAATTAAGAAAGTTTCATATTATCAAAATTTTAATTTTCATTCACGTAGCGATAACTTAATGCTTAAGAAGTCTCTTTTACTATTTTTTAACATCTACTGTTGATCTTATTTTTTTTTTGTGGCTGCTACTTGTCTTCACAAACCAGAGAGATTTTTTGATCATACAAGCCTAGCAAACATGTTGAGATTTTTCTTACATAAAGACTATTCAAACCTTTTGTTAGACACCACTTAGGCAGTGTTCCAGCAAAGAAGTAAAAAAAACCAGGAGACAGATACCTAAGCACCAGCTGTTATTGCAAAATGCATTTATATATTTTATGACCATCAACCACCGTTTAAGTTGATAATGAAGTTCATGATGGCCATAATTTCGATAATGATGGCCATAATAATTAACTAGTTTCGCTCATAATGTGGTGTCTGACGACTGAAAAGAATGTTCGTTCGTAGTGTGCTTTTGTGATGGTGTGCATTTTGTTCATCTTGTTTTTCTTTCAGTACGAGTATTTCCTTTTACACTTCTTTTCAACTGTGGTTTTGTAAAAATGTTGTAGTTGAGGCAAGAAGTCTTCTAACTCATATAACATTTCCCTACGCTGGCAAAAGGCTTTAGTTCTACATAGACCATACTTTTGTTAAGTTCGGTAACAGAATATGATAAACAAAAACAAAACATATTTTTTTTTGTTTTGATTTCTTTTGTTACTTTTTCACCTTGTCTTCTGTAATTCGTATATATTTCTTTGTATAAGTAAACATTTTGCAACAAATAGAGATAAACTTGTGGTTTTAAAGCGAACAAAAACTATTTCATTAAGCTTTAATAGAACATTAGTGCCTGGAGTTTTTTTTTTAAAGAAAATTAATATAACCCAATTGAAAACGATAGCTACAGCTTGAAGCATTAATTATAATACAAGAATAAATGAAAACAAAAACAAAAGAACAAAACATAGAAAAAGGTGAGTGTTTTTTTAAGTTTTAAAATTATATAACAATGCTTCATTCTTAAAATATGCTAGCAGTAAATGAAAGTAAATTATATTACATAAGAATATATATTTTTAAATATTTTGAAATGCAGACAATATTTGGGAACAAAATATGAATTGTCTCACGTCTCACTTTAAAATGAAAGCTCATATACTTTATATATATGTATTTACTTAAAATTCATTTGTTTGAACATGTTGCACATAAAATACTTATGATATATTTCTGTGACGGTAAATAACTATTCCAATATTTTATAAATATTTTTTAATAATTACAACTTTAACAGCTTCAATAATTGTATTTTATACATTTAGAATAGCTTTTAGTTGAACCTGTCATTTTTTGCAAATGAAGTTATACATCAGTAGTTTGTATCTTAATTCAAATAAAATTCCGTTTTCGGAAAAAATTATTCGATTATATATATTCGAATAATTTTTAATCGATTAATTACTCGAATATATATTCACACAATTATTACTTTGAACTTATTCGAATAATTATTATTTGAGTATACATACATAAAAAATTTATGGTTAGGTATTCGAATGTTTTTTATCTGCATACATATGTATAAATACATATATGATCCAACAAATTCGAATATGTCTTGACCGCAAAAGAAAGCAACTAAATTTAACAAGATTAAAATAATAGAAAATACTCATACTAACTAACTGCATATTTCACAATGTCGAATTAATTATTTCTTTCGTAGAAATATGTACATATATTTCAAACAAAAACAAAATTTTATAAATTGTTATTGTTTCAAATGTACTTATACGTACAAAAAAACTCTGGCGATTTTGCGAAATTGGCCGTAACTATTGCGAAATTTAATTACTTTAATATACGAAAATATATTACATATTTGAAATAATTTGTATTTCATGAAGTTGATTATTTTATTTCTAGTCAAATATCCTTTATTCGAGTATGTTAACGACTAATTCTTATTTATATGGTTAATCTAATAAAATTTATTCGACTGTGTTTTCGATTGAAAAATATTCGAATATGTAGTCGATAATTATTATTCGATTATTTTGGCGAATAATATTTATTCGAAAACATAGTTGTATGAAAATTAACATATTAAATATATAAAATAATTTTTATTTCATGAACTCGATTTTTTTATTTCTAGTCAAATACCCTTTATTCGAGTATGTTAACGACTAATTTTTATTTGTATGGGTATTCTAATAAAATTTATTCGACTGTGTTTTCGATTGAAAAATATTCGAATATGTAGTCGATAATAATTATTCGATTATTTAGTCGAATAATATTTATTCGAAAACATAGTTGTATGAAAATTAACATATTAAATATTTAAAATAATTTTTATTTCATGAACTCGATTTTTTTATTTCTAGTCAAATATCCTTTATTCGAGTATGTTAACGACTAATTTTTATTTGTATGCTTATTCTAATAGAATTTATTCGACTGTGTTTTCGATTGAAAAATATTCGAATATATAGTTGATAATTATTATTCGATTATTTAGTCGAATAATATTTATTCGAAAACATAGTTGTATGAAAATTAACATATTAAATATTTAAAATAATTTTTATTTCATGAACTCGATTTTTTTATTTCTAGTCAAATATCCTTTATTCGAGTATGTTAACGACTAATTTTTATTTGTATAGTTAATCTAATAAAATTTATTCGACTGTGTTTTCGATTATAAAATATTCGAATATGTAGTCGATAATTATTATTCGATTATTTAGTCGAATAATATTTATTCGATAACTTAGTTCAATGAAAATTAAAATATATACATATAATAAATATAATTAGAATAATTTTTATTGGAACATGAATATATTCGTCTAAGGCTATACGAATACTTTCTGACCAAAATTTATTTACACAAAATTAATCGAATGTTGCAAACAATTAATTTTACGACTTATGAATATCTTTGAATAATAGTCAAAACAGTACGTTTCTGGGTGGTAGTTCTGATCCTGCGACAGGTCGTTTGTGTTTCGAAAATAATTATTAAAAAAATTCTTCATCTGTTGTACTAATTTTCATTCAAATATTCGAACTATTGTTATTCAAATGAATAATTTTTGTTACAAAATAATAAATATGCCACTTTTATCGCGTAAATTCGTTTTACCGCTGGGTCTCATTATTGAAATAGGTCTTAATTTTGCAAAAACAAATTTAGGAAAGTGCAATACCAACCATGACGAGTTTCACCAAATAGAGCTTATCTTGCATTATGCCCTGATGTAAAAACTTGTATGTGAACGATATATGAACAACAAGATATCAGTAGAAAAAGTGATGAGTACTAAATCTATTCTAGTTACAGTTTTTCTTATTGATTTTTTGAAATCATAATGCAATAAATTGATTGATGGACTAGATTATTGATATAACCATCATTAGAAATTTAAAGAGGAAAATTGATATCAACTTGATTATCCGCTCTGCACAGCGGCATACAACAGCTGTGTGTTTTTGGAAGTCTGTACTTTGCCACCATCAGTGCTCATGTGTATCAGCACTTGCTGGGTGGTTTTGGTTTTTTTTTTCTATAAAAATTTTATGATTAATTTTTATTTAAACACAAACTGCCATGTGAAATTAAAAATTTGTTTAACCCTTTTGGAGATCCTTCAACAATTAATACCGAATGTTTTACTTCCTGCTATTTGTAACACTTAAAGATGAATAGAAATCATATTTCAAATAACACGTGGGGTTTTTCAGACCGGTGCATACCTGCTGAATTGGCAGCACAGCTGGAATAGATTTTACCTCAGGTGCAGCAACGATTGCTACAAATTAAACTGTTTCAAATTACTTAATTTGCCACTGCGATGAGACTATCATATCAGTTCCAGTATAGAATGGGAAAGCGCACAAGTTTTGCGGCAACCTTTTTTTGAGGGTTATCAATCAATCATTTGAACGAAAATTTTTTCTAATTGTTTATAATTTTCCTCCCCTTTTGGTATCAATATGTACAGATTATTCTATGAAATTTTATTTACAAATACTATAAAATCATATTATTATATAGAAAAATAATCACTTTTAAATTTTATGTCATATTACCAATAGAAATCTAATAGATAAAATTTTTATTAAGGCAATTGGCTTGATTTCGTTTCATATACAAAAGAGCGAAGATATATTAATAAAATAATTTTTAAGCCCTATATGTGTAAATCAATTTTCTTCAGTTGAATTTATATACAGAGAAAATCAAAATTTCAAAATCAGTTCTACTATTTCCTTAGATATGTTCAACAGTGCAGCAGTTTATGAATTTCAATGCATTTGTACGGTGAACAAATTGTGTAGAAAAAATATATTTTAAAATTTGTTAAAAACATGTTTTTGATTTCAATAAATTTCAATCACGCAAAATAATTTACAAAATTTCTTAGATATTTTTATTATTTTGTTAATTGTAAATTTTTTCAACGGGCTTAAGTTCGAATCAGCAAGACTGCAAATCTTTGTTTTTTTATGATTTCTATAAATAAATGAATTTGTTCAAATTCTGTTTATTATTTATATTAAGATTGTTATATTTATTTTTATTATTATAATTTTTTTTTAGCAGCTTCAAATATTTTTTTTGATATGAAATTTCATATGAAATTTTTTCATATGATCTTTCATTTACCTTTCAATGATTTAAATGAAACAGATGTTTTAAATTAATTTTCTGTAGGTGGATTGTTGTCGAGCCTGCATTCAACAGTTCTTTATGTTGCTTTTGTCTCTATGCCACTGCACCAACACAGGCATAAAACAACTGATCTTTAAAGCTATTAAATTAAACCACAACATATTATATAAATGATTTTCAATACAAAAAGTGAAAAGTATTGAAATTAAAAGCAATGAAGGCCACAATAAAAATAAAATCAAAAGCGTGCAAGTTGTTAGGACTTCAAAGAAACCAAAAATAAACCAACAGATTTAACTATAAATTAATATCGTCTTAACGAGCAACAAAACAAAAAAAAAAAAGAACGCCTTTGAGAGCATTAACCAAGAAACTTCTAAGAAAAATATTGTTTTTGTATTTAAAAAGCGACGCCTTTTGGAAACTTCCTGTGCTTTAGTGCTATAAATTTTGTCATCCTTATCTTAGACAGAGTTTGGCAGGAAAGGCAACGCGACGCGACGCTTCTTTTATTTAATTCAAAACAGAGGTATAAAACAATATGTGAAATTAACATAAAAAGTGGGAAAATTTAAAAACATTGCAAATGATTTGTGAGTTAAGATAAGTCAGTCAGTTTGTTTAACTTCTTTTACTTACATCCACACAACTAAACAGATGATTATGATTAAGATTTTCTTTTTTTTTTTCATTTTCCAACTAAAGCTTAGAAATATTCAAATGATGTAATAGCACTATTTTATGAATTCCAGCCGAGAGACACAATAAGTAAAAATAAAAATATGAACGACAACACACTCCAGTAGCCAGTTATGTGTCTTAAGTCTTTTGTTTTACTGACGACAGTGTCATGTGTCCCAGGTCGGTTGGTTTGTTTTCGCATGTTTCTTGCACTACAGACGTTATTAATACATCTAACAGCTTTGAGGCTGAATTGAAACCGCAACATCAATAAAGTGTTATTTAAACGTCAGCACATCTTTGTCTGTTGCCATCCTTTACAGGCTGGCTAAAACTATTTCATAACAATATCACAGCATAATGAAAGAAAAACTATGGTAAAATGTCATTGTAGATTTTCATTTTTACTAAACCAGTTTGTGCAAATAACTATCTGCTACATGATCTATAATATGCAATTGGTTTTTTCTTTCCTTTTTTTCTCTCTTGTTTATTAATAGAAGGAAACTATTCCTTGCAATGGCTGTGCTGGACAGTAGTTTCTCAGTAATTACACTACCGCTACGCACACTTATTTTACAAGCAAGCCACTGTACACTGAAGAATTTCCGAGCTAAAATAATAACACATTCAGTCTGGCTAGACGACGTGTCACATTCTCCAACAACAAGTCGGCATAGTGAGAAAGAAAGGCCACTGGAGAATATTCCTTATTTCTCGAATTGGCTTATTCTAAACAATGTTATCAGCAGCACTCTTTCTTCTTATAGAACTTCAAACTTCAATGCATTAAACCATTAATCAATGTTTCGGGGTGTTTGCATTTATTGAAGTTCATGTTTCCGAAATTCCCACTGTGCACAGTAAACGCTACAAGTCAATTTGCCGTCGATGTTATTTATATTAAATATTCTTTCCAAGACAAAAAAAAGATGGAATCGATTGATTTATATTCATGCTCCTATTCATTAAGTGGCCAGCCATGCGACTTTTCTTATTGTTGTTGGAACTTTGAAAATAAACTATTTTGAAAAAGTGTTGCTGCGTTATTGCCTGACTGCGCTTAATATAATGGCTCTACTTGGCGCAGTTTAATAATGCTTTTAAGTGGACATTCATTATTTAATATTTTTCTATTTAAAGGGAAATTTCACAATGAATTACAGATATTTTAGCAATTATAATGTAAAGAGGTGTTACGGCCTAAACACATCTATATGCCTGCATATAATTGCTACTTACACTTGAAGAAAAAAATTTTTAGTTTTGAGTTGTGACTCGTTATGATTTAGTGTGCGATATATAAATTATGGACATTTATTCGAGTTATACGGCAGAGTTTGGGTTTCAAATATGTTTATGAATTATTAAAAAAAAAATTTAACAGTTTCGTATCGAATGAGTAGTTTTTTGTATTGTTTTTATTTGTCTTTTTTTTAATCTTTCCAAAAAGAATTGGAGGATATATTCACTTTGTCATTCCATGTGTAACGCAGCAAAATATCCCTCTGAGACTCCATAAAGTAAATATATTTTTGATCAGTGATAAAATCCAAGACGATCTGAGCATGTCCGTCCGTCCGTCTATGGAAATCACGATTCAGTCCAAACGAAAAGAGCTAGACTCTTGAAATTTGGTATAAATATATCTTGAAGCATAGCACAGGTTATGTTCGGAGATGACCCACATCGGGTAAGAGGGAAAAAAGTTCCCCTAAGAAGAACTAAATATGCCAACCCCTAAAAAACCAAATTAATTTAAAAAATGTTTTTGTTATTTTTGTTAAGCAAATGAAATATTTTTATGCCAAAGAAGGTCCAACGCGTTAAACTTAGAGCCATAAAATCAAACAAATTAATGTTTGCACTTCGCCCCCTTTAGTGGGCGTTATTATATGCAAAAATTGTGTAAAAATTTAACAAATTGTAATACTTAAGCCTACATTCCTTAAAAATAAAATTTTTAAGCTTTTATGATGAAGCGGAGACGTAACCTAATCCTTCTCTGCCCTAGCCCCCTCCTCCTCCTCCTTTGCCCTCCAAATGACTCTATCAAACAAAACAAAAAAATTTTACACTTAATTATCTTAAAAATTTATTTTTAGTGTTTTTGGGCAAAGGTGAAATGGCTCCCCCACGGCCCTTGCCAGAGTGACCCCGACGAAATAGAGTTTTGATACCCTCTAAAAATAACTGGACCCCATAAAGTATATAAATTCTTGATCAGTGATGACGTCTAAGACGATCTAGCAATGCCCATACGTTCGTCTGTGGAAAACATGATATTGTCTATTTTTGAACCCCGCCCCCTTTAGTGGGCATTAAAGTTACATATTACTTATATGAAAAACATTTTTGTAAATACTTAACAAATTGTATTCCTTAAGCCTGCATTTATTAAAAATTTAATTGATAAGCTTTTAGGACGAAGGTAATATGTTCTCTGGTCTTCTTCTGCCCTACCAGTCCACTCGTCCTTTGCCCTACAAATGAAATTAATTTTAATAAGAACTAAAATAGAGTTTTTATTTACGAAGTATTTGGAGGGCATTTAAGATTCGACTTGGTCGAATATAACGTTTTTACTTGTTTTTTTTTTATTTATATTTTTCTTGTTATAATAATTCTTATTTCCGTTGTGGCAATTTGTATATGGTCTCTCCGTGTAGGCTGAATTTTACTTGGAACAGGGCTAGATTGTAATAACAGATACTAATACAGTGCGACATCAATTCACACCAGCGTATGACAGCAATACGTCAGTCAATAACCAGTCCCTCAACTATATATTGTTGTAAACTCCCTGTGGAGGTTCTCAGTTAAAAAATAAATTTGTAATAATAAAAATAATAATATATACCGACTGCGAGCCTTCTTGATATTCCAGTGACACTCATCGCAAGGTGTTTGCAATGCATCCCTTAATCCCATAGTGCAATATTCACCTACAATAATTAAGTTTTCACTTTCTAAAAAATTTAAAAATTGCTTAGGCTCCAAAACACTTGAAACCAGTTGTGTAATATAGGGTCCGCAATCTAACGGTTTTTTTTTCAACTAGTGCTTATTTCGTGAATTGGTAACGCTTTTTTTTTGGATTTAAAATAGAAATAAAATCTAAAGGGAAATTCTGTTAATTAGATCATTGTTCCCATATTAAGTGAAACGACAACCCAAGAGTTAGGCAACAAACCTGAAAAAAATTAAGAGACCAGCCAGCTAAATATTTTATTATATAGGGTCCCCAATCTAACTTTTTTTCCTTCAACTAGTGCTCATGTCTGATTTGACAGATAATTAGTTTTATCCTTCCGCTGAACGACTATGGTTGTGTATACGCTTGAAAAACGCTGGGAAAGTGGGCCTGCGATCGACTTACAACAGATGCCGATTTTGTAAAAAAAATCATCTTTTCAGATGAAGCTCATTTTGATCTTGGCGGGTGTGTAAACAAGCAAAATTGTCGCATTTGGGGCACAGAAAACCCGCACGCATACATTGAAAAGCCGACGCACCCAAAACGAGTCACTGTTTGGTGCGGACTTTGGTCCAGAGGCATAATTGGGCCATTTTTCTAAGAAAATGAGCACGGAGTGGCCGTTACAGCCAATGGCGATCGTTATCGGGCCATGTTGAACGAATTTTTGTTCACAAAAATTTAAGAGGAGGATATTGGCAGTGTTTGGTTTCAACAGGACGGCGCTACGTGCCACACACACTCGATGTTTTGCATCCTGTTTTTGAAGATCGCATTATCAGCCGCAGAGCTGATGTCGTTTGGCCACCTCGGAGCTGCGATTTGACACCGTTGGACTATTATTTGTGGGCTGCTGTCAAAGAAAAGTGATACGCCGACAAGCCAGAGACAACTGACGCTTTAAAGGACAATATTCGTGAAGCCATTGGTGAAATACAGCTGCACACAATCGATAATGTGCTTAAAAACTGGACCGATCGTGTAGGAAATGAAATTATTTTCCATTAATAACCGGAAGGATTCTACTTTCAAATAAAGAAAGAAAGTTGAGAAAATATTCAGTAGTTTTTTTAATAGCATTTTCAAACAAAAAAGTTATTTGGCGGACCCTATAGTTTCTCTACATAAAAAACAAATTAATTAAGTAAAGAATTGAACTAATTTTTTCATAACTTAAAACTTGATATATAAAAAGGCACACAATTTTTTCTATCAAAGTATGATATGTGATGGGCTACAAGCAGAAACTGCCATTTTCGCAAAATATGCATTCATTGCTGCTCATTAAGGAACTATAAACTTATCACAGGTTAGTTTTTCCAAAGTACAAAAATGTTACAACTGCCAAACCTCAGGCTTGAATACACAATAGTTTGAAATTATTGTAAAAAAGAAATGATGGATGAGAGTTAAAATCTAAAACTGGCAAAAGAAAAAAGAAGTTAGTGGAAGTGAATGCAAAAAATATTGTTAAATTAAAAATGACTACCAATAAATTTTAGTACAGCAGACTTTTCCTTTTTTTTGCATTTTTTATACCTCAAAGATATATTAACACGAGCACACAATTTGAAGTTTGTTTGGAACACTTTTTTTAGCACATAAAAGAATGTTCTCAGGAAAATCTATGAAAATAAAAAACTAATACAAAAAACTGGTTTTAATTGCTGTTAGAAATTCATTTAAAATCGTTTGTGTATTCGCTGGGTTATTTATAGATCTGTAATTGATTAACAAATGTTCAGATTTTATCTATTGGCTTTAGAAGAGAGCAAAAAAAAATAAGAAAAAACAACACGATTTTTGAAGGCAGGTGCTTTTCTTGGAAAATGATTAATGTGGCTTTTATTTGTATCTCAAGTGGAAATCAATTGATAAATATCATCATGTGTTGGATTACGCAAGAAAACTCTGATATTTCAATGCAAATGATTGCACAGGAAATTTACTTCTAAATCAATTTTATTCAATACCAGAATTCTTTTTCTCTTTTTTTTTCTTTTAATCTACGGAAACATATATAATCAATGAATGGACAAGCAAATGAAAATCTCATTAATAAAACAAAAGTCTGGCCTTTTTACTTCCAATTCAAAGACTTGTACACTTTTATTTAAAAGCGACACCAATAAGAAATCGTATTATTTATATGCGATACAGAAGGTTCCATCCAGCACTCCACACCAGCAGAGTTTGAAATTTTAATACAATGTAAAGAGTTAAGACATGCTGCTAAGCTCTGCATTACAAATTAAGGAAAAGAACTTTCTGTTTCCGCCACAATATTTTTCTCTTTGTCTGTTACATAAATGAGGTATAGGGGAAGAATTTTGGTAGCCTAAAGATTTAGTAATGGAAATTCTATTGGTGTGGTGCAGCTGAATATAAAATGTGCCTGGGGCTCATTGTATTGCCATAGTCTGAGTTTTAGAATGATCAATTATAATGTTCAAATTCAGCTAATTGACTTGAGTCATAGTTTTTGAAGATCACATTGCGACATGAAAATTGTCTTTGGGTGCTATTTGATCGGCATAAGAAATTAAAATGAAAATATGAGAAAATTATTTTTAGCAAAATCATTTTTTGTTTGTTTTTTTTGATGTGTTAACATCTATACGCGCGCCTCTAGGGCAGTAAACTATCAGTTTCAATACATACGCAAGTGTAAGATGTAAGAGTTTGTTTGTTCGTTGCTTGGCAGTCGTATTGAAAGTGATTATTGGGCGATTTTCATATAATTTTCCCACGCGATTTTCTCCGGAAATTCATAGCCGATTTTATTAATTTTTGAATTAAAACGCTAGTGCGGGTTTCGACGAAGAGTTTAGGCCAAAAATTAAGGCGATCCGATATCGGCGAGCGGAGATTTAAGTGTTTTAATTCGGAGTATTAATTTGGAGTAATATTAAAAAAGTGTTTTATGTTGATCTTCGGTTTTGTCTTATGCATAGCAAAGAGAATAGTGACGTGGTTATACGTACATATATAAAAATGAGATAGCAAGACAGCAACGTATGTAGCTTATGCACAAACATAACAATGTATGTATGTACATTTGTCTGTTGCTTTGCATTCTCTTTGTTTTTTGTGGGTTTAATATAAAATAAATAAACAAAAAGGTGTTAACACATCGCCCGTGAGTTCGAACAATCATTGATTTTTTTTATTATAAGCTGTGTTCCAGATGCAGCTCGAAACAGCCCGAACTCGCCCAAAGTTACCCAAATGCGTTCCAGATAACAATTTTTGTGCAATTTTTAGGAGAAAATGAGAGAGTATTTTTTTTAATTTCCTGTACAAAGTCGCCCGAACTATTTCTTTGGGTAAGTTTGGGTAAGAATTATATTATCAGCTGTTTTTTGTTTACATTTGAAAATAAAAAAGTAAACAGAAAATTTACAAATAAAGGAAAGAAGTTGTTAATTGAAAATTGGATAAAAGTAAAAATGGAAGATTTTTCAAAAAAAACTTGAAGTTGTTAGTACATTTGCGCATATTTGTCCATTTATTTAATATACAAAAATGCTTTTTCAGATTACTGAACACAGATTATGGACACATCAAGTGAGTCTGATGAAGACGACATGTTACATTTACAATGATGCTAATATTTCATTTCATGATGTTGAGCCTTATTCAGTGTATATAAAACCACTAAAATAAAAATTAATTTAAAAAGTAAGCAGCACTAGTTTTTCGAAATATATAATTATGGTTTTTTGCGTTCCAGCAAATTTGGGTAGATTTTGCACTTTGAGAGAGTAATTTTCCTTTTACTCTCATTAGCCGAAGCTAGCCCGAAATTGCTTGGAACAGACCTATAATTGGATTGATAATTTCATGACTTTTATGGAAATATTTTGTTTCGAAATTTGTTTATTGCTGTATTAAATTCAATTAAGATTGATAGGCTAATTGCTGGAAAATTAGTTTTATATTCAGAAAGACAACATGAGTCAACATTAGTCAACACACTTTCGTCATCAGTACTCATGTGTATCTTTATTTATCACCACTTTTATAGTTTTAATTTTTTAAATATGAATGACGGCTCGTATCCACTGGCATAAAGGAAAGTCAACAGTCATATCCACTGGCATAAAAGAAAGTCAACAGTCATATCCACTGGCATAAAAGAAAGAGTCGCTACACTTTCGTCATCAGTACTCATGTGTATCCTTGTTTGTCACCACTTTTAGGCTTTTAATTTTTTAAAGATGAATGCCAGTTCATATCCGTCGCAGCTATGAATTAGATAGTCCATTCGATTAATAAAATTTGTTACTACTTTTTGCAATAAATATGATCGATTTTGCTATAAATCAAATGTTAAGCGGACTATATAAAAAGAACTGTTTAGCTGATTAATATTTGGAAAAGGGCAAAAAGATATCAAATATAAATACAAGGTGGCGCAAAAGTAATCCTCCTATCAGAAAATGCTATAAATTTTGCGATTGGCACCTAATGTCAGTTCTGTTTTGACATTTGTGTAGTAAACACATGCGAAATACACGTTAATAAACAATGTTACACTGCTCAAGAACGCGGAATATTGGTGACTATTTATTTGACCAATAATCGGTCGGTGACTTTGGCACAACGTGAATTTCGTTTTGGCGATTTGCACTGGCCAGCAAGATCGCCTGATTTTACCGCTGTAGACTTCTTTTTGTGGGGCGTTTTGAAGTCGCGGGTTTATGTCAACAAGCCTCAGACTCTTGCAGCTCTTAAAGACAATATCCGTCAAGAATGTGAGGACCTATCGCCGAAAGTTTTAGCCAAAGTAATGGAAAATGCCATAATAAGGGCTCAAATGACAATCAACTGTGGCGGCGGCCATTTACATGATATCATATTCTCGACTTGATGTAAAAAAATTAAAAGACCAAATAAAAATAATCCACAAGAAGAATGAAAGTTTTTAAATTTTTTTTAAATTACAGCCAAAAAACATCGGAAGGTTATTTTTGCGCCACCTTGTATATTTGAGCAGATCGGAAAGTTTCTGAAGGATAACGTGTTAACTACAAAATACACAATTTTTCATCATATTGAAAATATCGTATATATTATATATATATTCGGATGTTCCACACCACGAGAGTGGCGTATGAGTCCCAGGAAGAGTTTGATATAACAAAAGAATATTTGTTTCTAAATGAAATTTATTTGTTGATGGTTAAGCCATGTCAAATGAAAATTTCATAATATTTGTTTCTTTTAGAAAAAATTTAGTGAAACTTTCCCGAAACTAAAAAACGGTAAAATATTTTTCCTAGACAAATAAAAACAAATAAACAGGAATTTAGTCCTGCACATGACTGATGCAACAACAGCAACGATTATTTTTATTCCCTAAAGCAATCAGTGAATGAGTGCATTCTACCCCAAATCGACCTAAAGCCATTTCTGAGTAAATAAATATTAGATTTGATTAAAATACGTCGCACAATTCCCTTCTTCCTCAATAATAATTCCATATTTCGAAAACTAAAATTAATTTCTGAGCATAAGAAATAAAGCGGCTAAGCTTCAAAGGAAAACTGAATGCACTTGTGTTATCAAAACTGAATTAAAATCTGCCATTTTATTAAAAGAATTTTATAAATTATAATCAATAAATGACCAAAGGAAAGTGTTTTTACGCAACAACTTAAAGAGGCGAACAACAACCAGCCAGAATAAAGAAAACATGCAGCCAACGAACTGTTAATGTTATTAAAAATAACAACTCGGCAATGATACAACAACATCAGTGTAATTGTTGACTTTGGCTTGCCTATAATTTTCCTGTTCATTTATTGCCAGCAGAGAGAGTATGAGGAAAACATGACGCAACAAATAGACGGACTGAAGGTCTAATGGACAAATACACTTGGCAATAAAAGCAGTTCTCTTATTTACCCGTTTATTATATAAGAAAAATTATACACAGACATTGTGACGGCTTCCCAGGAGTAGTCAGGAAGACTTCCTAGAATCTCAAAACGTCGAGATTTTGATGACAACTCGATTTCTTCTGATTAGGATAATATCAGTAACTTTCCACTTTCTTGAAAATTTGCAATTTTCTTAGCGGAGGTTAAAAAATCACTAATACAGAGTCCTTAAATATTCAAAATTTTATTAGAAATATTGAAAAAAAAATGTCTTTTAAAAAATCTTAAATAAGTTACATTAAATGCTGTTGGCTGAAGTAGTAGAACACGAGACTATGAAGCGGAGGGTCGTGAGATCGAGCCCGCGCTGAGTCATGAAATATTGTGTTGAATTCTTCTAAACAGCATTAGTGCGTGGTTGTGTTAGTTGTTGCCAGCCTGTTTCAATGATGAAGGCATAGTCACTGGTCACTGAACATAATTGGCAGCGACTGACACTATCATGTACTAAAAAGCAGAGTAACAGCACCCACCTTCGTCGGCCCTGTAGCAAAAAATTAGCCTGCGAAGTAAAAGGTTGAAATAGCTACAAAAACAACTGTCTATCTTCTCATCTTTCCTAATCTGTCCCCTCAATACTATCCCCTCGTTTTCAGTTCCGGCGCAATGCATTGCATATATACGGGTCATCCCCTGAGTGCTGGTCCAAGATAAAAAAAAAAAAATTATTAAATAAATTTTAAGATTCGAAAATTTTTCCCAAAGGAAAGTCAATATCAGTTTTTTAATTATTCAATATCATTATACACAACAGAGCAGAATAGCTGTTTTCGAAAGCCGCTACACTTTCACCATCAGAACTCATGTGTATTTTGTTAATCAGCACTTCTTAAGTTGTTTAGTTGAATATGATAATAGTTTATTATTATTTTCCCTTATTCCGTAAGTATTTGTCGACGACAATGTCAATATTATATAAAAAATAGGACAATTATTTACCCGTTGTCTGCATCAATTGTTTATGCCTAACAGCCTCTAGCTACTTTCTAGTCCTTAGAGAAAATTTTAAGGACATCAGCGGTGTTCAGTTAATCCCCACAATGAGTATTTCAGTTTCCCATTTTTGATATAGTCTTGACGTTGACGTCGACAAATAGTTACAGAATAAGGGGGATTATTTTTATTCTATTTTTTCAAACGCGTGAATATATTCAATATGGAAACTTTTAAACAATAAGTTTGGATAAATTTTTTTGCATCTAGTTTCTTATTTAGTTTGCTTGCAGTTGAAGGTTGAATTTTAATTTTTAATTTTAAACAGTAACTTCCTTATAACTTTGATTTTAAAGTTTTTGGGAATTTACCACAATTTATTTGTTAAGTAACAACTAAAATAAAACCTGATATGCTGAAGAAATAAAAGTATTCTCCAAAGACATACCAAGATTTCAGCAGACACATTGATTGATGTAATTCCTGCACATTGAAAATATTATTTAAATAAGTAAATAAATAGCCAAAAAGAAGTGTTTGGGTTAAATAAAGGGTCCGCCATTTAACGTTTTTTTTTCAACTAGTGCTTATTTCGTGAATGTTAGCTCATGTCTGATTTCACAGATAATTAGTTTTATCCTTCCGCTGAACGAATATGGTTGTGTATACGCTTGAACAACGCTTCGCTAAGTGGACCTTCGATCGACTTACAGAAGATGCTGGTTTTGCCAAAAAAAATCATCTTTTCAGATGAAGCTCATTTTGATCTTGGCGGGTATGTAAACACGCAAAATTGTCGCATTTAGGGCACAGAGAACCCCCACGCATACTTTGATAAGCCGACGCACCCAAAACGAGTCACTGTTTGGTTCGGATTTTTGTCCAGAGGCATAATTGGGCCATTTTTCTTCGAAAATGAGCAAGAAGTGGCCGTTACAGTCAATGGCGATCGTTATCGGGCCATGCAGCCATTTGAATGAAATTATTTTCCATTATTAACCGGAAGGATTGTACTTTCAAATAAAGAAAGAAATTTTAGAAAATATTCAGTAGTTTTTTTTATAGCATTTTCAAAGAAAAAAAAAGTTATTTGGCGGACCCTATACTTGCAGCTGATGACTTTGCAAAATGTTTGAAAGCAGCAAACACTATCCGTTAGTAGGAGGCTACACAGTGCCATGCTGCAGCTGACCAAGGAATTTGTTTTCAAATTTTTCACCATCATCATTACATCAATAAAAGGCATCAATCAATTTAACGGTATAAAGGCAGAAAGGAAAAATTGCCATGAGTTCTCGAAAAGAACAACATGAATGCAGAAGAAAAATGTTATACGCAATTTTCCCAAATAACTGAATTTTTAGTAAAAAAAATTTTTTTATTTAATACATTAATTACATCATCGTTAATTTAACTGATTGCAGTAGGCTTTTAAATTCTATTGAAATTTAAGAAATTTTTAATCAGGCTTATGTTTATTGATTTTAAATTGAATAGCACAAGAATCGCAAAGTTGTACTCTAAAAGAATGAGACGTGATTAATATTTTCACAGCCAAAGAAAAAACCAACATTAATTTAATTGTAATCCTGCTGATTGTCTTTCCTCAACATTTTATAAAAGATTAAACTAATTAGTTGAAAGGGTTTTGAATAGATCCGCCCCTTAATAAACACTTACAGCAGTATTCACAAAAAAGTAAAGTAGACTTGATCAACACTTTAAAATAAATTCTCTATGAAATTTTTACTTTAAAGCACACTTGAAGTACGCATTAATTTTTGTGAATACAGAAGTTAGATTTTTCTTTAAATCTTTTTACAAATGAAGTTGTGTGACAAAATGAAACTTTTAAGTCTTAACTACAATTTCCAAATATATAATTTGTTAATTTTTTCAACGGGCTTAAGTTCGAATCTGCATGACTGCAAATTATTTTTTATTATTTTATTAATAAATGAATTTGTTCAAATTCTATTTTATTAATTTATATTAAGATTGGAATATTAAGAATATTTTTCAATAATCATCAAACCAGCAGAACGGATCAGTACTGATTTCGAGGCCGCTACGCCATCTCATCAGCGTTCTTTGTTCAATTTTTCCACTTTTGCCAGTGGTGCTAGTCAGTAGGAATATCAACTATTTAACCAATATTTTAACGAAAATTTAATATGAGAAGTTACCACATTCATATTTTTAAGTTATTAAATTTTTTGGTTAGTACGAAATTCCCCAACCCTGACGATTAATATTCCCAGTATTCCATGATCTCTTTCGCTTTTTCCAGAGCCATCGGCTGCTGATAACTAAAGCTTCTTTGTTATTTTATGTTCAAGTAATTGAATTTAGTTGTCAATTTACAATGAACAAGTGCGCGTGCCCCCGCAATGTTTTAAATTATGTATGAATTTTTATTAGTCGAACTTTCTTTTGTAAATTGTTAATTTTTTCAACGGGCTTAAGTTCGAATCTGCATAACTGCAATGATTTTTTATTATTTTATTAATAAATTCATACATAATTCAAATATATAATTTTAACATTAATTAAATTTTTCAAACCCATATAATTTTATTATTTTTTTTATTTATTTATTTATTTTTTTTTCGGAAGTTGCTACTCTTCTATAATCAGTACTCCTGTGAATTTTCATGCATTAATTTGATTTAAATTAACTTTAATATCTTTTTTTTTAAGTGAATGTAATTAAAAACATTAAATTAATTGTGTCCTATTAAAAATTGATAATTTAATTTCATATTTTCTTTACTTTTTAGGAAGCGCTTATATTGTAGCTGTCGTTGTTTAGATGGTCCACAAATACGACTGGGAAAGCTATAATAAAGCGTGTTTGTTTAGAGTGTCACAACACCAGAGCAACGTGTGCAAATTGTTGAAATTTTCAAACAAAATTATTGCTCTGTTCGTCAGACTCATCAGGCAATTCTTGCATTTTATGGCGTACATAATCGTCCTTTAGAGCGGCTGATTCGAAGAACAATAGATCGTTTTTGGACCACATTTACTGTTACTGATCTCATGTGCATCCCGGCTGAGACGCCGAACAGTGCGCACTGAAGAAGATGTAGCCGCTGTACAGAACAGCATTGAAGATGATCCTAATCAAACAATTTGTCACCGTTCTCAGCAACTGGAGTTGTGTCCTTCTACTTTATGGAAGATTTTTGTAATGGTTGAAAATTGGTGTTTCAGATTGCACCTGCTACGCACCAGCCGTGACGGCCACTTGGCAGAAATCATATTTAAACATTAATTTCATAAAATTTTCTTTCCGTTTCATTTATATTAAAAATATATTTTCTTGTTTTGTGTATATTTTTACTTATCCTTAACGAAACTAATAAAATTATAAAATAAAAAATAATAACCTTAAGCCGGTGTAATTAATGTGTATTAATAAAAGACTCTGTAGTCGACATTCGATATAAATTTTAATTGCTGTAGTTTTCATTTTCACTACATAATTAATTAATTTCATATTAATACTTAAGCACATAAAATATTTTTATTTTCCATATAATAATTCTCAAGGTTAAATCAAACAAATGAAAATGCCAACAATTGCATTGAAAGTATCACATGAGTAGAATCAATAAAAAGCCATTTAAATAAACATCAAGCTTTTTTTAGTCTTTGCAATAAATTTCCAATATATTAAGAAATATAAATTAAAGCAAAATTAAAAAAAAAATCTGAAAACTAGTTCTTGAAATAACCGCGTAGACGACAATAGTGATTTGTTTAGCCAGACATGAAAATCCTTGTCAACAATTCGTTAATCCACACTTGAAGATCTTCTTTAAAAGCTCACTTGTTCGCATACATTGGCCTCCTCAGACATGGAGGAATACAATCATAAAGATTTTCCTATTTTTAGCATTTTAACAGAAACAGTAAAACGCATCATATTTTAGAGACATGAATAGCTCTAGTTTATCTCTTTTGTTTTTATTGCGTACGCAGCTTTCTTAACCAACTAACCAGCCAGCCTCAGCCAAAGTCTTTAAGAATGCCATGGCGAAATGACCTTGAATAATGATAATTAATACCAGTATAAAGACATTTTTTTTTTCGTTCTTGTGCCTGCACCACTAAACCTACTACAAAAAAAAGAATATAAAAAAAAAGAATATTTTTATGCGGTTTTAGCATCGAAACTCTTTTAAGGAAACTCGTTGGAACCACAACGATACCGCACCTATAGCAAAATATCATTAAATAAGTTTTAATACAA
Organism: Linnaemya tessellans; assembly: GCA_951800035.1. NCBI lineage: Eukaryota > Metazoa > Arthropoda > Insecta > Diptera > Tachinidae > Linnaemya > Linnaemya tessellans. The sequence continues at coordinate 147,615,050 of OX637532.1, forward strand.
GTGCGTTTTTATGATTAGTATGGAATAGTGTTGTCAAACGATTAACAATAATACGAATATTCGAATAATATTTTTTAAGTTCTAGTTAAACGTTCCTAGTGCTCTCAAATAAAGGACTTGTACCTCAGTTTCATTATTGAAATAGAAAAGTAGGTTTATCCCAGTTTTAGTTTTTTATAAAATTCGTTGCCTTAATAATGCAATCAGTTCCATCGATCCTCACTGAATAAAAATAATTGTCATGTTCCAATTACCATACTATAATCATTAGAGCATGATAATGGTAGCCGACAACAAAAGCCGTTGGCTACAATCGTCGCCTCGTAGTCAGCTTCTTAATTATTTGTGAGACGGCAACTACATTGTCAACATCTCATTTTAGTGCTGCCACTTTAACATATAAAAAAGCGCTTATACTAAATCTATTTTTAGACCGAAACAAAATATGAAAATGAGTTTATGAGTTAATTCATTTGTGAACTAACTAACGTCTTTTATCGATAACGGCTATCAAATATATACAAAATTAGAGTATTCAAAATAATGGAATTTTTACTTGAGAAGTCAGATACAAAATTTCTAAATTTAATAACACTTGCAATAGGTGATTAAATTTGAAAAATATGTCTAACAATAGATACACATTTTGGAGTACTTTGAAATGATACCAATATCGTTTATATGGGGCCTATATTCTGGGAGTTATTACAAAAAATAATAATAAGTAAATAAAATTAAAAAATCAAAGCCGAGAGAGAACGCAAAAAAAATTAATAAATAAATATCACAAAATAATTTTTATTCTTGAAAGAGCTATTACATTTTTTTATTTTTTACAATTTTCATATTCTTAACCAGTTTGAAAATATTTTTATTTATTTAAAATGTTTCACTTGGCAGCACTAATTTATTTATTGTCGCCTATGAAACAAGGCGAATTCATACCAGGTGGCCTTAGTTCAGAAATTGGTGAACAGCTGTTACCAAGGCAAAGTTATTGAACTGTCAAATTGAACTGTTTTTGTGTGCGGCCATTGTTTTTTCCAAAGCATTTTCTTTGACAGTTCAATAAATTTTACACAGAGTTGCATAAACGAGTCCACCTTGTATGAATTCGCCTTGCTATGAAAATAGAAATTAGTCTAATTTGACTACAACCACAAAAGTAGCACGGACAACAACCTGCCGTGTAACCGTTAAAATAATCATTCCCATATAAACAAATGTATTCTATTTCTGACAGGTTGTAGTCGGTAGCCTGCTGTCGTGAATGTGTTTAATGCATAATGTGACCTCAATAGCTGTAGAGTCCCTCTTTCTCTCTCTCTTCTGTAGCGATAAATAAATATTCACTAGCATTGACTAAAAGCTTAAAAACAAATATTTTAAATAATCCCATTGTTTGTGTAAGGAAAACCTGGAAAAATTTTATTCGAATAATTTTACGTACGAATAAGGCAAAAACTCCAACTCTAGTATTTAATAGTGATATTAAAATTATATTTAAAATCTATTTATGGCTTAAAGTGACATTAAATACAAAAGTAGTTCATGCATGACAAAGTCAGTTTAAAAACAAAAGAAAAGAAAATCAGTCTGCCTTAGAAGGACACAAGAACAATTTATAAGTTGACATTTTTATTGAAATTTATATATATTTTTTTTCATTTTAGTGGGACACCGTCTAAGCGTTTGCATATTTATTTGGCGGTTTTTTTTCACATCTTGGATTTAAATTATATGCGGTTTAAAAATTTGTAATCGCTCGAGGAATATAAATTTTAATGTTTGCCAAGATTTCAATATTTATTATTTAAACCACTTGTATTAAATTTACACACAAAAATATATATGGCAAGGATTTACATTCGGCAATAAATTTAAGCGGAATTCGTTAAATAAATGCATTCCCTTAAATAGTTTAAACCCTTTTATACTATTTCCCGTAATAGAAGAACACAAAAATTTATTGTAGGTGTACGTAGATGTACGGCATTCGATATGGACCGAAATTTGTATATAAATTGTATTGAAATAATAAATAGAACAAAAACGAAAATCTTTTTGATGTTTTTCAAGCAAAATCAAAATGATTTTTTACAAATTATGTGGACAGTTTTTGAAAGGAATGTGTATTGTACCTGTGCAATAAATTTTTTTAAAGAAAACTCTTTAAACTTTACTTCTCTGTGCAGATATTATAAGTTTCGGTAATTGTTTGCTCATTTGGGTACCCCTCATGACATTTTTTTTTTAATTCTGCATAAATTTTAAAAATAATACTTTATAATTTTCTCAACAGGCTATAAGTTCAAATCTGCGAAACTGCCAATTATTTTTAATTTTTATTTTTGCTTAGTACGAAATTCTCCAACCCTGACAATTAATATTCCCAATATTCCGATGAATAACTGTCAAACACATCACAATATTTTTAATTTCACAAAATGGAAAAAAAATTTAGAAAGGGTATAACTTTGGAACGGTAAAAGCAAATTCAATATTTTTTTTTTGTAAATGACTCAGAATTTATCCACCTTTTAAACTCAATCATTAGTTTTTCTAGCTTTATAAGGAATTTTAAAAGTTACAAAGCATTATTTTTAAAATTTATGTAAAATTTACAAAAAAATGTCATAAGGGGTACCCAAATAAACAAAAAAATAACCGAAACTTATAATATCTGCACAGTGAAGTAAAGTTTAAACAGTTTAAAACAATTTACTTTGTAACAAAGAAATCGTGTTAATGGGCCGAGTAATGAGCAAAATTCAAAAAAAGTGGAGAAAACCCGATTTTTTTGTTAAATTCGACTTTAGCAACCTCTAAACCTCTTCCAAAATATCTGAAAAAAAAATCACAAAAATACTTTACCCTTTAAGTTTTCAAAAAATGCTGGAGCACCTATAAAAATTTAAAGAAAATTTTTTTTGTTACACACTACTGTGCATATAAAAATTCTCTCATTACAATTTAAAGCAAAAAAAATTATGTATGGGAAGGTAAATTTAAATTTCAATTAGCAGAGACATAAACCAAAAGTTGTACCAAACCTATACTGCAGTTAACAGATCGCTGTTACTCACTTATCTTGATTTAAAAAAAAATTTTACTCCAAATGTTTGGTTTAGTTCAACTTTCGGTTTGCGAACTTGCTAATATAAATCTATCTTCACACAAATTAGAAATATAAAATTTCACTAAAATCCAAATTTCTCTATTAAAAATCTAACTGTTAAGGGTTATGGCCATTGGACGTGATAGAGGACCACAAAATAAAACAATTTCTAGTCGCCCACATGTTTCCGTTTTCCCAGGACCCCGGCTTATCCTGTCTATCGGCATAGCTATACCAAAGTATTAATATATTATAAAAGCCATAGATCTGGTTACCTGTGCCGTTAATTTTTTTCAAGGTTGGTCCAGATATGTGGCCGGTATTTCATTTGGAATACAAACACTCGGATCTCGTTAGCGTACTTGGTTTATGTCTAGGATTATACATTTCGAAATTTATCTTCATACAGGTCGAAATTTTTAAGTAACTGAAAACAAATTAAGCAGCATGCTAAAATGCAATTTCAATTCCATAAAACACGTTGTATACAATATGAATATGAGATCATTTAAGAAATTATACTGCAATAGCGAAAGTAGTTATGAAATCTTCTCAATTATTTTTGCACCTGTATTGAAAACGAGTGTTATTAGAACTGAAATTATATTGGAATTTCATTCAAACTGCTCAGAGTATTTTTTTTTTAATCATTTAACAGACCACCGATCATCAATATAGAGGTACAAGTAATTTCATAATATTCTTATGTTTTTGATTTTACTCATGTTTTTCAACCATTCCCTTTTATGGCTCATACCCAGCAAACAATTTCAGTTGATTTTATTTGAAACATATTGATTTAAAAATGTTCTCAACTTTTAAGTGTTTCAAATTTCAGTTGATTTTATTTGAAACATAATGATTTAAAAATGTTCTCAACTTTTAAGTGTTTCAAAAGCTATTTGAGTTATTTGTTTACATAGCAAAGGTCGCTGTGTTAAAAAAATGCCAAATCATCCCAAATCAATTTAAGTTAAAATTAAACCAAAAATAAAACTAGAAGTGTCACTCAGGGAATGACTGCTATTCGTGTAATGCATTTTAGCATGTTTCAGTAGGTTGTTGTGGCGTCCACCATGTTTTTTCTTTGAGTGTTGAATTGGAGACCATCAGCAATTTGTTAGTAATAAGTTTCTCACATGCCATAGGTATTTTCTTTTTTTTATCTTAATAAAATTAATAAAAGTGTAAGTTGTTATTTTAAGTAAAACTCGTATGAATGAATAGATGGTTGTATGATACAAGTATGCGCTTAAATATAATGCACTTATACATACAAACACATTAAGGTAATAGATGTTTTTAGTCTCCTTCCTTGTGTTGCCTTAATAATGCCATAATTATACGTTACCTGGCCGTCTGAGCTGTTGGAAGGTGTAAGAAGTTTTTAGTTTCTAACGGTTGGTTTAAATAAAAATGTTTATAGTTAGACGAGCACATTGAAACAGTTAAAGACATGCATTAATTTAAACAATTTGCAAATTGAAGGGTCATTATTGAGTATAAAAGTTTTTTCCATGCAAACAGAAGTTACATTCACACGCTACGAGGACGTTTCAGTATAGACTTGTATTTCTATTTTATTATGCCACTATAAAAGCTATTCTCATTTTGTATTAAAATATTTTCTGTATCAGGTGGAATGGTTTGTGGAAAAATTGTAAATATGTTTGAGTATTCCTAAGCGCCATGACTTATAATGTCATAGTCAATTAAGTTGCAGTAACTAAATACTTGTATACGCAACTATTTTAAGAAAATTGCAAAATTTTATGCTATTTAGGGATTTTATTATTCTTAGTTATCAATTTAAGAATTTCATACTTTTGTGCAAATTTGGATCACCCTTGACCACTCAATAAGATCATTTCCATAACAAAACTATGGCTATGTTATTACTCGGATCTTAAAATACATCTATGTCAAATTTCAGCTAATTCGGTTCAGCGGTTTGGCCATGAAAAGAGTTACCTTCATATTTATTATACTAGTAAGAAAAAAAGTGCAAGTCATCATAAAAAGTGCAAGTCATCATAAAAAGTGCAAGTCATTATAAAAAGTGCAAGTCATTATAAAAAGTGCAAGTCATCATAAAAAGTGCAAGTCATTATAAAAAGTGCAAGTCATTATAAAAAGTGCAAGTCATCATAAAAAGTGCAAGTCATCATAATAAGTGCAAGTCATTATAACAAGTGCAAGTCATTATAAAAAGTGCAAGTCATCATAATAAGTGCAAGTCATTATAACAAGTGCAAGCCATCATAAAAAGTGCAAGTCATTATAAAAAGTGCAAGTCATTATAAAAAGTGCAAGTCATCATAAAAAGTGCAAGTCATTATAAAAAGTGCAAGTCATTATAAAAAGTGCAAGTCATCATAAAAAGTGCAAGTCACTATGAAAAGTGCAAGTCATTATAAAAAGTGCAAGTCATCATAAAAAGTGCAAGTCATTATAAAAAGTGCAAGTCATCATAATAAGTGCAAGTCATTATAACAAGTGCAAGTCATTATAAAAAGTGCAAGTCATCATAATAAGTGCAAGTCATTATAACAAGTGCAAGCCATCATAAAAAGTGCAAGTCATTATAATAAGTGCAAGTCATCATAAAAAGTGCAAGTCATCTTATAAGTGCAAGTCATCATAAAAAGAGCAATTCATTATAAAAAGTGCAAGTCATTATAAAAAGTGCAAGTCATTATAAAAAGTGCAAGTCATTATAAAACGAGCAGGTCATTATAAAAATTGCTAGTCATTATAAAAAATGCAGGTCATTATAAAAACTGCGATTCATTATAAAAACTGCAAGTCTTCATAAAAAGTGCAAGTCATCATAAAAGGTGCAAGTCATCATAAAAAGTGCAAGTCATTATAAAAAGTGCAAGTCATCATAAAAAATGGAAATCATCATAACTTGCACTTTTTATAATGACTTGCTTTTTTTATGATGAGTTGCACTTTTTATAATGACTTGCACTTTTTATGATGAGTTGCACTTTCTATGATGACTTGCACTTTTTACGATGATTTGCATTTCTTATGATGACTTGCACTTTTTATAATGACTTGCACTTTTTTATAACATTTCAATCCTTTAAAGCACTAATTAAGAGGAGTAGTTCACTTTCCATTTCAAGTGAGACATGAAAAGAACTCAAACAGCATGAACACTCTCATTAATAACATGCAAAATCTCCTTTAAAGGATGATCCTTAATATATATCTTTCCTGCAAGCTGGAGTGATCATGTTCAAAACTTAGAATCTTCGCCACCAATTACGTGAAACCGTTTGCTTTAGTCAAACGTATACCCTCCAATTGGTTAATTCAATTCCAATATATTTTTATTTAGCCCAGTAGCCATTTATTCCTTATTGACTAAGAGAAGAGCTGATGGCCTCTTTAGTAAGTGATGTAACTTATAAAAGTTAATTAAAAGAATATATAAAAAATTTGAAGAAAATGTTATTAAAAGATAACTGTGTTTGGCATCTACTTAAAGTACAACTGAAGGCAAATAGTTTCTAAAACACTAAATAAATTTAATTAGCAAAATAATTGTCAAATCCGAGTTGCATGTTGAAGAAAGTTGCATATGTTTTCTCTTACACTGACGCTTATGACTGCATATTGAAAAATAAATCTGGAAACAGTAAACTTTGAGAGACATGTACATCTACACACATACACATGTACGAGTATGTGTATGTGCAAGCTGTAATACTTCTCTTTAATCATGTGTTCACTGTGCTGGTGCTTAAGCGACATGAGAGACGAACCACGCACAGTTTAACCTTAAATGTCTGCTTATTTATGCGCATCTACGCATACTTATTTCAAATTCCCCACGGAAAGAAAGTCCATAATTTCGTATAACGGAACGAATGAAAAATATTTCCAAAGACAAAACCGAACATCATTTGATCTATTGGCTTATTGCCTAGAATTTCAACAAAACAATATTTTTGTTTCTACAACTGTGAGAAAACATTACAAAAGCAAGTACATACAAAGTTGTTGGTAAGACAACACTTGACTTGCAAAAACAAAACAAACGGACAAACAGACAAACAAACAAAAATAGTCAACGAAATATGCCTGCATACACGGGCACCTTAAGCACACAATTTTCATAAATATTCAATTTATCATTATTAAAGTAGACACAAAACTCTACGCGTGACAAGTGAAAAGAAAAGAAGTTCACATGTGAGTGGGTTTCAGGCAAGAAACATTTCTGAATAAATACTCCAACACGTAAAAGTTGTCAAATCTTGCACTAACAACGGAAAATAGAAATGATGAATGCGTATGTCCAAATAATTAGTGTCACCAATTTGGCCAGTAACTTGGAAAAACCTAAATGAGAGTTATTTGAATTATGCTTTTGAGGCTTAAAAGAAAATTTGTAATATCCTGGGTTTTAGTTGCACTATTTGTTTTCTTTAACCCACAACGCATTATTTGATAATTATTGTTCAGTTGAGTCAGGAACGTGGTTAATATCAAAGTCTATAGCCAAATATATTCATGAGTACTGATGATGAAAATGTATCAACTTTCGAAAATAGCGTTATCTCTGCTCTCTAAGTGGGAGATTAAATTAATGTTGGTTTTCCTTTGTTCCTTGGAATATTTATCAAGTCTTTCTTAATTTGGTATATAATTTTTTTATCTCGGACCAGCGCTCAGGAGATGTACCCCACATTTGCAGTGCACTGCGCCGGACCTAGAAAGTAGGGGACAGATGCAGAAAGATGATTAGACAGAGAATTTTTTTTTTTTTGTTTTAGCTATTTCAACCTTTTTACTTAGTCGGATAATTTTTGCAACAGGACCGACGAAGGAGGATGCTGCTGTTACTCTGCTTTTTAGTACATGATCGTGTCAGTCACTGCCAATTATGTTCAGTGACCATTGCTTTGCCTTCATCACTGAAACAAGTTGGCAACAACTAACACAACCATGCGCTAAAGCTGATCAGAAGAATTCAGCACAATATTCATGACTCAGCGCGGGGTTGAACTCAGGACCCTTCGCTTCATAGTCTCGTGTTCTACTACTTCAGCCAACAGCACCCTCACTCAGCATTATGACTTTCAGTCTACAAAATTCAAAAAATAATTTCATTCCATTTTATTGCAAAATGGTAACAGCGTTAAGAAATTATGGAAAACTTAATTTGCGTAATAAATTTGCTGCTTAATTAAAATTGCCACTCACATTTCAGAGCAGAAATGAAAAGTTTATATGCTAAGAGATGCAAAATAGAGTGATTTCTCTCATAATAAAATTTCAAATTAATTGTTCATTAATAAAATGAAACGAAATCTGTAAAAATTAAAATTTATGTTTGCCAACAACCGTTGAAATGTTTTTATTTCTTTTAAAATTAAGAGCAAATAAAATGAAAATTTATGTACAAACAACAAGTCGATAAAAATAATAGAACAATAAACAAACACAAATTATTTTTATCGCATGTGTGATCAAATAATCTGATTGTTGAAATCATAATTTGAATTCAATTACCAGAACAACTTGCAATTGTCTAAAATTGCCTTAAATTGAAATTACGGACACAAGCCACGTGATTTTTTTTTGCAAAATTTACAAATTTTCTTAGCTGTCTTCCTTCTCTGTGTTATCTGCCCACACTTCTCTGAGACAACATTCAAATCATAACATATTTAACACAATCTCAAGTAAAATTCATTTCAGATCAAACAAGATTCTTACATACGAGTACTTGGATGTATAAAAGATGCGAATGTGTGTGCAACTGGCAAAATCAAAACATTGAGTGAGTTGATTCCACTAACCCAGCGAGCAAAAGTTTTGTCATTTTGTCAAACATTTTTTGACAATTTAATTTGTTTAGCACAATAAAATTCTTGGCTTTTAAATTGTTGTTAAGCGGCCCAACCACTTGCAATATAACTGTGCAATTTTTCGTATTGTACAATCATATCTCCAATGTATGATATTCAAAGGTGGCACAATATATATATTTTATTTTTTTTTAGGAGTAGGACCAGCACTCAGGGGATGACCCCTACATATGCCATGCATTGCGCAGGAACTGAAAACGAGGGGAAAGTATTGAGGGGACAGATTAGGAAAGATAAGAAGACAGACAGTTTTTTTTAGCTGATTCAACCTTTTTTACTTCGCCGGCTAATTTTTGCTACAGGGCCGACGAAGGCGGGTGCTGTTACTCTGCTTTTAGTACATGATAGCGTCAGTCGCTGCCAATTATGTTCAGTGACCAGTGACTATGCCTTCATCATTGAAACAACTAACACAATCATACTTGAATGCTGATCAGAAGAATTAAACACAATATTTCATGACTCAGTGCGGGCTCGAACTCAGGACCCTCCGCTTCATAGTCTCGTGTTCTACTACTTCAGCCAACAGCACCCACATTGGCAGAAATCAACAGGCTTTTGATTTTTATTGTACAAACCAAAAGAAGTGTAATATAAATGTGTTGGCAACATTGTACAATATTTAACGCAAGCCTCTTCTTCATCACTCATGTCGCTTAACATTTTTATTTATAATTAATTAGTAATCAATATTTTTATTTTAAATTGAACCAAAACTTTTAATAAACGCAACCTCGCAATTTACTAGTCCCGTATGATTTTGTTTTGCTTATAGGTTATGTTCACTTTTTTTTAAGAAAATCACGCCATATTTTATTTGAAAATATTGTGACACTTATTGCACAATATAGGGCACAATGAAAATAATATCATGATTAAAATGTACAATTATATTGTATAATTGATGGGCCGTTTTAGAGATAAATTCACCGGAATTAAACCCATAACCATCAGACTGAAATGTATGGTGTTGCTGTCAGTCATAGCGACACCCAAATATTTATCCAATTTGCAGAAAAATTCCTTTGTTTCCCATTTAAACCTCTAGTAATTGAAAATATATTCGACAAGTTTCTTATCTTTCAAATTATGTGTGAATTTTTATTAGTCGAACTTTCTTATGTAAATTGTTAATTTTTTCAACGGGCTTAAGTTCGAATCTGCATTACTGCAAATGATTCTATTTATTATTTTATATTAAGATTGGAATATTAAGAATATTTTTCAATAATCATCAAACCAGCAGAACGGTTCAGTACTGATTTCGAGGCCGCTACGCCATCTCATCAGCGTTCTTTGTTCAATTTTTCCACTTTTGCAAGTGGTGTTAGTTAGTAGGAATATCATCTATTTAACCAATGTTATTAACGAAAATTGAATATGAGAAGTTCCCACATTCAGTTTAACATTAATTGCGTTTTTTTTTCTACAAAAATGTAACACATTTTTAAATATTTTCTAAAAATTTCCAATTAAACTCACTTTTAAACAAACATTTTTTTTTAAAAGAATGAATGGTAGACAAATTTCTAATAAATTCACTATTTTCAAAAAATATAATATTATAAATTTCCTTTAAAAAGTTAAATAAATATTGCACTTTTTTGTAAAAAAAAAAAAACAAACAACATAAGAGATTGTGTTTGCTGCGTTAATCTAGGCCACCTTATGTAACAAAAAAAAAATATCTTTAAATTACTTTTCCAAGTTTGTTTTTTCAATTTTTCTTGTGTTACGAATAGATGAAGGCTTTCTAGTATTTTTTCTTTTTTTTTGCAGTTGAGGTATTTTGTTGATTGCTCCAGTGTGGCTTTGCCGAGAGTTACAGTTTATTTAGGCAAAATTGTAGTGAAATTAAATACAGTCAATACCATCATTTAGTGCAATACAATGTGTTATTATGCAAGTGCAGTCCGATAAATGTCACGAACGTCAGCGACAATATATTTTATTATGAATTTTAAATGTGGACGCAACGAAGAAAACACAATGTGTTGAAAGCAACTCTACACGTAATATTGTCAGTATGAAATTATTTAAACTAAAATGAAAAGTAACTACAGGGTCCGCCAAATAACTTTTTTTTTAAATGCTATTAAAAAAAAACTACTGAATATTTTCTCAAATTTCTTTTTTTTATTTGAAAGTACAATCCTTCCGTTTAATAATGGAAAATAATTTCGTTCCAATGGCTGCCTCAGCTGGCTATGCAGTAGCCTACACGATCGGTCCAATTTTTAAGCACATTATCGATTGTGTGCAGCTGTATTTCACCAATGGCTTCACGAATATTGTCCTTTAAAGCGTCAATTGTCTCTGGCTTGTCGGCGTAACACTTATCTTGGACGGCACCCCACAAATAATAGTCCAACGGTGTCAAATCCCAGCTCCGAGGTGGCCAAACGACATCAGCTCTGCAAAACAGGACGCAAAAACAGGACGCAAAACATCGAGTGTAGCTTCGGCTGTGTGGCACGTAGCACCGTCCTGTTGAAACCAAATGTTGCCAATATCCTCCTCTTCAATTTTTGTGAAGAAAAATTCGTATAACATGGCCCGATAACGATCGTCATTGGCTGTAACGGCCACTCTTTGCTCATTTTCGAAGAAAAATGGCCCAATTATGTCTCTGGACCAAAATCCGCACCAAACAGTGACTCGTTTTGGGTGCGTCGGCTTTTCAATGTATGCGTGCGGGGTTTCTGTGCCCCAAATGCGACAATTTTGCTTGTTTACATACCCGACAAGATCAAAATGAGCTTCATCTGAAAAGATGATTTTTTTTTTGGCAAAATTGGCATGTTCTGTAAGTCGATCGCAGGCCCATATTTCCCAGCGTTGTTCAAGCGTACACACAACCATATTCGTTCAGCGGAAGGATAAAACTAATTATCTATCAAATCAGACATGAGCTAAGTGTTACCATTCACGAAATAAGCACTAGTTGAAAAAAAACGTTAGATGGCGGACCCTTTATAAGTCCAAAACGCAAAATAACGAAAATAGTGTAACCAGGAAGCATGATTAGTGCCTTAGAAGCCCAAACGGACAGTTGGGTACCAACAGATAACTTCAGACTCCATCGGCTTATGAATGTAAAGGATGTTTTTTATAGAGTGACACAAGTTTAAATCATAATAAAACGAGGAAATATATATTTAATATCAATGAATAGGGCCCTTATTGCAAAGAAAATTTTATGAAATTAATGTTTAAATATGATTTGTGCCATGTGGCCGCCACGGCTGGCGCTTAGAAGGCGCAATCTGGAACATCAATTTTCAACAACTAAAAAAATCGGCCATAAAGTGGAAGGACACAACCCCAGTTGCTGCGAAGGACGACGAATTGATTGATTAGGATCATCTTCAATGCTTTCCTGTACAGCGGCTACAGCTTCTTCAGTGAGCAACCGTTCGGCGTCTCACGGGATGCAAATGATCAGTAACAGCGAATGTGGCCCGAAAACGATCTATTGTTTTTCGAACTAGCCGCTCTGAAGGACGATTATGTACGCCATAAAAAGCAAAAAGTGCACGATTAGTTTGACGAATTGAACAATTATTTTGATCAAAATTTTCCACAATTCGCACGCTTTGCTTTCACAGTTCCCGTTTCCACTCTTCACACACAAATAATTTATATGCTGCGCAAAAAAAAGAACCATATTTCGGGATAATTTTGATCATATTCCGAGTTAAATGCCTCTGCTTTTATGCAAAGAAAAAACGAACCATCAACATTCCCACAAATGTGAGAGAGAAGCAACTCAAATGTGTTTTACTTTTAAAAATCAAATTTAAGAATTATTTATGGCCAAAAAGCAAAAATAGCATGTTTAGATAAAACAAATGAATGCAGTAAAATTTAAAGCTTTCTGATTTCAATGTTACTTCAATGTTTACTACGATTTGGTACATTTTCCTTTAATGGTAAATCATACTCAGAGTTACAGAGAAACCAACAGCCGATAGAAGTAAAGCATCAGTGATCACAACGTGACTAATGTGATTATCTGTGATCAGTCTCTGCAAATTTTTTTGCTAATTTCTTTCACAGTAAGTTGTTTAATTTCTATTTTTAACGTCTTGAGGGTTCTTAATATATATAACTTGTTTTATTACTTTACTAAAAATCTCTGATTTGTTGACAATATTTTTAACTTTTTTGAAATAAAACAAATCAATCGAAATGATTTAATATTTTCTGGAAATTAGGCCGATAACAATTAATGCAACCTCTCGCTAATGCAGATCAGGAATATTCGATACTATTTAATGGCTAAGTACGGCATCAAAGCCAAACCCTTTAATCAGTTGGTTGTGGCATGATCATTGCAAAATTTTCAAGTGAAAAATTTTGTTCTCTAACAAAAGTATCATCAGGCACTTCATGCTTACGAGTAAAATAATGCTGTTCTCGTTGGGAAGCCAATAGTGAAGCCACATAATGAGTAGTGACTGATGGTGTAAATGTAGCGGCCTGCGAAAACAGCTATTCTGCTCTTCTCTGCAAATTGAATAATTTAAAACTTATGTTGACTTTCCTTTTTGCCTTGGCATATTTATCATGTCTTTTTGAATTTAAAACAAATTTTCGAACAATTAGCCAAAGAATTTAATAGAGGAAGAAGAAATTTTAAATAATTTTTAAAAATCTGATAACCATTTTTTATTAAATTTTAAACCAGTATTACTCCACCTCGGATCAGCGAAAGCCCAGATGGCTGTGCCACACAAGAGATTGAAAACGCAACCCCACGTCGTTCAGGAGTGTTCACTTAGGCCAAAATGATGTGTGGTAATCACAGCCGTGGCCACTCGCAACTCAATTCCAGTCGCATATCCCATGCCCATCTCTAACGCGTGCACATAAACGCGCATGACTTGAAGCAGGCAGAGAAAAAAAAGCCAGAGCATTTGGAAAAATGTTGACAAACACGAATTTCTAACAGTACATTTTATGTTTTTTCTCTTCTTTATTTATTCTTAAAAAACAGATTTAGAATATTCGTATTTAAGAAATGCAGCAGAATAAAAAAATTAAGGCATGTTCAACAACATGATGTTTTCTAATGTTGCTACATGTTGCCAGTTATGCTGACACAGGTTGTTTAGTTGTTGCGTTGGCTGGCCGGCCGGTTGTTTAGTTAACCGACTTCTTTTAAAGCAAGAATTATAAACAATCTGCTTGTATGTTTCTTTTGCTGGACGTGTGTATAAATAATTTCAACAACAACAAAAAAAGCCAGCTACGAGACATCGACTTTACGAACATGTGGCTACAAAAGCTTTACCCAAACTTTATTGTGTATTTATGCTTTATTAAATCTATATTGCAATACACAAACACACTCACACAAAAACACACACACACACATACATTCGCACTAGCTGATTGTGGTAAGAAAAATGTTACCAGCTCCGTTTAAGGAACATTTATTTATACGCACTGCCATAGTTTTGTTGTGTAATAGCGTATTTCGCATGTGCTGCATATCGCAGGCCAGGCCAATATTAGACGTTGTCTTCATCTGTCTTTTAAACAAATAATTTTGCCTGATAATTGAAATCTTTGCTTTATGCTACAGTACAACTGGATAAGAACGAACTGTTTGAAAGCAACAACAACAGTTTGCATTTTAGCGTGAACAACGACACACTTTGAAATCACTCTCACCTGCGTAATAAATTATTGCCTTAATCTCCATCAAGGAGAAATACATATAATAATTGTTAGCAATTTCTTTAAAGCTAAAATTATTTAAAGCTGAAATGCCAAAGCGCTGGTTTGAAAAACTTGTTGTGGTTTTCGATCAGCCTTTAGTTTTTAAGGCCATTATATGTTTAGTGAGTGCTGTTACATATTACCGCCCATCACACAAATCAACTTCAACATAACCCAACATATTCGAAGATCATTTAATTATAGGCTTTCTTTGGTATTTGATGTTGTTGTGGACAGCACAGAAAAATTTTTTTTTATTCATTTTTGTTATAGTATCCCTCCACAAAATATTGCACTTTTTGATATATTATGATTAAAACACTATCTGTTGGCACACCCTTTAATTTAATTTGTTGCAATTATGGTTGTAGTTTCCCTAAAATTATACCAGCTATTTTTAGATTTTTTTGTCTAATACTTTTCACTATATAAAAACCTGCATTCTGCTCACCGAAAACCGTTTGCTCCTCCTTCCTCTAACATTAATTTCTTTGGTACACGATCCAAAAAAAAAGTAGTTCGTTTTAAACAGGAACTCTTTACAACCGAAATCATATATCCGGTATTTTTACAATAAAATTTCCTTTATTTTTGTTTAGTACGATTAACGAGTAAATTGATGTTAACGATGTTTTTGTTTAACAATACTTTTTTGTCTTACCACATGTTTACCTTGTAAAAATGTAAAAAGAAAAAAATTATTTCATGCGTTTGGTATGAAATGTTTCTTTCTTTTTTTGTTGCCTGAAAAACCCACAAACACATGCGCCCTACTTTTGAGTTTCTTTGAATATGTGGATATTTTTGCATTAGAAATGTTAAACCTTTCACAACAGTCACCCATATTTTCTGTTTAATGCAAACTTTTCTGTGCAGCATTTCTAACTGAAAAGCCTATATTTCTAACTGAAAAGCCTATATTCAACTAGAAAATAGACAGACAAAAATTCTTTGGATAATTATGACCTTTAGTTATTATTAAAAATAAGTAATCAGGATATGCTGGTATTTTGATCCTCTTATTGAACATGGTGACGTGTCTTAAGTTGTTAAGTCATTGGAAGATAAACAAGCGACGAATTAGGCAGCCTTAATTTAAGTCAACTTATTGATTATAAGACCATTTGAAGGGTTTAAAACTAATTTTTTTCTACACATTTTCGAAAATATAACATTGCAATTAATTATTTTTATGAGAAAACGTACAATTATCAGTTTTTGATTATGTTCGAAATTTCGAACAAAAGTTCGAACTTGCTAATTCCACTAAAAGTTCATTTCCGAAAGTTTATATTTTGAAACAATGCACAAGGACATGTTTTTGATTATGTTCGAAATTTCGAACATAATTTCGAATTTTTGAATTCCAATAGAAATTCACTTCCGATGATTTGAAGTTTGTATTGTTGAAGTTTTCAATGCAAAACTTTTTCTTTTTCACCAAATTATTCGAACAACACTTTAAATTTTCCCCTAGGACTTTGTTTCTAAAACAAAAACAAAGTTAATATGTAATATGAATGTGATAACTTCTCATATTCAATTTTCGTTAAAATATTAGTTAAATAGTTGATATTCCTACTAACTAGCACCACTTGCAAAAGTGGAAAAATTGAACAAAGAACGCTGATGAGATGGCGTAGCGGCCTCGAAATCAGTACTGATCCGTTCTGCTGGTTTAATGACTATGAAATATATTCTTAATATTCCACTCTCAAAAAAAAATAAATTAATAAATAGAATGCAATCACGTTCATTTATTAAAAATAAAAATAAAATAAAAAATAATTTGCAGTTTCGCAGATTTGAACCTATAGCCTGTTGGGAAATTAACATCCTGTAATACAATTTACAAAAACAAAGTTCTTTTCAATAACCGAAATAAATATGTGTATTAATTTTTGAAGCCTTAAAAAAAGGAGATGAGCAATATTTTTCCCCATTTTCCTGAATATTAATAAAAATTCTTAAAAGTCAATTATTTTTGAACAAACAAAGTGACAGAATTATATTTAAAAGCATTTATATAGGGGATATGAAGAAATAAAAAATGTATGTCCATGTAACATTTCATTTTCATAACACAAAATATATGATATATTTCCTACTTCTCAAAAGTCAAATAACTAACGTGGCAGCAATAGCTGATGGCTGGCTAAATTGACGCAGAAGATGCTAAATATATGTGTGTAGTTGCCTGACAAAGCAACAGGTTGATGCCAACAGCGAAAACTTTGAAAACAAACATTAAAATGCGTTGTTGTTCTAACAATCATACGAAGACAACTCATACAAACATGTGTCTGCCATTTAATTTCATATCATCGTTTATACACAAGTAGTAAGTAAACTACGGGCTGGAAAAATATTAAAATCAAAAGCAGAGGTTTACTTAAGAAACAAATGTTGCTGCTGGCTAAAGATTACTTAGGCCCAGCTAAAGTTGGCTCATTGTTTTTAGACATGTGGCGGTATCACTTAAAAGACGTACAGCATTAGACAATCATAAGTTTAAATGCATCTTAATTTTTTTATGGTTCTTTATCTTGTACTTGTTATGCAAAAAAAAAGCATATATAAAAATAAATAAGTAAACTAAAATTACTACGGTGACCAATCGTTGAGTATTATAGTGAACAGTACAGTTTTCAGCCTTTTGTACACTGTCTGCGGAATACATAAAAATATTTCATGTTTATTTACGGCAGTATTCACAAAAAAATAAAGTAGACTTGATCAATACTTTAAAACAAATTTGCTATGAAATTTGTACTTTAAAGCACACTTTAAGTACACATTAATTTTTGTGAATACAGCAGTTAGGCTCTATTTAACGAATTTTTCAAATAAGCGATTTATAAGCAGAAAATAAATTTTTAATAAATTAAGTCCTATATATTTCATTCATTGCAGCGCAGTATTTATTATTCCCAGGGTTTTATTAATTAATCAGAGAGAAACTCAAAAAGTCATATAACAAATCATGTGAAGTTAATCTGATCTTTAAAACTTAATTTTGATAAAAATTTGATTTCTTTTATTATATTTATTCAGCTCGAGGTGTTTTTATAAAACTGTTACAAATTTTATTTATTTTTAAAAACGTTTATTCGACATATTGTCTCAATAAAATTAGTGCTTTTAACCTAATTCCAAAATAACAGAACCTCTCAGCTTATACATAAACTCCCAAAAATGAATTGAGAATTACTCAAGCAAAACCATAGGATTTGAAATTTCAGAAAAGACAACAAACAAATTTTATTCGATATAAATCTATTTTGTTTTTGTATGAAGGTGGAAAAACAAAATAGATGGCTTATAAATTATAATATATCTGTGGCAATAAGGGAAAAGTGCTTAATTCTGATAAGGAACTTAAACACTTAAGCACTTTTTCCTTATTGCCACAGATATAATAAAATAGATATAAAAAAAATATTTAATAAAAGTTAATAGAAAAAAATAAACTCAAGTTGATTTAATTAATTTTGTATGTCCTGCACAATCTGGCAAAAGTCATACATTTATTTACAGTACAAGAATGCAATTAAAATTTTTTTGTTAGCATATACGAGGTCTGTTCAAAAAAAGGTGAATATTCAAATCTCGCATTTATGTTGATTATTATTTATGTTGATACACTCGTCTCGAAAATACGAATATGTTGGCGGTTTCAGCTATTTTCCATGTTCAATTTCTTTTCAAGAGTCTTCAAAGTTGGAAGTGTTTTGCTTGTTCGGCAAATTTTCCCCCGCCGAAAAAAATTGCGCCAAGAATTTAAATAAAATCATTTCCAAATAATTGATTTGAGTGCTCTAAAGCACTTGCGTTGATTGTATTGTATGAATCAGAAAAATGTTTAAAAGTGTAACGAGTTTTTCAAGGAAGATCGAGAAGATGTTTTTTTTTTTTTTTTTTTTTAGGAGTAGGACCAGCACTCAGGGGATGTCCCCTATATATGCAATGCATTGCGCTGGAACTGAAAACGAGGGGATAGTATTGAGGCGACAGATTAGGAAAGATGAGAAGATAGACAGTTGTTTTTTTTTTTTTTTTTTTTTTTTTGTAGCTATTTCAACCTTTTACTTCGCCGGCTAATTTTTGCTACAGGGCTGACGATGTCGGCATATCGGCAGTCGCTTGTCATGCAATATTTTCAGACACGTTCGATATTAAAACGTATGGCAGTGAAGTTCGTTCCAAAGTTGATGAATTTTGACAACAAAAAATCGTAGCATGAGAATCGCTTAAGGGTTAATGCATGCCGTCAATGGCGACCTCGAGTTGGTTAAAAGTGTCATATCCGGTTGCAAATCATAAGCATATCGCTATGACATCAAAACCAAAAATATAAGGGACCAGGATTAAAAAATCGGATGTCAAGGTTTTGTTCACTGTTATCTTCGATTAACGTGGCGTAGTGGATCAGCAAGTCATGGCACATAGCCGTGCTGTTCATAAGGAGTACCGACTAGAAGTTATGCGGCGCTGGAAAAATAGAATTGTGGACAAGCAATTCATGGCTTTGGCATTACTCATAATTCCTTGTTAAGTAACTTTGTAACAAAAAAAGCACGTAATCAGGTCTCATCCATCGTATTTACCTTATTTAGCCCCCAGGGTCTTTTTCCTGTTCCCTAGTTTTAAGAGATCCATGAAGAGACGATGTTTTCAGACGCTTGAGGAGAGAGCTCTAGGGCATGCCAAAACAAATGCATATCAGAACTGCTTCGAGAATTGATACACGGCACAAGTGTATTATTTCTTAAGGGAGGCTACTTTAAAGAAGACAAAATGGAAATGAATGGAAAAATAAATTTCATTTGAGGAAAAGTTCACCTGGCTTTTTGAGCAGCCCTCGTAATTTAATTTACTGGAGATATTCGCCCCTATTATGAATGACGACTGCGATGCCGTATCAAGACGACAGCAAAAAATGTGCGCTTTTCTTTTTCGACAGCTATTGACATGTTCTATCGATATTATATGCCCTAGAGAATGCTAAGAAATTGCCAAGAGTAATTAATTGTTATCGACAACTTGTAGACAAGTGATAATTTTTTACTGTCGAGTTGATGTGACGCCGACGTCGCCATTCATAATAGGGGCGATTATTTCAATTAGTTTAAAATTTCGAATAAATTTTTTGTAATATATATATTTTTTGAAAATCTTAAAAACTTGATTTCCATTAAATAGCTTTTTTCATAAATTCCTCGTTTAATTTCATTTCTATACGAAAATTCTAAGAATATAAAATGCCTGGATTATGGCAACCATTCAGAAATATGTTAAACAGACTAGACAAGGAAGAGTTATTATTTCTCACCATCAACATATATTTTTTTTATTTAATAACTAAAATTTTTAAGCAGAAACTCTGCTGGAAACTGTCAATTTGAAGCACGCATGCCAGCCACTTTCATGCAGCCCCGCATAAGTAACTTTTAATATCTTTAAATAAAAGAAGAATAAAACCTTTTGGTAATTGTTTTCCAAAGAGGACAAATATCCTTGCAAATGGTTCATTTTGAATTTAATTTCAAGAAATAAAGAAAAAATTCAATTACACATTCAGGTGTATTTAATAAAATAATTGGATTTAAAATATCCTCAGAGAATTGTCTATTTCAACAAATTAAAACCTTGTATATATATTTAAGCATGGCATGGCCGATATCAAGCACGATACTTAGAGTTAAAAAATAAAAATAAAAAAATGTGAAGCATGTATTTATGGGGTTTTAACATTCGAGAACGAGTACGTGTCTAAAAAATCATCATCTACTAATTTTGTTGCCTAATGATCAATAATAAGCCTTGATTATAGACGACTAATGAACAGGTCTTATAGAGTGTTGTTCTATCTGTTGCCAACTATTTGCTACAATATGCCATGAAGCATCAGCATAGAGAACATGCAACCAGGGAATTTGCCACTAATTTCATACGAGCGAATGAATGAATGATAGTTTGTATGTGAACAGATTAAATGAATTTTATTTGATGTTCTTTCTTTAAGCATTTTGCTTTGTTTAATGCTTAATTTTCCACACTACATACGAGCGAGTGAGTACTTTTATGCAGAACGTGTTTGTGCCATATCTGCTTTTTTCGTTTTTCCTCTGCTTTGATTTTCATTTGTGTTTCAAATACAAATTGTACTTTTTTGCCTCTGGCCGAGATTCTCATTAGCATTTGTGTTGATAAAGACTAATACGTGCATAATTAGCATGTTTATTAATTTATTGGCTCGTTAGTAAATTCTTGGTATTAAATTCATTTCGCCAAGCAAATCTATTTATCAATATGGAAGGCAATTAGAAAATATTAAATATTTGCAAGTGTTTTTTAATATCAGCATGGGGGATAATCTGATTTCAGTTGGTCTGTGTGTAAATCTAGTGCAGTATTTTAATTGATTTCCCGGGAATTCCTTAATAATTTGTGGTATTTTTAGTGAATTTCATTTACTGTGCAATTGTTGGGGTACATTTCGTACTATTCATTTGACCATGAGAGCAACAGATAAGAGGAAAGTGAAAACACATGGTATCGTTCTATTTTCTATATTTACAGTTTGTCGTATCGTTTAACTGTGAACAGCAGTTACGCAGTCGCTTGCTATTTGGAGTTCTGACATTTTTCTGTGGTTTCCTGAAGTATTCTGAGTGGCAAGTTCTACCACTAAATATTTCACAACATGCTTTACTTGAGACTGCTGTTAGATGAAGTAGTTGACGGGTGCCGCTGTGGCTGATTGGTAGCGATAGTAGCCTATTAGTACAGAGGTCGTGGGTTCGATTTCCACCAAGGACCTTGGGTTTTTTGTTAATCAAAACTGGCAGCCTTTTTTTATTTATAAAAAAATAAATAAAAAAAGTAGTTGACGCGAGAATATGAAGCAGAAAGTCCCAAGATTGACTCCGCACTTAGGCATGAATATCGAATTCTTCTGATCAGTATTAGTGAATGATTGTGTTAGTTGTTGTCAGCCTGCTTCAGTGATGAAGGCATAGCACTGGTGACTCAGCAAAACTGGCCAGCGATTGACTAAAAAATAAAATTTTAATATAAATCTATTTAAAACAGTTAATATTTCGTCCAACCATTCATACCAGCCTTCAAAAAGGCTAAAATAAAAAATTCTCTATCTTCTTCCTCTTTATTGCCAATACTAAAACCTCCTTTCTAGTTCCGGTACAACGCACTGCATAGGTAATTGTCATCCCTTGAGTGCTGGTCCGTATTAAAAACAAGTAAAAATGTTGAATTCGACCGGGTCGAATCTTAAATACCCTCCAAATATTTAGGGATTTATTCAGAAAAAATTATTTTGGTTTAAAAAACGGATTTCCATACAAAATTTGTTTTATAAACCCTTTATAAAGCAGTCATATTTTCTATGAATAAGGCAGTTAGTAAATAAAAACTCTATTTTTATTTATATTAAAATTAAAATTTTTATGGTATTTGACTCAAGTAAACAAGAAAAAAAAATTATTTAAATACGGGCGTTTCCAAAGTGTTGGAAGGAGCGTGACTGAGACACCTTTCCGTCAGCATAAAACTTACGTAACAATATTATATATCAAAGTGCAAAAAAGAGACTGAGATAAGTTAAAAATGTTTAACCTGCTGGGTCACAGTTCCTTTAAGACATTTCTGTGCCAAATTTTAAACACCCTGTACAGGGTCACTCCGAGAAAGGCCGTGAGGGAGACATCTCACCTAAATCGTAAAAACTTAAAAACTAAATTTTCGGGGTAGTTAAGTGTAGAAAAAAATTTTTTTTGATAAGCTCATTCAGTGGGGCAGGGGAAGATCAGAGAACATATTATCTTCGTCGTAAAAGCATATAAATTAAATTTCTAAGGAATGTAGGCTTAAGTAATACAAATTTTTACACTACTTTTGCATATAATAACGCCCACTAAAGGGGGCGGGGTTAAAAAATAGACTATATCGAGTTTTCCATAGAAGGACGTATGGGCATTGCTAGACCGTCTTAGATTTTATCATCGATCAAGAATATATATTCTTTATGGGGTTCAATTCTTATTTTTTTTGAAGGGTATTAAAACTATTTTGTCGGGGTCGCTCTGGCAAGAGGCGTGGGGAAGACATTTCACCTTAGCTATAAAACACTAAAAATAAATTTTTGAAACCATTAAGTGTAAAAAAAGAAATTTTTTTATAGGGTCATTCAGGAGGCAAAGCAGAGTTAACGGATAGGGCAGAAGAGGATTAGTGAAAATACCCTACATTTTTTTTTTTTGTAGGCACAAAATATTAGCCAGCGAAGTGAAAACGTTAAACAGCTAAAAAATTCTCTATCTTCTCATTTTTCTTCACCTGCAGCCTCAATACTAAACCCTCCTTTCCAGTCCCGGCACAATGCACTGCATATGTAGGGGTCATCCTTCAAGCATTAGGCCGCCAGATAATTCATTATTGCCCTCAGAAAAAAAATGTATTCTGTATTGAACTTAAAGGACATTTTTTTCAATATCAACTTTCAAATAATAAAAGTATTTAAATGGATATAAATTTGAAATATATATTGAAAGTGAATGTGATAGAAAATTTATAAAGATTAATAATTTGATTTTAGCTCTAAAACATGTACATATCGCCCGTCGCTCTTATTATTAAGGTAACATAAGTCGTAACATATGTAGTAGATGTACTGTACAACTTAATTAACATAAGGTAAGTAAAATTTAAATAAAAATTTGATTAAGAATCATTTCTTCCTCTGCTGCTTTTAATGCATGTCGTCGGCATAACTTCAACTAATTCCATATTCGGCAGATGTTTTTTCTCGTTTTTCTTGCTGCCAGAACAAGAGCCAATTCCTTTTTTAATTCTCAATTGAAATAACTAAATGGTAATTGTACTTGAAATTAAATTCTCTTTTTATTATAAATTTATTTTTCTAGCGATTTAGTTTTCTTAGCATTTTTATGCCCAACCATTAAGTTCCATTGCATTAAATGGATAAAATTAAAGGGGAAAAAAGTTCTAAAACTAATTTATCGAAACCTGTTTAGTGTTTATGATTTCGAGGATTAAAGACTAACACACAAACATGCCAACTGAACAAGTTGACTAACATGATGTTTTAGATAAGCTTTGAAGAATTAAGATTCTAGCGATTAATTCATGATAAATTTGAATAAACATTTTAATTGAATCAGTGTTTATGAGTTGGTGCACGGCATCATGGAAGATGAATTAGATTTGCCTAGTTAATCTGTGGCAGGTCTTGTGTAACTATTGTGTGGTAGCTGGTAATTTGTTTGAAGATTCGTTTGAAGATTAAGCAAAAGTTTCTATGCGATCACTTTTTACAATTAAAAAAAAACAAATCTATTTCGAGCCCATTAACATATAATTTGAATTTTTATTCATACAGATGCAACCAGTAACTTAATCAAATGAGGATTATGCAGCAAACCTTCACCACTATATTTAATGAGTGAGCCCAAGTTCTTCAAAACTTCCGCAGAAAATTACTTCTTGGTGCACATAAGGAAATGTATGAGGATCTTGGAGATTAAATCAGAACGTTGAGCAGGAGGTTATATTCTAAATATGGTTGTGCCTGGGATTGTATTGCTAATAGATACCCTGCTGCTAAGCTGGCGCTCAATGCTTTGATTTCTATCGGTCTGCTCTAATTTAATACTCTATTGGGTTTTTTTTGTGAGAAGAGATTTCTATCTGCTGGTAGTGGTTGAGCGACCAGTCTTTTTGCGGTTTGGTATTAGATTTTGGTATTTTTTTTTCTTTTGGTTTTGAGTTAAGTGATTTTTGTTATTATTGCTTTTTTTTCTTGATATTATTAATTATAATAATAAATATTTATAATAGGTCTGTTCGTTTACTTTTCCAGTAAAATCCAATAGTTGAGTAAACTGTTATGAAACTTTTTATTTGACACATTGTTGTCACAATACTATTATATATAAATGAAATTTATTTGTTGGTGGTTAAGCAATGTCTATATGCATTTCATTGGTACTTTACCAAATCGTCAGTAGGCTTTAACCACAGTTTTGAAAAGTTAAAAACCTCTTATCTTATGCATATACTTCCGAAAACCATCTGAGAATTCACAACTTGTAAATTACAAATTATTTTCAAAAATAACAACAGAATAAGAATAGTAGGCCTTGAAACTCATACAAAACTAAACGAATATGTGGAGATTTCCTTATCAACCAAAAATTAATTTAACTAGGAAATAAAAATAAAGAATTCTACTCTCATGTTTTGTTTCCTTAAATAACTTGTTGACTGTTGTATTCTTAACGTGGTATTCAGAAAGGACTGTATGTGATGAATATTTCCAGGAACAAGCGAAAATTTACATCAATTTAAATCTTTAACCAAAACGTGTTTTCAATATCTTGCTGAACACTATTTATTTCCATGTGGGAATTAGTAACTGGAAAGAATCTGCAAGCAAAGTGAAAACGAAATTGGTACTTAATTTAAAAAAAAAAAGTTCTATAAGAGTTTAAATTCGCATTTAAAACTTTCAACAAAACTTTTAGTCTGTCTGGACACCAGCCTTTTAAATCGGCTCGTTTGCCGATGGTGATATATTGTTTTATTCTCTCTCTCTCTCTCTCTCTCTCCTTCCCCCTTCCGAGCTGTCATTAAGCCAATCATTCAGTAAATTATGATGTGGTAACCACGTTAACAACATTGCACACACACAAAAGACATTTTAGTTTGAACTTTTCAGCGTTAACATTAAACGTATAGACATAAATAATGATCAACAATACCTGAATGCCGCCTGTGAAAACTAAAAAAATTAGCAAAAGTATTAGGCAAAGAAACATTGGTAACATCAGTAAAACAAGAAGTAGTTATTAAATACATCTAAAATCAACATGCCCTAAGGCTCAGTCAACCGAGCGGTGAAACGGTGTATTAATATGGAACCCCTCAAAAAAGCATCGGAGTCCTTATAAATAAAGAAACCGCAATGTCCGTCTGACGGTGTGTCTGTACGTGAAATCGGTTTCTGAAGCCTAAGAAAAGCTATAGACTTCTGTCTTAGAGTGATGTATTGGAAATAGTCCTAAAATCTAAATACGGTTCCAGAGCTGGAATATTTTAAATTTTAATTTTATTCAAGATTCTATATAAATTTTATTTTGAACCTTGGAAAAAATTAAATTCGTATGAAAAATCAAACAAAATTAAAATTATGATTCCAGGGTTGGACAGCTGAAAATTTTCTTTGGTACATGAAAGAAACCTGTTTTAGTTGATTTCTTTTATGTGTTTAATTTTTTTTTTTATAAATTGAAGATATTTGATGTCTTTGAAAGAAATTCTTGCATTTAGAAATGCATAGGAAAAATTTTAAATTTTCCAGAGCTGGAAAATTTAAATTTTTGTTACAATATTAAAGTAACTAAATAAACCTATTTTGATTTCCCTTGATAAGCAAACACTTATTTTATCGGGTAAATCTAATGGATTGGATGAGTCCCGCAGCTTTCTCCGTTTGATATTTTCATATTTATTTTCTTCATTAATCAACATTAATGATGAAACCACAGCAAAAGCCATTTTTTTAAATTTATTTTTGTTTCAAATAATTTAAATTTTAAAATTTAATTGCATATAAGATGAAGCCGATCGGCTAAAATCCACCGCCGACATGTATTGAAAAAACTTACTGCCGCCAACCTGTCCAAAATTTTCTCAAGACTTTTCCATTGTTTTAAAAATAAAAGTTTTTTCAATATAAAACTTGGTATATAAAATTAAGAAAAAATATGACATTCATTACCACATTTGCTTCAGCGGACCGCGATCCGACGATTTTCGTTTAGTCGACGCCCAAGATATATTTGGCAACAGAACAACAGAGTTGACTTTTTTGAAACCAACGGAAAAAGGAACAAAATTGGAATATGAAATCGATACGTTTTTTGTCACACCTAATACCATTTTCTACGTTTTGAGCTTACGATTTCATTTCAAATCGAAACGATTTCCATCACATACCTGTATATTTTAGAAATTAATAAATTAGTAGTGAAAGTTAGAAAATTGAAAAAGATGATTCCAGAGCTGGAATGAATGTACTACAGACGTACATATGTCCATGAAGGGTACATAAGTTTCGGCACAGTCCCATACAGCACTTTTACCTGTCTCATGATTTATTATCACAAGGAGAATAATACAAATAATTATTTACTTAGACGTAATGAAACTTATTTTTAGCTTTTGCAAACCACTGTGCCACTGTGTAAGGCAGCTTGAAAGCATTATGCAAACGTTTAAGCTACCAGTGAAAATAATCATAAAATCTTCTGCAATCGTCTGCATATCATCATTATAATTATCATCGTCATCACTAACAGCACCATCATTATCTTTCTAACGATTGTGGTTTGTAAAAACAATATGTAGTTTGCAACACAAACTAACAGAAGCGTCAATTGCAATGACAGCAGCAACAACATAACGAATTTTCTGTTCGCAAACGTAAACGCTGCCATATTGCACAGCTATGATTCTTTAGTTAAACATTTTTCCAACATTTTCCATCATCCCGGAAGTGTATAAGTAGCCATCATGTAAAATAAAAATTGGCATTTTCTAGTGGCACTATTTGTTGATGTTGCTGCAACATACAGCAGTTGCTGCTCATGCGCACGACTGTGTGTGTGTGTATTTGTTTTTTAAAACAATTGTTCAGCCTTCCAACTTCACATACTTAGACGATGTCTGACTGAGTGTAGGTTGACTTGGAAGTGGATACAATATTTTTGTTTGTAATATGAGTTAAATGTTTATGTTGCATCATTTTAATCAACTGATGCTGTTGGTTATTATTGCAGTCATATGCAAAGAAATGGGAAAAAGCATCGACTGAATATGTGATTTATATATTTATATATGGTGATGCCACTTTGGCTTTTTTTTCTCGCTAGATGTGGTTACTTTGCTTTTTCTTAGCTCTTATGCTGTCTTTGCTACATATAAAACCCATTTGCACTTGCTGTGATATTCTGGTTTCCAGACGCCTGGGCTTTGTGGCGATACAATTTGAATTAGTCTTTCATTCTGTTCACGCAAACAAACTATTAATATTTTTTCAAAGTAATTAATTAAAATATTTGTTATTCTTTTTAATTTCTTGGCGCCAAATGAAACTAATTTTCTTTCTTTACTCTCAACTGTTGAGTAGACGGAAGGATTGCTTAACTATTAAGATTTGTTTAATATTTCAAACCGATATAAAAGTGATGCTTTCCTTAAAATCTGAAAACTTATAAATAATTTTCATATTATACAAAATTCAATTAGTGTGTGTGAGTGCTGTTGTTCACTTATACAGTAACTTTAAGTTTATGGCAAGAGCTTCAGTGGCTTAGGGAGGCACAAGCAAACAAAATTGTTATTAATGTGGCATTTTCATACAGAAGTGCATGTGAAAACTAAATGACATGAGGAAAAATATTTCAAACAATTTTGGGCAGAAAAAGCATTCACTTCTTTTAATACGGGGAGTCTTTTTTAATGTTCAAAGTGTTTGGAAAGTTTAAGATTTTGATCTATTTCCCTTGAGACTTTACGTTTTTTGGTTTCAGTGTGAATTTTAAAACGAAAATTATTATA
The DNA here is from genome assembly GCA_951800035.1 of Linnaemya tessellans. Classification (NCBI taxonomy): domain Eukaryota; kingdom Metazoa; phylum Arthropoda; class Insecta; order Diptera; family Tachinidae; genus Linnaemya; species Linnaemya tessellans. Next base: position 147,643,445 of record OX637532.1, read on the forward strand.
TTATTTACAAAAACAAGCAGTTAAGGGCTTCATTTACTCGCATACCCAAACAACCTCCACATTGTATCTGAGAAGTTTGCATGCTGACAGGTTTTTGTAAATCACAGTTGAAATTTATGATGGATTTTTATTCGATTAAATTTATTATGCTGACAAAGTAATCGCCCAAATGTTGCTGCTGCTAATAATATATTATTAAGTCTAACCACAGAGTTCTGACTGCATTCATGCTGCTGGCTCAAATGCTTTATTTCTTATCATGCAATAACAGTCAATCAAAAAAGCTACTGACATTAACTTATTAAAAATTATCAGATGTAAAATTAAAATATTTTTCTATACAAAAGATTAAAACAGTTATTAATTTGAAACTATAATTAGAATGCCTGCGGAAATTCATGTTACAATGACACCATCCACGATGGAAGGGTTTCAGTATGAATAAAAATTTTTTTAGAAAAACTAAAATTATTTTTAAATTTTGAACAGACGTCGTACATATAATTTTGATGACATTGAATAAATTTTTGGAAATTGTTTTCCCTAAAAGCAGTTGTTGTCAGTTTTGACGACTTTTAATACTTTTTTAATGACTATTTTATTTTTTAATAATTTTTTAATGATAATTTGCTTTGCATCCTCTCCAACTTATCTGCTGATGTCTTTATTAAATTCGAATATTTTTTTTATATGTATAGAATTTTATTGGTCCGCCAAAAACCGTTTTCACTTTTACCCATTCAAGGAGAATTATTACTAATTCATGTATTTTAAAGATGCGGATGTATTCTACTTCAGCCAAGTAGATAAAAATGGTTTCGAAATTTTAATACGAAAATGGCCGATTCAATAACAAAACTTCTGTGATGACAGCTTTTGCATTTTTGACAAACAAAATCGCATGCACGTGCATGCACCTTTACTGAAAATATATTTTTTTAGAAGTTTGTTTGCCGCTATTTTGAAAAATGCCATAATCAGCGCTTTTGGATCAAACACAGACTTTAGTTGACTTCTTTTTCTCATGTTCACAAATACATATTTTTGAATTTTATTAATTTTTTTATATAGTAGTTATTTATATAGTATATTTTTTTCTTCAATAAGTGTTCTTCCTTAATAATTTTTAAGGAGTGTTTGCAAATGAAAATGTAGGACGGGTTTTAGCAAACTTTAATTATAAAAATTATCTTTATTGAAATTATGGGAACTGTTGTTTTTCTTTAAATATAAAAACTTCTTAAACTTCGCGGGCGAAAAAAATACAATACCGGTTTAAATTGTGTGTATTACAAGAATGAATTTATTTAAAAAAAAATGGTTGACAATTTTGATGTATTCATAACAGTTAGAATTTCCCAAAGTTTTGACAGCTAAAAATTCAATTTGGCATTTGTGTCATTTAAAAGATTTAATTCATTAAAAAGAAAAAGAAAGTTTAGAAAAAAATGAAATGCCGAAACAATAAGTATTGACTGGCTACCTTAAGCCGGTCTTTGGAAACATCAAGCTTCTACTAAATTCATTTCAGATTAATACCCTAATTGTTCGAAAATTTTTTTAAATTCAGAAAGACATGATAAATATTCCAAGGCGCAAAAGGTTACAGCAGAACAGCAGAAGAACTGCTTTTTTCGAAAGTCGCTACACTTTTATCATCAGTACTCACAGTTGCATATTATAACATTTTTCATTTATAAAAATTTTATTAGGAAATTGCATACGAGAATTATATCAAACCGATGGTAACACATTTGAATTTAATACCCCTGTTCCCGTTTGATTATTTTCTTCCTGCCCCTTTTTTCATTTCTGCTGAAATGTTGACACAAGTTATTATTTTTTTCCTGCATTCCATTTTTATTGGCAACAATTTTAATAAAAAAAAACAAAGTCCTATTTAATAGCCTTAAATTAAACCAAATATAGTTGGCAGTACACAAAAAGGAATAAATATTCCTTATGACACTAACAGCCATTCAATTCTTTTAACACTGACACATCGCCAGCTTTAGTTTTAATAGGTTTCTATGGGCTTTTAAAGGTATTTAAAAATAAAATAGCTGCTGGCCAGCTGAAGAGCATTTTTTAAATTTATTAATTGTTTTTGGCCCACCAACAGATCGCTGGATGTTTTAAAAATAGCTTTGGTTTAATTAAAATCGCTTTAACAACACATCCAGTTGCACGTACACATGTACTCTTTTTTTATTTTTATTTATTTCATTTTACTTTTGTAACAACAAACATATATTTTTAAGGCTACAAGAGACAAATTGTACAAATAAATTTTATATCTCAACTAACTGACACTTGTCGGTGCTGTTAAGTCTTTATGGCCAGCATTGACATGGCAAATGTAAAATTCATTCCAAAAAAAAAACTATTTAAAAATCGAAACACACTCGTTTTAGTATTCGTCACATGACAATCTCAATTTTAATTTAATTTTATTTACGTTTTCATTTTACATCAGCTGCTGTCTTTCATGTAAGATTTTTAAAGATAATTCTCATGTTGACATCGATGTTGCAGATCTTTCATTTCTCTGTTACAAAACAAAAACAAAACAACAAGTGAGTAATACTTCAGTGTTACCTGCAAAAAGTGCGCAAAAGTAGTCATATCAATAAAAAAGTTTATGAAATCAACCATATCTAAAAGTTTTATAAAAGAAAAAAAACCAAAGAGTTGGAGACTATTTCTGCAGCAAGTAAAGCCTTCACTTTCAATGTGGCCATAAAGGCCAGCAACAAGTGTTACACTAAAGCCAAATTGCTAATATTCGTATGTTGCATGTACGAGTAGTATGTACGTCTCAAATTTGTTTGTTTTACCTTAAAATAAGAACTCTAAAGACAAACACATTTTCATTTTCAACCTCATCATCTTTGTCATCCCTATAACGAGGGCTACAATCAACACACTTAAAATAAAATAATTATTTAGTTCGTGATTACATCAATTTGCAGCAGCATCAAAAGTAGGCCGACCTTTCACTGATTATTTTAGGTCTTAAAAATTATTTTAGGATTAACCGAGTCAGATCTCTATTTTTTTAAGACAAGTGCGACTTAGTTTTCATTCATAATCGCTAAAGAGTTTTTTCGCCCTCTGCTGTATCCGGTCGAGTACCTTATGCACATTTCAAAGCACCGCCCTATTTTCGGTCTGATGGAAACAGTATGAATAATAAGAAGATCAGATTCAAAGGATTCTATTTTACACTGACTTAAAACGTCACGCCACTTAAAGGTTCCTTTTGATTCTAGAAAACAGTTTTCTATCTATCGAAAATTACACAGAGATTGCATGTCAAGAATATCAAGACCTTCGATTGCACTAATATGTACACCTCGTATCAGCATGATCTGGGGCCAAATTACGGCATTCGATATCGATCGAAATTTCAATACATTTTATATACAAATTTCGATCGATATCGAGTGCCGTAATTTGGCCCCTGGTATACGTGGGTGGGTAAGCGTACAGGTCTTCAGAACAATAAAATCGGCCCTGTCAGTGTGACACTTCCAGATAAGTTTCTCTGTCGAATACGTTTTTCATATTTATCTCATGGGTGCGATATCTGACAATGTCATCCTATAATAATTAATGCTGGAGCCCATTGTGACTCAATAAAAGACAACACTTTGTGATGAGATAGAAAGGGAAAAGGTTGAGAGACTAACTGAGAGTGTTAAAGTAGAAGGCAGATTGATAGTGTTAAAGGAGAAGACGTCCCAAGAGCATCAGTGGCTGTACTAAACCTTGTAAGCACCACTTCCGTTTCTTCAAAAAGATGGCTGAAGTATATAAAGAGAAGGCGGTGTTCCTCCAAAGCGGCACATAATAAAGGATAATAAGCCACTGAAAGAGTATTAATTATAGGGGAGATCCTTAAGTTTAGAATAAACTCCGGAGATGCTATTGACAGCAGGCTCGCCAATGACTCTTTTGCAAAGATTATAAGGTTCTTAGATTTATTTGGCCTAAAGCGAGACTAGATGGCTCTAGCTATGACGGCGGGTGAGTTCATTATCATCGTACCATCTGCCGTGAGTATAAATAGTATATAAATTCATAAACAAACGACTAATAAAATAACTGGCCCCTAACTGGTCGCTAAGGCGACGCTCAATGCTGTCACTTAAGTCAATTTCTAAGTCGTCAGGAAGGACATAAAATAAACACGAACAATTTTCGAACACAACCTTGTTAAGGTATTTGAATAATAGACTTGTGTCCAACTAGCTCATTCGCTCAGTTTTGACAAGAACCTCTGATCAAATCCATTTAAATTACATAGGTTTGATCAGAGGTTCTTGTCAAAACTGAGCGAATGAGCTAGTTGGACCCAAGTCTAGTATGTGAACAATGAACATCAAATTCGAAACTTATAAGCCTAGACACAAACCAAGTAATAAAATTTGGGGTTTTAGTGAAAGTTTATATTTTTATTGAATTTATCAAAAAATTGTCAAGAAAATGGGTATACCTCGTCGAATAAAAATTATTGATGCTTGCAGCTCATATGCTCCTACATCTTATACAGTAAGATTTTTAATAAAAAATTTGAATTTTTAATAAAATTTTATAAATGTATTGTATTCATCTATAAAATAATTTTCAAAAAAAAGGGAATACCTGGGCGAATAAAAATAATTATATCTTGAATTTGAAAATATGTGACCGAGTGATATGTTGCTACAGATAAAATATGTTGAAAATACTATTTGATATCTTATTGTTTTTTTTTAATCTGCCTTATTACGGATGTCGACATCGATGTCACATTAACACGACGACAACAAATTCATATTTCTCGACTCTTTGTCGACAGCAATTAACTACTATGAATACGTTCTATCCATATTATACGCCTTACAGAATACTAAGATATTATCAATAGAATGTAATTGTTGTAGACAACTAGTAGGCAAGTGATAATTTTTTGCAATAGAGGGGAATATAATAAAATCATTGCATTAAGGTTGCCAAGATCGAAACCACCCACGTATATATAAAAGTCCGTTTCTAAAACTATTTTTAAACGTGTAATTTGATGCGTTAAGACTTGATTGAATTCTTCGAAAACCACAAAAACGACCTCAACAATTATTCCAACTGCACGAACATCGATATTGTCATCATGCTCTTTGCGTTCGCATATTTGTCTGCTTTCATTCAAATTTGATGTGTACGAGTTGTATGCTTTTTTGTTATTGTTTTTGTTTTTCTTTTTTGCTGCCCTTTACTTTTGGCATTGTCCCTACAAGCAGGCGACAGAAATTGTCATGTTTTCAACTAAAAATAGTTTATGTGCCAACATTTGCTTTCCCTCGTTTCTGATGTGTGTGATTGTGAGTGTGTGTGTTTTAGTTGTTTTTTATTTTTTATTTTTCTTAATATGAAGAAGTTAAACTTGAGAATTTTATTTTGTATTTGTTGCAAGTCTGATGACAAGAATGTTAATGGTTTTCGAAATGTACGCCCAGTGGTTCTATTTTATCTTTTGTTCGAATAACAACAACAATAGTAACACCCAGAGCATAATGCATTCTAGGCAAGTGTTGGTTATTAGAGATGGCTAGTTAATGGGGGGCTTTTTCCATTTTGCAATCATTCATATTTCTGCAGTCACTTTTCAACTCTATGTAATGCAAGTCACTACAGTGTAAGTGAGGAATATAAATGATGATTTTTTGAAATTTTAGCAATATGTAGTTTTTCAAGGTTGTAATGTACAACTAATTTTTACAATAGAACGAACGTATACATTTTTCATTTAGATTCCCGAGCGCTTTATGAACGACTTAAGTACATATTCTGCGTGTCCGCTGGAGTGGGTAAAAAATAAAATAATAGGCGTGCACAATTATAGGATGGGCAGTTTCGAACGTTTATGACTCGCTCGCTTCAATATAAGCATGACCGATATTAAATTAAACTCTTAATGAAACACTTAATAAGTATTTCAAAATGATGCTCGAGGTGCACATATACGAGAATTATAATGCCTTTCCATATACTTGCTTTTGCAAGCAGTGTTTTGCTAATTGTTTTCCTATACATTGTTCATAATGAAAACCTAGTCTTGCTCCTAAAAATGTCTATGCTGTTGTTTGAAAAAGAAAAACTAAACTCTATTTATTGAACAAATTTTATATCTTATGCTAGGAACACAACTGGGACAAACTCCTTTTTGTAATTATTTTCTGAAAAATTTTTTGTCTGTAAATAAATTATTATTTTCATTTAACAACTGATGGGGTGACCATATGAAAAAGTGAGAAATAGAAAGAAAAACTATATTATAAAAAGTGTTCAAAATTAATAAAAAGTCGTCCGAATGATACATTTTTGTGAATTGGTGAATGCATTTTTAGTATGTACTGAAAATTTTAGTGCTACATGCAACAATACAGTAGTGAAATATGTTTTTCCACAAAAAACCAGTTTGAGTATATGAAACCTGGTCACTTTATATTGATTTGTTCGTCGTTCGTTGACGAAACAATTAGAAATAAATGTATTTCAACTTTCGCTGAGTATGACGAATTTCGCCGAACGCCACGATTGTGTGCATTTTCATATACACCAATGTGTTTTATTTTTGGCGAAGAATATTCGCGACCAAAAATTCGTCGTTCGTCGCAGTTGTGTTCCTAGCATTACGCGTGATTTACACAATTAGGGCTTCAGATTTTGCAAGTATCGAGATCATGATGTCACTGCCCTTTCGGGCTGCTGTCCATCTCTGTTTCAAATGCATGTGTCTCTTTAAACGTAAAATATATGAACAATTTTGTTGACTGCATTAATTTGTAAAAAGTTACTAGAAGAGAACACTGCATTAACGTACGCATCAATCAAACTTATTTGCTTTTTTGACATTTTGTATTCCATTTGTTTTAATAATTTTAAATTTTGTCGCAAATCAAAAGCTAATAATAAATTAGAATAATTTTTTGCTCTAAAGCGCTTTGAGTTAAACGTTGGGTATGCACACGCGTGTGAACTTTGATGGTTTTTAAATTTTGTAAATTTTTGCAATACCCAAGATGTTCTTTTAGTGATAGAAAGTTCAACTAATCGATAGCTTTAAATGACTTATAGCTTTCGACAGCTGACAATTTTATCATTGACCTTCATTCAACCCCACTTCAATGTGATTTTTGAAAGATAAGAAAGACAAAGCTTTAAATATGATGTATTGCCTCCTTCTGGATGTGTCACTAATGCCAATATTTTCAGTGAATTGGTTTCCCCAGCCAAATGGCATATATTAGTGGTATGAATCTCCCCACGGTTAAATATAAATCAAATGATATTGAATTGCTGTAAAATTTCCTCGAGTAAATTTGAGGGAATCTTATAGCTTCAATTTGGAATGCATTAATTTTTGCACCGAATATGAATGAAACTTTTTAATAAAACATGTTACAAGTAATTAGCCTATAATAATTAAATTTAATAAAGCAACAATTAATTCGATACAAAATAGTTACATTAAAATTGAAGCTACTGATTTCAGCTAACAATAGAAAAAAGAAAAACATAAAATAGAATAAAATAAAACGTCAGCAAGTACTCAAATAAAAAAAAAAAGTACGGATTAACTACAATAAAACAAAAACTTCAGCAAATGAAACATGAAGAAAATAGTCAGACGCCAATACAGGGATTTAAAGATATAATTCTCGTATGTAATTTCCTAATAAAATTTGTATAAATAAAAAACTGTTATTATATTTAACTGAGACACCTAATAATAGGTGATAAACATAATATCCATAAGCATTGAAAATGAAAGTGTAGCGGCTTTCGAAAACAGTTGTTCTGCTCTGCTGTGTAAGTTGTAAAATTAAATTGATGCTAAACTCCATTTGTGCCTTTAAATTTAAAAAGACGAAGCACAAAATAATATGGTAAGGTTTTCTGACAATTCGAGCAGTAAATTAATAATGCATACCTTTAAGCTTCTGTGCTAGAATGAAAAGTGTCTACTGCATGGCATGATAAACGCATATTCTACCAAAGTATATCTATATCAAGTATATGCAAGAGCCCAGCTGACTAAAATTTTTTTCAGTTCTTACATGAATGTATGTCAAAATTTGTTTACTTTTGTAGCGAGCCATATTTGTTTATTCGTTGAAAAAATAATTTTGTAAAATTGTGAAAAACATTATTAATTCAACAAAAGTAGCAAAAAAGAATTGTTGTGGAAAAGATTTTTGTGAAAAAGTGTATTGTTTAAGAAAAGTAACAAAAAGAAATTGTTTTAAAAAAGTTCTATGCGAAAAGTATTTAAATTTTTGAAAATAATTGTGAACAAAACAAAATAAAATAAAAGAAAATTTCTGACATAAGATATTAATTTTACACGAACAAAATGTACGGTGGATTTTGTTTTTGTACTCTTGCGACTACTTGATATTGATATACTTTGTATTCTACTATTTTGATCCTCTTTTGAAACAATACAAAATGAAACAGCTGTAGTTTGACACGCAACTTAAGAAGACCTTTCGTGGCGCCTCTCTTGTTTGGCTTAAAGTTTTTTCATAAACGTAATTTTTATTTATTATTTATAATTTAAAAGGGCGTATGCGTTAATTGCACGCAGCCTTTAAACATGGTTTGTGTTTCCTATACTTGGAAACAGCTAAAATCCATAATTTTTATTTTATATCTAATCATGATTCTTCGCAGTGTTTTAACAGCTTTTTTCCTGTTTTTTTTTTTGGCTGGCGAAGCTTATGGGTAGGAATGCATGTACGAGCATGCACATACATGTCGGTGGGCAACAGCCACTAAGCCGGCTTCTGTTGGTTTCCAATGAATTTTAATAAAAATAAAAAAAAGAAAGAATAATAATGCATTTGTTGAGAGGCTTAAAGTCACTGCTTTTTTGCTTGAGAAATATTTGCCTAAAACTATTTCGTAACTACTTTATTTTGTTTCCCTTGGAGTATTTTTGAAACTAAAACAAGTCATAATAAATTGACAACTTCGTTTCGTTAATTGGAAAATAAACAAAAACCACATTTCATAGTTAATCCGGTTTATTATTTAAAAATAAAAATCATCCCAACGACGACAACAAACAGTTTATTTGATTTATTTTTATACCCTGTGATTTGTTAATTTTTGTCCTGCAAATCATACTGCCAAATTCCAACATGAATGAGCTGAAACAATCAATGCACCATCATGCCTTTGTTGTCAGAACTGATCGCAAGTCCTTGTATACGCAATTGCAGAACCTGGTGCAGCAGGCCGAAGACGTTGCCAGCAAAGAACTTAATCAGAGGCGAAATACCTTAAAGCTTTTGCTAGAGGCTGAAGATAACATATACGAAGAGGAATTTGCCAATAAAGTTAAATCACGCATTGATGAGGACATCAGGGAGCGCAAAGATAATCTGCTAAAAATAAAGGAGGAGAGTACCAAGAATGAGTTGGAATTCTTGCAAGCGAAACGCGTACAACAATACATGAACAGTTGTTATGAAATACGTGAAGCTTTAAGGCGCAAAGAAACGCACAACATAAAGGAATGTCAACTGGAGCAGATGCTGGAAAAGGAGCGAGCCGCAAGTAAGGAACAAAGTCTCGAAAGGTATTGGCTGAAAGTGCAAGACATTAATCTTGCGTTAATGGATGAACGTCAGCATCAGGAGGAGTGCTTAAAAAAAGCTTTAACAAAACAAGTGGTGGATACACGAATGGTACAGCTGAAAGCCTTGCAAGAGAAGCGTGAGAAAGAATGCCAAGAAAAATTAGAGGAAAAACGTCAATTAGATGATCTGCTGGAAGAGTTGCGCCTAGAAGCTTTTGACCGAAAAATGCAAAGACAGCCCTTTAAAGTTGCAGAATATCGCAAGGAACTTCTGAAAATGATAAAAGATAAAGAGGAATTACGAACCAAAGAGGAGCAGGAAGAAGCCGCAATGCATCGTAAAATGATGTGCGACTTGGCACTTTTAGAAGCTGAAGAAACGGCTGCAGCTAAAGAGAAGAAGAAAGCTTTCTACAAGGCCACCATGGACTTTATCAAATTCGTTAAGGGTGTACGTCAATTGGAAGAGCAAAAACAACAATTATTTGAAAGCCAAACAGACGAACTTAGACGTCTTGATATGTGCACGAAAAATAATATTTTACTTGAACGACAGCGTAAGGCTCGCATAGCCGAAGAAAGCTTTGCCGCTTTAAGGGAACAAATTTGCGAACAATATAAACTGCGTTTACGCGAAGAAGCCGAACATCGTGAATGCAAAATGTTGGAGAACCGTTTTATTCACCGCGAAATATCGCGAGAAGAAGTACGATTGCAGAAACAAAAAAATCGTGAAGAGCTGGATAAACAAATTGAAGAACTCAAAAAGATACGAGAAGCCGAAAATGCAAAGTTCTCGCATGAGCTTAAACGGGCCAGTAATGATCCCGAATTTTGTGCTGAATTGGCTGGAAAATACACAAGAGAAGGCGTGGATTATTTGCAGCCACATGCCAATTGGCGAATTTTAGCTTCTCCCTGTAAAGAATATGTTGCCAAACCGCCTGTTCGCAGTGTAGAGGAGTTACTGGGGCAGGGAGCCATACCTAAAAGATGTATTGAACCGTGCGATTGCGTTCCTTCTGGTGTACGAAAATATGCTGACGATGGCAGAGGAGATGAAAAATATCTTGAGAGATCACTTACATGAATATATTTGAAAATTTTTAATTTCATGAGTCTCACTCCTCACTACGGCAGTACTGCACGACAAGAGAAAATTTTTTCAATTTAAAGTCGTAATGCAAATTTATGTTTATTTGGCTATTTTTTAAATTTATTAAAAGTGCATGTGTACTTCAAAGCTTCTTATCGGTGTTATCAAGTTTTTAATTTCAAAAATCACTAAAACTGAGAAAATATCGCGTAATATTTAAAAAAAAAGTAAATAAATTAAAATCTATTTAGTTATCCAAGACAACAAAACAGAAAAATTTCGTTCTCGGATGTCGCTACATTCCCATCGCCAGTACTTTGCATAGACAAAACACGCGTCAATATAAATTTCGAAATTCATTACCCTAGACATGAACCAGCTGCGTTAACAGAATCGTGTTATCATGCTATAAAACACTGTTAAGCATGGAAAATGTAAGTGTAAGTATTCCAAATGGAGTCATGGTTACATTTTGGACTAAACTGAAGAAAACATAGTCAGTCGCATCTTCCGTACCTTCTTACAACACCCTGTACAACTGGCATACATTTTTCGGACTTAAAGTTTAATATCCGTGTGCCACAGCCCACATTTCAAGTGCTCTTGAGCATATAATTATTATATTTTTTACACAAGATTTTGTAAAATTTCTTGGTGCATCTTTTTTAAACTCAAAACGGGAGCTAAAATTCTTCGTCTTTATTATATTTTCTGACTTATATCATTCTACAAAGACTGACTTTTTTCCAACCATAATTTGTTGTATAAATTGTTTTGACTTTGATATTTTTTAAGCATTTTAAATATTTGGATAGACGTTTATAGTAACTTCTTTAGAGAATTGAGGTGAAAGGTTCCCGGAAGACCTGCATTAGGCTCCCGTGATTTGCGCAAAGGAACTAACTAAAAAATCCCTAATATTATCACTTTGATTTTTGTCAATCCTTTTTATTTCTGAACATGATATCAAGCCAATCCGCCTTTTTCTGTAAATATTTGTCGACGTCAATGTCAAGACAATAACAAAAATGGGAGACTCAGATACTCGTGTGGTGAATTCTGAATTCTGTTGATGGCTTCAGACTATTCTGTAAGGGGTAAAAAGTAGCAAAAGGCTGTTAAAAGCAGACCATTGATGAAGAAAAAGTGAAATAATTGCCCTATTTTTAATATTGTCTTGACGTTAAGGTCGACAGAGAGTCACAGAATAAGGAGGAATATCAGAAATAATATCTTTAGTTCTTTTCTTCAGCAATTAACAATTTCTAGTAGACTTTTGCTACACCCAAGTCCCTAAAGAACAGTCACAGGTTATCAAAAGTAATCAATTATTTCCCACTAGGAGTAACAAAATGTCCTATTTTTGATATTGTCTTGACTTGACATTGTCAAGTAGTTATAGAATAAAGAGGATTGAAAAAAATCAAAGTGGTCATTTTACGGATTTTTTAGAGTATTTTGAAACTAGGGAAAAACAGCGCACATAACTTTCACTTAAGTGCTGTTGGCTGAAGTAGTTAACACGAGACTATGATGCGAAGGGTCATAAGTGCAACCCCGTGCTCAGTCATGAATATTGTGTCGAATTCTCCGGATCAACTTTTTTTTTTTATCTTGGACCAGCATTCAAGGATTGACCCCATATATATGCAATGCATTGCGCCGGAACTGAAAACGAGGGGATAGTATTGAGGGGACAGATTAGGAAAGATGAGAAGATAAAAAGTTTTTTTTTTTGTAGCTATTTGAACCTTTTTTACTACGCCGGCTAATTATTGCTACAGGGCCGACGAAGGTGGGTGCTGTTACTCTGCTTTTTAGTACATGATAGTGTCAGTCGCCGCCAATTATGTTCAGTGACCAGTGACTATGCCTTCATCATTGAAACAGGCTGGCAACAACTAACACAACCACGCACTAATGCTGATCAGAAGAATTCAACACAATATTTCATGACTCAGCGCGGGCTCGAACTCAGGACCCTCCGCTTCATAGTCTCGTGTTCTACTACTTCAGTCAACAGCACCCACAGCTTTAGTGCATGGTTGTGTTAGTTGTTACCAGCCTGTTTCAGTGATGAATGCTCTAGCACTGATCACTGAACATAACTGGCAGCGACTGACACAATCATGTACTAAAGAGCAGAGGAACAACACTCTCCTTCTTCATTCTGGTAGCAAAAAATTAGCCCTCAAAGTAAAAACTTTAAAATTGCTACAAAAAAAGTCTCTATCTTCTCATCTGTCCCCTCAATACTATCCCCTCCTTTTCAGTTCCGGTAGAATGTATTGCATATATAGAGGTCATCCCCTAAGTGCTGGTCCTACTCCTAAAAAAACCCCCTAATAAAGAAGTTTATTTAATTAGTCCTTTTTGTTTGTTATATAGTCAAGTATGTCTATATGCCTGCATTTCTATTGTTCTTACACCAAATTTTGAATTTCAAATCCTATGGTTTTGCTTGTGTAATTCTCAATTCATTTTTGGAAGTTTATGTATAAGCTAAGAGGTTTTGTTATTTTGGAATTAGGTTAAAGTCTACTGATGATTTGGTGTAAGAACCAATGAAATGCAGGCATATAGACACACTTGACCACATAACAAACAAAAAGCACTAATTCAATTGAGACAATATGTCGAATAAACGATTTTAAAGAAGTTTATTTAATTTATTTTATACATATTTTTGGAAAACGAGAAATTTACCTGACTTAGCTTCACAGAATTGGGCCGACTAACACATGATTTCTAGCAACAGACTTAAAATATGTGCTTCAGTGCAGAGAAATGTTGTATTGAAACAATTATTTTACAAAAACACGCATAAATCATATAATACAAAATGTTCTCAATCCATATACTACAATTAATGTCAGGCTTACTGACTGCCTCTTAATTCCAAATTTAAAAATAAATAATCAGAAATTGTTATTAATGATGATTGCATACAAAAAGAAAAGAAAGAACACGAAAAAACAGTAGCCCATAAAAAACTTATTTAAATAATATTGAAGATAAAATCTTTGACAGTCCTAAAATGCAGGCATTAATTTTTAAAACGGCCCTAATACATTCTTATAAAATAAATTTTATCGAAAAAATATATGTATATTTCTTTTGGAAGCATTTGAAACGAACACGCAAATGGATAAAGAAATTCTAAATTTGAGTGATCGTGTATAATGACAATTATAATATTACCATGTCTAGAGACATTAAGCCATTTCTCAGACTGTAACAACGCCGGTCATGGATATCATGATGCTAATTTGTGTGTCCTAACATCATGAGAAACTAGTGAATTGAACATTAAAACATTTTGTAAAATAGAATACATAAACAATTCAGACAGAATATTAAATAATTCTTTAAATGTGCCTTAGCAACATACAATTGAAATGTCCCAATACACAAAACGCACTTTTAACACCAACAGTATTTATTATTAAAAAAAAAACAAAAATAAGAATAAGGAATGACCAGACAATCGTAAACACTATAGCACTATTTTTATTGAAACGTAAATTTAATGGCTAACAGTAAAAGCACATAAAGAATTTTTTCTTAACTTCAAGTGCAGATATTTTACGTAACAAATCTTTCTTAAGATTAAACAAAAATTAAATAAAATTATAAATTTAACCTGAAGTAATTTATGGGTTTTTTTGCAGCCATAAATAAAAATTAAAAACAAATATATTGTTAGGCTTACTTTCGACACGCTGCATGCCTTGAAATCTTGTGGCTTGTGGTAAATACAGAAGCAATTTAAAGTTTGCTGAAATAATGAAAACTAAATGAATAAGAAATGCAGTTTGTGTGTGTTCATCTGGCATTTCCTTGTTGCAACTATCTTGCTTTTATTATCTGATGAACGTACGAATTAAAAATGCTTTTAAATGTAATGGGTGGCCTTTTTACTCATATTTATATGTTACACGCACAGAAAAGTGTTTTGTAATGACTGCGAAATCTCTGTTACTCTCAGACGTTTCGTAATGTCCACTTAGGGACGCGGCCTAATTTTCAAGGTTTTTCAGCAGCACATCTGAGAAGGAACTAAAATTTTCAATAGGGACAAGTGCAATTTCATAATTCGGTTAAAAAAATATGTTTTCTTTTCTTGTAACAAAAATCAAAATATTTCACATTTTTTATAATTTGTTTTTATACCCTCCAAAAAAGAATTTGGAGGGTATATTCACTTTGTCATTCCGTTTGTAACGCATCGAAATATCCATCTCAGACCCCATAAAGTATATATATTCTTGATCAGTGATGAAATCTAAGACGAACTGAGCATGTCCGTCCGTCCGTCGGTCCGTCTCTGGAAATCACGATTCAGTCCAAACGAAAAGAGCTAGACTCTTGAAATTTGGCATAAATATATTTTGAAGCTTAGAGCAGGTTAAGTTCGAAGATGGACTAAATCGGGCTAGAGGGAAAAAAGTTCCCTTAAGAAGAACTAAGCCAACCCAGAAAAAACAACATAATTTTTAAAGTTTTTTGGTTATTTTGTTAAGCAAATAATATTTAAGCTTTAATGACGAAGCTGAGACGAAACCTGGTACTACTCTGCCCTAGCCCCTCCTTCCCCTTCGCCCCCTAAATGACCCTACAAAAAAAATTTTTTTTTTTTTAATTTTGTATATAATCATCCCAACCATTTATTTTTAGAGTTTTATGTCTACCTGTTTCTGCCCTACCCCCTCTCCCCCGTTGCCCTCTAAATGACCCTATAAAATAAAGAAATTTTAATTTTGTATATAATTATCCCAAGTATTTATTTTTAGAGTTTTATGACTTGCCAGAGCGACCCCGCTAAAATACAGTTTTTATACCCTCCAAAGAGAATTGTACCCTATAAGGTAAATATGTATATTCTTGATTAGTGATGAAGTTTAAGACGGTCTAGCAATGCCCATACGTTCGTCTGTGGAAAACATGATATTGTCTATTTTTAAACCCGCCCCCTTCAGTAGGCGTTGACGTACGATATTATATAAAGGAACTCTGGGCCACCAAGTTAAACATTTTAAATTCACTTACTAAATATTTGGAGGGTATTTAAGACCGGGTCGATCAAATATAACGTTTTTACTTGCTTGCGACACCGGCGAACTGGGAGTAAATCAAATATTTTTATACGACAACTCCGCCTGTGCCCATGGAGAGGTTAAGAGAATTTATTTTAATAACTTTTTTTGCCTTAAAAATCTCATTATTCTTTTATTTGGTATATTGGAACTATTTGACATTTCAACTGGATTGTGTATTTCCTCATCGTCCCAGTCATGTTCGCTTGCTTTCATTATTTTCCCAACACACTCACATACATACTTTGTTATGTCATCAAACTTTTGGCTTTTATCATCTTCAACTGACAGCTGGCAGAGTTCACTGCTCAAAGCACATTTTATTCCCAAAAGTCTAAAACAGTGGCATTACAATTCTGCAACTAACAAGACACTTTATAAACAGTTGATGAATAATCTTTGTTTGGTATGATATTGAAGAATGTATGCAATGCCATTTCATATCGCTGCGGCATTGAAGTGGCTGTCGCATCTCCTTTCCTTATTTACCTTCGGAAACTTTAAATGCATTTGCGAGGCAAAAAAAAAAACATTTTCCAATTTCATTTGCAAATTCTGAGAAATGCAAATTAAAGGAAAAGTCATATGATGGAAAATGATCAACTACGGGTGCAGACGATGAACAGTTCGTTAGAAAAGCTTTTGCTTGTGCGCCAAACGATTATTTTAATCGCAATATTTGTTTGTAAATAAAAGGAATTGTTATGAAAGTGCAATTAGTTTTCAAAGAAAGGCATAAAATATGAAATTCACTTATTGCATGCAAAAAAAAAAATTACTTAGATTACAAATTTTCTTAAAAAGCAAAATCATAGAACCTTAAAGATTTATTTAAAACTAGCTTTTACCCGCAACTTTGCCCGAGAAGTTTATATGAAACTGCAGCTAATGTGTATGTTATGTCAATGATGTGTTGTATATTTACTGTAGCAAAGTTTAAAACGTTTTTAATTATCAGTTTAATAATTTCATATTTCATTAGTGTATATACCACCACCCTATACCACTCAATAGGATTAGTTCTAAAAACAAAAACCACCCTCTGTAATTCCTCGGATCTTAAAATATCTCTATGCCAAACTTCATATAAAGCGGTGCAGCGGTTTGAGCATGAAGAGGGTAACAGACAGACAGAGCGACAGAGTTAGTTTCATATTTATTATATTAGTAAGAAAAAAACTGCAAGTCTTTATAAAAATTGCAAGTCATTATAAAAAGTGCAAGTCATTATAAAAATTGCAAATCATTATGAAAAGTGCAAGTCATTATAAAAAGTGCAAGTCATTATAAAAAGTGTAAGTCATTATAAAATATGCAAATCATTATGAAAAGTGCAAGTCATTATAAAAAGTGCAAGTCATTATAAAAAGTGGAAGTCATTATAAAAAAATGCGAGTCATTATAAAAAGTGCAAGTCATTATAAAAAATGCAAGTCTTTATAAAAAGTGCTAATCATTATAAAAAGTGCATGCCATAATAAAAAATGCAAGTCATTATAAAAAGGGCAAGTCATTATAAAATATGCAAATCATTATGAAAAGTGCAAGCCATTATAAAAAGTGCAGGTCATTATAATAATTGCAAATCATTACAAAAAGTGCAAGTTATTATAAAAAGTGCAAGTCATTATAAAAAATACAAGTCATTATAAAAAGTGCAAGTCATTTTAAAAACTGCAAGTCATTATAAAAAGGGCAAGTCATTATAAAATATGCAAATCATTATGAAAAGTGCAAGCCATTATAAAAAATTCAAATCATTATAAAAAGTGCAAGTCATTATTAAAATGTACAAATCCTTATAAAAAGTGCAAAGTCATTATAAAAAATGCAAGTCATTATAAAAAGTGCAAGTCATTATAAAAAATGCAAGTCATTATAAAAAGGGCAAGTCATTTTAAAAAATGGAAGTCATTATAAAAAGTACAAGTCATTATAAAAAGTGAAAGCCATTATAAAAAGTGCAAGTCATGATAAAAAGTGAAAGCCATTATAAAAAGTGCAAGTCATTATAAAAAGTGCAAGTCATTATAAAAAGTTCAAGTCATTATAAAAAGTGCAAAGTCGTTATAAAAAATGCAAGTCATTATAAAAAGGGCAAGTCATTATAAAATATGCAAATCATTATGAAAAGTGCAAATCATTATAAAAAGTGCAAGTCATTATAAAAATGTACAAATCCTTATAAAAAGTGCAAGTCATGATAAAAAATGAAAGCCATTATAAAAAGTGCAAGTCATTATAAAAAATGCAAGTCATTATAAAAAGTGCAAGTCATTATAAAAAATGCAAGTCATTATAAAAAGTGCGTCATTTTAAAAAATGGAAGTCATTATAAAAAGTACAAGTCATTATAAAAAGTGAAAGCCATTATAAAAAGTGCAAGTCATGATAAAAAGTGAAAGCCATTATAAAAAGTGCAAGTCATTATAAAAAGTGCAAATCATTATAAAAAGTTAAAGTCATTATAAAAAGTGCAAAGTCATTATTAAAAATGCAAGTCATTATAAAAAGTGCAAGTCATTATAAAAAATGCAAGTCATTATAAAAAGTGCGTCATTTTAAAAAATGGAAGTCATTATAAAAAGTACAAGTCATTATAAAAAGTGAAAGCCATTATAAAAAGTGCAAGTCATGATAAAAAGTGAAAGCCATTATAAAAAGTGCAAGTCATTATAAAAAGTGCAAATCATTATAAAAAGTTAAAGTCATTATAAAAAGTGCAAAGTCATTATTAAAAATGCAAGTCATTATAAAAAGTGCAAGTCATTATAAAAAATGCAAGTCATTATAAAAAGTGCGTCATTTTAAAAAATGGAAGTCATTATAAAAAGTACAAGTCATTATAAAAAGTGAAAGCCATTATAAAAAGTGCAAGTCATGATGAAAAGTGAAAGCCATTATAAAAAGTGCAAGTCATTATAAAAAGTTCAAGTCATTAGAAAAAGTGCAAATCATTATAAAAAGTGGAAATCATTATAAAAATTGCAAGTCATTATAAATAGTGCAAGTCATTATTAAAAGTACATGACTGAGCGCGGAG
Organism: Linnaemya tessellans; assembly: GCA_951800035.1. Lineage (NCBI taxonomy): Eukaryota > Metazoa > Arthropoda > Insecta > Diptera > Tachinidae > Linnaemya > Linnaemya tessellans. The sequence continues at coordinate 147,662,308 of OX637532.1, forward strand.
TTGAACTCGGAACTATTTTTTTTATAGCCTCGTGATAAATACATCATTTAACAGCAGCCCCATATTTATATCGATATATCGGAATTGTTAACACTTTAGTTTTTAGTAAAATCCCTTAAAGATCAATTTAAATTGGTAAATATTTTGGGAATAAAAAAACAATACGATTAAAATTAAAATATTATTTTATTTGTATTTTTTAACGCTGGCCAAAATCATAGATGTACTTTTTTATTTCTCGAATACGTTTAACGTTATTTTGCAACTTCCGGTATTCCCATTGTCATTTATAAATTTTTTCGAACACCTTTTCAGAGCTTGACAATATCCTAGAATTAAATTTAACTTTTGTTGATATTTTCAGCCAACTTTTGAGGCCACAATGCGAACTTTCGAGTTTTTAACACAATAACATTCACATTTATGTAAACAATTACTATGAAATTTCCATTGACAAGAAATTTTTATTAAATCCGTTTTGCTGGATTTTGCAAAAGAAAGGCGAAAGAAATCAAACGGTGAATGGGATCGAGTATGCAGATCAAAAGATTTTAAACAATCAATGATTTTGTTACACTTTAAGCATGAGAATTAATTGTGTGAAGTTAATCTTTAAAGCATTTTGTAAATACGATTAAAAGGCTATGAAAAAGTGAGATTCAAATGAAATCAATAGTAAAATATTTTGTTTATTATACATATTATTTTCTTCTCGAGTTGGTCATTATCGATGGTGCTGACTGCATCAACGAAAAGTATATTATTTCTCTATATTTGCCTTTATTATGACAATAATGAAGATAAAATATCTCAGTAAAGTCACATAATAAGATTATGATTCAAAATGACAAATTTATTATTGAAAATGTAAACAGACTTAAAGTAAAAGTGAAAATTTTAGAGTGGCTTTTAAAATCTCATAACGGAAATTCAATCAAAATAAAATCGTAATAAAACATTTACATAAATTAAGTTTCTCTTTCAATATTAATTCTATTTAATGCTAAAACTTAATGCATAAAAGAATTTCAATATACTATTGGGGGGCAAGCTAAGAAAATCAAATAATCTTTTGATTTATTTCAAACTTCCGTAATAAAATGGAAATTCGAAGCATCAACAATCTATCTTTATGAAACAGAAAAAAATAGAGAACTTAAGCGTGATAAAAATTCCTCACAATAAAAAAAGTATTCATAAAATTTTAAACTTTTGCTTTTATAACAAAAGGAACAAAACGAATAAATATGTATAGTATTTATCAGATTTCCCAATATATGAAAATTGTGTTTACTTATTTTTGTTTGAATAACTGCATTTTAGGTGACATAGAAAAAAAAATAATAATTTTTTTGTTTTTGCACACAACAGACGGCTCGCTGCAGCACCACGTCTAACTCATTTTTATGCATCTTCTCAGACAAAATTCCAAAGATCAAAGATCGAGGAAATAAATAAACATATTTATTTGTCAGCAGCCAGCAAGTAGAAAAAAATGCTGGAACTTTCATTCTTTAAGGAAGATATTTACTTTCTGCTGAATTAAAAAAAAATTGCTAAAATTCTTTTCCGAACGCATTGTTAACAAAAAAAGTGAAATTTTTCTTTGCTTAATATTTACCATGAAGTAAGAAAATTATATATAAAAAAAAAATCTTATTTTCTTTCATAAAATACAACTTTTTTATTACATCTTGCAGTGCAATCTTCTCAGTCAATTGTGACTAAGAAAAATAATGATTTTCACTAAATCTTTGGCCAGGCAAAAAAAAACTTCAACCAACACTTATGTCTTTCAAGTCAAGACCAAACAGCTGAGCTACTTGCAGCAGGAAAAACAATTCTCACGATTCGTTTAGGCCTGCATGTTGAAATAATTGATTAGGGAAGTATCATGGTTGCTTGGCCATAAGTAAACTTCCATAACTGCAAAGCAACATTGTAAAAAATTCGGATATAGTAAAATTGCATTTTTGTGTTATAAATTAAATTTGAAATTGCAAAATATTGTTAGTGGAATAATTTAAGTTATAGACAATCGTGAATATTTTGCAGTAAAATTCAATGACGTGTGTCTCAACATTTGCAAGCCTTCGAAATAGCAGCCACTTTTATAGTATTTTTTTTTATAATAAATTCAATTAAGATTTATAGGCTACTTAATTGTTCGAAATTTCTGTTTAAATACAGAAAGACATGATAAATATTCCAAGAAGCAAAGGAAAGTCAACATCAGTTTTTTAGTTATTCAACTTACACAGCAGAGCAGAACAGCTGTTTTCGAAAGCCGCAACACTTTCATCATCAGTGCTCATATGTATTGTGTTTGTCACCACTTTTTTTTTAATAAGGACCAGGGCTCAGTTGGTGACTCCTACATATACAATGCATTGCGCCGGAACTAGAGAAGACAGATGAATAAAAATGAAAAGATAGAGAATTTTTTCAGCTATTTCAGCTTTTTTCTTTGCCAGCTAATTTTTTTGCTGCGGCAGGGCTGTTGGCTGAAGTAGTAGAACACGAGACTATGAAGCGGAGGGTCCTGAGTTCAACTCCGCGCTGAGTCATGAAATATTGTGTTGAATTCTTCTGATCAGCATTAGGGCATGGTTGTGTTAGTTGTTGCCAGCCTGTTTCAATGATGATGGCATAGCACTGGGTACTGAAGATAATTGGCAGCGACTCACACTATGATGTACTAAAAAGCTGAGGAACAGCACCCTCCTTAGCAAAATTAGCCGGCGAAGTAAAAAGTTGAAATAGCTACAAGAAATTCTCCATCTTCTCATCTTTCTTCATCTATCCTTTAATACTATCCCCTCGTTTTCAGTTCCGGCGCAATGCATCGAATATGTAAAGATTATCCCCTGAGTGCTGGTCCAAGACAAAAAAGAAAAACAGGCCGACAACAACTATACACTAGAATTCGTCACAATATTTATGATTGAGCGCGTGTTAATTACATCAGTCGACAGCAGCCTCATTATAACATGAAAATGTAATTGCGGCATCTATCTTTGATGGAAATTAGCAGCAGTTTAGAAGAATTATTGCCAAACAATTACTTAATTACTTTAATTTTCTTCAAGTGATGAGCCCCTACTCCTCCCAAGGAGTATGATGGAACTATGAAAAGGGAGAGATATTGTTAAGAGGAGATATGGAGAAGAATTAGAAGAGAAAAACTTCATATCAGCCATTTTTTATTTTAATTCCATTAAGAAATTTCACTGCAATACCGATGATGCAGAATGCTTTTTGATACACAGGATTGTGTCAATGTCAGTAACGTGTTCAATGATCAGTAGCCATTCTCCCGCCAATTAAACATGCCGGCCAATGATTAACGCAACCATGCCCTAGTGCAGATCTGGAATATTTGATCTCATATTCATTAGCATTCTGTTGCATTTATAAAAAATCTCTTCTACTTTCACTCCCAATTTAAGTTCTTCATATAATAGGACTATTTTTTTTGAAGTTTTCAATTTAAATTATTAATTAAGTTAATTTTTATTTGCAAAGGAGTACAATAAATGCTAACTAAAGCCTTTCAAACACTGCCAAAACTTCACTGTTTTCATTTAGTCCAGCAGGGCACTCTCTATAACACATTCATGTACTTATTAAAACTTTTACCATTTTTTAGGTGGCTCAGTTCCAACAGTCTAAGGATAAAGTCCGATGAAGCCAATAACCAGCAAAACGAAGTAAAATTATATAGAAATTCAAAATTCTACACAATTCCCCTAATTCTGTTACTATTTTTCAACGTCATGTCTAGACAACATCAAAAACACAACACTTCTGTACCCATTTGCTTCTCCAATTGACAATTTTTAACAGCCTATTGCTATATCCAATACTCTAGACTCTAGAGTCAAGGACTTAGTATCACAGTCTACGAGAAGCAGTTAAATGTTGTCTACAAGGAATAGGTAAGTGGCTTTTTTTTTAAACAGTTACAGAGTAAAGGGGAATATTTTCGGTAGTATATGAATTATTTTGTGAAATGTATTTATAAGAAAAGAAAGTATTTTCGAAAACAACTTAAGGCGTGCACTTATATCAACAAATATTTGCCTCGTTTGAACTATTCCAGTACCTTTAAATTAAACTGCAAAATTTATGCAGTTCCTTTACCGCACCAGTGTTCTGTATTGTATTGATTAATTTGATCAATTCGTTGCTTTAGTTTTTCTTTTCATTTCTTAACATTGATTTGTGAGGTGCCTAATGCGAATGAATACAATTTCCTTAAATTGTATTTCAGAGACCCTGAGGCTTTTTCTTTATAGTGTTCCAAGATGTATGCAATATTGTTTACTTTGCATTAGAGATGGGAACCGCTTGTTTAGTTTGAACACAAAATGCATGAGTAGCCTGGATCACGCATGATTTGAAATAGTTTTTTGTTAAATTAAAATGAAACTGCCACTATCATATACTGAAACGCAAAGTAATAGGCACCCTCCTTCGTCAGCCCTGTAGCAAAAATTCGCCGGCGACGTGAAGGTTAAAAAAATTACAAAAATTCGTTCTTTATCTGTCCTTTCAATATTATCCCCGCCTTTCTAGTTCCGGCGGAATGCACTGCATATATAGGGTCATCTCCTGAGTACTGATACTCGTTGGTTGGTATTAGTCACTGGTAGTGGGCGAATAAAATTTTTACATGACTTTCCCTTGATTACATGTTAGAATATATAAAATTAAGTGATCACGAATACCTAATTTACATGCAACGGTAACACGGGTATTATAACAATAACATGTTAACATCAGGTTGATACAGTTCTCGTATCCTTTTTCACAATAAAATTTGTGTTGTCCGAACAAAATTTTTGTCCGGACAATTTTTTTTTTATATGTAGTTTGACGTCTCTCTTCTTGAGAGAGAGAAAATATTTTTTACGAACAACTCTCAGTTTGAATTGGTTTAATTTTATATTTTGTCCGGACAAAATTGAACTGAGTTGCCAATACGTTAAACTTTTTCACATAAACTTCAGGTGTCATTTTGTGTTTGATATATTAAATTGTGTGTGAGACTAAAAAAATAAATTTTGCGAACTAATATTATCTATTTGTTTCTTTTTTTATATGTATTTTGCTAATAACAATGCTTTATGCAATTCAATGGCCATAAGGTAAAGCAATTTACTTTTCTCGTCCATTATTATTATCAGAAATTCTTGAAAAATAATTTAAAATATGTAATATCCAAATATCTAAAATATCAAGAAAACAAAGCAAAACATAAAAAATCGCTGCAGTACTACCATTCTGCAAAACTCATTTTTTTGTATGAATGGCAACTTTGATTTTCCGGACAAATTTATCGAAATGAGTGAATCGTGCTGCAGAAAACTCTCAGTAAAATAAATTTTGTTCGGACAAAACTTTTGTTCGGAAAACATGGGTGAATCCGCCTTAAGCCACCTAATAAGTGGTGACAGACACAATACACATGAGCACTGATGCTGAAAGGGTTGCGTCTTTCGAAAACAGCTGTTCTGCTCTGCTGTGTAAGTTGAATAACAAAAACTGATGTTGACTTGCCTCTGTGCCTTGGAATATTTATCATGTCTTTCTGAGATTTAAATTAAAAATTTCAAACAATTAGCCTATAAAAATCTTAATTCAATTTAACATGCAATTTCGTTTTTGTACACACGAGAGCGTGTGTATGCGTTCATGAAAGTGAGCAAAAATAACATACATGACTAAAGCTTCAATTTTTATTAACCCACGGGGCCATCTCTAGTTTGCTTAAATGCAACTGGCACTCTTGGCACATCTATATTTGGAATGAAAACATATTATTTAGCAATTTCTACAACGTTTAACTCTATTTGTTACCCAAATCCGTTCATTTTTTATTCTTACTAGTCGGCATATCTTTATTACAATAAAGTATTAGTTGCGTTTGCTGTTAACGGTGTTGTTGTGGGCAAAAGAAAACGAAATTTGCTATAGGATGCGGAAGAGTTTTCACAAAAACCATCAGTCAGTTTTAAGTGGGAAAGTGTTGTGGATGATAAAGAGATTACAGTCATATTTATTAAGCGTTTATTTATTTTTTTATTTGATTATATTTGTGCAATTTGTATGGATTTGTAACTAAGTGATAGTTGTTGACTGTTAATATTTGCTCAGAAGCAAAATATATGGCTGATTGAATAGAAATCCAAATTGTTTATTTTCATAAATAATACTACGTTTCCACTATGATTAAATTACGTTGATTTGAGGAAATTATATCGAAGTGTTTCCATTATGTTGTAAATAATTTTGCCTTCGAACCAAATCAGTTTGACATTTCTATTGTTCGTTTTTTTTTTGTTTCAACATAAGAAAAAATCAGAAGTTTGGTTCAATGTTAACTTGAAATGGCAAAATAAGAAGAAGCTGTATAAAAATGCAAAATTAAATTAAGTTTTTCGTAAATTATATTCTAAAAATAAAATCAGCACCATTTTATTCGTACTTAAATGTCCCTTTTCTGCATTTGTAACTCACACATAATGGTTGGCTTAGGGTTGCATTTGTAAGAAGAGCAGCCGTGAAGTGTTGCGCAGACAAATTTCGACTTAATTTGAAACAAATTAAGTCATTTGAGATAAATTTGGTCATATGAAAAATTCGTGGGAAATCATGTTGCAAATTACTTAATTTGGGCAAATGAAATGCTTTGGCCAAAATCACGTATATGGAAACGCGCTATGAAATTCAAATGCACATTTTTAATTTCAAATTATATATTCTTTAGGAATATGACCTCTAATTCAGGAGAAAATAAGTCAAGAATGATATTTTGAAATGTTTTTAATGTTTAATAGAAATAGTTTTTTATGCAAGGCAATTTTTATATAAAGGAAATATATAACAAAAACATTAATATTGTTAATTTCATTATTATCGTGAAGAAGATATCCAGAGAATATGGAAATATTTAAACAAAATAATAAATAGAATAAATTTTTACAACGTTGTTATTTAATAAAAAAGACCCTAAATTTATGATAAAAAAAATTATTATTAAAATAAGAATTCCTTTATTGGACTAAAGTTTAACAGTAGTATTCACAAAAAATAAAGTAGACTTGATCAACACTTTAAAATAAATTCTCTATGAAATTTTTACTTTAAAGCACACTTGAAGTACACATTAATTTTTGTGAATACAGCAGTCTGCAATCTGCAAATTATATTTTTTATGAATTTTTATTAAATTCAAGTTATATTTATTAAGAGTAAAATATTTGAAACAATAAAACTAGCAGAACGGATCAGTACCGCTTTCGAGGCGTTCCTTATTCAACTTTTTCAATCAACTATTTAGCCAACGTTTCCAACGAAGTAGAATATGAGAGAAAAAACTTTATAAAAATTAAAATAAAAAAAATTCAAGAAATTGAAGTCGTGATCAGTCCATCATTTCTGAAGATTTCAATTTGTCATTCAAATTAATAAGAAGAAAATATTTTTTAATAATTTTTTGCAAAAAAAAATATTAAAAAAATCTTATGATATTAAACTCGTGATTGATCCGTGTTCGGTAAAACTATAACACATATACGAAGTGTTCATCAGCAGTATGTCTCTATGGCTCCCTTAAGTTGAACTTATATTTCGGTAGAATGTACTTGTATGATATTCAGTAATTGAAAATAAAGGATTCCCAGACAATCCTTTACAATCAGTTTGAGGCTACCGTATTGCTGGATGGCTTGCCCAGTAATTCAATACGAAAAGAATTGCTTTCACATTTGAATGTAATAGCATGCAAATGCGTACAGTTTTGTACTCGTATCGTATTACAGAGCAACTCCCCTGATGTTATTTGTTGATTTCAAAATAACTTCCTTTAGTTTAAAGTGATTATTTAGACTAACTTTATGGTGAAAATATGTTCATCTTATTATTATATCTGCCATTTCCGCTTTAAAATTGTAACATGTATAAAAATTTTAGCTGCTGCTTGCCTTAATCTATGAAATAGTAACAAAAAACCGCTGAAAATTCTTCTACTTTTATCATCTAGATTTATAATGTATCTCAAGAATTCAGTTAAAAAGCAAGTAGAAATTTATCATTGACCATAACGGCTTGAGCTAAAATGTTACTCCTAATGTTCGTTTCTTTTTGCGTAAATTTGGTGCACAGTTATCTCTGGGTTGCTAAAATATTGCAACTTTTTTGTCTTATTTTTATTTATTTTATTTAATTTTTTTTTTGTAACAGGAACGCAATGCATAACTGCAACTGAAATATGTAACAATTGCACATGTTTGAAAGTTTACTTTTTAAATAAAATTTGACCAGCTAAACAAACAATCCGTATGCGTTCCCAATAAGAAATTCTTTACATTGTATTAAAAACAATTTGATTTGTGGTCAAATGCACACAATGTGAGGTATTAGAAGATTTGTGGCCAAATTAAAATTTTACTCCAATTTATATTGTTGGTAATTGTATGTGGGTCAGCTGCCTATAAAAACTGAGCTACTGTGTGTGTGTGTGTATGTTTCAATTGCAATTTGATAAATGATGTGCTACAATTTTTTTTGGAAGCAAGTAAAGCTCCAGTTAACATGTTTATCAAATAACAAGATTTTTTCCTATATAATATAACAAAAAAGTTCTAGTTTTTGTTTAATTTTGTTCCTCATTTAATTGCTTTTTCCAAATTAATTTTGTAAATTTTATCTTACACTAGAAATCGGTAAAGTAAATTTATTTAAATTGTTTCAATGCAACTGAAGCAGTTTTATAAAACACATATATTAAAAGTGCAACAAAACATAAGTGCAGCAGCAACCCCCTCCTCATATTTTTATGTGTTATAATTTTTCATGTTGTATTTTAATAATTTTGATGAGAAACTGCACCGCCTTCATCGTTCATATATTCTAATTATGAACTAAAACACAATTATTAAAAAAAAACATTCTTACCTGCATTTAAGTAATGTTGACAGCCTTAATTGTTTCCAATATTCAGCTCTCTTAAAACATTTAACACACTTTTCCAATTACAATAATTGAATAATTTTATTGCTCTTTGACTCTTTCTCTTATTAAAAACCTTTTTCTTCTCACATGATTTATTTGCTACACTAATTGCACTAACAACACTTTTTCTTCTTTGCAAACAAAAACAAATAAACGAAAAGAAATAAATGATGAAATACTTTTTCATTCTTTTTTCACTTGAAGTTTTTCATTTAAACATTGTTTTTTCTAACAATTTTATATATTTTGCAAAATAACTATGCCACTTAATTAATAAACACTTCATATTTAACACTTATAACAATTATTTTTATATTAAACACCGAAAAACGAATAAAAAACTAATTAGAAAATGAAGTTTTCGGAGAATCACTGAAGCAACCTGTTGGCTGTTGCAAATAAGAACACGAACTGAATTGATGAGCATAACTAGAGCATGGATGGAATGTTTGGATAAGTAGGAAAGAAATTAGTAGCTGAAAACAAAAGGGACATCTGGTTGTCATTGTTGTGTGTAAAAGGTTAGAAAATTGGTTGCCAAAAATGGTTTGCAGTTGTGACGTTTGATTTGCGTAAAAATTATGACCGAAAACACATTAACGTCACGCTTACACTTAAAAAACAATTGCTGAAAAAAGCGTAATCACTAAACTTAATAAAACATATTTCGGTTCAGTTACATGTTTATTATATAAAAGAGTTTCATACATAAATAATAATACACGGTGTCATAGAACTTAATATTATTGGAAAATGCTTAACTCAATCTGAATTAAAAGGTTTTTTTCATTTGTATTTAGTGGTTATGCATTTTTTGGGCAAATGTTTGTTAATCATGAATGTACCTTAATGCAATTTAAGATGCGGTAACGTTTGTTATTTTCGTATATACATATGTATGGCATTGGCTTCACAAACGTGATGTCCCACTTGCAACGTTTTGCAAACTGAACATAATTTTGCGGTGAATAAAAGTGATTTGAAAATTTCCTAAAAGCAGATTCAAGCATCCACACTGAAGAAATTTTATGGATATAGTAATTTTCAGCGCTGTTTTAGAGATCGGCCAGAGGAGGTAGATGGCCAAATATCTGATTCATTTAGAACCAGAACAGGCTAAAGTAATGTACTCTAAGCTAAATTTTTCAGTCATAGACTAGTTTACCACAGCTTGATCTTGACTGAACCAAAATACCCTAAAAATACCATAAAATCCTTAACCCTAGAATATTAACACACTTGAATGTTACGTGTAATTTTTAATTATTATTGTTGTTGCTGACTTAATAATAAAGTGACCAAATTCAAGAAGTGTTTATCTTAATAGTTTTTGAACAAACACAATAATATAAAGAAAGCACTTTTAGGCCTTGAAATGCCAGACATGATTTGAAAATATATATAAGCATTTATTATATTGCAGATATAAATTGATATCGAACTTAAATTATTAGTTAGCTTTTAAATTTGTTGTTCTTTTTCTTAATATGAATTAAATGGGACTTAATTTTTATTATTTAATGCAATTACTTCTTATTATTTTATAAAATAAAATAAAAATATATTACAAAAATAATGTGTTAATTGAAAAAAAATTCAAAACACTTTGCGTTAGTATTAACGTAGTATTAAGCATAGTTAGTTCTCTAGGGTTAAGGGGCCCAGAGACACATACTGCTCATATTCAAGCAATAGGTATGCATTGCTAATTTGAAAAATTGTTGTTTATGTATGCGTCCTACAGCCGATGAAATTAATTTTTTCCATTATATTAAATCATTTTTATTTGTCATTGCTGTCGACTGAAGTAGTTAACGCGAGACCATGGAGCGGAGGGTTCTGATTTCAACCCCACGCTGAGTCATGAATATTGTGTTGAATTCTTCTGATCAGCATTACTGCAGGGTTGTGTTAGTTGTTGCCAGCCCGTTTCAATAAGGAATTAGCCGGCGAAGTAAAACGGTTGAAATAGCTACAAAAAATTCTCTATCTTTCGTAGTCTGTCCCCACAATACTCTACCCTACGTTCTAGTTCCGACGCAATGTACCGCATATGTAGGGGTGATCCCCTGAGTGCTGGTCCGAGATAAAAAATATATGTATTTTCAAGTGCAAATAACGTGAAAATATATTAAGAAATTGAAATTGTGATTGATAAGTCTGTAGTAGAACCATATATTCATACGTATACGATATGTTCATCGGCAGTATATATCAGCATTATGTGTCTATGGGCTCCTTTATGGGCAACAAGTAACTTGACATAATTATAACAGCATGTCAGTCCAATGGTCGTGAGATCGATTGCCGCCGTAGACTCTGTGTGTTTTCCGTTATGTTAACAAAATTGAAAAAGTGGTTCTAGTATTTTCCACTGAAAAATTCGGCTTAAAATAAAATTTTTATTTGAAATTAGAATAGATTCAACTAAAGATGAAAATTCTAAGAACAAATTTCTATTCACAAGTTGTCAGTATTAAAATGTACTACATGGAAAAGTACATGATCCCAATATGGCTTTTTTAGAAGTTCCATAAACATTTAATAACAATTGTGACAACTAGATGTCCCATATGTGCATATATATAGATTTACTAATTCGTTAGTTATCTTTTCGAATTCCATGCCCAAACATAAACATGCATATGCATGTGGATACTTCGGTATATAAACATGCCATCAGTAGAATTTCTTATATTCTACCCATCTTATTTCCCGGGATACAATAAAAAAATTTCCATGATATCGGAAATTCCTGTTAATTAAAAATAAAGAAGGTAATAAAATAACTATATACACAAAAAAATTTATTAATTTTGTTAATGAAATTATGAGCAAAATAAATCATATATAATATTAGACCTTAAAATTAATATGTTGTTTTATCTGACAATCTTTTTTTTTTTTTTGTGTTAGTGGCAAAATTTCCAATTGGGTTTGGCTAAATTCGCAATATTTTTATCTGTTTCTGATTGAATGTTTTGTATGGAATAATATCAATGTGAGTGTTTGAAATGGGACACGAATCATACATCCCTATTTCAATCCCGGGTATCCATTGAGGAAAACCCTACTTATGAGATGCATACTTACATACATAAGTTATGCATATCACCCGTGCTTTTCGTTATTCAGCACATTTAGTCTGTGCTCTTATTTTGTGTTGTTCATATCTTTCATAAGGAAGCCTGTGTTTTAACATTCTTTTAATAATTTTGGCATTGTTTATATGTATATAAAACATCAGTTGTGAAGTTGTGTAAATGATAAATACAATTAGCAAAGTGTATAAAAACAGATTTTAATGAAAATTAAGTATAAAATTAAAATCTATCAACAAATTTATTGCCGAATTTCAAGTTAAAGAAGAACTAAAATTACTTCATATGTTTTTGTTTTTGTGCGCTTGTTATTATTGCTTTGCCAAAAGCAGTTGTTAGTGTAATTACTTTGGGCATTGCAACACATGAAGTAAATAAATAAACAAAGTAAAACAGAAGAGAATATTTTTGAGAGCATTAACATAATGTTTTGGTTTTTTTTTAAAGAGTGTTTGTTTATTTATGGATTATGGATATTGCAAGAAGAGACGTGCATTATTTGAAGGTAAGACCTTTTATATAGGAAATATTTTAATAATATTGTTGGCAATTTTGACCAAAATAATTCGATTTTCTTTACAAAAAGTTAATATGTATATACCTATATAACAAAATCGTTTTTTATGAAAAAAAAACATGTTATATATTCTAAATGGATGTATAACATACAGAAAAAATTACAGTGTGTTAAAATTATATATGTATGTATGTATGTACATATACATATATGTATATACATATGTATATACATATGTACGAATGTATCATTGGGAAGTACTTTTATACCTATAAATGTATTCTTAATTAGGTATCTGAATTGAAAGTAGGCACGCCTTTAAGGAAATATTCAATAACTTTTTTTTGCTGATTTACAAAGTATTTGCTTTGTAACACATATTGGCCAACTGTGTGTAATACCTAGTGTCTTATTGTATAAAATAAAATAGTTACAGTACTTGAAGCCGTTAGACATGTTGAAATCAAAATTAAGAGACTTTGGATTCTAAGGTTTAGAAACATTCTGTATGCTGGAATCATAAAAAAAATTCTTTGCACAACGTGTGCATGCAGTTATCCATGGCAGACTTTCAATTACAAGGCAGACGACACCACACAACTGATATTAAAGATTTCTATATAGTATTTCGAAAGCAACTTATTTATTGCGTATTTTCCCTTGCCACAAACATAATGAACGTTTTAGATTGATTAAAAGTAAAAATGAAAAATTTTAAAAAGCGTATAATAAATGAAATATCATAGAATATGGTCTTGACTAATAAGGTTTGAGGTAATTAAATAAAAATCTACATTTTGCTCACGTAACATGTTATTTGAAGTTAAACATTTCTTAATTAACTTCATTAAAATATTAATATAATATTGTTTGTGCATTAGATTTATAAGTAAAAATAATACACTTTTAAAAAACTCAGCTATTTTGATTTGTTTAAATCTAATAGGCTGCGAAAACAGAAGATCGGATATGTAAAAATTAAGAATGATAATCATACGACCTGGAGAGCCATTTTTCATAAAGCAAAAATGTTTTAACAGAATAATATTGCCCCAAAAGTTTTGGAGACTTTTTCATTATGAATAATGATCGCAGAAGCTTTGGAAGTTCCTAAAATATATTTCATAAAATATATATTTAAAATATAGGCTCCTGAAATATATTTCCGGCTATTTGTTTGCCACATATACTAATCATTTTAAATTTAACTATGGAACACGGTCAGCTAGCTGCTGCTTTGCCACTTCTCCAAAAAAAATAAAAAATCCAGTAGGTCACCCGTGGAAGCGAGTCTAACAAGTCTATCCGTCGTTAAGTAAATACTGCTTTAAAAATATGTATAGATAAGCGTATGTTTAACACGTTCTTTACTTTTTCTTTAAAAATATACAACAATTTAAATAGTCTCATTTAAAAATAATAACCAAAACAAATTGTATATATTTATTAATACGCTCATATACACAAATTTTATAATCTTTCTAGTGTATTTGTTTGCAATTTATTCTTTTCTTTGTATATTGGGAAAAAAATCTATAAGGACTTAAAATCCCTCAAGGAGGCATAAGCCACTTGAGCGTATTAACAAACAAGGCATGTACAATTGATGTAAAATCTAAGATTATATTGAGAATACAACCTCTTCAAGATCCATTTAAATTTATTTCATATAATAGAGAATTTCTCACCTTAGGCCAATTTACGATTGCGTGCGGTACAACTACAACAACTAACTGCATATTAATATTGCAAAAAAATAAAAATTAAACAAATAAAAACCAAAGGATGTGTGTTCAAACATGAGATAGAAACTGATAACGAAATTGTAGAAAAAAGGTAGGAAGACACAAACTGCTTATTAAACATTAACTAAAGACCATTCTTTTGAAAAGGGGCCAATAAAATAAATAACGAAAGACAAGGAAACAGTTTGCTTTAAATATACAGTCGAAACCGCTTTAGTGCAACACGCTTTACTGAAAAAATCGGATTATTGAAAGCGATACAAACACCCGCACTGATTTTAAACGCAGCTAGTCTTATTTACTTCGCTTTAGCGAAACATCGCTTTACTGAATATATCGTATAAGTGAAAACCAAAAGCAAGCTCACAACTAGGTTTTTTAAGAAACTTACTTCGCTTTATTGAAAAAATAAACAATGACATCGAATCGATTGCATAACTTAAGGCTGAACAAATTGTGCATGCTTTGTCCGTTAAAAAATCAAATGGCAAAACGTATTTGTCCTTTTCGCTCTTACGTACTTTATTGTATTTTTCTATTATATTGTCAATGCAAGTGGCTAGAAATTTGATATAAAGGTATTGTTTTACTGAGTTTAAGCAGTACGCTTAACTGTAACAAATTTCAGTAACCCGAACTACGTTTTAGAGAAAAAATCGGATAACTGAAAAATTGGGTTTTGGTTACTCCCAGCGGAGTCGACTGTAAAGCTCTTATTTTAAAGCAGACTTTGTTTGGGTTTTTATTTATGACATTTATTATATGTAATATTTTTGTATGAGTAAATTTCTCTATTAACAAAATCATGTGATTTTATTTCTTCGTCCGATTTTTTGTCCGCAGAAATGGTTGCAAAAAATTTGCTTTGTTTTATTAGAAATTAGAATATTAAAGAATTTTAGAAACAATTGTTTACTTACTGTCTGAGCCTCGTATATAAAAGTTGAAATTGCGTAATCAATGTTGGGAATACGTTGCACGAAAACTGACTGAATGGATTTCAAATATAGGAAAAATACTAAAATTAGTTTGAAAAATATCTGGAATGACATTTATCATAATTTTTATATTAATAAAAATTAATATTTTGAGTGCTATCTTTAGTGAAGTAACGTGTCACCTAATTAAAATTTAAATGAAATGTTTCTTATTTTATTTTATTGGTAGCATATTTTTTTACATGTTCTGTATTTTTTTCTTAGAAATTTGCAAATTAGTCCACCATTTTCTTACACACCGTAATTTCCATATAAACTTGAAGACAATTCTCGTCTAATTTAAAGAAGTACCAAACATGTCAGTACGTGATTGCTTTATTTGGTTAAGCTGCATTTCCCATAAATTGCAACACTTAAATTGTGTTCATTTGTCCATTTTTATTTCAACTTGTCTTTAGTAATAAAATTATTATACGATGTTTGTGTTATTTGATGAATCATTATGTAGTTGGCGTATGCCAAACTGTTAAATTGATAGAGTAGTCGCATGAAAAGCGCAAGGAGCCGTAACTAATTCTTACTACTACTTCAAGTAGGTATTTTCTATTAATAATTGCAACAGCCAGGGCTAGGATTTCGGTAAAAAACATAAGATGTTAATTAATACAAATACTTGGAATATGTACAAAAATAGCCAAAAATAGGTCACTGCTACTCATTGAGTTTTTTACATATTTGGACGGCATCAAAGAATTTTTTTACCTTTAATATCAGTGCTTTAGAAAATATTATGCAAGAATGTTTTGCATAATTCATGAAATTTCCCCATTAGATTTCGTACATAATTTCAATAATCAGCACGAATAACATTAAAAATTTTGTGTTATATAATTTTGATGGAATTTTTAATTGATATCTGATACCGTTATTCGCTCTCAAGATTTACTATCTGGCGATCTTTAACAAATAGGTATTTTTTGTTACCAGAAATTAATGTGCTTACATTTTAAAAGTTGCACCAAGTTTTTTCGCCATACACGTATAGCATTTTACAAGAGCAAAATCATTTGAATTGTTTATTATTATTTAATGGACTTTTAAAATGTTTGCATTTAAGATCAATAAAATATTGTAATAGATGGCAAATTTTCCAAAATTTTATTATATACTTAAATGAATTACTATGCAAACCACGGATGGAAAACATGATACAATTGTACTTTTTTTGGTACAATTAGACTTTGTTGGTACCGTGGTACTACCACGACTAATTTGGTACAATTTAAATATCTCAATCAAAAGCTTACACCTAGTTCATAAAAACGTTTTATGCTTGAAAATGTTTGTTAATTTCTCAGTGAATCAGTTACATAATCAAAGGTTTTGTTTCAACTTTTTATTACATACAGTATTCCAGTCAGCACTTCATGAAAATTTCGGATCGTTTCTTACTCCTCTGCTTGTTCTATATATTTATTTTATCGTTTCTTTTTGAAAATGATTGTTCTTTCGAGAGAAAACGGTTCTTTAGACCCGAATCTTTCAAAATAGTGTCTTATGTCTCATATTTCTGCTAAATTATGGCTCATTTAAGTAACGGAATTACAATTATTTGCTATAATTTTTCGCAACAGAAACATTTTTCATCGTTAGGCTGCCATATATTTGATTCAAAAACTATCACGTTGAAAAAGGGTATAATAATTGATTTCCAAATACCGAAAAAGTTTTCAATCAATGTCTCGTTGCCTAAATTTTATGCCACCAGAAAATTTATTATCTTAAATTATATGACTTTTTGAATAAAATTTAATCAACTGATTCCTAGATTTTTATGTACACAATATTTTGTTGTTATATACTTGTGTAGAGAAGGTTTTGAATTTCTATTTATAGAAATATAAAAAGTTTAAAAAAATCGTACCGTCATGGCATGAAAAGTAGATTTTATTTAGTTAATTGCTACAAAATCAAAATAGCCCTTTTCCATCCCTGATGCAAACTTTCCCAGAGAAATGTGCAAATCGGAGCCCTGATTGCAACATTAGGCAATTAAAAGAACAGTGAGAGAGAGAGAAAGAGAGAGATCATTACGAAAACTCAATAAAAACTAACAAAACAAAGTCACAACTTGTAATGATTACCAAACTCCCCAGAGATAACAAGTGTAA
Organism: Linnaemya tessellans; assembly: GCA_951800035.1. NCBI lineage: Eukaryota > Metazoa > Arthropoda > Insecta > Diptera > Tachinidae > Linnaemya > Linnaemya tessellans. The sequence continues at coordinate 147,679,798 of OX637532.1, forward strand.
ACAGAAGTACGAACAACTACACCACAATACACACTTTGGAACAAGATTCCTTTACGGTTGGCTGACAGCGGCCATGTAATAATGGCTGAAAGTTGATTTTGCTGCCCTTTTTTGTAACTCCCCAGCAAAATTTTATGCAACATAATGCACCTAGAGGAAATCGTATGAAAAAAATTATTTTTTCTAATTCCATTTAGAAGATGTTTAATATTTAATATTTTCTATTTGCAAAAAAAAAGAAAACTAAAAAATAAAACATTGGCAGAATACCTTGAAGCATTATTTATAATGATCATGTTTAAGTTAGACAATACAGATGACGATGATGGAATGACTGCAGGAAAAATTGACAGGCTTTTATTTATGGCAAACTGCAGTATTTGCCATGTCGTTTTGACTAAATAAATAGAAATGTTGCACTAACATCGAGAATTGGAATGTTGGTGGCCTGGTTTGTGAAGCTATGAATGAGTTAATGATTGCTTGACTTGATTATGTGGCATAGGAGAGGAATGCTAAATACGTGAATGTAAACCGAGCGAATCATTATATTTTGTTATTAAAATATTTATATAAAAAATAGCAAAAAAAAAAAAAAAACAAATAATGCCTTTATTAAGAATAAAATTTATTAATTAATGTTTTTCACTTTTTCTTTTCTGCCAACACGTTTTTAATAAGAAAAGTTCTTTTGTTTTATATTTGGTCATATTCTGTAAATATCTGACGATGTCAATGGAATCTCACATCTAAAAATTTCTAGTCTATAGATATTCATTTAATCTTGAGCCCTTTATACTTCATTTATAATGGATTAATAATATTAGTGCTAAGACCTTGTGTTCGGTTTTAAAAATTATATATTTCTATTATAAATTATGTATGAGTTTTTTTTTAACAATTTATTTCTATTATAGACATATCTTTTAAATAAGATATTCAATCGTGAAATTATCTCCAATTAGGCCCCTTAGATTAGGTTAGGTTAGGTTGAACCTGCTGCCAGTTCTGATTAGCAAATCCATCTCACTTGGGTTTTAGTAGGTCCGATTGTGTTACCTGGAAACATAACAAACATATAAGACTTTTGCCGGGAATCGAACCCACGGCCTCTGTACTAATAGGCTAGCATCGCTAAGAATCATATATAGCGGTCTTGTGGATGAACAAACTAAATTGTCGAATTTGGGTCTATATCAATTAAAGTGAGATCCAAGAGGGTCCAATGCTTTCCAAATACAAAAAAATAACTTTAGTGTGTATTTTGGGGTGGAGGGGTCTTCGGTCCATATTTCTTTGTTAACCACGATGGCCATGCCATCGTTGTAAAAGCCGACTGAAACTTCTTCTGCACACCAAAGAAATGTGCTTTCAATAGGATGGTGCCACACACCTCATGCTGCACGATTTTAGGGCATAGTCATCTTACATGGAAGTGATGCGAACTGGCCACCGAGATTGTGCAATTTGACCTGGTTAGACTTTTTATTGTGGGTTTTTATTTAATCGTAAGTCTATGCGAATTAAGCATAAAAACCAGCGAAACGCACAGTCAAAATAAGCCATGACACCGGTCAAACCCAACCTGATTTATGCGCCAGAGTGAGGGTGCTTTTGACTGAAGTAGTTACCACAAGACTATAAAGCGCAGGGTCCTGGGTTCGACACCGCGCTCAGTCATGAATATTGTGTCGAATTCTCCTGATCAGTTTTATTGCATGGTTGTGTCAGTTTTTGTCAGTCCGTTTCAGTGAAGAAGGCATAGCACTGGTCACTGAACACAATTTGGCAGTGACTGACACTATCATGCACTAAAGAGCAGAGTAACAGCACCCTCCTTCGTCGGCCCTGTAACAATCTTTCTTCATCTGTTCCCTCAATACTATCACCTCCTTCGTTGTTCCGGGGAAATGCACTGCACATGTAGGGGTCATCCTCTGAGTGCTGGTACGAGTTACAAAAAAATTAAATTAAATTAAAAATAAGGGAAAATTGGACATTCCTGATGAGGTCCAAAAAAAGGCGTGGCAGAAATTTGCCCAATATTATATTTCACACCCAAGACATCAATAAAAAAATTTCACTGATATCTCACACTAGAGTTGTGTCCAACTAGCTCATTCGCTCAGTTTTGACAAGAACCTCTGATCAAAACCATTTAAATTACATAGGTTTGATTAAAGGTTCTTGTCAAAACTGAGCGAATGAGCTAGTTGGACCCAAGGCTATCTCACACACACAATTTATTTCATAAAATAGGAAGCGTGTAGTAAAAGGCCTTATAAATATTCCTTATTTTTTTTTTAATAAAAAATATATATTAAAGTAAAAGAAAGTATAAACTAAACATCAATATAAGAACTAAAATCAGTGAAAGAAAACATATAGATTGTAAATATTTTTATTAAATCACAAAAGGAGTGTAAAGCAATTGCTTTAACTTGTTTGTATAAAATGAAAAGAGTTGCTGCTTCTAGCAAGACATTAAGATGTTTATCAGCAACTTGTTAATCGACACGTGAAGATCTTCTATTCAGTTGCTCGCATTCGCTTGCCTGGCAATTGCATTAAAGTCGTGAAATAAGATCATAAATATTTTTCTATATTTAGTTCTTCACCAAAAAAAAAAAAAGAAAAAAAATTATTTTCTAGACTTTTAAGTATCAGCTTTTTTATCGCCATAATATATTTTTTTTCAAACTGCCTATGGAAATGACCTTGAATAATGATAATTAATACAAGTTTAAAGACTTTTTTAATATTTTCATTATTAGTATTATTGTTATTTTGTCTCCTTGCTGCCACCAAGTGCAATAAAGCTTTATTTATGTGGTTTTAACAGCTAAATTCCTTTAAGAAAAATCAAAGGGGCCTTAAAGTACCACAAATAAAAAAAATAAAAATAAAAAAAAATTATTATATATCACTTAAGGCAAGTGCATTTGCAAAACTCGTTGCATGTCCCTTTTCAATTGTATTCAAAAGTATTTATGGCTCAAACTGACATTAATCTATCTTTAGTCCATAAATATTAATATCAACTTACATAAGCAGCATGTTTTCAGTCTGCAGCATAGAGATTGTGCCAGTAGATCTGCATGTGGTGAAACCTTTTTTTTTAATAATTTCTAGTTCTTTTTTTTCTTAAACTCTATTCACCAGAACTCTTTCTTTAATTTCATTTGTAAGCCAGAAAACATTTGATAAATTCGTTAACTTCTTTTAATTGTAAGACACGATGCGAAGAGACAAATAAGGAAGCTGTACTAATAATTCTAGGATTAATGTCTATGCGATAGCAGGACTGAAGAGATACAAAAGGAAAGCATAGAAAAAAACTGTAGCCCTTTTAGCAAAGGCAATTTTAAATATCATATCAAGTACAGATAACGAAATAAAAATTATCTGGAAATGGTTTTAGTTAATAAATGAAATCACTGTCTGAAGGTAACATGTGACAGTGCAATTACCAATTGTATTTTGCTTAAAGTAGACGTTGGACTTGTGTTCGAAAAGTCGATAATAAACTATTAGATATCAATCAAAGCAGTTTAAAAGAGGAAAGGCTGTTTACTTTTTTATATTCGAAAACGAAAAATTTTTGTCGGAATGAAACCACTTTAGATTTCCAAAGTAGAATTGTTAGTTTCTATGATTTTAAACCGAAAAACTCTCATATTACCTATTTATATTGACAACTAAATTGTTAATTTAAATATTTTACTATTTTATATTATTTATTTGAAAATATTAATTTTTTTAAAGTAGTTGTGAACAGCAAGAAAACGTTTATCTTTTTCAATCGTAGTGTTGCCACATTTTATTTTTTGAGCAAACCATTAATTTTCTAGAACAAAAATTTGTGATGACGAAAGAAACTTAAGATGTGGTAAAGCCAATAAAGAGTAAAGCAAAATAAAAAAACATATGTTTATGATTAAAGAATTGTAATAAGTAAAAAACTGTGATTTCATGTTTTTTTCGGAATGAACAAAATCGATCGGAATCTGGAGAACGCAAAGCAAAAACGATCGATTTGAAAATACGGAATTGAAACCATTTCGATCGGAATGTGTGACTGCCTGTATATATAGTTTTATTATTCCGTGTGTAATTTCTAAAATATTAATATGGGACCCCATAAAGCGTATATATTCTCGATCCTTATGAATAGCGATGACGATAAAGCGATGTCCGTCTGTTTGTACGTGAAATCGGTTTTCTCAGAAGAGCTAGAGACTTTATTCATGGACTGATGGATTAGAAATAAACGGTTCCAGAGCTGGGAAGCTTACACTTATTAAAATTAACTAGCAAAAATCAATTATTTTTTTGTTTGTTTGTTAATTAACCCTCAAATTTGTATTACAAACTAAAAAAAAAAAATTCCACGGATGGGAAATTGAATATTTTTTTGTGATACATACAATATTTTGTAGTACGTGAAAATAACCAAAATGATCACAAATTTGTAAGTTTTTCTTAAATAAAACTCCTTTATATCTCATTAAGAGCTGCATCAGTAAAAAAAAACAACAGAAAAATTAAATTTTTGGCATCCTGGGTTGGGAAATTGAATTTTTTTTTGTAATACATAAAAGTAACCAAAAAGGTAACTGACGTTGTTTTTTTCTAATTAAAACTATTTTACAATTCAGGAAGAACAAAATTGGTATAAAAAATGAAAGAAAATCAAAATTTCGATTCATGTACATGACATTATGGATGATATAGGTATAGGGGAATCGGGAGCGCTGGGCTTAGATAGCCTGACAAACATGGAGTTCTCAGGGGTATCATCGTTCCTCAGGGGTACAGGATAGTTTGAAACGGCGGAGGACATCCCTTAGGAGGTCCTCTGCTTAAGGGCATCACAAAGGGACCGATTCGACGGACCCAAGTGGATTGTCCCGCCATGGACAACGGCCCTCTAACCTAACCTAACCTAGGTATAGGGGAATCAGAAGCTCTTGATGTTCATGGTATGAAAATACAATGTGACGTTCGATGGACCGTTCACACCTTTCATATTTCAAAGGAAGCATTCAAGTGTCTCGTCTTTTTAAGACGGTGTAAGACATAATTCACCCCAACTGATCTCCTCACTATATATACCGCCTACATCAGACCAAAAATGGAATACAACTCTCATGTATGGCCCGGTGCTTCAAAGTCAATTTTTTTTTTATATCTTGGACCAGCACTCAGTGGATGACCCCTATATATGCAATGCATTGCGCGTACAAGAGAGAGCGAAGAGGGTCATCGGTGACAGTAGGGCAGTGGTGTTCAGCCCATACAACAATTGTTTAAAAAATTTACACACATTTGTTATGCTCTTATAAAAATTTTCATTCAGTCGTCGTTGAGCAAGCGATGAGAACACATGCGGATGGTCATTGTCATTTTATTTCAGAAATTTATTAAGCATTGTTGTTGCTTCTTGTTGGACGAAGCATAGCAAACACAAGCGATTCAATTACAATTGAACACGAAAGTTAAGGTCGAAATTGAATTAAATCTGAAGTAAAACATTTCGATAAAATTAGTAGTCCGGAGTTATGGAAAAATTTTGATGTTGCAATATGTCCCCAGCTCATAAAAATTTATTTAAAATATATATAATTTTTTTCCACTACTTTTTTTCAAACATGAAAAATGTTTGTTCTAAGCAGCGAAATAGAATAACTTCTTTGAACTTAAAAAATATTTTACTAATTCGCAATTGTCACGCAATTATTAACATGGAATGTTTAAATTAAAACTTTCATGGCGATTTTAAAAATTATAATGAGGAATGATACAAGTTTTAATCTTACATAAAAAACTGGTTTAAAAAGATTTATTTTTGTTTTTTCTCAATATAACTGTTCTATTTTTTAATATTGATAACTGCTATTTACGGTCTCCGATATTTTTTTTTCTTAAAATTAAAATTTCATTCACTTAATAAGTTGGCAAAAACTCTGCCTTTTTTTCTTATTTTAAGCGTTTGACATTATGTTTGCTGGGCAAAGTCTCTCACCAATACATCTTCACTTTAATTTTTGAACACCACTGCAGTAGGGTAGTTAACTCTATTGATTTAATGGAGCATCGACGCAACGTGGGATGTGTTTCACTGTTCTACCGATACTACAACAGAAAGTGTTCTGGTGAAATAAGGGAGCTTCTGCCCGAAACCCGTTTATTTTTGCGAGTTACCCGCTCTTCGCACAGGGTGCATCCTTTTGTAGTTGACTGGCCAGTGTGAACCGCACCACACATTACAGAGTGAATTCGTTCTTTGGTCGAACGGTTCGTATGTGGAACAGACTTCCAGCAGGGGTCTTTCCTACCAATTTCAACTTGGAGAAGTTCAAATCGAACGTCCACAAACACTACTCCCTCTATCCTGCTTCCCATAATCAATTTTCCTAGCTCTGGCACAATGCATCGCATATCTAGGGGTCATCTCCTGAGTGCTGGTCCCAAAAAAAAAAAAAAAAAAAAAGTGACTCAGTAGTCAGGGAAACTTGCTTAGAGATCGAGTGAAAACTCGATTTTTCGCAAAAGGGATAAAATAACTATTCATTTTAAGAATATTTCTATCATGAATTAGCATATCAATTGAAAAAACACCCTTTACACATTTTTCCCCTTGATTTTTATACTTGCACTTTGTACAAAAACCTTTGCATCCTGCAAATACAATAAGCGGGTATTTTCACATATATTTTGCCTTATAAAATTGTTGTTGTCTTAGATTGTTTCTTCTTTTGCAATTTCTATTTTTAATTAATATATTTTTAGTTCTTTTACATTTTAGTTTTTCCTTAAGTCTTTTAATAGTTTTACTTAATGCTCTAAATGTATGCACTGATATCTTACATCCTGTTTTCGAATTGAATTGCTGGCTTAAAGGCTAAACATTAAAACATGCCGTTTAAGTCAAACACCCCACGTACTGCTGGTTTTAACTTCCTCATGGCGGCTACAATTAGAACAGTATGATCGTCTAATAAATTTAGTTTAATTACTTTTACAATGGCACAGACTGAAATTGGTAGTTAAGATGTTGAATAATTTATGCTTAAGAATCATCTAAAAATCATGAATTACGAGAACTTGGCATCCGTGTTAATCAAACAACAGTAAAAGAGGCTTATCAAAAGCACGATCATCAGTGAAATAATTTTTATGGCACTAAGAGCACTTGGATAAATTTTGCGGCACGAGCGTGTTGCACACAGAGGAGAACTTCAAATTTATAGCTGCTGGATTGGAATTGGAAGTAAAAGGGGTTGCTTTTAATTTAGAATCTGATGCTTCCGTGTTTAGTATTTCGTAACTTGTAAAAGGTTATGATTTACACAAAAAATTATGTATTTGAAGCACTCTAGAAATCTTTAAAATTGATTATTGAGGGATTTGATACGTTCCCACACACATATTGTTCTGATATTACTGCAAATTATTAGGCAGCACCGTAAACTCTTGGACTGTTAAGAACTTGAGTATTTTGCAGAATATTACTTGCATTTATAATCCACTTGTTTATTTAAACTGAATTTGACCGAAAACGTAATATTCAAAAAAAATTTAAAAATGTTTGAAATTCAGTAGACTTCATATAATTTGTGAAAAAAATGCAATTTGCAAAATGCTGCATTTTCTCAGTAATATTCTGCATTTTTCTTGCCTTTTTACAGTTCTTAATGTTCTTTTCTGAAAAATATGTGTTATTTGAAAACTGTAACAACTTCTTTCCTAATTGTGATCCCCTTAAATAGAAAAAAAATGTATGAGTTTTGCATTCAGTACTGTTCAGGAGGCATGAGTGCAGCACTTTCTTAATTGATGGCTTTTCATTGATTGTTATGTTTTTGTTATTGTGATTGAAAATTGTGTTTTTTATATATACGTAATATGTATAACAATTCTTAAAATTCCGCATTTGAAAATGTTGCCAAATCTCGTGTAACACTTTTTGTGTACAAAAGAACATGGCATATATTTTGCGTAGTTATGCATTCGCTCTTATCGTGTTTGGTGTTCTATGCCTTCAATTTGGCATATCTTAGTAGATTAAGGAAATATTTTCCTTTTTGTCTTCGGCTATTGCAAAATATGGAAATCGAGGGCAAAAATAGCCAATACAATAGCAGTGAAAATGAATAAAATTTTTGTGATATCGCAAAAAAAAAATAATAATACAATAAAAGAGGGTGTTTTTATAAGAGCTTGCTGATTTGAAATTTAAATAAAACACATGCCAAATTATGAAATGGCAAAAAAAATTTTTTTATTTGGTAGATAATTTCTTGTCATTTAACATTTAAATATAATTTCGGGCATATGGCCACCACGACTATTTTGCACAAAGTTCATTCTGGAGGTCCAATTTTGGACCACCTTTTCAAGCATTTGAGGGCGTATTTCAGCAATGACACGTTGAATACTGGTTTCCAAAGCATCAATCGTTGCTGGTTTATCCACGTAAACCAATGATTTCAGGTATCCCCACAAAAAATAATCGAGTGGCGTCAAATCACACGAACGCGGAGGCCAATTCACCGGTCCATTTCTCGAAATAATGTCGTCGTTGAAATGTTCTTTCAATAAGTCCATTGTTTCGCCCGCAGTATGACAAGTGGCACCATCCTGTTGAAACCACATTTCGTTTACATCCATATCTTGAAGTTTTGCCACCAAAAATTCATTGATCATGATTCTGTATCGATTTCCATTCACGGTAACGCGTCGTCCTTCCTCATTTTTAAAGAAATAAGGACCGATGATTTCACCAGCTCATAGACCGCACCAAACAGTACATTTATCGGGATGCATTGGTAATTCTTGAACGGCGTGTGGATTATCTTTGCTCCAAATACGGCAATTTTGCTTGTTGACATATCCATTCAACCAAAAATGCGCCTCATCACTGAAGAGAATTTTGCGGTAAAAAAGCGGATACACATTTTTAATTGAACACTGTTTTTGAAAATAAATTTCCACGATTTGGAAGCGTTGTTCATGATGATATGCCAAACAATACTGAGTAGATGCGTCACTTTAAACTGTCAAAACAGCTGTCAGAAAACAGAGTGATTCGTATAAAAAAAAATTCATAACAAAAAAACCCTTTATAATCCCCCTTATTCTGTAAGACAATATCAAAATTAGAACGCTTCTGTACTCATTCTCTTTAACAATTACCAATTTCTTACAACCTTTTACTTTATTCAATGCCATAGAGAGTAGTTAGAGGCTGTCAGATGTAGTTAATTGTTGTCCACAAGGAGTACGTAAGTGTACCATTTTTAATATTGTCTTGACGTGACGTTGACAAATAGTTACAGAATAAGGGGGATTCCCCCTTATTCTGTAACAAAAAATGATGTAAAATAATTTCGAAGATATTAAGTAGAATTTTCGAACATTAATTGTGAAATAATTCAATAGACTTCTGAATGAGAATTTCTAAAATTCTAATGCAAAGAAAGAGTTTCGCGGCCGTCCAGTGATTCAAAAAGAAAGAAAAAAAACAAAATACAATAAAATAATCATATAGTAAAATTCTCAGCCTGGCAAATTCAGTAAAAAATAGTTTCACTTACACAACCTGTGGGAATATTGCCAAACACTGCACACATGGTGGCTGTGATGCGAAAAGGCTTACACACACTCGTACACTTTATCATTATTAAATGTTAACAAAATTCTGTAAATGCCAAGATGAGAAATATTAAAGCAAAATCAAGTGCACATGTGAGTGGGCTGCTTAATGTGTCAGGAACTTAAAGGAGTGTGTACCACATCGAAAAATGTGTGGGTTTGCAAATGCAAGACATTAGCGAATTTCTATGAATGTGAATTTTTTTTCAAGCGGCAGCCAGCAATGGCAGAGTTTCTTAAGCTTTTTGAAAATATTCACTTTCTTTCTTTTTGTCTTTAAAGTATTACAAATAACAGCACACGAACTTACAATATAATTTAGATTAAATATTTTGCTTTATATTAGATTCTCTGTGTTAAATTATTAAAATAGAAAAAAAAATTATATACCTCCGGTGCTATTGTCGTTTAGTAGAACACGACTCTATGAAGTGGAGGGTCCTGAGTTCAAGCCCGAGCTGAGTCCTGAAATATTGTGTTGAATTCTTCTGATCAGCTTTAGTGCATGGTTGTGTTGCCAAGCTGTTTCAGTGATGAAGGCATAGCACTGGTCACTGAACATAATTGGCAGGGACTGACACTCTCCTGTACTAAAAAACAGGGGAATAGCACTTTCCTTCGTCGGTCCTGTAGCAAAAAATTAGGCGAAGAAGTAAACAGTTGAAATAGCTACAAAAAATTTTCAATCTTCTCATCTTTCTCTACCTGTCCTCTCAATACCATACATAGGGGCCATCTCCTGAGTGGTCCGAGGACGTCCTCAAAAAAGCTTCAGAAGTCGGTCTTGTATTGATGTATTGGGAATAGTGATAAACTGATTGCTATTGGAAATCAGAAAAATCCAAAAGACGGTTGCAGAGCTGGAAGATTTCGAAATTATTTTTCGTATACAAAACAAATTTTTATTACTTTATTAATTAAACCTATTTTATATTTCCGGATATATTAAATTAGTATTAAAAATTAAACAGAATAAAAAACACGTTTCCAGGGCTGGATAATTGAAACTTTTTTTTTGGTACGTAAAAGTAACCAATTTAATAAATTTTTTTCTCTTGGTTTATATATTAAACATATTTGATGTTTTTGAAAGAAATTTATTAGTATGAAAAATCAGAAAAACAGCTCCAGAGCTGGAAATCCCAAACTTTCTTTATAATATGAAAGTTGCTAAATAAAAAAAAGTTTTTTTTCTTTGGTAATCAAACACATTTTATATATTAGAAATAAGAAAAAATTAGTATTGAAAATAGGAAAAATCAAAAGGAGGTTTCCAGGGTTGGAAAGTATGTCTACACATATACTGCAGACATACATAAGATTCGGCACAAGTGAAAATAACTTTTCTACTTATTTTTCGTTAGTCATCGCACATATATTTTTATCACTATAAAGTCAACAATTCCGAATTAAAATAAATCAAAAAGCTATAGCGGCAGTTCTTACACTTACACTCCATGAAAAATATTTTATTTTCCCCAAACTGACTTTAAGGAAAAAGTTTAAGGATCACCTTTTGCAACTGCAAACAAATAATAATTAATAACTCGCTTTTGTTCATCTTGTGCATGTTATTTGTATTTGTTAATGAACGGTGCTGGTGACACTTTTAATTCTTTAATTTTTTTTAACAAATTTTTTCTTTATTATATTTTATTATTTTCTTTCAAATTAGTTGCAAATGCTGCTATTGGGTATTTTTCCATTTGCATTTTTCTGTCAAGAGCCTGCATAATTGCAGTTTCTCTTGCATCTTGTACATAATTTTCAAGTGTGAAAAAATATTTAAGAAATTGTTTTTTTTTGGGAATATAAAAATAGTTGTAAATTTTGTGGGTCACTTGTTGTGGCAATTAAATGTTTATGTAAAAGAGTCGCCTTGGAAATGGAACATCTTGTTGTTTTACACTAAAGAATTTTGTTGATAATTCGAAAATTAAGTTTTTTTACGGTCATCTTTATAAGAAGTTTTAGTTTTGAATTAAGAATTTACTGTTTTTGTTTCTTCATATGATTAAAATTAATTCTTAAAGTGGCTGCTGTAAACCGAGTCAGAATGATTAATCAGCAATTTGATTAATCAATACTTGTATTTGCATAATCGATAAATTGCACATTCCTTTTTGCAGCACGACATCTATTTCAGATGTTTTGCTAAATGAAATATACTTTTAGCCTTTACACATGGCCATGTTGCATGTTGATGCATGTACGGCCTTGGATGTGTACTCCATGTTGCACGCTACGGGAATCATGTTCTTACTGCTGTAGACTTCATATAAATATTTATTTACCTTCAACTTTAGTCAGCTTAAGCATCTTTTAAGTTGCGAGAAGCCAATAGTCAATGCAGTGCTTCGATATGGTTTTCGTTTAATATTGAAAAAGGTTGCGTATATCGGCATACATGCATTTATTTAGTGTGTGTGTAGGGGTTTTAAATTCGATTCCCACATTGTCTTACATATATCTTGTTTTACTACAAAAAACCATTTTGAATTAAATTGTGTAAATAGGAACTGTTATCACATTCAACTAAGCCACCTAATAAGTGGTGACAAACACAATACACATGAGCACTGATGATGAAAGGGTTGCGTCTTTCGAAAACAGCTGTTCTGCTCTGCTGTGTAAGTTGAATAAAAACTGATGTTGACTTGCCTTTGTGCCTTGGAATATTTATCATGTCTTTCTGAGATTTAAATTAAAATTTCGAACAATTAGCCTATAGAATCTTAATTCATTTTGAATTAATATTTTTAATTAATAAGTGATTAGAATAATATTTTCTTTAATAATAATCGGGAAGATGGAGGGTACTTAATGCAAAAAAAATTTAATAAGAAATTTTGGCCCACAAACGTGCTAAAAGGTATCAATCTACTTTTATCCCTTGAATAAAATAAAGCGTGTTTTTTTGGAGTGTCACAACACCAGAGCAAATTGTTGAAATTTGTAATCAAAATAATTGTTCTATTCGGCAAACTCATCGTGCACTTCTTCCATTTTATGGAGTGCGTAATCGTTCTTCAGAGCGGCTAATTCGAAAAACAATAGATCGCTTACGGACCACATTTACTGTTACTGATAATATTTGTACCAAGTTTCAAGAGTCTGGCGAGTTCCGACGACTATTATTCCAATTTATAAAAATTCATAAAAAAGTTATTTGCGGTTTGGAGATTTGAACTTGAGTCCGTATAAAGGAATTATTATCTTAATAATAATGGATATATAATATTTAAGTTAATATAATGAATATCTTTGGATTCTTTCCTTTATCGACTGGTGAAGTCTTTTCCAATTGAATTATTAAAACAATTGGAAAAGACTTAGAACTCAAAAGACCACAGAACTCAGTTTGTGACCTAAACATCTGTCTGCACTTGTAGACTGGAATATGTATTTAATGTGTCTGATGATCGTGTTTATTTTGTCAAACATGATCTTCCCATTGCCCTACCGCATGTATGTACATTATATTCAGTACAGCGTTATAATTATGGTCAGTTATTTTTTTTTCAAAACAGCCCTACAAGATATATAAAATAAAAAAATATGTAATTTGAATGTATTCACTTGATAAAATCCTTTTATCTCCTTAAAAATGCTTTTAAGTACTTTTAAACATTCCCATCCTTGTTGTTGCCAATCTGGCGTATTATTTTTGTTTAGCCACTTTAATTGCTCAATAAACGTGACTTACTTTAGTTGATCCATTTTTAACAAGTACCAACTGATTTAATTTTGCCAAATATCACGTTTTATGCAAACAATAATATTTGCTTTTGTTGAGAATCTTTAACAAAAAAAAAAATAAATAAAATTAAATCACGCAATATTAAAAATGATTTATATGGTAAAAAACGATCAATAACGTTTAACTAATCCATGTTTTTTGGCCAATGGGAAAAACACAACATTTACCATCAAATGCAATTAGAGAATTTAAATATCTTGGCTTTTGCAAGCCATGACTTACACCTGCCGATCGTGCGAAAGCAGCAGCAACAGCTTTTGTCAATTTATGTTCAATATTAACTTTATGTTAATTCAAGGACAAATGAAAGAGTTTTAGGAAGATCTTGAACACGTTGAGGCAACTAAAATGGTAAAAAATATTATTTTAAAAACTAAAAATGTTTAACGATATGTTAACTGTTTCTTTCAGAGTGTTTGTTTTGGAAACTTCAAAAGCAACGGAATTATTTCTTTCGGAAATATACTACAACTACGTTTTGTATGAAACTTACTTCGCTTTAGTGAAAAAATAAACAATGACAAATTTATTTATTAGAAATCGATTGCATAACTTAAGGCTGAAAAAATTGTGCATGCTTTGTCCGTTAAAAAGTTAAATGGCAAAATGTATTTGTCCTTTTCGCTCTTACGTACTTTATTGTATTTTTCTATTATATTGTCAATTCAAGTGGCTAGACATTTGATATAAAAAGTATTGTTTTACTGATTTTAAGCAGTACGCTTAACTGTAAAAAATTTCAGTAACCCGAACTACGTTTTAGAGAAAAAACCGGATAATTGAAAAAAGGTTAGGTTTTGGTTATTTCCAGTAAAGCGGAGTCGAAATATACAATTTCATTGAACAAGTTTTTAAATCGTTGACATAATTACCTTTGCAGTGATATACTACAAGTCCGTAGCAATAATATATAAAGCATTTAACTAATAAACTTCTTCCAAATTGCCTCATTGTGGATTCTTCCATCAAAATGCCTACTATGCACTTTTCATACTTGCACTTAAGCTAAGTAAAGATTTCTAATTGTTCGTAAGCGATTGTAGTAGCTACGATATCTTTTTTTGTGCCACACCGTAAATTCTTCCATCAAAGTGCCTACTATGCACTTCTCATACTTGCACTTAGGCTAAGTAAAGATTTCTAATTGTTTGTTAGTGATTGTATTAGTTACGATTTCTGTTTTTGTGCTACATTGTGAATTCTTCCATCAAAATGCCTACTATGCACTTCTCATACTTGAACTTAGGCTCAGTGAAGATTTCTAATTGTTTGTTAGTGATTGTATTATTTAGGATATGTTTTTTTGTGCCACAATATGATTTTAAGCAGTACGCTTAAGTGTAACAAATTTCAGTAATCCGAACTACGTTTTAGAGAAAAAATCGGATAAGTGAAAAAATTGGGTTTTGGTTATTTCCAGTAAAGCGGAGTCGACTGTATTTTTAATAACAGAGAGTTGAGAAGCGTTGACATTGTTATGCAACAAACGTTATACAAACAAGTAAATAACAATGTCAAAAATTTTATAAACCGTAATTTAAAACTGTAACGAGTAAAATATGAAAATATTTATACCTATTATTATTTTCGCAAAAAAGTAACCAAAATGAAAAAATATTCACATCTTCACATTGGAAAAAAAATTACCAATTTTGGTTACAAATAACCAAAAACGGCAGCTCTGATACAGACATATTTCACCGCACAACAAACAATGCATTATATTTAATAACGAAATTTTTTCCTGTGTAGACATCGCACACACACACACACAGCCTTACACACAAATATATATATACATTAACTGTTCTAATAATTCTGAATCTATTGTGAATTTAATGTACAATTCAAATTTGTTGTAGAAGTTGGAAAGTATTTCCAATTTTAAAGAAAATACCGATCCGTTTGCTTGCGTATGTCATGATGCCATTCTGTACATACAATTGACGTATTACGGAATTGTTTTTCGTACGCTTGTCCATACGATCAGGCAGCAGTTGTGCCGCAAGAAAGCTTTCCTATGCGAAATGCTGTCTAAACCAAATAAAAAATTATTCATATACACTTACACATACACAGAAATGTACATATGTACATACAGAGAAAACATTAGATTAACTGTAGACTACGTTAATTTTAAAATATAGCGGTGTGCTCTTCAATTTCTTTAGCATTTAATTTGCTTAGGCCTCTCTGCGGCTTCACAGGAATTTTCACGATAACGTGAAGCCAATATAGTTTTTCTTACTTCTATTTTTTTCGTCCACAATTTCTAGAAGAAACAATTAAAATATTTTTGAAACTTTATTTGATACTTTAGACTACTTTGTTGGCAGTATGGTAACGATGATGGCCACAGTAGAAGAACAATGATAGTGTCGATTGTCTAGAGTATTTCAGTCTCTGTTACGTGTTTCCTATAGATGCAGCCAACTGCTGCTTGACTTAACTTATATAATTTTTCAATGGCCAAATATGTCCACTAGTATGGGAATTCTTTGCATTTTATTGCATTTTAGGAACGCTGGCGATTCAGAAGATGGGCTAGTAGTTATAGAAATTAAAATGAAAACACTTTTTGCAATAATCAGGATAAATATGATGCAAATCATGCGGTGCAAAATAAATCGTGAAATTGTAGAAATTAACATTCTGCCTAGAGTTGTCTTAAAATGCATACAAAAAAAGTGGTTCATAATAATATAATTGTATAAATTAAATACACTGAACGACAAGATGATTTTTTTGCTTGCAAATAACAAGGATAAAGTTACAATTGTGGTACACTGGCCTAAAAAAATCGCATTTTAGAAATTTATTTAAGGTCTACATTGAACTTACACTAGACTAAAAAAATTAGTGGAAATTTATGTGTGAGTTTTTTTTTCTCTTTATCATTTATTATTCAAAGTTCCCCAGCGCCTCTCGGGTATTGTTGTATTCAAGGAGTGCAGTGCACTTTATTTTATTGTAGCGACTTGGGAAATCTTGAAAGTGATAAGTTTTTAAGTATACTTTTTGTAAAATTCGATTACCCATTTAGATTAAATGCCAACGAAAGTTGCATGCAATAGCCTTAAATTCGAAAATAAAATTTTTATAAATAAAAATTCTTATATTAAATTGAATTAAGATTTATAGGCTAATTGTTCGAAATTTGTTTTAAATCTCAGAGAGACATGATAAATATTCCAATTACACAGCAGAGCAGAACAGCTGTTTTCAAAAGCCGCAACACTTTCACCACCAGTGCTCATATGTATTGTGTTTGTCACCACTTATTAGGTGGCTTAGTTGAATGTGATTACAGTTCTTATTTAAACAAATTTTATTAGGAAATAGAATCCGAGACCTGTATCAACCCGATGTTAAAATATTATTGTTATTATCACATTCAATAAAGATATGTAACAGGGCAACTTTTGTTTGCCATGAAAAAATATGTGAATCCATAGTAATTTCATGTGTCAACTATGATTATACACCCGTAGTTGAGAACTGTTTCCATTTATTTTAGTTCTATTAAAGTTAGCGCCTGGCACCTGTTAATTAAAATCGAATATATATTTGTTTTTAGTGGAAAGCAAACATTTGTGTTAATTCAATGAAGCAGACAATTGCTAACGAACAAAACATTATGCATCTGCCAAACTGAGGAAGTCAGGGATTAAATTTACTTACAAACATTCTGATTTCCTTTTCAGTACGCTTTTATCAGTTTGCTGAACAGCGTCTGTAATAAAATATATGTATATGTGTATTATATAGATATGCGTTCAACTTGTTTCCTTTACAAGAAGCATCTAAATGAATTCTATATGGCTGGATGTTGGATAAAGAACGCAAATGTTCGCAAAACAAAAACTAAAGAGCTTAGGATAGAATGATTAGTTTATTCAAGTATGCAAAAGCTACGCTTGCATTGGGAAAACTTTTGTTTTCCAATATTTAAGTGAAATTTTTTCTAATCAATTAAAAATTTGTTTTCTGGTTACAGTGTCACGCATTTATTTAGGGTTTTCTTTCTTAAAATACAGTAAACACAATTATCACCCCTATCGTGAATAACAAGTGGAACTTTATTAAATTGAATTAAGATTCCATAGGCTAATTGGTCGAAATTTTTATTTAAATCTCAGAAAGACATGATAAATATTCCAATGCACAAAGGCAACATCAATTTTTGTTATTCAACTTACACAGCAGAGCAGAACAGCTGTTTTCGAAAGACTAAAAATTCAGAAAAATGGGACATGATGAAAAATAATCAAACGGTAACACGGGTATTATAACAATAACATGTTAACATCAGGTTGATAAAGTTCTCGTATCCTTTTTCACAATAAAATTTGTGTAAATAGGAACTGTTATCACATTCAACTAAGCCACCTAATAAGTGGTGACAGACACAAAACACATGAGCACTGATGATGAAAGGGTTGCGTCTTTCGAAAACAGCTGTTCTGCTCTGCTGTGTAAGTTGAATAACAAAAACTGATGTTGACTTGCCTTTGTGCCTTGGAATATTTATCATGTCTTTCTGAGATTTAATTAAAAATTTCAAACAATTAGCCTATTGAATCTTAATTCAATTTAATATAGCAATATAAAATGTTCGTTAAATATGTTACTACAGTGCAACTTTTGTTCACGTGAAATTTTTATTCCACTCGAAAGGAAAAATGGTATCGTGAGTCTCCAGTGAGAAATTATTCCAGCTATCAGTTCTCAGTGAATGTAAAAAAGAGAAGAAGCTGTAAGCAACATAAAAAATGAAAGAAATTTTTGTTGACAATTTTATATTTAAGTATTAATAAAAAAAATTTTTTTTAAAAATAAGGCTAAATATTTAGTAATAAAATAATTGGGATACATTTTAGAAACCGAAGACATTAAATTAAAAATATTCTCAGCCCCATATTCATAAAAAAATAAAACGTATTTAAAATCTGTTTTAAAAAAATTTTGTATGGAAAAATTTGATTAAAATATATTTCAAACTCATTTTAAATATTATGAATACCGGTGTCAATGTTTAGAATTGGACCAACGAGTTTTAGAAGAACGCAGGCAATTGATTTGTCGCAAAAAATATCAGTTTGTGTCTTGTTACTGGATCTTGCTCCTAAAATGACATTTTTAAACTCTAATATTCGAATTATAATAGACAATACTTACATTTTCTACTCTACTCCCCACCAAAAACTACTTGAATATATTAAAGGGAAAAATGAAAAAACCCGCGGTAGAAAAATCATTCACAATAAGGGGAATTTAATTTTAGCATGAAATCATTCAAGGGGAATTTTTTCATTATTGCAATTTTAGGGCAAAAGGGAAAAATTTCGAGGCAAAACTATTCATGATAATGGCGATTATGATGACAACATGAAAACTTTTAAAAGCAGATATTAAGAAATTGCTTTCTGTCATAAAGTGGAACAGTTTTATTTGTACTTACAGATATTTTAAACGAAATCTCTGCCTTTTCAAAATTTTGTAAGAGCATTACAAATTTATGCTAAAAATATGTATCATCATAACTTCTTTAAAAGCCAAGAAGCCAGCAATTTTACTTCTTTTTCTTATTTTATTTTAGATTATTAAACTAATGCATGATGCAGTCAAATTGCAGGGAAGCAACGAAATTACAAAACAATTTACACCATCAGCATCTTGGGTAAGTGAATTTTCTCATATACAATTTTCATTATAAAAATCCATAACAATTTTTGCCCTCTACTGCCGGTGCATTGGGATGTTACGGTTGTTATGGGACTTGCTCTGTCTAAGAATTACATATATTTTGAAAAAAATAATATTTAAGAATTTATTAGGAATTACTGATTCGTGCGGGGCTATTTAAGCGACCTTGTATTAGTAATCCTGAAGAAATAGAAACAGTAAAGATAAAATTTTAAGAAGTTTTTAAGTTTAGTGTATTGCACCTATAACACGACACTATGAAGCCGAAAGTGCCGAGTTCGAATCCGTGATCAGTCATAAATATTGTGCCGAATTCTTCTGATCAGCACTAGTGCATGGTTGTGTTAGTTGTTGTCAGCCTGTTTCAGTAACGAAGACATGGCACTGGTCACTGAACATAAAAAGCTACAAAAAATTTTGGACCTTCTCATCTTTCTTCACCTAAATTAAAAATTATTGTTGAATATTTTTATTAGTAGTTAATGGTTTTTTTTGTCCAGTGCTGAAAATATAATAATTTTTCCAAATAAATTAATTACAAAATGAAAAAAAAAAATATATATATATATATATATATATATATATATATTTATATAATAATGCATAGAATATCTTTACTGAATATTTTTTATTATATATTATTTATTATATTTTTTTTGTTTGAGTAGGGTAACGAATTTGTAGCTCAGCATAGAATAAATACAAAAAAAAACTTATTTAATAACTCTAATTTAAAAAGAAATTATGTATGCAATTTGTTGCACGCATACTTATTATCTTATCCATCTCCATGTTCAACGCTAAAAACATAATATTTTTTAAGTCTTTTTGGTGTTATTACAAACTGTTTCAATGTGAAAAGCTCTCGTAAAAATAAAAGAAAAATTAAAGTCATTTTGGGTTTAATTAAGAAGATAAGGAAAATTTCAATTACAAATAAAAGCAAATAATTGTAAAATAATTATATATAAATTATTATGGCCTGGAAGCTTTACGAACACTGCGGTCTGATGTTACGCATTTGCTTATTTTGTTTCCTAATGAGTTATAATAAAGCGTGATTATCGAATGAAATATTCTAAGACTTTTTATGGCATTCACAGTGGTGCGAAAGACATTCTAATGCTGAAATCATAAAACGAAACCAAAGAAAAATTACTATCGAGTGTTTTAACTGCAAATAGTTGTTGCATCGACACAAATAACAACAGACTAAGTTTATTTAATCAGAATAGATACTCGGAAGAAGACCCTTCTATTCATGCAATGCACTGTGAAAAAGAGGACATAGTGTTTACTAAACCATGACCTCCCCCCGTTGAATCCGCGCTTGGTGTTTAGTGGGCATAGTGTTGAGAGGGCAGATAACCAAAGTTAAGACGATACCAAGTTTTTGTAGTCATTTTATTTTTTACTTCGTCGGCGAATTTTTGCTATAGTACTAACCAGTACATAATAATCTTAACCGAGTTCAAAACTGTTCCGCGATAAGTGCCGGCCCTATTGTTCGTAAGGTGTTTTAATTCAGTAATACTTAATAAATATTCCAAGGTACAGGGAAAACTCAACATCAATTTAATTGTTAAACAGAAAAACTGTTTTCCAAAGCTGCTACATTTTTATCATAAACGCTCATGTGTATTTACACAGCAGAGCAGAGCAGCTGTTTTCGAAAGCCGCTACACTTTCATCAGAAGCATTATAACTAGTGCAACCATGCAGCAATGCGGATGACGGAATTTCGATCCCAGTAATTTCTCAATTCAAAAGTTGCACCTGTTGGCGAAGAACAGTCTATTGTTATAGTACATCAATACATCAATGCATATGCAAAATTACAGATGAAAAACTATCGATAGTGTTACTATCGAAATTATAAACAAACATAAGAAAAACATCGATATATCGGCGATACTATCGTCATAGTATCAAAGTTTCTTGCTTCCCATAGATTCCATTTATTTGCACTTAGATAGCAAAATAAAATGTTTTTTTAACAAAAAAAAAAAACAACAAAGAGCAAATTACGGCATTTCGTATCGATTGGAATTTGTATCTTAATTTTATCGAAACTGTGATCGATATCGAATACCGCTATTCTTTCTGCAGCCTTGCTGAATATTTTCAAATACATTTAACGATTCTGTAGGCAAATGTTGAAAAAATTGTTTGCATTTTTTTATCTTCTAATTGAGATGTGCGCGTGAGTATAGTTAAGCTCACGATCACGATCACGAAAACAATTTTCTTCACACGCGGCAAGATTTAAGGTACCCACGATCACACACGCTCACCAACGCTTACCAACGCATTATTTTTAATCACGTACTTTCACGCACGATGGTAATAATTTTGTAACATCGTTCACGCTCACAGTAAAAGTGTTTTCGTGTGCAACAGTATGTATTTCTATAGCACATGAAAATATTCTATGTATTAAAAGTTCGAATTAAAAATTCAAAAGAAGAACAAAATTATCTTCTGTTTTGAGTGCGTGCTATACGTATTAAGAATCACGCACTAAATTTTTGAATCACGCTCACGCACGCACACCTGATTTTAATAATTTATAATGCGTGCTATACGTATTAAGAATAACGCACTATCACGTTTATAGATTTTTGAATCACGTTCACGCACACCTGATTTTAATACTTCATAATCAGGATTCACGTGATTCCTGCCTGACACGAAAAAAATCACGGCATTTGCACACTTGCCTTTTACTATCGATAGTGATAAAATAAATATCAATTATTTTTCAATATTAATCGATTGAAAAATAAAATCGATAGGTGCGATAGTGCCATCGATAATTTTCCTCCTCTATGTAAAGTTTCATGAAAACTTCGAAATCGCTAACCAGCAAATTAATTGCAAAATGAAACTGTTTTTCAGCCACTGTGTCTTATGGCCTTAAACATTGGCAGGCACAACATGCAACACCAGAATTACCTACTAATTTAATACGGATGAATAAAATTTTTTTATGTAACGATAATGGCTCTTAGTTCTAGCCATGTTTAATGTTTATTTGACCACATTAATCTTTGGCTGAAAATGTTTATGCAACATCTGCAGTTGTAAAAACAAGGCTTTCTTTAGCTAGATTTTTTTTTTAGTAAAAGTTTGTAGTGTAAATGAAATCTTAATTGTGCAACAAAGTTAGCTTTTACGGTCATATTCATAAAAAATCTTAATTTAGGTTTAAAATGGAAACTAGTTAACCGGCATACAAATTAATTTTAAAATATCGTATACAGAAAGAGTGCAATAACTGATAAACGCAATAACCAAGCAATTTTTGACATCAAAATAAATGTTTTTTCAATATTTTCTAAAGTGACGTATAAAATGTATGACAAATTCTTTTCAAGCATATTTGAAGCGCTTTTTTATATATTTTAAGTCAACATTTAGAAAAATAGTTTATAAGTTGCATATTCACACTCAAATACCTTTTAAATTATATATATTTTATAACTATTGGTGCACGATAATATGGTGGAAAGTGTACCACAAAAAAAATTTTGTCAAAATATTTATATCTAAAATGTTGACTAAGAAGACATTAAAAAATAAAAGCAAAAAGTTGCCTTTGAATTAATTTTATTTAATTTTTTTCAATTATTGAAGGAATTCGTTATTATCAACTGAAAATATTGAAATAGTAAAGCACCGTTCATCACCGTAATGCATTAAAAAACTATCGGCCATCACCAAAATTCCAAAACTTATTGCTGATATACGACGCATTATTCGTTTAGCATTGAACAAACATTAACTTCGAATCTATTAATTTAATTTAGATTTTTATTGTTGCAACAATTTGCTGTTAGTAGATATTGTATCTAAGCAGTAAATTACAGATTGTTTACTATGCAACATCTCTCAGTTAGTTTTTTTAACAGTTACAATTTCAAATAGCCTGTCTGTCGTCTTGTGTTGCATAAGTGCATCATCAAAATCGCCGTCATCATTGAAAGCCGTTTAATCATTTTATAGAATTTACAGAACAGAAAAACAAATGTGAAAGTACAGACCGAGTGAGCAGAGTGTTAAGAATATTTGGACAGACACCAAATGTGCACTCTAACGTTATGAAATCGAAATTTACTTGCAACACTTGCAACACACACACACACATTCACTGCTTTCGAAGAACGTGCAAAATATTTGCACTTTTATTTACAGTAAGAGTGATGTTGCGTTATTTGAATGTTCAAAGAACACGCATGCACTCAATTCCATCACCTGTTCGTTGCTGTTGTCTGTTTGTTGCACGAAATGTTGAAAATAAATCTTATTTGGTCACCACCACGTCTTGGGTAGACAAGGACAAACAAAGGAAGTGTGCTTGCAAAGATTTTAGTCTCTTCACATCTTTTCATTTATTATTATTGTTCGCTGTGGTGTTTGTTGCTTTTTCAAAGTTAAACATTATGGCTGCAATAGAATTTTATAGAAGTAATTTTTTTGTTTGTTTGTATAAATTGTAGCTGTTACAGCACTTTCTTGTTTCGTTAAAGAGGAAAAAAATATTAATAAAAAGATTCACTTTTAAGCCTTTACTTCCTTAATAGTGGCTCCCTAGTCATATTCATATTAATTGTTTCATGGGGTAAAGGGAAAGAAACCATGAATGAAAATGTTTTAAATTATGTATGAATTTCTATTTTAATAGTGAACCTTTATTTATGTAAATTGTATTACAGGATGTTAATTTTCACAACAGGCTATAAGTTGAAATCTGCGAAACTGCAAATTATTTCTTTTATTTTAATAAATGAACGTGATTACATTCTATTTATTATTTTTGAGAGTGGAATATTAAGAATATTTTTCATAGTCATTAAACCAGCAGAACGGATCAGTACTGATTTCGAGGCAGCTACGCCATCTCATCAGCGTTCTTTGTTCAATTGTTTTATATTCATAGAAATAGTAAGAGAATAAATTCCATGTTAAAAGTTTGCCAAGGTGCAGGGGAAAACTCAGCATAAATTTTTACATAATCTTATACAGCAGAGCTGAATAGCTGTTTCCGAAAGCCACTACACTTTCACAATCAGTACACTTATGTATTTACACAGCAGAGCAGAATAGCTGTTTTCGAAAGCTACTACGCTTTCATCACAAGCGCTCATGCTTAATTTTGTAAACATTAAACGGATAACAAATAAAAGGAGTTGTAACATTTTCCTGTGATAAAACGTTTGGCAAAGGCCTCAACTTTCGTACGAATAATAAGCATTTAACGGCAGCTGACATTTTCTAGGATACTGAAGAGTGCAATAAAATCAAATATATGACAGGAAACTTTCTTGGCAATTTCGTAGCAGGGGGCAGCATTTAAAAAAAATTATATATGTGTGTGTGTGTATGTATTTGTAGGTAAATATTTTTGTCGAACATTTATGTTGCTCTATTTAATTCAATTAAGACTTAGAGGCTAATTGTCCGAAATTAAATTCAGAAAGACATTATAAATATTCTAAGGCACAAAGGAAAGTATCCATGTAAGTTTTAAATTATTCAACTTACACAGCAGAGCAGAACAGCTGTTTTCGAAAGCCGCCGCACTTTCATCATCAGCACTCATGTGTATTGGTGGCTCAATATGATAACAGTTTTTATTTACACAAATTTTATTAAGAAATTGCATATGAGAACTGTATCAAACCGATGGTAACACACTTGTAATTAATACCCGTGTTGCCGTTTGGCTATTTTCTTCATGTCCCATTTTTCAGAATACTTTGTTCCATTATACCTAAGCCAAACTTTTTTAATATGTGTGCGTGTATTTTATTTTATCACAAAAATAGTGTTATTTTCCAGCTTAGCCTTCTTTAAGATCGATACTTAAAGTGCAGAGTCTTTTTAGTCTTTCAATTTCTTCTGGGAATTAATACACCCAAATGCCTTAAAAATAGCCGTTTATTCATTGAAGAGCTCTTCGTTTGACCTAGACAGAACTATTACCACTTAGAAATTTTTAAGAAATTTGGGAAAGTTTAATATTCCTGAATATTCTCAACAGTGATCGCAGGATCGTGGGATCTTTCACCAATATTCAATCTTAGCGTGACGACTACTATGACAGCCTCTGTACGGGCTGTAAATGGTCGTTAAACATCATTTCATATATTTGGTGACGAGTCTAGCAATTCGGGACTGCCTGAAGCTTTAGACCATTTTGGGCAGGTGCAACGATTAGACACGTCTGTAAATCATTTTCTGGCCATTAAAATTTATGCTGAAAGCTCTGCATAGCAGTAGGTACGTCTTTTCTGTATACCCCAAAAAAGAATTGGAGGGAGGATATATTCACTTTGTCATTCCTTGTGTAACGCAGCGAAATATCCCTGTAAGACCCCATAAAGTGTATATATTCTTGATCAGTTACGAAATCTAAGACAATCTAGCCATGTCCGTCCGTCCGTCTGTGGAAATCACGATTCAGTCCAAATGAAAACAGCTAGACTCTTGAAATTTGGTATAAATATATTTTGAAGCTTAGAGCAGGTTAAGTTCGGAGATGGGCTAAATCGAGCAAGAGGACAAAAAGTTTCCCTAAGATGAACTAAACCAACCCAGAAAAAATAACATAATTTTTAAAGTTTTTTGGTTATTTTGTTAAGCAAATGATATATTTTTATATTAAATACGGTCCAACGCCTTAAATTGGATCCATAAAATAAAAATAAAATATTTTTGGACCCCGCCCTCTTTAGTGGGCGTTATATGCAAAAATGGCATAAAAATTTAACAAATTGTTTTACTTAAGCCTACATTCCTTAAAAATAACATTTTTAAGCTTCAATGACGAAGCTGAGACGAATCTTGGTACTACTCTGCCCTAACCCCTCCTCCCCCTTCACCCCCTAAATGACCCCACAAAAAAAAATTTTATACAATTATCCCAAGCTTTTATTTTTAGAGTTTTATGACTGCTGATTTCTGTCCCACCCCCTCCTCCCCCCTTGCCCACTAAATGACCCTACCAAAAAAAAATTAAATTTTGTATACAAATATCCCAACCATTTATTTTTAGAGATTTATGACAAAGGTGAAATGTTTGCCCCACAGCCCTTGCCAGAGCGACTCCACCAAAATACAGTTTTCATACCCTCCAAAGAGAATTGGACCCTATAAAGTAAATATATATATATGCTTGATTAGTGATGAAGTCTAAGACGGTCTAGCAATGTCCATACGTTCGTCTGTGGAAAACATGATATGGTCTATTTTGGAACCCCGCCTCCTTTAGTGCGCGTTGACGTACGATATTATATAAAGGAACTCTGTCCCACCAAGTTAAACATTTTAAATTGACTTACCAAATGTTTGGAGGGTATTTAAGATTCGATCCGGTCGAATATAACGTTTCTACTTGTTTTTTATATATGTTAAGCAAATTATATATTTTTATGTCAAAGAAGGTGCAAAGCCTTGAAGCCAGACAAACAGAAAAATCAATTTCTTACCCCGCCCTCTTTAGCGGGCGTAGCTTATAACATGGAAAAATAGTGTAAGTATTTAAAAAATTATATTCCTTAAAAATTAAATTTAGAACGAAGTTGAGATGTTCTCTGTTCTGCCCTAACCTTTCGCCTCCTGCCCCTAAATGACCCTATCAAAAATAATTTTTCACACTTAATTACCCTGAAAATTTGCTTTTCAAGTTTTGAGTTGTCTTCCCCACAGCCCTTCCCGGACTGACCCTGTCAAAATAGAGTTTTGAAATTGTGCACAGGAAATTCTTAAAGGAACTTTGACCCAGCAGCTTAATTTTCCTACGATCCTTTACGTGTGCATTGATACTAAATATTAACTGAATAAATAACGTAGATTGCCTCTGGGGTGATTGAAAGGTCTTTCAGCCATGCTGCTCCTGGAGAGAATTTAAGGTTTGACCCGGTCGAATATAACGTCCTTAATTATTATTATTTTATTTTGCTTCCCTGAAATATTTTTACGTAAAAAGATAATCTGCAATCTTCAACTGAATTCAACTTTTTTTCCAATATAACAAAAATCTCTGGAAGTTGTTTAATTTTAATGGCTGCCAAAAACACACACTAAATGGACGCAACTTGCACAAATTCGGCAGCAGTGCAGGCCTAGACAGCAGTTGCATTTCATTTGGATGCTGCTTGCAAGGGTTGGTCTCTCTGTGCAAGCTCAAATATTTTTAGAAGAATTTAAATTAACTTTCAAATATCACTTCAAAAAGTCGTATATTCTTTGAATTAATTTTCACGTGGCATTTTAGCTATTCCGCCATTAAAATATTTCGTTGCACGCAGCACAACCTGAGATTTAACAAAAAAAAAAAAAAATTAAAAGGAAGAAAGTTTTTGAAGTAAATGAATTCATACTCGTACACACGTGATGTGTGTTAACGTTTTGGCGTTTGTATTCTATTACATCGGCGACTGACAGACATGCAAACTGACAATGATGAGTTAAATGAATTTTTACCTCTGCATTTTTTTCCTCTTTTTCTTCTTCTTCTTATTCTGATTCTAATGATTAATGCATGTTAAATTTAAATATTTAATTTGTATGAATGTTTATGACTTTTCGCACGTCAACGTTAATGATAGATTAGATTTTCTATTTGCATTTAATCCATTAAACAGTGGCAGCCACCACCATCTAACAATCATGCGGTGGCTGGTAATTTATTTTAAGAATTTATTGAGATTAAGCTAAATAATTTACTTACTTGATCTCTGTTAAGATGAACAGCAGCAGTTTTAATGCCTGCAGGCAGGAAATGAAAATCGTTTGATTAATTATTAAAGCCAAGGTTTAGACTAATAAAAGGAGTTAACGTGTCGTGTTTTATATTCGTTTGTTTTTATTTATTTTTTTGTTTTGCTGCAGCTGCTGATGGTGTCTTAAATTAAAATTGCTTAAATGTAAATAAAAAATGATGTAATAAAAATCGTACAGATATGTTTATATATATATATATATATTGTTTTTTTTTCTTTTTGTCAATGATAGCTGTAATCAGGGCAACCAAAAAATATGATCATTTATATTGATTTGTTACTTCAAAGAATTTAATTATTACTATTTGTTACAGCGAAATTTTCATAGTTTCTTTTATATTGATAAAATTTGAAATGTGTCTGAAATGTATTTTCACAAAGTTTTTGAGACAGAAAATTCTTAAAATAGTTTTTTTTATGGAAAAGAGGGTTTTGCTTTTAATATCATTTTTACCTTGATTTTGCTTTTCGGAACATTTTTTTTTATTTTTCTTTTAAAGGATCAGTGTTGAGTTTATTTAAGTTTTTGATTGAAATCTTGATTACATTTTCCTAAAATTAGTAAAATAACGAAATTAAGTGAAATAAATATAAAAGCCCTATTCACTGTTTTGTGCAAAAGGTCGCGCCTTATTTCATTTGCAAATTAAGAGAGTATTTGATAATTTTTTTTTCTTAACTTGCACTAACACTCAGGGGATAGCCCCTTCATATGCAGGGCATTGCTCCGGAAATTGAAAGGAGGGTTTAGTATTGAGAGGACAGATGAAAATAGATGAGAAGACAGTGCATTTTCTGTGTGACTGTCCGGCGGTGGCGTCGTGCAGGAGGAGGTTCCTCGGAGGCAATTTCATGACTCCAAGGGAAGTGTACGATATCTCACCGGGTAGAGTAATTGGCTTTATTCGTAGCCTCAATCTACATCAGTGAACACTTGGGCTGCACAAAAGATCCTTTGGGTCGCGGTGCTTATGGCCTCATATAATAATAATAATAATAATAATAATAATAAAAATAATAATAATAATAGTGAATTTTTTGTAGCTATTTCAACCTTGTGACTTCACTGGCTAATTTTTTGCTACAGGACCGACGAAATCAATTTATTATATAAAAACAACAAACAAATATTTCAGTCGTCAGTATGCATTCGTATTAACATAAATAATACCAGCTGTTTCCAATATAGAATTTGGCAGCACTCAACTTAGCACGGCCAAAAACAAGGTTGCATGTCGTAAAGCCTACTTGAAACTATTTCGAAAGAGGTTTTACATAAATTCGTTTTAGCAAAGTCATATTGCATGGTAAGATCTGTTTTTAACGTTAAAAATAAAATTTATTAAAACCATGTCAGTGTGAAAACACTATGAGTACAGTGTCAATCGCTTCCAGTTTTCTTCAGTGACCCGTGCTATACCTTCATCACTAAAACAGCCTGACAACAACTAACACAATCACGCACTATTTCTGATCTGAAGAATTCGGCACAATATTCATGACTGAGCGGGGAATAGAACTCAGGACCTTCCGCTTGATAGTCTCGTAGTTACTACCTCAGCTAACAACACCCGGTACTCAGGTGTGAACCCTACTGATGCATTGCGCTGGAGTTATGAAAAGAGGTGATAGTGGGGATGACCCCCATGTATGCAATGCATTGCGCCGGAACTGAAAACGAGGGGATAGTATTGAGGGGACAGATTAGGAAAGATGAGACGATAGAAAGTTTTTTTTAGCTATTTCAATCTTTTTACTTTGCCGGCTGATATTTTTCTACTGGACCGAAGAAGGTGGGTGCTGTTACTCTGCTTTTTAGTACAGTCATCACTGAAACAGGCTGGCAACAACTAACACAACCACACACTAATGCTGATCAGAAGAATTCAACACAATATTTCATGAGTCAGCGCGGGCTCGAACTTAGGACCCTCCGCTTCATAGTCTCGTGATCTACTACTTCAGCCAATAGCTGTTCGCTACTTCTTCACGGTAGAATGTTTTGTTACAGCAAAGACGAATGTAATGCACTCTTTAGTACGTGATCGTGTCAATCGCTGTCGGGTAGTGTTCAGGGACTGATAGTTGGCCTTGGCCATTGAAACGGGCTGACAACAATGAACACAAACATGCAATCAAGCAGCAGGGCAATTAGGTTGCCCTGATCATTGCAGGAAATCATTTCTTCGTTTAACCATAATGTTTGTGAGCAAGTGCGACTATTAAAACCATTTTGTTGAGAAATAGATCTCGTGCATATTAATTTCAAGTAAAGCATTCTCCACTAAAACTGTAATCCGTGGAGGATTGTTGGTGTACGGAAAAACATAAAATCAATTCTCACCTTTAATTAGCGACACCAGCTGCAGCAGCAGTAGCAGCATTAGATACAATAGGCTAGCTGGCAAAACCAAAATAAACAAAACTCTTGCACTCTCCTACACAACGCCAAAAGAACAGGAATAAACAGCAACAGTTATTTTTATGTTCAGCTCTCCGTTATTTGCGGAATATAAAATTTCACAATTAACCAGACTTTAATCATTTTCCACTTATGTCTAATTTACATGCAACGCCAGAAAACAAACCAAAAAAGAAAAATAAATCTGCCAGCACAACATGTGGCAAGTTCAATATCCTCCTGTGCTAATTCGTAACTGCAGATTTACATTTACTGCTTCGGCCGGCACAAATATTTTCTGTTTATTAAAAAACAAAACAGTAGTTAAATAGTTTGGACACTATTAGCGATGAGGCCGAAGCTAATTTCCATTTTGTTGTGGGTTACAACAAACACCATCCGATAACTAGACACGTTGTTCAAATATGAACATTTACAGATAATATGTAGAAGCATAATACCTACATAAAATGATATTTTGTTTGTGTAAATTTGTACGTCCAGGTGCCTGGCTTATCTTAGTTTAATGAATGTCCAGACGCCTGGCTTATCTTAGTTTTAATGTATGCCTGGCTTATCTTAGTTTTAATGTATGTCCAGACGCCTGGCTTATCTTAGTTTTAATGTATGCCTGGCTTATCTTAGTTTTAATGTATGTCCAGACGCCTGGCTTATCGTAGTTTTTAGTTTGTAGTTATTATCTTTAGTTTTAAGAACAAAGAACAGATGTAATAGTTCATAATTATTGTCTACCTAAAAATTGTATATAAGAGCAGAATTTCCTAGTAATAAATCAGTACTGAAAAGTATTCGTTAATGTAATCATCTTACACACGTTAAGAGGTGCAAATAAGTTGCTTAATAAGAATAAAAAAAACATTTATGCTCGCAAACATTTCTTTTCACACTTTTTACAGAGATAATGCGGCAACTTATTGTGGGCTGAGTTAACAGCACTGGATGGTTAGTTAAATAGGTAAGAAGGTATTTAGGAAAAGTTAAGAATACGCGATGTGTTACAAGCACGTAATGCGCTTCTAACACCCTCGCGATCATATCGGCAACTGCACTTGCAGTGGCAGCCATCGTTTTAGCGGAATTTGCTTTCCGCACACAATAACTTTGGCTTGACACACACACACACACATGTACCTATACTTGAGTATATGTGTATTTGTGTGCGTGTAAAATAAAGTTGGCATAACTGCATTTGCATAATCACTATGAGGTCGTTTTCACTTACCAGCCATTAACTCTGCCATGATGCGAAGAAATACAAATATTTTGAATTTCTTTTGCAAATATTTTATAAGAAAGAAGTTGTTTAATTTTTTCAAAAGCCCCTGGAAACATTGACTCTCGCAAAAAAAACATTTTCTTACCAAGTGTGTTTGGTATGGCACGATGATAGAAACTGGCCACAAATCTTTGTTCAAAAGCACTTCATCACTATTACCGTTTGCTCACAGTGTGGCAGCAAATAATTCTAGGCTATTGTGGCAAAGACTAAAATCTATTGTGCTCATTTATCGAACATCATAGTTATTTGTGAAGCACTGGACTTGTGTTATTTTCTAAAGTTAACAATAGCTTGCGAAAACTGATCTGATTTTTAGTTTGCTTTCAATAGTTGACTCCACACGTTACTTCAGCATATTAAAATCAGACGAGAACTCAGGCAGCGTTCGTAAATGAAAGACTGAATGAAGAAAGTTAAAATCCATTTTAGAATATATCTAATACTGTATCGCAAACATCCAACCGGTAATGAAATAGTTCTTAATGGAACAACTCGCAATAAACTGAAGGAGCTTCGATCCCTTGAGACCGACGAATCACTTTTTTAACTTCCCACTAAGGAAATTAAAAATGTTAAAAAAATTGGGAACTTACCGGTTTTACCCCGTTTTGAAAAAAATCTAGTTTTCACCAGATCTCGACGTTTTGAGTTCCTTGGAAGATTTCCTGACTACTCCCGAGGAGTCGTCTATATGTCTGTATGTGTGTGCGTTTTTTTTTCTTATGTTCTATCATAAGCATCCCTTTAGGAAATAAAATAATCGGTTTATAAAAACAATAATTATAAATGAACTATTTTGGAACTGACTACAAATTGGTTTAAATCTAATGCAGATATCAGCCAAACAAAAAAAACTAAATATTTTGAATTTAATTTTTATTTTAAGTCATGAAATGTGATTGAATTTTTCTTTAAAATTAGTATCAACGTAGTAAAAAGATATATTTTTTATTGTTTTTTAATAAAAAATTTATTGAAAATTAACTACTTATAAATGAATTAATAAAAAAGTGTTTTAAATACTTTAAATTAAACTGACTACAAATTGGTTGAAAAATAAGTAATTAGTAATCAATTAAAAAGTCATGCATATCCCTGTAGGAAGTCAAACACATTTTTAAGTAACTTAAAACTGGTTTTTAAATAAGCACAACTAGTGTATAAAGTGACTTTTTTCCTTGTCGTCGACTCATTATAGTAACATATGCATGTCATAGGCGATAGTCAATTGATATAAATTTTATACACTAGTTGTCCTTATTTAAAAGCCAGTTTTAAGTTACTTAAAAATGTGTTTGACTTCCTACAGGGATGTGTGTGCGTTTTTGTGTGTGTCTGTGTGTGTGTGTGTGTGTGTGGGTGTAGGTATGTGACCCACTTATAACTTTTGAACGGCTGAACCGAATTCAATCAAAACAGTCTGGTTTCAAAGGGTTTCTTCACAAGTAGGAATCCAGTGATCGAACCGGTACATTTTCGGAAATATCAGAAAAAAAAATTTTTTTTTAAAGCGATTTCTTCAGAACAACTTTTAAACAGCTTTGCTGACCGAGTGCAAAAATTAATCAGCTCTTGGCAATCAAAAATAATGTACAGCGCTATAAACCGCGTCAAAACCGGTTGATGCGTTCATGAGATTTTGTGAACGAATAAATTCGCAAAAAAAGATTTTATAATGAAAACTCTAAAATTATTTATATCAACAATGAGTGTTCGAAGCAAACTAGACGCATTTCAAAGGTTTATTTCAATATTTGATTTTCTGTTAATTGCACTCGATCCGGACCAGCAAATTTCGAGAAATAGCAAAAAGCCTGAATAATTTTTTTTTCAAAAATGTCGTTTAAAAGTTATTCTAAAACTTTTAAACGACTTTTCCGCTCAAAATTAATCAGCTCTTGATAATAAAAAACCAGGTCGAGTGCTATCAACCGGTTCAAAATCGCTTAACCCGTTCGTACGATATCGTTAACGATAAATTCGAAAAAAATTTTAATTATTCAAAACACTCCGATATTTTATGTGTGAACAATTAGCGTTCTCGATTCTTTTCTCTATAAAGAAGAAATACATCAATCACCGCTTATCACGTGGAAATCGGTTGATCCATTCGAAACTTAAAGCAATTTTAAAATTAAAATAATACAATTATTAGCGGTTAAAATTAGCGGGAAGGGATGGCCTTTAAGCTCAACCATTTTTTATATTTTTTTAATCAACTAAGAGTCCTTATAATCAGTTTTCCTAGAACGGGTTTTCATGCATCAACTTTTACAATTGTTGCGTTATCACTCAGATAAGAGGCAACATGTTGTGCAAAATTAAAGAGATTTAGTTAAAGAAACAAGAAATAAAGATAACAACGAATCACAATTAGCCTATAGAATCTTAATTCAATTTAATAAAGATAACAATTGTTTTTAAGGCGTGTTTTTTTAGAGTGTCACAGCAGCAGAGCAACGCGTGCAAATTGTTGAAAATTTTAATCAAAATAATTGTTCTCTTCGTCAAACTCATCGTGCACTTCTTCCATTTTATGGTGTACATAATCGTCCTTCAGGGCGGCCAATTAGAAACAATAGATCGTTTTCGGTCCACATTTACTGTTACTGATCATGTGCATCCCTCGTGAGACTCCGAACAGTTGCGCACTGCACAAGCTGTAGCCGCTGTACAGGAAAGCACTGAAGATGATCCTAAACAAATCAATTCGTCGCCGTTCTCAGCAACTGTGCTTGTGTCCTTTCACTTTGTGGAAGATTTTTTTAGTTGTTGAAAATTGGTGTTTCAGATTGCACCTTCTAGCAGTGTTGTCAGATTAGGGGGTTTCCCCCTAGATTTAGGGTTTTTTTCTATTTAGGGGCAGATTTAGTGGTTAATATTCTTTAGGGGGAAATTTGGGGGTAAGAAAATTTTATTTAGGGGATTTTTAGGGATTTTCGAATTTATACTTTGGTACATAATAGTACATAATTTAACAACTGAGCATGTCGAAGATATTGTATCGAAATGGCGATTTAGAAAGTAATCACGCAAATACAAACATTAAAACATTTTTCTCGTTAAATCAATTTTGTTGGTTTTCCTTAAACTGCAAAATATAAATTTTAAAAAGTTATTCATCTTTACAATTTATTACCAATATGCCAAAAAAGGATAACATATATAAAAAAAAATATAAAAAGGAGTGGGAAGCAGATCAGCAGTTTAAAGGTATTGTATTTTTAAATAAAATTTTAAACACAATAAATGCAAAATTAAATTTCAGATTGGTTAGCCCCTGTCCAGGGAGACAACTACAATGCTTTATGCAAATATTGTAAAAGCATTATGGTGGCTAACAGGAGACCTTATTGCACTGCAGAATACGAAAAAACATATTGGATTTGCATTCCAAACAAAAGAAGTACATGTACCCGTAACAAACTTCCTCAAGCCGTCTCTTACAAAAGATATATTTTTTGAGGGCTTTTTATAAAAAAATAAAATAAAAATGTTGGAGTTTTCGTGCTTTTCGCGTAAGAATGATAGTACCTCAATTCAAATTTAATAGGGATAAAAATGATAAACCAAATTACTACTTAAACTTTTCTGATTTAGGGGTTTTTTTAAGCAAAAGTGTAGAATCTAGGGGGTTTCTAAATTTTTTTGGAGGGAAGAAAAAATATTATCTGACAACACTGCCTTCTAGGTGCCAGCCGTGGCGACCACATGACAGGAATCATATTCAAACCTTAAATGCCTGGCCCACGATGTCACTCGATATCGTTCTGTCGAGTAATTACATTTAAAACAAAAACTAATATTTTTATTTAATTTTTTTTCGAAAATTATTTATTTTTGTTTTAAATGTATTATTTATTCGACAGAACGATATCGAGGGCTATGCAGTAATTTCATAAAATTTTCTTTCCAATAAAGCCCGTTTAATTGATATTAAAAATATATTTCCTAGTTTTTTCATGATTTAAACTTGATTCACTCTGTAAAAAAAACACCCTTTATATATATTGCCGACAACTCAATTAACTTGCAACGAATTTTTATCTAACTTTTTACAATCGATTGTGGTAGGCACTTTGACTATTTTTAATAGAGATCAGTGACTATTTTAATCATTTTTAATCTCCAAAGAAAGTAACCAGGGGATAACGCTTTTAAGCCCTAAGGCTATTCCCTTAATTATATTTATGATATCTTGCACACAGGCAGCACACGCACACACACACGCACAGATTGTGTATTAGCTTATGGCGCCAGATATGAAAATTATTATATTATCCTAAGCATAAAAAAAGTTTAAATAACACCAAACGAAAACCTTCTAGCGAAAAAAGAAGACACTAATTATATTTGAAGTATCTCTTTAATAACGTTTGCTTATTAAAATTGAAGACTTTTAAATAACTGTGACTCTTCACATAAACTCCGGCGTACAAAAACACATGTTAATAACAATTATTGCAATAAATGCGTGAGAGTTGTTCATTTGAGGTGATTTAAATTAATTTTTTTTTTTTTTTGAAAAGCCCTCAACGGCTTTGCAGGGAAAAGAATTAAAAGCACAAGAACACTAGGCAAAAAAAAAAAAAAAGAAGCAAAAATGCACACGAGAAACAACTCAAAGGCCGTAATTATATGCATTCCTGGAGGTAATTTCTTTAACGCAACCAGCCTGGCAAGCAGCCACGGCAGCGCGGTAGCAAACAGCATTAGAAACCAAAATTCTCTATCTTGTAATGAACAAGCAAACGTCATTTAGATCATTCACAGAGCGATAGTGGCAGTTGGAGGGTTTTAGATTTTTATCATTTTCACTTGCTCTACACACTCCTCGTACGGAGTTAGAACAGAGAACAGAGTCATTATGGTAGCGGCAATCAACAAAAGGCTATAAAAAAATTAAAACAAAAAAGAAACTAGAAAAAGTTCCACTTGCTTAGCAAATGCCGCTTCAAGTTAAATGCTTTGCATGCGCACATTCTGTGCATGTTTAGGTTTTCTATTTTATGTATTAGAATTTCGAGAACTCTTATGGGTTTCCCACTTAGAACAATGTTTTTGGGATGGGAAGAGCTGTCACTAAAATGTTACCGCTTTTCGAAATATATAATTAATTGCTATCAGTGAGTTATTAAAATTCATGTTTGTTGAGGCAGAGAGAAAGAAGTGTTATTATTATTATTTTACACTGACGGCACGGATGATGCAGTTGCATCTTGCCACTTTGAGAATTCAGTGTCCTAACAAATTATAAAACAACATGAATAAAAAATTAACATCATTCCAATTAACGTCATGAGATATGCAGCAGGCAAGAGCAACTACGTTTAGGCCCAAAACAAAGTTACAACATGAACAAGCTTTTTCTATGGCCTTTACAACTGAAACAACAAATAATTACTGGTACTGATTGATGTACGAGTAAATAATATTTAAAGTCACATAAAACGGATCGACCTAATCAGTGGCATGAGACACGGAATAACGGGGTTTTCAACAGGAAATTTGTCATAAAAACAGATCAGAGAAATTACTTGAAAATCATTAAAATTATAGGATGGGAAAGAATGAGGTTTGGCAATTATAAATGGAAAGGAATGGTTTCATATCTGATGAATGGGGATGGGGTACACATCTGCCACTTTATACAAATAGCGGCCCAGGGAGCCCTTTAAATTGCAAAAAAAGTCTTATATCTGAAATAATTTTGCAACTCGTATAATACCAATTTAAAAACCAAAATTGTTTAAAAAAATTGGTTTGAGAGGATTAGTGGTCATTATGGAAAAATGGGATACTATCGGATCTTTATATATAGGTTAGGTCAGGTTGAAGAGAGGGGCATAAGCTATCCCAATCCGTTCAGGATTACACTTTTTTTTAATAAGATATACATATTCATGTAGGCATGACTGTATGTGTGTACATAAAATAATTACTCGTATAACAATATTTAAATACGAGTAATAAAAGAGTAACATCTAATCTAATGATTTAGAGTCCATATGCAGTAGAAATCCATTTCAATAGATCATTAACTAAAGCTTGACTAGGGAAACGGAAATCGGCAAAAGTTTGAATTTCTGGATCAGCGGAAATTCCAAATGATTTTCCCACACCTTGGAGTTTTTTCATAGCATCTTCGTCGGTTGTGTCATCACCGGCAAATACAACTCTAGCCTCATCAGCCCAATTATCGCCAAATTTGTGTTTGAATATAAATGCGGCAGCTTCATCTTTGTTCCAATTTACCGGTGGTTTAGCTTCTATCGCTTCATGAGCCTGGTTAGCTTTAAAGCCGTAGGATTCTATAATTTTGATAGCCACCTGTTTTTGGGATTCCTTCAAGTCCACAGGTGTATCGCGATAATGGTACGTCAATGATACTTTCTTATCCTCTACCCAAGCATTGTTCTTTTCAACATTTTGTCTCAGTTCTGTAACAAGTTTGGAATAGTTCTGTTGAACTTTAGCAGGTAATTTGTAGTCATGTCTGTTGCCTTCAGAATCTTCAATTTCTATACCATGATTACCGCCATACGTTATTCCGCTAATTCCCACTTTGCTTTGGACATCACGAATTCCTCTACCAGAAATGACAGTCAAGAATATATTTGGATGTTTAGCCATTCTATTTAAGATAGCTTCAGTAGCTACAGGCATGGCAGTTTTATTGGGATTATCAGCGATTGGAGCTAATGTACCATCGTAATCAAACAGAACTGCCAGTGTTTTATTTTTATTCAAAAAGCGGGCAATTTCAATTCAAAGTCCTCATAGCTGTTGATGACAGGAGCAATACGTTTCTCTGGCATTTTTGTTAAATTTCTATTTGGTAATAAACTTCTGGTATGATTAAAATTATTTTCACTCAAAAGAGATCCTTGTTGTATTGTTGAGGTAGTTCTTTGTGATAAAACTAAGTTGGACCACAAAGGCAATAATAACAGAGATGAAACCACGCGTTTATTCACTATTCACCATTAATTTTGTTTAAAAAATAACGGTTGATTCCGCGAGTTGAAATAAAATATATGAAAAAGAGAAATTTATTTATTAGTCCTGTATTTGGAAAATTTAAGTCTTAAGGGATGATATACTAGCAGACGACTACAAGGTCTCGTAGACCTGTTGTGCCCTCTATAATAAGGAGTTCTCATTCTACTGTAGGGAGCCTCCACCGATGCCATGTATACATTTGAATTTTATTACGTTAAGAAACTAGTTTCCTCAAAGTTATCTCCTTAAGTCCCTCCAATTAGAACCCCTAAGAAATTCAATTTCCTGTATAATTTCCTGATTATATATTTGTCTTCTGACTTGGCTAAAAGCTGGACAGTAGTACAAGTAGTGCTCCAGTGTCTTGTCCTTTTCCTGGCAGGCCCAGCATGTTATATCGTCAACGATACCCATCCGTGCCAGGTGATTCCTCAACTCTGTATCTCCCGTTATTAAATAAAGCAATCTCCGTAGTGCTGGCCTACTCAATGTTAGGATCTCCTTTGTCCTGCTACCATCACATCGATTAATTTTATCAAAGTAAACACAAACGGTCTTTAACTCAATTAAATTTTAGAATTTTTCTGCCACTTTTTCCCTCTGTGTAAGCTTCAGTATATATTTTTTACAAAACCTTTTTTACAATAAATATGAGTGCCACACTTCTCCTCCAAGATCAGTAATAAACGCTATTGTTTGACATGATAAACCTCAAAAGCGGAGAAGAACGAGTATCAAAAGCATAAGAGTATAAACTGACAGATACAATTCAGAACACCTCGGGAAATTTGTCAATGTCATAAAGTCATGTTAGCAAGTCAAAATGTTGAGCAACAACCAAAATAGTTAAAACCAATTGGAAAAACTAAAACTTCTGTTATTGCACTCCCATTATTATGCACTCCTATACTTTATATGTGCTTTTATCGTACAGAGAAAATCTTCTAATTTTAAATATAGCAGAAGATTAAATTTTTATTACTAGAGTGTTGGAAAAAACAGACTGCACATTAAAGTGCAGCAGAATATCACCAGGTGATTAGCAGCTTGTGTGCAGAAATATATCAAATGATATTATGATTGTTCCACCTCCGGTTGCTGTAAGCGTGCGAATGTTTTTCTTTTGATGAACTGCAATACAGCGATTTTCCCAAGAGTTAATCATACAAATTATAGGGTGATTTTACCACTTCCTTATTTGCAATATGAACCGAAATTTGATGGTTATCTGGTGCATTGTTTGTAACAATAAAAAAGAGAACAACGTTAATGAAATTCTTTTGGTAGTAGAATATAATTTAACTTTTTTTTGTTCTTTTAATTCGTTTCAAACGAGTTGTTTGTTGTAAAATTATTTTATTTATTTCATAGCAGTTCTTATATTTCACTTAAGGGTTTTTTATGCAATCATAAGAGTTTGAAAATTGTTCACTCATGATGGCTTAAGATGATTTGGCATTAAAGACTTTGAAATGTAATTGCGCAGACCAGATTGTTAGTTCTATGAAACTCCAGTAGTCCACCGATGTTTTGGAAGATCCTACTTCGTCGGTCCTGTAGCAAAAAATTAGCCGGATAGAAAGTTTGAAATAGCTACAAAAATATTTCTAACTTCTCATCTTGCTTCATCTGTCCCCTCAATACTATCCCCTCCTTTCTAGTTCCGGCACAATGCACTGCATATGTGGGGGTCATCCTCTGAGTGCTGGTCCAAGATAAAAAAAGATGTGTAGCTGAAACAGACCGAATTTATTGGATTGACTATTTTTATTCTTAATGGAAGCAGCTCCAGCAGAAATTACCATGAGGACTGTCCTAATGTCTTGGGTGTCTAACTGAAAAGGCCAGACAAAGAAGTTTTGTATAAAAAATAATTAATTCTTTCTCCTACTCTATTTCTAATTTTTCTTAACGATCTACTTTCCCAAACTTCCTGTCCTATTCACTCTTTCGCAGATGATAGCAGCCTTTCGCATTCTTATTCATTTAAATGCAGGCCGTCAACGTCTGAAATCGAGACGAGGAGGCAGTTTATGAATGACGTTCTGGATAGTGACCTCGCGAAGATTTCCGAATGGGGTCAGGCGAACCAGGTCGATTTTAATGCCCGTAAGACCCAGTGTTGTATGCTTACGCATCGCCGTACGTATGACAATGCTGCTTCATCTGTTTCTATGGGTGGTGTAAGTTTTATGGATTCAGGGGCTCTTGATGTTCTGGGCATGAAAGTGCAGTGTGATGTCAGATAGACGGAACATGTCTTTCAGGTCGCAAAAGAAGCATTCAAGTGCCTTGGCTTCTTAAGATGGTGCAAGAGATACTTCACCCCTTCTGATCTTCTTAATATTTACACCACTTACATCCGACCGAAGATGGAATACAACTCTCATGTTTGTGCCGGTGCTTCAAAGTGTATTTTGAAGTTACTCGATCGCGCACAGGAGAGGGCGATGAAACTCATCGGAGACAGTAGGGTAGCCAACTCTATTGACTCTCTTGAGCATCGTCGCAATGTGGGGTGCGTATCGTTGTTCATCGTTACTATAATGGCAGGCGCTCTGGTGAAATTAGGGAACTTGTTCCTGAAACCCATTCTTTCTTACGCTCAACGCGTTTTTCATCAAGAGCGCATGCGTTTGTGGTCGATATTCCAACGAATCGCAGTACGCATTACAGAGAAAATTCGTTTTTTGGCCGAACAGTCCGTATGTGGAACAAACTACCTGCAGATGTCTTCCCCGCCACTTACAATTTCAGGGGGTTTAAGTCGAATATCCACAGACACCCTTTATCCTCCTTCCCAAAATCTATTTTCCTAGTTCCAGCGCAATGCACTGCATATGTAGGGGTTATCCCCTAAGTGCTGGTCCTACTCCTAAAAAAAACCTCTTGCTTAAATAACCATAATTAATTAATAATAAAAAAAAAAAATATCCAACAAAACACTTTCTTGTATGCAGCACAACAAAAACTGGTCTAAAATATTATGAATTTGTGACAATATAACTAAATAGCACACAGTGTGAATACCCCAATTGTTTGTTTTACCAGCTGAAACTTGTAAATTATAAGAATTGCTTGATTTAAAACAAAGTCACGCATTTAAAAAAAAAAAGAAACCTCTTGAAACACTAAAACTAATTTGTCACATGACAACATTAATTTTTTTGTTTCTTTGCATTTGTATATCCAGTGGATATCACCTATAGATTTATTCTTGCTAGATTTCATATCATAATATTCATGTTAAATGTTGATATCAAAGATCTCTTCTCACATCATCAATAAATTGTTGGCAGTATGTAAACTCAAGTGTGCAAGAAAACACTGGAAAAGGAAGCGCAAAAGATGATTTTCATAAACAGCATTATATCACCGTATGCAATGAAACTGAAATCCATAACGAAAGCTTAATTTTACTTTTAGTACTGATAGTGTATAGCAGTTGGGAACGAAGACCATGTCAACTCTTCATTCCAGTGTTATCACCGTGAATGACAACAATGTAATATTACAACAGATTTGCAACATGATGCCTGTCAGAAATACCTGTTACTCATACATTGTAAACTGAAATGATTTGGAAATAAATCAATATTATGCGTTGCTTTGCAGAGCATTAAAATTCTTCTGCTAAAAGTCGGAAAATTTCTTAGGGCGGCTTTAGAAGTTGACGGCTACTTCCGAAGAAAGGAGATGCTTATAGTCGTGAAAATTACCGCCCAATTTCAGTCGGTTCTGCACTGTCCAAAAATAAAAAAATTATGATTATCTTCCATGTGCTTCCATCTATATGGAGACCAAGACCTTTTAGCTGGTGACCGATAGAATGATTTTCATAGTGGCCGCACTATGGGGAATCTGCTAGTTTTTTTAATCCCAAAATTGAGTAAAGGTAAAGTGCCGTCTCCCTCTCCTATACCAGAAGCCTGTTAACCTAACCTCACCCAAGGTGTCAGCTCTAAATATTTCCAAAGCATTTACTTAGTAGGGCATGGCATGCTGCACGTCAGTCAAAATTTAATGCTCTTTCGTCCCGTGATGGTTTCTGTTGCCTTATAACGAACTTCCTCAGAAACTACACTTTACGAGTTGTTATAAAAAGTTTATATGAGGTTGCACAGGCAGCCAGTTCTGATTTAACAAGTCAAGCTCATTAGCGAGTCCTATTGTGTTACCTGAAAACGAGCGTGCTGTTGGCTGAAGTAGCTAACACGAGACTATGAAGCGGAAGGTCCTGAAATAAGCACCACGTTCAGTCCTGAATATTTTTTTTTTGTTTTTAGGAGTAGGACCAGCACTCAGGGGATAACTCCTACATATGCAGTGCATTGTGCTGGAACTAGGAAAATAGATTTTGGGAAGGAGGATAAAGGGAGTAGTGTCTGTGGATATTCGACTTAAACCCCCTCAAATTGTAAGTGGCGGGGAAGACATCTGCAGGTAGTTTGTTCCACATACGGATTGTTCGGCCAAAAAAGGAATTTTCTCTGTAATGCGTAGTGCGATTCGTTGCAATATCGACCACAAACGCATGCGCTCTTGATGAAAAACGCGTTGAGCGTAAGAAAGAATGGGTTTCAGGAACAAGTTCCCTAATTTCACCAGAGGACCTGCCATTATTGTAACGATTGAACAACGATACGCACCCCACATTACGACGATGTTCAAGAGAGTCAATAGAGTTGGCTACCCTACTGTCTCCGATGAGTTTAATCGCCCTCTCCTGTACGCGGTCGAGTAACTTCAAAATAGACTTTGAAGCACCGGCCCAAACATGAGAGTTGTATTCCATCTTCGGTCGGATGTAAGTGGTGTAAATATTAAGAAGATCAGAAGGGGTGAAGTATCTCTTGCACCGTCTTAAGAAGCCAAGGCACTTGAATGCTTCTTTTGCGACCTGAAAGACATGTTCCGTCCATCTGACATCACACTGCACTTTCATGCCCAGAACATCAAGAGCCCCTGACTCCATAATACTTACACCACCCATAGAAACAGATGAAGCAGCATTGTCATATGTACGTCGATGCGTAAGCATACAACACTGGGTCTTACGGGCATTAAAATCGACCTGGTTCGCCTGACCCCATTCGGAAATCTTCGCGAGGTCACTATCCAGAACATCATTCATAAACTGTCTCCTCGTCTCGATTTCAGACGTTGACGCCCTGCAGTTCAATGAATAAGAATACGAAAGTCTGCTATCATCTGCGAAAGAGTAAATAAGAAATATTGTGTCGAATTCTTCCGATCAGCATTCGTGCGTGGTTGTTAGTAGTTGTCAGCCAGTTTTAGCGATGAAGGCATAGCACTGGCCACTTTAAATAATTATCAGCGATTGCCACTATCATGTACTAAAGGGCAGAATAACAGCACCCTCCTTCGTCGTCTCTGTAGTAAAAAATTATTCGGTGAAGTAGAGGGTTGAAATAGTTACAGTTTTTCTTAGTTTTCTTCATCAGTCCTCTCAATACTATCCCCTCCTTTATATTTCCGGCGCTCTGCACTACATAAGTAGAGATCATCCCCTGAGTGCTGGTCTTAGCTGAAAAAAGGCAATCAGCCAGCCGTATGATGAAATGGGATCTCATCAAACAAGTTCAAGGTTAAT
Source organism: Linnaemya tessellans (assembly GCA_951800035.1). Classification (NCBI taxonomy): domain Eukaryota; kingdom Metazoa; phylum Arthropoda; class Insecta; order Diptera; family Tachinidae; genus Linnaemya; species Linnaemya tessellans. The sequence continues at coordinate 147,724,024 of OX637532.1, forward strand.
TGCGGGGTATGGCAAGTCTCTATTCAATTGCCTACTTTTGGTCTTCTTTTTATACACGACCTTCCCTCTCAAACTTTCGACCCTATTTTTTTGCGAATGACAGCAAAATTTACCAATGATTACTACACACAAAAGGTAAATAATGAATGAGATACTCATCATCAATGATGCCTCCTGAGCGGGGTGAATTTCAGGCCTAGTAAGAGGCAGTATTACGCACTCCCGCGGAGGCTGGTGATTTCTCAATATATATATGAGGAATCTTAAAGTCTTTAGGCTGTTGGAACGAAAATACAGTGTGAAGTTTGATGAAATGAGTACAGTTTTCATACCCCAAAAAAAAAGCATTCAAGAGTCTTGTTTTTCTAAGACAACGTAACGCAATTGGTCCTGATGGAATGAGAAGGAAATGTGAAGTTCGATGAATCTCAAAAGAAGTATTCAGGAGTATTGGTTTTCTAAGACGGTGTAAGACTCTCTCCTACAATCCCTTTTCCTACATCTGACACAATGCATCGCACATGTATGTATATATCATCCCCTTGGAGTTAAATCCCAGATAAAAATAGTTAGAAGAACACAAATCAGTTTTCCAACGATATTATGGAAAAGGTCATAAATTGCACTGCAGTGGTTTCGTTATTATTATTCTTCTCTCCAGTTGCACATGGCAACTCCAAGTGTTAAATGCTGCTTCATAAATAATAAGATGATGATGATGATGAGTTTTTGCGTGCCATTTAATACGCTGGGGCACAACCTGCACAAGTCATCGAAACCCATCGAAATGACCGCACTAACTTCTCAACTTTCGTGGCTTCAGTAACTCGACAACTGTTTTATGCTTGTGTTTCCTCCCAAAAAGCCTTCACTTCATTTATCTACATCTTGCATTTCGATGTTGGCTCTATAAATAAACGACTCAAATTGTTTGATTTGTTTTTTAATTCTTGGTTCGTGTTGAACTAAAAATAGTTTATGTGCCAACATTTGGCTTCTTCTTATATTTAGGACTTGGTTTTTCTCTTCACCTTTTTTTCTGTGTTTTTTTTTTATTTTTGAGTAGCTTAAAGTGAGTTTGTAAAATAATTTTCTGCTGGATTAGTAGTGCGTTTGATGACAAGAATGTTAATGGTTTTCGATTTCTACGCCCAATGAGCTGTTTTTTTTTTCTTCTTAAAATAACAGCAGCAACAGCAACAACAATAGCAAATACATGTCTAAATGCACTATATAAAACTCCAGCACAAGTGTTGAAGGGCATGTTTTTTTTATTAAGACAAAAGCACATCTTCTTTAATGCCACATGTTGCAATTTTCAAAACAAATAATAAGAAGGAATGTCTGCATTTATAGATGCTGCAAGTGATTTGTAGTACGCACTGCATTAACTTAAACATCAATCAAATATTTCAGTTTTGTTTTAAATTCAAGTCGTTTTGAATGTCTAGTGAGGCAAGTCCATTTAATGCAACACACTCTGATACATATTTCTTACTAGCGGGTGTTTTGTCTGCTGCCTGCGAACTATTGATAGCGATAGCTGGTTCTGATTTGACAGCTGAAAATGTCAAACTGTGTTTACATTTCAGTTCACTGGCGCTCGGAAAGACATCTTGAAAGGCTAAGAAACAATAGTCCCTGCAATCCTTAAAAAATTCTAGAATATTAAAATTGTGTGCAAGAACAACAAACCAAACACCTATTTCACAAAATTGTTTTGTGAAACTGAAATATTTCTAAATCCCTTTCGGTCACATGATTTCTTTAGACTAACTTCATTAATTATGAGTGCTTAAGTTCACTTCCACGATACTCAGTAACTGTCATCACTCCGCACTCACCGCAAGTGATTTAAAAGTACTTAAATGATTTTTTGTGCTTTTCACTACAAAAGGAGTCATAATATTGCACTTCGTCATCACTGAATAATTATGTGGCCTCTATTGTGTCTTAGCCGTATTTACTCGTATATTAAATTGAAACACTTTTAAAAATAAAATCTCAAATCTATTTTGATTCACTTTACGTGTTCATTGTTACTCAGTTCAATGTTTACTTTTATATAAAATAACAATTAAAACTATCAGGGCTTAATGCCCTCAAAATATTTAGTGATTTTTAAAGGAATGAATTCTTAGGATGAACACGAAAAGAAAAAGAATTACCACCATGAAAAGCTGTAAGTCTACAAGATATATGAATATAAAACATGTAAGAATGTTATATTCGACCGGGTCGAATCTTAAATACCCTACAAATATTTAGTAAATTAAAACTTTATTCTGTCGGGTGTAGTCCGGGAAGGCCGGTGGGGGAGACATCTTACTTTTGCCATAAAACACTAAAACATAAATTTTTGGGGTTAAGTGTAAAAATAATTTTTTTTATAGGGTCACTTAGTCGCCAAAAGGGTGGAGGAAGATTAGAGAACATCTCAGCTACGTCATAAAAGTTTAAAAATTTAACCCCTTATTCATAAAAATTATGAGAGTCTAATAACAGCGTAATAAAACAAAATTTCATATGAAATTTGATCTATTACACTCTTATAAGCCTTTCATAAATTTTATGAATAAGGGGGTTAATTTTTAAGGAATTTACAATTTGTTAAATATTTACACTATTTTTGCATATAATATATTTCGTCCAGGCCCCCTAAAGAAGGCGAGGTCCAAAAATTAATTTTTCTGATTTTCTGGCTCCAAGTTTAACGCTTTTGACCTTCTTCGACATAAACATGTATCATTTGCTTAACAAAATTACAAAAAAAATATATTAAAAATTATATTGTTTTTTAGAAGTTGGTTTAGTTTTTCTTAGGGGAACTTTTTTCCCTCTGCCTGATTTAGCCCAATTACGAACTTGATATCCTTCAAAATTTATCTATACCACATTTCAAGGGTTCTTTTCGTTTGGACTGTATTGTGATTTCCACAGAGCGATGGCCAGACGGATATGGCTAGATCGTCTTAGATTTCATCAATGATCAATAATATTTTATGGGGTCTTAGAGAGATATTTCGCTGCGTTCCACCGTGGGGTGAATGGTAGAGAAAGTGGCGATTAATTCATAGAACTCGTAATCTTAAAATGTTGTTATTTTTTATTGATGAGTATTATTAAATACATAAAAAACCAGCATTTAAAAAAAAATTTTTTGGAAAAAAAAATCTTAACCTTTTATGGGGTTTTTTGTATTTTGGAGAAAATGGTCTTATTTGACTATTTTTGCTGTCAATGAATGGAATGAAAAACGATAAATTAGTAAATTAAATTGTAAATTAGAGCACACTTTATGTGCCTTTAGAAAAAATAATAAAAAAGATAATAAAAATAACTTGTTTTTCACATTGATTTTTAGCAACCGGAATTCTCTCACTAAAACCTTCATAACTCAAAAATCGCACAAATGCGCAAATAGGCATTCTGGGATTTATTAGTTAAAATCTTATATTTTGAGAGCATTTTTTCCTGCACTCATCCGCAAAGTTGTTGAAACTCATTGTATATATCAAAAATACCACATTTTTGGAGGCATTTATTTTTTTTTTTAATATTTCTAAAACATTTATCTAACCAAAAAATAATAGCCCTATTCAAAATCTTGTGCAAATGGTCGTGCATCATTGCATTTGCAAAATAATTGTACTCTACAGCAACAAAATACATTAAAAATGTTCTTAAATACTCTCTCAATTTGCAAATGCTATAATGCAAGACCATTTGCACAGGATTGTGAATTGGGCTAATATTTTAAATGCTTATATACCTGAAGTTGAGGGTTCCATTATAAAACTTTTACTTATAGAAGTCTTAACAAAAAACTATAATCAATATCAAATATCAATGCGCGCAAAAATAACAAAAATGTTTGAACTTTGAACACACACTGCAAATAAGGTAAACTACCAAGAACTTTTATTTTTGCAGTTAGTGAAGTAGAATTTTATCTACTTTCATATGATACCAAATACGGTTGTGAAAATTAAATTTAATCTTTTGAATTAATCACCGCTTGTGAGGGCTTTCACCCCACAGTGCGTTCGCTGGATAGTATAAAAAATAATTCTTTCAGGATATGCGGTGAATTGTACCTGATCTTGAGAGGAGAAGATAGAGAATTTAGTACAGCTATTTTATTTGTTATTTCGCCAGCGAATATTCGATTATTCGCAACATTGCCGACTAAGAAGGGTGATGTAATACAATCTTTTGTAATTAATAACGTCAAACGCTGTCGCTAATATTCAGCGACCTGTAGTGCTACGCACTTCGTCATTAAATCCGGCAGGCAACAACTAACACAACAACGTACTAATGCAGAGCGGAAAAATTCGAAACTTTCACTGAGTCGAAACCAGGGATCGTAGGCTTAGTAGTCTTGCATTGGAGTATTTCTCGTTGATTTTAAGAAACTTTTAAAAATTAAAAAAATTTTTTGTCACCTCGATTAGCTATCTTATGATTTTAATTTATATATTCACTGTTTTGATTTTCACATAAATGAATTGAAGTTTTGTTTCTAGGACCGGATGCTGGACAGCGGATGTGCCAGAACTACGGAAGGGAGGTATAGTTGAAAACATATAGAATTTTTAATAGCCATTTGATGTATTATTTTACCTCACTAGCGGCAAAAGAAGGGTGCTGCAATGCGCACTTTATTACACGATAGTGTCAATTGTCGAGAAGAATTAGCGCAATCGCGTAGTAGTTCAGATCAGAAAAATGCGATATCATATTCTGGATTTGCATGACTTTGGGATCAACCCAATCGCTTATTCTCGTTTTTTTAATTGCAGCGACTTTCTGCCAAATTTCAAGTGGAATGAGAAAAATAGTTTCAAATTAATTAAATCCCGCCGAAAGAACAATAAATTTTTTGCTATAAATTTTATATTCGAAGTGCGAATAAATACTTTAGAATTCTGACTTGCAACAGGGAATAGTTGACTTTCATACGAGTACACATTGTGGCGTTCCTTACTTTTGGTATTTTATTTTTGAAAACACCAGAAACAGCAGCTTCACTTTGACACGTAAGTTAAGAAGTCTTTCTCATGAGTGCCAACTGACAACAGTTTTCCTAAATGCATATCGGAGATGTTCATTTTTTTATTTTGCCAGTAAAGGGCGTATGCGTTTAATGGATGCAGCACTTAAACTGAATACTATAATTTTTAACCAAGTAATTTTCGACTTTTGAAGGAGTAGCAATTCTGGCAAAATGTTTTTTATTCCCTTGTTATTTTACAACATTTTCTGATAAGCCAAACGATAATTAATGAATAAAAAATAGTAAATTGCAAATAAAGGCCAACGGTTTTGTTTACTCAAAAATTAATTTTAATTAAAAATAGCATTGAACTTGAACATTTTCTCAGTCGCATAGTTGTCATCGCTTCTTAAATTTTTTTTGCTAAAAATATAATTACTTTATTAAAGTTTAAGTTTAAAAGAAACATAAATCATTATAAATTGACAATTTTGTTTCGTTAATTGGAAAATAAATATTTTTGATCCGGTTTATTAAAAATCAAACATCACAAGATGTTGCATTTTGTATTTTTTTTTATAAATTATTAATAAATTTTCACTGTCCGTTTGATCGAATTCCAACATGTAGGAGTTCAGTCAATTAAAGCAGCATCTTACCAGCATTTTTTTCAAGAAATCAATAGTCTATATATAAAGTGCTCACAAATTGCAGCAAGGACTTTAATCGGGCTAAAATATTTAGCTGCTCTTGGCAAGAGTTGTGAATTCAAGTTAAAGAGTAAAGAAAGAGTAAAGTTAAGGAGGACAACGTATAATTTATATATAATCTGATTCAAAGGGAATACTTTGCGGTAACAAATAAGTGTTTGTTGCAATCAATATGACACCTTAAGACGCAAACAGATTTTTTGTGAGAACCTTTTGTTAAGTCAACCATATGGAAAAAACATTTTTATATATCTGTTCTGTGGACCAGTGTGAAAGTGTATCTTTAGGGCTAATAAATAAATTTTCCATTTTTATGGTTTGGTAGAGCAGACAATCTGCGGTGACGGCGTTTCCTTGCTTATATTCAAAAAGCACGTGTCGATGATACCGCCTGACCACAAAACCACTTTCTTTGGATGTAATGATTTTTCGAGGACTGTTTGTGGATTTTGTGCAACCCATTTGCGACAATTTTGTTTGTTTACATAAGCCCCCAATTGAAAATGGACCTAATCTCTAAAGATGATTTTGCTGAAAAACGCGATATATTAGTTAGGTTTTTGAAAGAGCCCACAAAAAATTCCCAATTCTTTACTAAATAAATATCAAAAGATGAGAGCTCAATTCTTGACATGTCATCATTTGACAGCCAATGTACTTCCTAACCTCAAATTTGCCCACCCAGTATATAAATATATATATTCTGAGTCCTTATTAATACGAAAATCGAATAGGTGATGAAAACGGTTTTCCGAATACCCCAAAGAAATTTAGAGACTTGCCTTTAACAATGATGTATTGAAAATATTCCTAAATAGGATTGATAATGAATGTCACCAAAATCTAAAACATATGGATCCAGAGGTGGAAAATTTTAAATTAATTTTGGATATACAAAAGTAACTAGGAAAAACTAATTTTTGTTGTTTTGTTAATTAAATATATTTAACATATTAGAAAGAATTTTATTGACATTAAAAATCGTACAAAATCAGAGAGACAATTTCCAGGGTTGGACAATTGAAACTATTTCTGGTACATAAAAAATAGCAAACTAAAACAATTTGTTTCTTTGTCTTTATAAATTACAAATATTTTATGTTTCTGAGACATATTCATCAGAATTAGAAAATGTTAATAAGACACCCCCAGAGCTAGAAAATCAAAATTTATTTTTAAATGAAATTTATTTGTTGGTGGTCAAGCAATGTCTATATGCATTTCATTGGTGCTTTACCAAATTATCAGTAGACTTTAACCAGAGTTTTGAAAAGTTAAAAACCTCTTATCTTATGCATATACTTCTGAAACCATTTTTTGAAAATGCTATAGAAAACACTGCTGATGATTTTCTCAAATTTCTTTTTTTATTTGAAAGTACAATCCTTCCGGTTAATAATGGAAAATAATTTCATTCAAATGCTGCATGGCCCGATAACGATCGCCATTGACTGAAACGGGCACCTCTTTCTCATTTTCGAAGAAATCAACACCAAACAGTGACTCGTTTTGGGTGCGTCGGTTTTTCAATGTATGCGTGCGGGTTTTCTGTGCCCCAAATGCGACAATTTTGCTTGTTTACATACCCGCCAACATCAAAATGAGCTTCATCTGAAAAGATGATTTTTTTTTTGGCAAAATCGGCTTCTTCTGTAAGTCGATCGCAGGCCCACTTAGCGAAGCGAAAACGCATTGGATGGTCAGCCATATTCGTTCAGCGGAAGGATAAAACTAATTATCTGTCAAATCAGGCATGAACTAAGTGTTACCATTCACGAAATAAGCACTAGTTGAAAAAAAAACGTTAGATTTCGGACCCTTTAGTATTGTGACAACAAAATGTCAAATAAAAATTTCATAAAAATTTATTTTTGGAATACTAAAGTTACTAAATAAAATGAATTTTTTTCTTTGGTAATAAATTTTTGAGAGAAATAAATTAGTAATGAAATGCAAAATAATTAAATATGGTTCCACAGTTAAGATGAATCCCGGCATTTACAAAGCTCTGCTTTTTCTAGGTTATGAAATTAATTGTACATATTTAAACGTTGATTTGTACTGGATATAGATAAAGTAATAAATTTGCGAAGAAAACTCAAATCGTGAGTAGCTTTCCGGGAAACATAATTATTTTACTCCTCCCTTTAATTAAAAACAAACAATAAATTATGTTAAGGGATTAAGTAAATTACACGATTGAGGTAAATTTACTTTCTTCTTGAAACACCAAATATCAGTAGCAATTTAAGGCAAGAAAAAAAGAAAGAAAAAAAAACACACATGCAATAACTCTTTATACCCACAGTCCATAATTTACAAATTATAAGAGAAGTTCACTGCCTTTAGATTTCAGGTGAAAAATGAAATACAACAACATATTAAAGCTGATTATACATGGGAAAGAACATGTTAAGAGGAAGGGCAACAACAACAACAAAAAAACAGTAGCATAAATAATACACAATATATTTTAAAAGCTTATTGAAGACGATATCAGTAAGCAGCTTCAAATAGATATAATAAAATTTCAAGGGACACCCTACAACTGCGGGGATTTACACCAAACTGTTACATATACATTTTATACGCTTCACAAAAAAGTGAAGTCATTCCGAGTGTAATTTCTTCAATATTAATATGGGACCCCATAAAGTATATATATTCTGGATCCTTATGAATAGCGATGACGATGGTGCGATGTCCGTCTGTCTGTACGTGAATCCGATTTTTCCAAGCCCCTAGAACAGCTACAGACTTCATTCTTGGACTGACAGATTGGAAATGAACTTACATAAATAGAGTGGTATTGAAATTCAGAAAATACGGTTCCAGAGCTGGGAAGCTAACACCTATATCTAGACGCAAAATTAACTAGCAAACCCAATTATTGTTTTTGTTAGTTGTTAATAACATGAATAAAATTTGTATTAAAAACTTAATAAAAATTTTTTTCCAGGGATGGGATTTTTTTTTGATACATAGAAATCAGGGATGGAAAATTGGATTTTTTTTGGTACATAGAAGTCAGATTTTTTTCTGCTAATAAAAACTATTTAGAATTTAGGTATTAAAATTTACAAAAAAATCTAATTTTCGATTCCAGGGTTGGACCACTACAATATTTTGTAGTACATGAAAGTGACCAAAATGGTTACAAAATCTAAGTTTTTCTTAAATAACACTATTTTATACCTCATTAAGAGTTGCATTGGTAAAAAGAAAACAAAAAAATTAAAAATTTCGCTTCCAGGGTTTGGAAATTGAAATTTTGTTAGTGCATAACAGCAGCCATATAACTTCCTTATTTTGTTTTTTTCAGTGAATTAAAACTATTTTATACTTCAGGAAGAACTATATAGCCATATAAGTTTCTAATTTCTTTAATTTATTTTTTGCGAACTAAATCTATGTTATACTTCAAGGAGAATTAAATTGGTGCTAAAAACCAAAAAATTTTGATATTCTATTCCAGGGTTGCAAAATCGAAATTTTTGTGCTACATGCAAGTAACCAAATAAGTTCCTTATTGTGGTTTTTTACTGAATAAAATATATTTTCTTTTTTAGAAAGAAAGGAGAAATTCCTCTGCGAAGGGTATTTAAAATTCGGTACCTATAGAACTTTTACTTGTTTCACTTTAAAGTGACCTTCAGTACTTCGCCATTTGTAACTAAAGCAAGAGTTCCATTCTACATGCAAAGGGAATAATTAATATTATATGCATAAATTTCTAAGGTCGAATAAAATACACAACTATACATATAAAATATTACTTTTCTCAAAATTTTTAATAGTGTTCATGTTCAATCTTTTCCCAAATATACAAAAAATTTCAAAATTGATTATTGGGAGATTTAGCTAGTTCCTATGCACATTTAATTTTTGTAAAAAGAATTAGCACAAATGATAAAAAAATATTTAGTGTTGAACAACAAATTCCCAAATATGTGAAATAAAATATTATTTTTGTTGCTAATATTATTATTATTTATAATCGAAAAATTCGATTTTAATGAAAATACATCTAATTTCGTATAATTAACTTTAAGTTCGTTCATAAAATGCTAAAATAGCAACCACATTCCACTTTTCATTCTGATCAAGTGTAGCGTATTTCTCCACCGAAACACTAATCACACTTAAGGCAACACCTTAAACACTCGTACATTATTAACATACAAAAAATAAATAACTCCAGGGATAGCCAGGAAGCAAATAAACAAATTGTTAAATTAATGCCAAACAATCATAAAATGCTTCTTATTAAAACATCAGTTTAATGAGAAACAATTTGAAAACATAAAAAAAGAACAAAACTTCTTGTCTTAAGACGCATTAAGTGGACACAGAAAAAATTATATTTTTTACAGAATTCTTTTTGAAAGTCAAACAAAAAATTTAATAAAGTTATAAATTTAACTACAGGAAATTTATGACGACTATAAAAAAAAAGAAAAGTAAGAAAAATAATGAAAACAATATTCTCTTTGTTTTACTTTTAGCACACGGCCCGGCCCGTATTGGATGCTTTTGCGGCTTGTGGTCAATACAGAGGCGATTTGCATTTGAACCAAGTTTACTGAATTGAAACGAGAAGCACATCTTCTGCTGATGCTACATCTGGAATTTGCAACTTGTGAGTTACTTTTTATTATTTTTAAAAAGATAAAAATCTGCTTATAAATAAAATGGGTGGTCTCTTTTACCCAGCATTTGAGGCTGTTACATAAAGGAGAGTACACATTAATTAATCATACTTAGATGGCACATAGTGAGTCAAGTGAAAAGAAGGCAGCAGCAACTCACATCATGCTCGTGCAAACATTTTAATGTCAGGTGATCATGTCTCTTTAGTAAAACATTAATTAACATGCATTTATTATTTAACTTTTGCATTTCACATCTTTTTTTTTGTGTTTTTTTCTTTCTAATTGAACACTATTACAAAGTATGTTTCACTTATTACATAACAAATGCATTAAAAGTTCAAAGACTTTTTCTTAAATAATAATTCTAGCCGCAGTCATGTTTAGACTGGCATAAAATTGTATTTTTGTTGGACCGTTATTGTTACGTGCCGGCCATTAATAAATTATAATTAATTGCCAGGTGGATCATTAGGCGTTACTATCAACTAAAACATAAAAATTGCAACAACAACAGCAACAAATAATAGTAAATAAAGAAAAATTGTTATGACCACTATAAATTGTTGTTTGAACGGAAAAGTACACAGTTTTGGCAGCTCCTACAATTGCTCACTACCGTAAAGTGTAGAAAATGGCCAAGAAAATGTAAAAAAAAGAAAGAAAAACTTTCTTTCTATCTTTGCGCAAAAATAAATTGAGAAATCATTATAAATTACCTTGATAAATACAGTTAATTTAATTTATTTTTCAAATAATTATTAGAAGAATGTTTTCACAAACACACACACACCCACACAAATATACATAGATACTACATCCATACAAGCGCAGTTAATGCGCTATTTATTATAAATACATTTGAAGGATTAAATATACAATTACACAAGATAATAATTTATTAAGGCAGTTCCCATGGAGAATCCAAGGAAGGGATGAGGCTGAGGTTGTCATCATGTCTGTTGACTCATGCTCTGCAGTTTTATCGGAAACTTTGGACATTAAGCGTATATTATTAAATTCATATGATTTTAAACCGACATACATACATACATACATACATACAAGTCACAGCAAAAACGTTACACTCCTGCAATTAAGAGTTAAAATTGGTGAATTTGTAAAAATTCTTGGGGAATAGATAACAAATAAATTACAAAGCATTTTGCTTTTTTTGTAAAAATGTGTTATAAGTAACTTCAGACTTTGTTAAATCATGCAACGATATGTTTTTAAGCATACTTATACAAGTATGTATGTATGTATGTATTTATGTATGTATATGAATAAAAAGTGCTAAATGAAATAGTGAAGAATAATTTCCCCTTCCAGTTTCTCTCTCATTATGAAAAAAAACAAAAAATAAATAATTGCACCTTCAATATGAGTATTTTTCTTGTTGTTGTAAAAATACTGTTACCTTCTGTTTTTACTATACAAGAATGCATGTAATAAAAATAAATGCTTGTATGTGCATCTGTTTGTTTCTTACAAGAGGACAATTATTAAACACTAATTTTTGCATATTCACATTCTGCGGCCTTCTGCGAATTCTGATCAACTGGTATTTTGAGGTGAGTACATTGTATGTGGGCTATTCTTTGGATAGTTTTAGGGTTGTCATTATTTTATTAATTATAATATTCATAGCCAATATATATAATATTTGGTGTTGTGTAGAAAAATTTTTCAACCTAATTCCCTTAGTTGTAACTAGAGATGTGCAAATGTCGTGATTTTTTCAAGTCACGCGTGAATCGGGGTTAAGGCCGAGACACATAGAATCTGCCATACGTTATGCGTCGCCTTTTTTAACTGACATAACGTACTCACGGAGAAGGTTGGCACAATGAGTACTTTGTTGACGGATATTAAATCAATTGTATGTTCCCCATTTTATTTATTTATATTAAATTTATTTATTTTATAAAATTTTTTTTGTATATTATTTAATTTTTCCTGAACACACAATACAAAAAATTAATTAAAACAATTTGAAAAACTTATCGATTTCTGTCAAAGTATTCAACATACATCAAAAGTTAAAAGTTGGCCAACTTTCGTACTTTGCTTTGACGCAGAAGTACTGGATGTGACAACTCACATAACAAAGCATGTATTCCAATTCGGCTGTCAGTTGAAAAAGGCAACGTATAACGTATGAAGGATTGTATGTGTCTCGGCCTGTAAATATTATTAACATCACGCATGCGTGCGGGGTGCGTGATTCAAAAATTTAGAAACGTGCGTGATAGTGCGTTTTTCTTATTCAAGCACTCACAGCAGATAATTGTTTTCTTTTAAATCTATAATACCAAGGAAAATATGTACACATACACACTAAATATATATAAATACGTATCTACATATGTGTCATACTTTCACACACGAGAATAATTTTACAGTGAGCGTGGACGGTTTAAAAAAAGTTCCATTGTGCGTGAAAGTACGTGATTAAAAATAATGCGCGAGTGATCGTGAGCACCGTATATATTACCGTGCGAGGGCGTGCGTGAACAAATTTAAGTTTCGTGATCTTGAGCTTAATTTTACTCACGCGCTCATCTCTAGTTATAAATTTACCGGAGAAGAAAATCTGGTCAATTCAATTAATGTAAGGCAACTATAAGTAAAAAATTTTTATATTCATGAGCAATTCAAATCTGGGAACTCTTTTTTCTCCTTATGTATTTTTAAATTTTCTAATTAATAATAAATTTAATATTAATAACTCTATTTATTTCGTTTATGGTTGTTTTTTTACTTTTTTACATTTTAGGTACTAAGTCTGGTCTAACTTTGTTGAGTGAGTTTCGCTCACTAAACATACTTTTTGGTAGTGTTGCATTTGTAACTTTATTCGCTTTTATGACAATTAACTGTTAATTGAGCAATCACTTCATTAAAATGTTATGTTCTTAATTCAGCTCAATAATGGCGTTAATTGCGATCTCAATTAAGGTGTATGTCTGAACACAGTGTACCGTATAAAAGGCTTCAGTAGTCAAATTTAAACTTTATTTATACTTCACACAAACAATGCAGTATGAAAATTCAAAATAGTTTTGACATTCAATTGAAGCCATTCTGTTTATGAACAATTGCAGTGATTTATTAATTTGTTTTTTTAATATAATTTATAAACCTTTCAATTAGACTTAAAATAAAATTTCAATGACATAAGTAAATAAGAAAGAACAAACTATTTTAAAAACATACTCCATTATATAGAAGTAAAACTTTGGAAAAATTTAAATAACTTAAAATAAATTTTTTTTAGTATATAAATTGTATACATTTTCCAGGCGAAGTCTTCATCGGTAGTAACTGGCAGCAGCGTGTGTTGACAGATGAACGTATGCATGTAAATTGTTTAGTAATATACATACATCCTTTAATCTAATTTATGAACACATGGCAACACTTACTGACTCATTATTTATTTTTTAATTTTGCTTTATCCAAAAATGCTAACATAAACCTCAACTAATTTCTCTGATTTTCTAGTACATGTAAAACGTTAAAGTTCTCGCAGAAGGAGAGAGCGTTCGTTGAAAGAAAAATTTGTCACGTGTTCTGAGCAGAGCTACCGCTGGAAATTTTTATAAAGAATATAAAAGCTTCAACAAGCTACATACATATACATATATGTACGTATGTATATCATAATAATGTGTATCACATAAAAGAAAATTGAAGGCATATATTATTATTGTTTTCTTTTGTTATTATTTTACTTTTGAGGAAAAAATTTTAAAATTTTTGCTAAGCATTTTAAGATAGAGACTTGTGTTAAATTATGATGTTCTTTCTAGGCTTTTTAAATGTAAGCATCTGTTTAACGATGTTGCAAGCTATCGCTTTTAAATAACATTTAAAAAGAAAAAAATTTTAAAATTTGTATTTTTGTTGGAAATATTGATATATCACTCCTAGATATCCCTAGTATATAAGTATTCTCAGCCCGATTTCATACTTGCTGTTTAATATAAAAGTTTGTTTAACCTGTAAAAATGTATTCTTAAAAGAAAAAAAAATTGTTTATGCCTATAACCAGATTTCTATAAAAAATTCTTCTAATAAAACCTGTAAACTTACAAACCTAACATATATTTTTAATAAATTAAACCTTTAATTTTTTTTGTTAGATGTCTAATAAAATATTTTTTCTATATAACTTTTAATTTTAGTTGTGCGTATTCTTTTTGTTTAAGGATATTAAAAAATTTAAATTTTATGTCGTTTTTATTTGTGACACGTAAGTTTGAATATAATTTGGAGCGTAATTTTTATTATAAGCAGATAGTGTATCTTTAATTGTTCTTATATATTCGCAGATTAAAAACGCTATAGTCTTAATATTCTTGTAAGCGTTCTGCTTTTTATTCTTTGAAATAAAGCTGTGGTTTTTAAAAAAATACTTAAAATATTCGAAAATTCAAAATATAATATAAATTGATGCAAAAGGTAGACCAATATTTTACTTTAGTTGCGCAACGGTAACGCTGGTTCAAAGACTCTGTTGCCTTCTCCTTCAGTATTTATTTCTCTCGGAATATCACTCCTTTACACATAAATATATAAAATTTGTTACGTTTTCAATCTACATTCTTCATACATACATTATAAAGTGAGTGTAAGTCTTGTAACTTCATTTATGTCGTTGGCCAAATGTGGGAAGGCCCTAACTATATCAGATGGTCTGGAAATTTAATCATTTAGTAACCCGCCATAAGGAAAATTTATTGGCATAGTAGACAAAATATCACTTTTACAACCAATAAAAAATATACGATAACAGTTTATTTTCAAATGAAAAGACCCTGCCTTGGCCGTGATATCTTTCGAACAAATTACATATGAAGCATGCATGTATAACATTTTCGAATTTTTTTGGTTCAAATATATTTATTTATTTGTTCGAATAAACGCTATCAAGTGACATCGTGCATGGGCCAGTGAGACAATTTTTACTATGTGTTCCTGTATAGATAGTTACACACATGTGAGTTATGGCCTATTCACATTGAGCCAACGATATGCACACACTTTTTTGCATATGCACTTGCACATACATATAAGGATAATATTTCCCCTCTGAGTTCTCCTCTCTTGTTATCTCTTTTGTATGCTTATGTGGGTGTGTGTGTTCTTTGAGGGGAAATGTTTTTTGGTTTTCTGCCTGCTACGATTTCTGATCGCCTGGTAAAAGCTCTCCATTTTTCTGCAAAATGACGTCATAACAATTGAGCGAACACGGCATTGCCAGGCCGAAATTTCTCTCTTTGTATGTGTGTGTGCTATTTAAAAATATAAAATATCAACCTGCTATGCAGTTCTGTTCGCCTGGTATTTTTGGAAGTTACAATTTTTGTCACATCCCCAGGGTTACCACCACCCATGAAAATTTTGATATTTAGTGCAACAACGTTTTTCATGCTATTTAGACCCGTCGGTTGGTATATTTAAAATTTTCCTTCTGTTTGCATATTTTTTAGACTATTTAAAGCTTATACTTACGATGTTTTAGACAAATAATGAACAATTAACCTTGTTAATTTATAACTTATTTATTTGTTTATAAAAATTAGTAATATAACAATATATTTTACAAATATTTGCAATGTTTTTTTAAATAAGTACAAAATATGTTTTCTTTTATATTAAAATTTGTTTTTCTTATTAAAAAATTAATTTTAAATTATTTGAATATATATATTTAATAAAAATATTAGTGGTTTTTGTTTTGTGCATTAATAATTAATATATTAATTGAGACAATATGTCGTATAGAAGTTTTTAAAAATATATTTAACAAAAAAAATAATTATATAAAAACTGAATTAATAAAATAAAATCTCTGCATTTTTCCCCATTACAGACAGGCTCTTAATATATCGAAATAAATGTTTTGAAATCCAATGAAATGCTCTAAAAATTGCATGTCCTGTAGATCCACAGTATCGATGCCAGTATCCTTAAGATGAGGTTGAATTTTAGACGTTTTCACCCGGATGTTACGTGAATATACTTTCAATATTTAATACACATCTGCAAAGATATAAAAATATAAATTTTAAATAAATGATATTGTAATTAAATGTATTACAAAAAGCGAAATCTATGAATTTGAAGTTCCAATTTAAGAATTTGTAGCGAAGCATTTTTCACTAAATGTGCATGCGTACTAGCAATTTTATTGGGCTCCTTTTCAAAACCACTGATGTCTTCTTTCAATATCCAGTATAAACTTTCTAGTTCTACTTGCAATTCTTTATGTAACTTTTGAAACTTATTCGTAGAAGTCAAATTAAAAATTTTGAATTAATTTTTTATATAGTGCAGTATGCCTATTTATGCAACAATTTATACGAAATTCAAATTAGAGACTGAAAAGTTCATGTGATTTAGGGAAATAATAAATGAGATCAAAATGATCAGTAAGTAAGTGTATTTGTATTTCAATCATATGAACGTGGTAAGTATTTAAATAATTCATGATTGATTATGAAAATCACTTGACGATTTTTAAAGTTTCGATTATTATTTTTGAACATTAAAAAGGGCTCCCAAGAAAATGCCGCCGAAATATTGGAGCCGTACATATTTTCTGCGTTTCCCTTTTGCATCATCACACTGCAATTAATATTTCATCGCTGATAAAAAATATAAAATATTGACATCTTTAGCATCTTCAAATCTATTTCGACTTGCCACATATTTAGCCACTAGTAGCAGCAGTAGTAAAAAAAATGCTTAGATGGTGCTGGAAAGAAGATTGCATTAGGAAAATTCAAAAATACCTTTTTGTCTCCGAATACAATTGAGTGTCTAAATAAAGCGGTGTTTTTGCAATAACAAATAATTTTTTTTTTTTTGTGGCTGTTTTACAAAAACATCTATGTCTATGAATCTTACCATTGTTAATTGCTTATTGGAACACGTTTAAATTGTCGTGACCAACATCTTTCTTTGGCTTTTGTATACAAGCAGTCAGTTGTACTGCACACAGCAAAAATGAAAAAAAAGGCTGAGTAAAACGTTGAAGATTTCCCTTTTTCGTTGTATGGTTTGCAGTTTACTTAGTATCAAATTTAGGTATTACGAAAAATGTTTTCCAGCCAGCCTCAGCAACATCATGTTCAACGTGCTTTAAGGTTTTCGGTTTGTTTCCGCTTTTTTTGTTTGTTTTTCTTTGTTTTGTTTTTGTTAACAATCATCGCCACCACCTTCGTTTAGATCTAAGTACATCATCATGGCCATATCAGCATCTATTTAAAGCGGCTTTTTAGCCTTAGTTCCAGTTGAAACTTTTTAATATCTGTCGGGTTGTTTGTGTGCCCACTATTTTTATGATTTGCCCTAGAAGTGTCAGGAGTGTGTGTCCTTAACTGTAACAATACAATTAAAATATAAATTTTTTGTTTGTTGGTAAAAATAATAAAATTGCATGCAGAATAACAAATTTCAATGTACAAAAAATTCAAGTGTTGGAGAACTCATATAAAGAGAATTAAAAATATGATATGGTTTTGTTTAACAGTCATACTCTAGAGTTAATTTTATTATTAAAAAAAATTTTTGTGCAAAAATAATAAGCTTGCATTAGCAGGCTGGCTATTTGGTTGTCTGTTTTTGTAAGTAGTATTTCTGCACGTTTGCATGGGTGGCTCGGCAGATTTTTTTAAGAAGGGACTTGTGAAGACTATCTATTCCTAGATAGAGTTACTTAGTAGGCAAGTGAAAATATATACCTATTCTATTTAAGACAAAAAGCCATAACAAGTCGATTGGTTTTGGATGAGCACTTAAGTCACTAGAATTTGGTGGCCTCTATTTCCCAGCATATTTCAGCCCATAATGACGTTCTCAGGAGTGGCTTTTGTCTTTTTTCATGCAAACGAAGCAAAAAAATATTCATAATTAAACAACTTACAGTGTTAAAACCAAGGTATATAAATACAAGGTAGTGCCACTTGCTTTTATTAAATTTTAATAAGGATTTTTGAAGTTTATTTTTCTACATCATATTGACTATGACGTTGCCACATTATAAAAAAAATTTTTGTTTATTTGGAAATTTTTAAATAAAATCTGTAATAAATATATATATATATATACATATATATATATATATATATATATATATATATATATGTATATATATATACATAGCAATGTATATATACATATATATCAAGCAATGTCTCTATGCATTTCATTGGTGCTTTACCAAATCATCAGTAGACTTTAACCATGATTTGGTAAAGCACCAACGAAATGCATATAGGCATTGCTTGACCACCAACAAATAAATTTCATTTAAAATAGTGTTGTGACAACAATATGTCAAATAAAAAATTTCATATATATGTACATATATAAGTTTTTCCATTTGTCTAGCAATTTCGTTAATTAAGTTGTATATACTAAACTTCATTCCTTGATCTCTAACTTATTTAAATTTCAAGGTGTCCAGTTCAGCAATTTCCAAAATAATGGCCTTTTTAGTACCAAGCCACATTTTCATGAGATCACGGACAAAGCACCATTATAATATATTATACCATGGTATTTAGTAACTATTATTTTATCTCTCTTTTAACATATTTCATTGTATTACCTCATTTTAAATTTAAACATACTGAACGTACAACATTGATAGAATATCCCGCTCAAAATCTCATTCTGAATCGTTTTTGCATATTGACCGAGAGAAAAATTTCATTTTGAGGTTTTGAACATAAACATTTTGCAATATTTTGCTAAAATAATTTAATAAAAGCTATATAAAATGTAAAGAATATAGAAAACTACGAAAAATCCCAGTTTCTATACATTTCCACAAGAAATAAAGTCATTGTGTTGCTTTGCATTGAAGCAAAAATATTGAAACCATTACATTGATCAATAAGACAACTTAACAAAATCACGACAAGATTTTTATAATAAATTAATTGGCAAACGGATTTTAATTATTGTTAATTATGACATCGATGCAATTAAAAATTTTAACAACTCAAATGAAAAGAAAAAAACGGGTAACTTAAAATGATATGGTAACTTAATTTTTATGGGAATGTCAGAATCCTTAAAATTGTCAGAAAATTATTTTAAATTTAATAGCTCACAGTGGCAGTACCTTGTTTTATTATACCATGGTTAAAACCTTCGCTACTAGTTTTTGAATAAAATGACTAAAATAAGTTTGAAGTTGAAATACATTTTAAGCTACGACAGAAAATAATCAAAAATTAAAATATGTATTAAATTAACGTCAGTTCTCAAGTAAAATTTTGCGCCTGTTTCTAATTTGACTGGACCAATTAAATTATTTAATTGGTAGAATTCTTTCAAATTAATTTAGTTGAAAAAAATTATTGAATATATTTTTGGAAGAAAATAATTTTCATATAAAATATTGACATTTCATTATACTCTTTTTTCGTACAATTTCATTTTGTACAAACACTTTTGTTTTAAATTTAATTGTACGAAAGAATCAAATTTTTCGACATCCTGAAATAGGCAGTTTTAGAAAGAATGAAACTAAAATTAAGAAAAATGCTTTATGAAGAAAATGATAATCACAGGGATTTAATTTGTGAAAACATAAGCGGTATTGATATAGCTCTTGTCTAAAGATTTCTCATAAAATTTGTGTAAAAATCATCCAGTGGCGAGAAACTCACATACACATGAGTACTAAAGATGGGAGTGCAGCGGTTTCCGAAAACTGCGTTCTGGCAACATTAAATTGATGTTGACTTCTTTTATTCTTATTTAAAACTTATATCTATTTAAATATAGCAAAAAATTTTATATGTAAAAGTCTACATTAAAAATTATGTTAAATATTTTTACTCACTATTTGCTTCAATTTTCCAAATGCATTTTAATCAATTTAAGAGGCAAAACCATGCCTGGGTTTGTTTTGTGAACAAATTTTGTAAAAAAAAACTAAAACAGATTTATTTTTTTGATATTCCATTTTGCTCTGTAACTTTCACTAACGCCCGGTGATTTAGAAAATTAGGTCCTTAATGTTTATCAGGTGCTTATTTGACAATTCTGTATTAAAAAGTCCAAATAGTATTTTTATTAATAAGGCTTGTATGTAAATATGTTTCACAACTACTTAAGATGCTGTGGCGTCCACCGAAATCAGCTATGTCGATTTTTTAACAATATCATAACAATTCAAATATAATGTAACAGGCAATTTTAACAGGCGCACGGACTTCAGTTTAGGATAAATACAAAATTAATATATTTGTTGACGCTGCAAGTTTTAAGTCTTAGAAGTGTTGTTGCATAAATAGTTTACACACGAATTCTGTGCTTCACTATTTAATTTTTGAACTTTTGGTTGCTCTTAGACTTTGATTTAAAAAAAAAAGATGCCTACAATAGATAATATTATATTTTGTGTATATTTTTAATATCTGGTCTTCTCTATCCTTCAGTACTGTGCGAGAAGAATGTAGGACTTTCAAATAAGGACTTTGAAATCTATTAAGAATTTCTTTTCCTAAAGCAAATAGTTAAAATTAATAGCGAACGACCGCAAGCCTTAAGAGAAGGCTTTCAAATAAACCCATAAAGGTCGAATTACCAACTGACTTAATTCAGATAATAACGTTTATCTTCTAATAGAGCCCGATTTGAAAATTTCATTTAATAAAAAATATCTCCAAGATGCAATTTACATATACATAAGTTTTTAAATTTAAAATTATAAAGATTTTGCTCACCTGATTTCCATGAATTACTGGACATCATCATATTTAAGACTATTTAGCGAATCTTCCAAATTTTGTACAAGACAGTAGCAATTTATTTATTGCAGATTCCGTGGGAATGCAACTCCACAGGTACGGATTAATATTGTATATTCTCGGGGTAGCGAAAAAGAAAAGGAGAAAAAAAAACGTTAATAAAATTAATTTCCAATTAATTATTATTATATTGCCGCTCTTACCTCAACGCTCCTGCTTCATTTTTATCTCGTCCATTCATAAAATAACAATTGCTGTTGTATTTGTTGTGCATATCCGTCCGCTGTTAAGCCATCAGCATCATTTGTTGGTCGGCGGCGGTATCTTTAACACCACATAACCTTTAATAGTGTTCAATTGTATTTGTATACGTGAAAATATCATATGAACCGTTCGTTGACTGCATGTTGAATGGAAAACAAACTCATAAATTTCTTTTTGAGATGACTGTTTGTTCCATTATTTCAAAGATAAACTATTGTTATTCGATACTTTTTGCATACTTTAGTTGGGGGAAAAAAAAAAATAAATGTATATGAAGACATAGCGCAAAGGATGGGACACACAAACGAACGAACGAACGGTGCAAGAGGTTGAACTATTCAGTTAAAAAATATGTTGAACAATAAATGGTTGTGTTACAGTTACAGTTCAAAATTTATTGTTTGAAATTAATCGTTGGCCCATTACTCCGTACGAGTATATGAATGCGAGTGCGAATACAGGCAAACAGGAAGATAAAGATGAAAAGAACATGAAGCAAGCTTTTCAACAGCAACACATACACACCTCTACTTAATATTTCGTCTTTTTGTTTGTTTGTTTATTTGTTAGATGTAGTTTTTGTTGTTGCTGTGTTGTTACTCTTATCAATTGCTCTACATCTATGAAAAGTTTACAATTACTTTATATAGAGTTTTATGGAAAATATTATAAAAGAATTTCTGCAGTTTATTTCCATGCATTATATCTAATATTTTTTTGAAAAAACTGTTTGTTGTTTGTAGTGGGCTGGCTGGCTGGCTATACGCTAGTCTGTCTGTGTGTAAGCTTTAGGTTGGTGATAATGCCAACTTTTTGACTGGACCTTCAACTATTATATAGGAAACAATTTATTAAATAAATGAGAATTACAGAATAATAAACATAAACTGAGTTATTGATAATGTTTACTGAAGCATTGCAAAACATGTATGAAACGTTTTATAAACAATTAATTTATCAATAAAATCAATATCAAGTATCAATAAAATGCTACGTTCACATCTATCAAATATTTGACGAAAATAACGTAACCACTAATTTCTGGCACATATTACGGCATTCGGTATCTAACGAAATTTATGCATAAATTGTATTGAAATTTAATTTAATTAATTTGAATTTTTTTTATAATTTTAAAGAGATATTTTTAAAATAAAGACTTCAAATATAATGACTGAAGGCTGAGCGCTTAGCTGGATTTAACATTAATGAGCTGCAACAGTTAACAATTTTGTTAAAAAACAAACTTGTCAGAATATCTTAAATAAATATAATAAATTTTATATATAATTTTTATTTTTACATTTTTACATATATATTTTTTTTGTGTAAAAAAAGTTATGCTTAATTTTTGAAATAAAAGATTTTAACGAGTTTTATAATACGTTTAGATACACATATAAAAAAAATTTATTATTTAAATATATTAAATTCGTCTGAAATCAAAGTCTTATGATTTTGATTCAAAAAATTTATGTTTCGCTTGTGATGAAATAATAATTTATAAACAAAAAGCTATTAAGCAGACTTAAGATTTTCAGCCAAATTTATAAAAAAAAATTTGATTTATAAGAGCCTTATTAAATAAGTTTTTGTATGAAAATTTCTTTTATTAACTTGTTGCATATCAGAATTTTTTTTTTATAAATTAGGCTTTTTAGTTTTAAAATACATTTAGCTTTTCTTATTTAATTTTTATATATTTTTTGCTGTTTTCATAATAAATTAAATTTTACTTTAAATGTACTTTCAGAAAAATTTTTAGGTTTTAAATCAATTTTATTTTATGAATACCGCAATAGTTATTTATTTTCTTTTGCATTGAAAGTTATTAAATCAGAAGTGAGTTGACGGATTTAAATTATTAATTTTAATTATTTTTATTAAGGAAAGTAGTTACGAAAAGTTATTCATTTACTAGAAGGCGGAAGCAAAATGTAACATATCGCACCCTAAATACAAAAGGGTCACAATTCAATATACTAAAAGTTTCAGGAGAGACAAAAAACTCTTCATCGTGCAAAGTAACAGACTTAACATAAAAATAGACATAACTGTATTTTTCCAGTTAAAGAAGATAGTGATGTGAAAGAAATTTTTGCAGTAGTTAGAAAAAAGTCAGTTTTGGAAAATTTTGAGTTGTGACCCTTTTCTGTTTAGGGTGCGATATATCATTTTACATTAAAATGGTAGAAATATTCAAATTTTGACATTAAGTCGGTGAAGCTACAAATTCCTATTTTTTTATATTCAGGTGTAAAGCGGGTCCTCATAAATTTGGCAGTACAAATGGTTTTGAAACGTTTGAAAATTTGAAATTGCAAAATTTTATTATTATCAATCATCATTTTCAAATCACATTGATTTTAAATTTTTAACAAAGATTTTAATTCTACTAAATCAAACTTTAACACTAGAAGCTTCGCTGTACCACTTTTGAAAGCCTCATAATATATTCACATTTGCATTGAGGTGCGTGAAACTTTATCATTTTTATTTATTTTGTGTTTTTATTAAATTAGAAATATTTTCAATTCTGTAATATAAAGATTTTTTGAATAAAAATTAAATTTTTGTCTCATCCATTTTCAAAATAATCGCAAAGATTACAGAACCTAGAGCAAGAAAAACGTCAAGTCAAATTACCTAAATAATAAATCATACGTGAAGAGCCATTACAAAATTTAACTTGGCCAAAATATATTTTTGTGCGATACATATTTGCTTTTTAATTCGTTATTCACTTATAATGGGTGATTCGAGTAGAGATACTTTTTTCAATAGCCTTTTTTTTGACAAATCACGTGTGAATCGTGTCATGCTGTCATGTTATTTTTGTTTAGTATTGTTTGGCATTTCATAATGGAAAGACTTAAGGTACGTTCACACTTAACAAATATTTGCCCAAAAATGCGGTCCCGTTTCGTGGAGCAGGTCACATATTAAGAATTTGTATTAAATTATTAAAGATTCGTGTCATAGTGTAATATATTGTAAAGCGACAATTTTGTGCCATTTGCTGCTTCTAGGGTTAACACCTGATTTGTATTATTTATATTTAGGTTATTTTTTTTTTGTAGGTTTTGAGGATTTATGAGAAAAATTTTGTAAATTTAAAGTTAAAATTAAATTAATTTATTTAAATATGTAACATTTTGAAGAAATTAAAAATTTAAAGGGGGTTCTTCTTTAATTTAAAGGGGGGTTTTGTTTTGTTACAGATAGAAGTAAAGAGTAAAAAATGTTTTGTATATGTCAAAGTATGTTTCACACTTGGAAATATTTGCCCAACCACTGAATAATACCAATTTAGATTCATATTTACTAATTAAAACATTTTTTCGTCTAACTAACAAAAAATTGTCATAGGATTTTAAATACAATTGGAAACTTTTTATGCCTTTAAACACTAGTGTAATGTAAAAGTCTGGTATTAGTATCTAGTGGTTGTTTTTTGCGACAAATATTTAACAAGTGTGAGCGCATTGAAAATAATATATCAAAAAACCGTGTAGTGTTTTTTGGTTCACTGGTTTTAAATCACGAGCAGCACAACATCTTTTCACTGATTCGGAAGCACTTTACAAAAAAAGTGTGTCTGCATTATAAAAATATTGGTCAAGTACTGCCCCTATTCTTACAAGGCGAATTGTATTGAAAAAGATATAAAATTTCGGATAGTTTGTTTTCCTAGAATTAAAATCTGGAAAAAAATCATCTTGCAAATTAATTAAGTCAACGTTAATAATTCAAATTAATGAACTCAAGCCTGATAGAAGCATATTTTCCAATACAATACGAATAGAGTGTGCAAAATTATACAGCCTACTTTACAAAAAAAAAAAAGAAGAAAGCAATGAATTCATAACAGGCTTTTAAAATATAAAATCTTTTTATGAAAATTTTCTTCATTAACCTGGGACCAAATTACCGCATTCGATAACGACCGAAATTTCCATACAATTTAAATACAAATTCCGTTCGATATCGAGTGCCGTAATTTGCCCCCTCTTATAAATCAGACTTATTTTTTCTTTTTGTAAATTAGGCCCATAGAAAGCAGTTCAATTATACGAATAGAGTTTGATAATTTATATAAAATATACAATTAAAAACTTTTTAATATAAAAATATTCTTAAACTAAAATTAAATTTTTAAGGATATTCATTAAAGTTATTATCTTTTCATGTTTCTCTTTAAATATTTTTGCTGTCTGACTGATTGAAAGCTTTTGCTTGCTTGCGGCGCTTAAATAAATATTGATTTTGTTTGCTGGCTTATGCAATTTCGAAATATATTATGACTTTTTGTAATTTTCTTACGCGTTAAATATGATTTCTTAGTTTCACTTTTACCAGCTACGACTCGGTATAGACGAGACATTTTTTACCTTTACCCACCGATGCTATGGCATTAAAATTGGGGCTCCAACTGACTGCATTAACCGCCGAGCTGTGGAAAAACCCAAAACCAGAATTTATATTCATACTTTTTATTTATTAAAAACAATAATAATAAAACATATTATTATGTTTTCGATGTTGATGGTAGTGTGTGCGTGTGTGTGTGTGTTTCAGAAGAGGCGTGTAGAAAGAGAAAGAGAAAATAGAACAGCAATAGATGAGGAAATTAAAAAATAAATTTCATGTGTTTTGTAACCAGGAAAATAAAAAACTGTTGTAGCAGTTACAGGCGCACGATAAATAAAATGAATAGCATGCTAGATAATTTAATTCATGTTAAATAATATAATTAAATTTATAAAGTGTGGAAGATGTTAAGAATACGTTATATTTCATTTAATGTGGTTTGGTGAAATAATTTTGTTGTTAGGATTTATTTTGCAGTCAAGTGTATTTGAAATTTAAATTGATTTAAAATCAGGGACCGCAAATAACGATTATTTTTCAAATTTAAACTAAAAAGATCAAATTAAACAATTAAAAACGTTATATTCGACCGGGTCGAATCTTAAATACCCTCCAAATATTTAGTAAGTGAATTTAAAATGTTTAACTTGGTGGGACAGAGTTCCTTTATATAAGTTTATATTCGTACGTCAACGCCCCCTAAAGGAGGCGGGGTTCAAAAATAGACAATATCATGTTTTCCACAGACGAACGTATGGGCATTCCTAGACCGTCTTAGACTTCATCACTAATCAAGAATATATATACAATTCTATTTGGAGGGTATTAAAACTGTATTTTGGCGGGGTCGCTCTGGCAAGGGCTGTGAGGGCGACATTTCACCTTTGCCATAAAACTCTAAAAATAAATGTTTGGGATAATTAAATAAAATATTTAAAATATTTTATTAATTTTTTTGACAGGGTCATTTAGGGGGCAAAGGGGTAGGAGTGGGTAGGGCAGAGTAGTACCAGGTTACATCTCAGCTTCGTTATTAAAGCTTAAAAATGTTATTTTTAAGGAATGTAGGCTCAAGTAAAACAATTTGTTAAATTTTTACAATATTTTTGCAGATAATAACGCCCACTAAAAGGGGCGGGGTCTAAATATTATTTTTCAATTTTATGGCTCCAAGTTTAACGCGTTGGACCTTCTTTATTATAAAAATATATTATTTGCTTAGCAAAATTACAAAAAAACTTTAAAAATTATTTTGTTTTTTAGAGGTTGGTTTAGTTCTTCTTAGGGGAACTTTTGCCCTCTGGCCCGATTCAGCCCATCTCCGAACTTAACCTGTGCTATCCTTCAAGATATATTTATAACAAATTTCAAGGCTCTTTTCGTTTGGACTGAATAGTGATTTCCACAGACGGACGGACATGCTCAGATCGTCTTAGATTTCATCACTGATCAGGAATATATATATATATATATATATATATATATATATATATATATATATATATATATATATATATATATATATACATACTTTATGGGGTCTCAGATGGATATTTCGTTGCGTTACGCATGGAATCACAACGTGAATATTCCCCATAATTTTTTTTGAGAGGGTATAAAAAGCTCTTATTACACTAGGTCACAAATAACAAACTTTTGTCTGTTATTTGTTTCTAGCATACTTTTTCTCATGGATTTGGACCTACTGAACACGAAAATGAATTTTAAAAATTTTTCTGTCGATTGGTTTGCGAGATACAAATTTTTTAATTTTTTTTTTTAAATTTTTGGAGGTACATTTACTATTTTGAGCGTATCTTTAGTCTTCTTTGACCTATTTTATCCTACTACTACTCAAATTAAAGACAATTGAGCCGTCTACAACTTATTCTCAGAAAATTTTCAAATCGGGTTAGTAGTTTTGATGTTGGCGGCTTAAAAAGGTTAAAAAACTGCGTTTTTTTAGTAAAAATGTGGCTGAAAAATTCATATAAAAATTCATATAAAATATAAAACGCGATGTTAACAGCGATTTTAATTTTTTTACGTATAGCTAACACTTTTCCAAAGAAAATAAGCCCTTACTTAACAAAATCTGATGACAAATGGCCGACTTATTATTTTTTTGGTAAACGATTTTCATTATTTGCACAGCTTACCTACCCAACGCAAACGAATAAATACATTTGAACTTAATTTAAAATAAACAAATTAGTCTTCGTATATTATTTTTTAATTTATTTACAGCACTACATGCTCATACATATTTAAACATAAGGAGACACGGTTATCAATTGCATTTCAAAAGTGTCTGTGAAAGTGTAAAGAAGTTAATATTTAGAAAACGCAAGGAAGACAATGAGTAAAAGACTACGTGTGTTCGAGTGTTTGAACGATCCAGACAATTTCTGCAATGTTTGTGGCCAGTTTATAAAAAAAAATCACGCACACAAGTTTACTCCAGCAGTACAATTGCACTATTTGAATTATTTTGGTATTTCACCAAATATCACAGAACCATGGACACCTAAGTCGCTGTGTGATCTTTGCTATATAATCTTAACCAACTGGGCAGCTGGCGGAAGGTAAGAATTTTTATTTAAACACATTATACATAGCGAATATAGTAATTTATTTTAATTTTAGCCGCCATATGAAATTCGGTACACCAATGATGTGGAAAAAGCCGCTATGCCATTCCACAGACTGTTATTTTTGCCTCACCACAAACAGTGGGGTAGGAAGATTTTTTAAATGGAACTACGCTCAAGTGGGATCGTTTGCGCTTCCAGTACCACATTCGCATGATGTGCCATATCCAGTGTGCCCTGGTGCATCTCTTCAAGAAGCAGAATCGCCAGGAGAAGAGTCCGAGTCAAATGCAAGCGAATTTGAGCCGGGTGCAAAGCGAAAATTACTGTCACAGGCCGAACTAAACGATTGGGTGCGCGATTTTGGTCTCACTAAGGAGAAATCCGAACTTTTTGCGTCTCGGATGATACAGTGTGGATTTGCGGCTTCAGAAGTGAAAGTATCAGCGTACAAAAAATAATATACGAAGACTAATTTGTTTATTTTAAATTAAGTTCAAATGTATTTATTCGTTTGCGTTGGGTAGGTAAGCTGTGCAAATAATGAAAATCAAAAAATCGTGAAATAGCGGAATTTCGGTCGTTTACCAAAAAAATAATAAGTCGGCCATTTGTCATCAGATTTTGTTAAGTAAGGGCTTATTTTCTTTGGAAAAGTGTTAGCTATACGTAAAAAAATTAAAATCGCTGTTAACATCGCGTTTTATATTTTATATGAATTTTTATATGAATTTTTCAGCCACATTTTTACTAAAAAAACGCAGTTTTTTAACCTTTTTAAGCCGCCAACATCAAAACTACTAACCCGATTTGAAAATTTTCTGAGAATAAGTTGTAGACGGCTCAATTGTCTTTAATTTGAGTAGTAGTAGGATAAAATAGGTCAAAGAAGACTAAAGATACGCTCAAAATAGTAAATGTACCTCCAAAAATTTAAAAAAAAAAATTAAAAAATTTGTATCTCGCAAACCAATCGACAGAAAAATTTTTAAAATTCATTTTCGTGTTCAGTAGGTCCAAATCCATGAGAAAAAGTATGCTAGAAACAAATAACAAAATGGCTGTTGCCTAGTGTTATTTGAGGAAATAGAACCTCTAGGACGAACTTATATTTTTGAAGCCGAATATAAAACTCATGAAATAATGCTTAAAAAGTAATTGTTAAAATAAAACTTATAACCCTAGCGGTGCCTGTTTAAAAGATATTCTTTAAGAAACGTTATTTATTTCAAAAAGACCGACTTGAAACTGCAAAATGAAAGGTTCTCACATATTTTAAATAATATAAAATTCAAATAAAAAATAAATACAAATATACGTATATATTGTATTAAAAAAAATTGTTAATAAACATTTTACTCACGCATGTCCTTTTAGTTCAGCCTCTAAATTGCCCATAATATTCCAAATATAAATGGCGCCATCTGCTGAGCCACACGCTATTTTTGTGGCATTCATATTAAAGGAGGCACGAGCCCAATCACAGCTTAGTTTAAAATGTTCATCACTAAATAATAGAAAAAAATATATAAAAAAAACATAAATATATAAAAAAAACAAAAATAAATAAAACCTCCAATAACTATTTAAAAAACTTGGAAATCACTTACGAAAATGTGGAAATAATTTGATTTTTACGTAAATCTAACAGTTTTATTGTATCATCACGGGTTGAACAAATGAGGTAATTGCAATCTGCGAAAAATATTTGATTATTATTATTTTTGAAGCACTAAACCGCTGCTGCGCACCTTTTGACAAATCCAATGAGGTAATTTTAGCATTCAATAGGACATCGTCGGCCTGCTTCTCTGTACGTATATCCCAAAAACGTATTTTCTTATCATAATGGCCACTTATGATTGTCGAACCTAAACTATCGGAGGTAACGAGATCATTACAACTGGAACCGGCAAACTTCGTCTCTATGCACGCTATACTGCGCAAGTCCCAAACTTTTAAGGTTCTGTCATGGCTGCCGGTAACGACTTTTACCGGCTCTTGAACATATTTAGCCGCCATCACTTTGCCGCTGTGGCCAGTTAAAGTGTGCTGGAATGAGAGCAGAGAATAAGGAAAATATGTGGTTAAACTTTAATTAAATGAATTTAGTGTAAGACAACATTTCGCAAATATATATTTAATTATTGAGATAAGAATTCCTTAATTGGACTCAAGTTCAAATCTGCATATTTATTATTAATTTTTTTTTCATTAAAAATAACTTGAATTATTCTTTATTAAGAGTGGAATATTTTTTGGAAAAAAAAAATTGTAAAAATTCAGCAAACAAATTTTATGAATACTCTTTGATCGCCAAACACGCAAGACACAAAAAAAAATGCTAATCGAATTGCAAAGTTCGAAAATTCATATAATCGAATTGCAAAGTTCGAAAATTCATATTTGAGTTGTAAACGGAAGCAAAACTTTTGCAAATATTTGAAAACTCTAACTGCAAATAATATTTTGAAGAGATTTATGTGCAAAAACCTTCAATTTGCATGAGTATCATGCGGAAGAGTACATTTTATATAATAGTTTTAATTTATGGCTGCTATAACAACAACTGCAACAGCAAATTAATCAGTGCTCCAGTTGCAACAGTCTCAGACTGTTTGCTGAAAAAATAATTACGTGTTACATCAGCGCCTCAATAGCTACAGTTGAAAAGTATTTAGGAATTTGCAGGCCTTGATGTAAGCCTTTTCCTGCCAAACAGAGATTTCAAAGCTACAATGAAAATAGCACAATCTTAAACTCTAAAGAGCTTCAATATAAATTTTGCATCCCACTGTTGCCGCATAAACGATGAGGAATATTAAAGACATTTTCCACCAAAATTCATAAGTTTTCCATGAAACCCCAATTTAATTGTTTTCATTTAAAATGAAAAATTAATATTGTCCTTGGTTTATTTACTTCGTTTCCCAACTTAATTTTCAAAAAAGTAGGCAGTTACCGGTTCTACCCTGTCTTGAAAAAATCGAGCTTCACCAGATCTCAACGTTATGATTTCCAAGGAAGCTTTCCTGACTAATCCTGCGAAGCCGTCTGTATGCATGTATGTGTGTGTGTGTGTATGTGTGTGTGTGTATGTGTGTGTGTGAGTTTGAAAGTATGTGACCCGCTTATACCTCTTGAACGGCTGAATCGAAACCATCCAAACCAGCCTCGTTTCAAAGGGTTTCTTCAAACTTAGAAATCCTGTGAATTAAAAACGGATCGAACTGGTACATTTTCGGATATAATGAAAAAAATTTGTTTTTTCAAAGCGATTTCTTCAGAAGACCTTTTGAACGGCTTTGCTGACCGAGTCCAAAAAGTAATCAGCTCTTAACAATCAAAAGACATGTCGAGCGCTACAGACCCATTTGATGCGTTCGTGAGATTTCGTGAACGAGAATATTCGAAAAAAATAATTTTTTGGAGAAAACTCTGAAATCATATATATGAAGGTTTATTTAAATTTTCGATTTCCTGTGAATTGAAATCGGCCGGGTACATTTTCGGATATATAAAAAAACTGGATAAAATTTAGATTTAAAGTGTTTTTTAAAATAACTTTTAAACGGCTTCTCCGATCGATTCCAAAACCTAATCAGCTCTTGACAATGGACAAGCATGTCAAGCGCTACTAACCGGATCAAAATCGGTTCACGCGTTCTTGACGTATTGTGGACGAAAATGTCGAAAAATTCAGATTTTCGACTTCGAAAGTATATACATATGTGATCAAGATTCTCATATTGATATCGAAGAACTACACCACCCACCCGCTTTACACATGAAAATCGGCTGGTCATGCTGGTCAAAGTTATAGCAGTTTCAAAATTAAAATAATACCATTTTTAGCGGTTAGAATTAGTCTTTAAGGTCAACCGGTTTCCACATTTTTTTAATTTTTTTTGTCTAATGAAGAGACATTTTCTTCTGCTGATTTCAAATGTTAGCTCGATATAATCTCATTAAAAAAATACATCGACTATATTGATACACGTAATGAATTTGAGTTCTAGGTGAAATGAATTAGACTCAAGAGTTATAGATATTTTTTTAATATTAAACAAAATTGCGGCGCAACAGGATTAGGATTTAAAATTCATATTAATAAGATTTTTGTTTAATAACCTGATTAATTTCAAATTTTGCTGAGTAAAGTTCTAGACACATAGACGACAGCAGACTTCACAACTTCACGGCTTCAAATGCTACCAACTTCAAATGCTGCTATGAAGTCAGCTTCATAATTATTTTAAAGACAGCAACAACATAACAACAGGGTTGCCGCATATATATTTTATAATGAACAAAATTACAGTTATTGATAAAAAATGTAATAATATCACGAAAAACTATAAAAACACATAAATTTATTTCTATATTGTATATTTGTAATGATCTTTTATGTTTAATATTAAAAAACGTCGTTGTTCTTATTTTTCCAATTTATATAATGGCACCACTATATTTGTTTATTGCTGCCCGTCAATATAGAAAATAGCCTAACTTGGCAGCAGCAGCAAATGCTGTTGTGCAGTCCTGCTGCTGTGCTGCCCTCAAAATAATCATTTTCATTTAAACACATGGATTTTATTTTTGACATATTGCTGCTTGCTGTCTGCTGTCGTCTATGTGTTTAGAGCTTAAGACGTTTGCGCAGGTCTGTTTGAACCGGACTGCAAAATGTGTGTGTCATATGCGACAGAAAAGATCTGAATTTTTTTTTTTTTTAAATTTTGGTAGAACAAGTGGATTCCGTTGAAATATTTTGTAAATATTTATTCAGAAAAACTTAATTAACTGCCTGTTCGGTGAAGTCTCAAATTTTAAAAGTTGTTTTCGTTCTAAATGTTATTCATTCGAACGCACGATGGCGTGCTGTATCATATTTTCAATAAAATCCTGTAACAAACCACAGTATCAATAAAATGATTAAAATTTCAATAGAATTTCACAAAGACATTTCCATAAATATTTTAGAAGGAAAATCAGCTCAGTGTTTTCCTTTCAACTTGTAAATGGGCCCTTAGCAAGAAGGCCTTTTTTTTATATTGCAGTCTGCTTAGGAGCACTAGATGAAAAATAGCATTTTAATTGCAACAATTCCACTTGGAGCAATAATACAACGCATGTTCGTTTTACACCCCAACACATTTATGGCTAAGAAAATTCTATGGAAATTATTTTATGATCATGTGCAAGATCATCATGATGATGATGGCGATGATACCAGCAGAACATTTCGTGTTAATATTTTTAATTTATTAACTAGTGAAATGGTAAAATCATATTTCTATTCAGTTTTATTTATTTGCTTTTTAGTGATGCAATAAAAATAAAGTGAGGAAAATAAACATTTCCAATTTCATAAGTGAAAAAAAAAAATTCTTTAACAAACCAAGAGGTTAATTAGTGTTCTCCCACTTGTTTGCTAATTTAAGTTAAAAAGTGTAACACTTAAGGTCAAAGCAATAATGAACATCTGCGAAAAGAAGAGATATGAGAGCCAGACTTTGCAAAAAATAATAATAAAAATAAATAAATACGTTTCTTTATATGCGCTTTGCTTAGAAGCATCTTAGAAAAAAATTTTATTTTTTATTCTCGTTCCATTTCTGGTGGCTATAATTTCTACAAAATAATTGATCTCGAATATTTTTGTATTAACGCAAGGAAATATTAATTGCTTTTTGCATGCAGCAAAAAAGCTTTTAATTCCACAAATATTTCACAGAATTTGCATATTGCCAAAATGCCAGGAGATAATGTTTTAATTTAAAAAACTACAAAAATTGGTTAATAGCAGCACCAGTTACTATCGCACAAAATGCTTTCGATGAAAAGCATACAGACACTAAATGAAAAATAGCGGCCAGAAAGAAAAGAAACACAATCAGTCGACAGGCAAAAATGTGATTTGTGTGCAGTTTTCGTTTGGCACTGTACTCGTACTTGTGTGCTGATTTTAAGCCGGCTGATATGAAATCTTTTGCCCGCGATTATTACGGGTGTTGCTTTAATGGCACTTTAACTGTTCTTAAACATTTTTATTTATTTTCATTCGTTTTGGCGTTAAAAAGGTAACTTACTGCTGCTTCTCTATTTGTTAATATCTTGTTTTTTCTTGGTAGTTTTTTCGTTAAGTATCACGCTTCTAGATGCTAGAGGCATGCGTTGCTATTTTTGGGTCAATATTTAGTATAAAATTACTCACTCATTTACCGAATTCCATCTTGCAATTGCTTTTTTTTCATTAAGCTACTGCGCTCTAAGAGAAAAGAAGTGAACGTCAAGAGTCTTTACGGATTCATTAATGTTTTTCTTTTCCATATTCCGTAATTATTAAGTAATAAATACGTGTTTTTCATGACGTATTTACCAACAGCTTTTGTTAGCAATACTGACCGACTTGAATTTTTTTATTGATGGCAAAATTAAATTAATTAGTCTTACACGTTTCTTTTCAAAAAAAAAAAAAAACCTTGGGGACACCATACAATAATCGCTTAAATATATTTTTTATTCTAAATTAAACATAGAGTTTGATTCGAATTGCCTGCCTGTCCCACGATGCCACTAGTTATCGTTCTGTTTACTTTAAAGGTAATTTTGCGACAGAACAATATCTAGTGTTAAAAGAAAATGTTAGTCATTGAAAATATTTCAGGTTCAGATGACACTCTAGTAAAAGGTTTGTTGTCAACATCATCTTCTTTCGTCAATAGCTCAATAAAATAAATACAAAATATAATCTATCTTCTTTTTTTTCTTAATCTGTCCTCTCAACGATCTCCTCTCCTTTTTCAATTCCGCCACAATACTTTTTTTCTTTAATAGGACCTACACATAATGGATTACGCCTACATATGCAGTGCATTGCGCCGGAACTCAAACCGCTGAACCGATTTAGATGAAATTTGGCATAGAAATATCTTCAGATCCAAGGAATAACATTGGGTGGTTTTTGTTTTTGGAAATGATTCGAGGGTGGTCGCAAATTTGCATAGATATCGGAAATTATGAAACTGATATATAAGAACGTTTTAAACTTTGATCCAGGAAAAACATAACATACACATTAACTGAAGTTTCACGTATTCTTCGCGGACAGAGTCGCGGGTAAAAAGTATAATGGAAAAAAATACCCAACTTTAATAATTCATATAATGACTTGCACTTTTCATAATGACTTGCATTTTCTATCATGACTTGCACTTTTTATGATGACTTGCACTTTTCATAATGACTTGCACTTTTCATAATGACTTGCATTTTCTATGATGACTTGCATTTTTTATGATGACTTGCACTTTTTATGATGACTTGCATTTTTATGATGACTTGCACTTTTTATAATGACTTGCACTTTTTATGATGACTTGCACTTTTCATAATGACTTGCATTTTTTATGATGACTTGCACTTTTTATGAAGACTTGAATTTTTTATGATGACTTGCACTTTTCATAATGACTTGCACTTTTTATAATGACTCGCATTTTTTATAATGACTTCCACTGTTTATAATGACTTGCACTTTTTATAATGACTTGCACTTTTTATAATGACTTGCATTTTTTATAATGAGTTGCACTTTTTATAATGACTTGCACTTTTTATAATGACTTGCACTTTTTATAATGACTTGTAATTTTTATAATGACTTGCATTTTTTCTAATGACTCGCATTTTTTTATAATGACTTCCACTTTTTCTAATGACTTGCACTTTTTATAATGACTTGCACTTTTCATAATGATTTGCATATTTTATAATGACTTACACTTTTTATAATGACTTGCACTTTTTATAATGACTTGCACTTTTCATAATGATTTGCATATTTTATAATGGCTTACCCTTTTTATAATGACTTGCAATTTTTATTATGACTTGCACTTTTTATAATGACTAGCACTTTTTATGATGACTTGCACTTTTCATGATGACTTGCACTTTTTATGATGACTTGCACTTTTTATAATGACTTGCATTTTTTATGATGACTTGCACTTTTTTCCTCACTAATATAATAAATACGAAAGTAATTCTGTCTGTTTGGTACCACTTCATGCTCAAACCGCTGAACCAATTTGGATGAAATTTGGCATAGAAATAGTTTAAGATCCGAGAAATAACATTGGGAGATTTTTCTTTTTGGAGTTGATCGTATTGAGTGGCCAAGTTTGGTCGAAAAATTTTTTTTGACATATGAAATTATTAAACTGATAACTAAGAACGTTTTAAGCTGTGATCCGATAAATATACAACATATCATTGAAATTTCACATATTCTTCGCGGACAAAGTCGCGGCTAAAAGCTAGTTATTAATAATTTATGTCTATTTAGGGAAGAGGTCAATTATTTTTTATAGACGACTTTATTTCAACACTTCACAATCTTTTCACTACACAATTTTATATACCCCTGAAGTGGAGAAATATCGGAATAAACAAATTATTTTATACGAAATAATTGATCTCTTTCTAAAATAAACATAATTTATTAATAAAAATACTTTATTTCAAATAAAAAGAAGAGAACAGATGGATCAATTAGAGCTTTAGCAGATGATAGAAATTTTTAAACCACAGCGTAATATTTTGAAAGGAAAATCTTTAGAAATGTATAAATCAAAAGAAAAATATATAAAAAAAAACAATTTAGTAGAAAAAATAGACGATATTTGATTGCTTTTCGTAGCGGATATGTAATTGTTTCCCCTTCGCTATACGTAAGAGGGCAATAAAAAAATGTGGAGTAATAATTTATTACATTGTACACAAAAACTAAACTAAATATTTATTTGTGATGTAATTAAAAAAAATCTTATCAAAGACAGCAATTAAATAGTATAGTTTCCTTCCTTAAAACCTCCACATAAGAACAACAATTCGTATTATGAAGAGAAGTAACAAGTATCGTGTCTAGTGTAAGAAGTAAGGAAATAAATAATAAAAAAAAAATTATTTTTTATTACATCGCAGTCCCTATGAAGTAGTAACCAAACGCCATCACGTGATATTTGTCTTTTAATCTACACAATGCGAAGAACATCACATATCAATTTTATAACATTCTCGGCCATAAATGGCATTAAATTCTATCGCAACATCTACAAAACATATTGTTATGACTTTTTCTTTCTTCTCGTAAAATTCCTAATCAAACTTAAATCACTTCCTTAATTACGCTTTTTAGCCACTTACTAACCAGTTATAACGCAAGTCGTAAAAATATTTTGAAAAGTTTATAAATTTTCAATTACGAGTTCATTTAAGGCTTTTTGGGTGAAATAACAATTACAGCGTAGAAAGAAAAAAACACAATATTATTAAATCAGAAATGCAGTTATTGCTGGATTTATTATATGTTAGTGGTTGTATCCCAGCAAACCTTTTTGGGCAAAGTTTCAAACTTGAACGATCTGTAATATCTTTTGGCAACGCCCACTAAAAGAGACGTGGTCCATAAATGGATTTTTTGATTTTCTGGCTGCAAGCTCAGCGCTTTGGACCTTCTTTGGCATAAAAATATATGTGACCTGCTCCACGAAAAGGGACCTCTGCGCCGAAAAAAAGTTATTGAGAAAAACTCGTTTAAAAAAAAGCGCTTCGTTTTTCCGTGTTTTGCGCATGGTTATGCAACTCTTCCTTCAACCTGATCTGTTACCTCTGTTACTTTATACATCAGATTTGTAAATCAGACAAAGGTGAAAAGCAGCCAAATACAGAAGAACCACCAGAAAAGCGTGTTAGGAGTTAAGGAACAAATACACTTTAGCTACGCACTTCCGATTGAGATGAAATTACGCATATCGATAGAAAATTGAAAAATAAGACGAAAATTTCAAATGGTGAAAGTCTCTGAAATGCATAGTTTTCGAGTTATGGACTTCCGAAAATTTCCTATAAAAATGCAATGTTTTCCTACATTTTTTAATTTACTTAGACAATATTTGTATCATTTGAAAGGTTTTGAAGTAATCTTATGATATATGCAAAATTTATGAAAAAATTCTTCGGCTTCGCTAACTAAAGCTTCTCTGCATAGCCGGACTTCGGCCGGACTGAAGTATTTTCTCCTCTATGTTATAATAAACACCGGCTTCGCTAACTAAAGCTTCTCTGCATAGCCGGCCTTCGGCCGGATTGAAGGATTTTCTACATAAGCTTCTCTGTGTTCATACATATATATACCTAAATAAATTAAAAAAATGTAGGAAAACTTTGTGTTTTTATATGAAAATTTCGGAGGCCCATAACTCGAAAACTATGCATTTCCGAGACTTTCACCATTTTAAATTTTCGTCTTATTTTTAAATTTTCTATCGATATGCGAAATTTCATCTCAATCGGAAGTGCGTAGCTAAAGTGTATTTAAGCCGGAGTTAAAACGAGTAAAATTTTGATATTTTGTAATTTTATACCTTTGATATAGAACTTTTTTTAAATTTCAAATATTATATAGTATATTATCTGTTTATATCACATTTTTAAATTTTTTCATTATTTATGTTCATCTTTACAGGTGATTTGTAACAAAAACTAAAAGACATAGAAACTTGCGGTTTGCGGCATTTGAAAGAGCGTTTTTTTCCTATAAGAATCACTCTAAAAGTAAAAAAAAATTTTTCGGCGCAGAGGTCCCTTTTCGTGGAGCAAGTCACATATTATTTGCTTAACAAAATTACAAACATATTTGAAAAGTTATGTCGTCTTTTCAGAGGTTGGTTTAGTTCTTCTTGGAAGAATTTTTTTCTCTCTGGCCCGATTCAGCCCATTTATGAACTTGACCTGTGATATCCTTCAAAATTTATCTATACCAGATTTCAAGTGGCTGGCTCTTTTCGTTTCGATTCTATCGTGATTTCCACAGACGGAAGGTCTGACGTGGCTAGATCGTCTTAGATTTCATCTCTGATCAAGAATGACAAAGTGAATATACCCTCCAATATTTTTTTTGGGAGGGTATACAAATTTTAACCAAATTAAATGAAAGTTCTTATCTCACATATTTTCAAAATCATTTAACTGTTATCAGCAATACTTCCTCAACAGTGCATCTCGAACAATAAAAATTAATCATCGCATCATCGTATTTCAATTAATGAAGTTGGAATTTTGCTGGGTGGTGCAATAGGAGTGCTCACTGTGTTTATGCCATTTACGGTCACATGTATGGCTTTGATAAACATTCGTGACTAAAACGCGTGAGAATTTATTATCTATGTGTTTTTTTTTTCGTTTTTTGCCTGCCTGCCTGCCTGCCTGTATTAATAAAAATCTTCATCACCATACGTTAACCTCTAGATCTCATTATCTGCTGCCTCAACAAATATTATCGCCTAGTGAAAACTTAATAGTCGTATTATAACCAAAAACAGCTAGATTTATTATATTTGTATGTATGTGTGCAGTTGTTTGTTTTTGAGTAGCAGCATGTTTAATTTATTTTAATTTAGAGAAACTTTTAATTTTGCTTTCTTCTTCATTAATTGTCTTCCTTTGCTGCATAGTTTTATTAATTTTGTTATATATTTGTTTTTTGTTAGATAAAAGTTTACATGAGGATAAACACTTTTAATGAATTTTTGCTTTATAAGTATTTTTATTTAATTTTTTTTAAAATTATTATTTCATATATTTAATACATAATATATTAGAAATCATGTTTGTTTTTATTAATGTTATTGGCATTTAATAATCTGAAGTTCTTATGAATTTTTTACATGTTTCTGGCAAAATAGACTGACGAAAATGTAATAAAGAAAGAAAGACATGAAGTAGGACAAATAACTACCAGCTTAAACCGCTGATTTACGCTACTTTTTGCCAATTAAATAACCGCTTCAAATCGAAAACCGATTAACCCAAAGAACCTAAATTAGTTTTATTTCAAAATTTATTTTATATAAGAAACACTTATCTCCCCATAAAAAGCTT
The DNA here is from genome assembly GCA_951800035.1 of Linnaemya tessellans. Taxonomy (NCBI): domain Eukaryota; kingdom Metazoa; phylum Arthropoda; class Insecta; order Diptera; family Tachinidae; genus Linnaemya; species Linnaemya tessellans. The sequence continues at coordinate 147,764,335 of OX637532.1, forward strand.
CGTATCTATTTGCGAAAAAAGAAATAACAAAAACTACACTGATTATTTCCTTTTTTAAACACAAGCATCCATATATACATATATTTCTTTAAAAGTTTAGCAAACCGAAGAGGCAAGACAACAACAGCAAACAACAACTCTTTTCCTTTAATTGAAAACAAATTAAACTTGATAAAATTGTAGTACGCAATATATTTATATGTAACGAATATATTTATACTCAATATTCATATCGCTCTTGGCTCTTAACTTTCAATGTTGTAATGCCGCAAATTACACACTCAAACACACACATTTTATATTAGGGTAGCACTTTCCTATGTGGGAAGAATGTAGTAAAGAACTTTAAACTAAATCGATTGGAATCGCCAATATGGCATAAAGCCCCAAGCCGTTCGGAATTTATGAAATTCCTGTTTCAGTCATGTGGTAGAATTCGATGTCGTTCGGAAATGAAATGGATTAAATCTTCACAGAAATATTTTTTAAATATTTCTGTGAAGAATATTTCTCTGAATGAAATCGTTTTTAATATCATGAACAGAAATAGCTGATAAAATTGAAAAAGATTTCAATCAAATATTGTTTCTTTTTTTTTTGTTTCCTGAGGAACTAAAATACGGAGTTCCTCAGGAAACAAAAAAAAAAAGAAACAATATTTGATTGAAATCTCTTTCAATTTTATCAGCTATTTCTGTTCATGATATTAAAAAACGATTTAATTTTTTAAATTAATGTATGAATTTCTATTTTTAATAGTGAACCTTTATTTATGTAAATTGTATTACAGGATGTTAATTTTCCCTACAGGCTATAGGTTCAAATCTGCGAAACTGCAAATTATTTTATTTTATTTTTATTTTTTATTTTAACAAATGAACGTGATTACATTCTATTTATTATTTTTGAGAGTGGAATATTAAGAATATTTTTCATAGTGATTAAACCAGCAGAACGGATCAGTACTGATTTCGAGGCCGCTACGCCATCTCATCAGCGTTCTTTGTTCAATTCTTCCACTGTTTCAAGTGGTGCTAGTTAGTAGGAATATCAACTATTTAACCAATGTTTTTAACAAAAATTGAATATGAGAAGTTCTCACATCCATTTTTACAAGTTATTACTTTTTGCTTAGTACGAAATTCCCCAACCCTGACGATTAATATTCCCAATATTCCATGTATGTCTTTCGCTTTTTCCAGAGAATTTAATCACGCACATTTATTAAAATAAAAAATAAAAATAAAATAAAATAATTTGCAGTTTCGCAGATTTAATTTTTTGTTTTGCTTTTATTTTGTGAGGAACAAAAGCCTAGAGTAAATTTTGTCTCCAAACGGAATTGAACTCTGTAATATGGCTGTATATCTAAATTTTTAGCAAATATCTAAAACTTTTATAATTACTAATATTAGTTTATCGAAATAGTGGCAATTTCAGAACAGCCCTATTGTGTGTGTATGTGTATGTGTCTAGGTGGACAGAACTGCGAGTAATTGTGGCGCTTTTGCTACAGTTTTTTTTCCAACATTTTGCGAAAACTTCAATTACTATAAAATTGATATGCCACCCGTTCACCATGTATTTTTTCATCTTACACAAATATTCTGCTACATTTTTATTTAAGTGAATTAAATTTTTCGGCACGCAGGTACTTTTTATGGTACTTTTTAATATTTCAGTTTTGATTATCCTTGAATTCTTTAATATTATTTTAATAATAATTATTCGTCCTAGACATATTTTTTATAGAATATGCTAGAGTTAATGTCGACGTCGTCGACGGCGTCAAATGTAAAAAAAAGTTGAATCGTATGAAATTGTATGAGAGCAGTTAATCTCAACGCGTTGCAACGCCGTAAAAGTTCAATCTATTTCAACTTTTTCGGCGTTGAAACGCCGTCAACGGCGTCGACATTAACTCTAGCAATAGAATTCTTAATAGTTATTTTTTTGGTATACAATTTTTTCATAAAATTTAAAATGAGTTTGAAATGTATTTTAATAAAACTTTTTCATACAAAATTTTCTTGAAACAGATTTCAAATACGTTTTATTTTTTTTATGAATACCGGAGTAAATATTTTGCCAAATTTTTCAGCAAAGAAATTTTTTGCTTCACAATTGGAAAGTTGTCGAAAGATTAATTTTTTTCATATTTCTGTGAAGAAGCTACAGAAGCTACAAAGGTATGACGAAATATTGAATATATAAAGTTATATAAAAATTTTTTACAAAAAATTTTCAATAAAATTGAACAAAAATTTTTTATAAAAAAAAAGATTTCAAGCTTGAAAAATTATAATTAACATATTCGCTCAATTTACAATTTCTAACAAAAGTTGTAAAAAAAATATTAATAAAAGTTTGTTTTAGTAGGTGCGAGTATAAGAAGAAATAATACCAACGGAACCCTTTGAGAGTTCAGTTCTACACTCATGCTGTGTTTTAATTTTCTATTTCTAAAACATATTCCTTTTATTGTGTAACAAATTGTCAACGTCACATCAAGACAATATTAAAAGTAGGACACTTACATACTCCTAGTGGCCAACAGATAATTTCTTCTGATGACCTGTGACCAGTTTCCTTGCAGTAAGAAACAGCAAGAGGCTTTTAGAAATTGGCAATTATTGAAGAAAATAAGCACAGAAGTGTCCTATTATTGATACCGCCTTGACATGACCTTGACAAATAGTTACCGAATAAGGGATTATTTTATAATGAGTTCATTTAAACAACATGTATTAAAATAAAAATGTGTTAACATCAGCTTGATACAGATGTCGTATGCAATTTCCTAATAAAATTTGTTTAAATAATACCTGGGGGGGGGTAACTCTGTAATGCGATGCGAATGAAAAACTGAATGCATTTGTATGCTATTTACATTGAAATGCGAAAGCAATTCCTTTCGCATGGCATTACAGAAGAGTAACCGCCCTGTTATCATATTCAACTAAGCCACCTAAGAAGTGGTGACAAACACAATACACTTGAGCACTGATGATGAAAACGTTGCGGCTTTCGAAAACAGCTGTTCTGCTCTGCTGTATAAGTTGAATAATTAAAAACTGATGTTGACTTTCCTTTGTGCCTTGGAATATTTATCATGTCTTTCTGAGATTTAAAAACTAAAAATTTCGAACAATTAGCCTATAAATCTTAATTCGAGTTCATTTATTTTTAATTTTAATTACTTGCCGAATAGATGATTTTTGTGTGGCGAAGAGGAAACAAAATCTTGCATACAAATTTATTTATTTTTACCAAACAATTTATACAATTTTTAAATATAATTCTAAGAAAGAAAAAGAATTCTTTTGACCTTGTGAAATAGGCAGTTAGTATTGAAATGTCTTAGAATATTTATTAAAGAATGTTTGAAGAAATATGTTAAAAGTAGGAGAAACTGTAGTCGTTGTGGGTTGCACTAAATTTTAAGTGTTCCATTATTTTAAAAGATTCGTTTGCTGCTGTAGGTTCTGTGTTACCTTGCGCGTACTTTACTTTTATTTATTTTTTCGTTTTTACAATTTCCTGTCCTGCGGATAAGAATGTAAATATTTATTTATTTTCTTATTTTTCTTTTTAATTGCTATTTTTGTAATTTTCGTAAATGGGTTTAGACTTTTTAGTATTCGGTTTCAAAATCTCTAAGAGAACAAATATTGGATGGGATTTGTTTAAATTGGTTTTTATTTTATTCTGTGTATACATTTTTCAATATTACAGAATGCTCTAGATAATATTTTTTATAAGAAAAATAAATTATGATAAAATTTTGGAAATTATGTTGCTCGAAATACTTGTTGATGGCGTTAAAGTTGTTGCATAAAGAATAAAAACAATAATTCCTACTACAGCAATTTTTTTAATAAACGAAAAAATTCAATTAAATTCAGTATGATTTTAATGTGAACCCATTGTATTTGTTGTTAAATAAAAAAAGATTTTAATATGTTGCCTGGTATTGATTGAGTAAAGAAAAGTAAATTGAAAAGTGTAATTATTGCATTTTGTCATAGATCTCTTCTTTTAGGATTTTTCCGTAAACATTTTTAAATGAAAAGCATTTGAAGAAACTTTTTAATGCTCGCATTAATATAATTTTAAACGCAATTTCTAATCGATCCACATTCCAATTCATACAAACTTTGTGCAAATAATAAAATGCGTAAAATTAGAAAGAAATTCCAACTTTTATTTCTTTTCTAATAGCATTATTTGTATGAACAGATCGATATTGTTGTTGCTATTTGAATTGTTTCTGCTGGCAGTGATTTTGTTATTTATTTTTATGCACAACCGATTCTGACATTGTACTTTTATTTGCTTTTATTTGTGGTTAACACGCCCATTAGGTGTGGAATTTATAGATATCCTCAATTTTAAATGAAATTAAAGCAGCAAACTATTATTTTGTGATTATCGGCCAGTGAGTCTTAAGCAAATGTTTTTACATCTATTTGGATATAACGAAAAATTAGATTAAAGTTGTTGGCACAACGAACAGGATTGAACATGATTTTGCAAAACAATTTAATATTAAAGAGTGTTTTTTTAGAGTGCCCAACACCAAAGCAACTCAGGCAAATTTTTGAAATTTTTAGTCAAAATAATTGTTGTATTCGTCAAACACATTGTGCCCTTCTTCCATTTTATAGCGTACAGAATCGTCCTTCAGAGCGGCTAATTCGAAGAACAATACATCGTTTTCGTTCCACATTTACCGTTACTGATAATGTGCATTCCATGAGACGCCGAACAGAGCGCACTGAAGAATCTGTAGCTGATGCACAGGAAAGCATTAAAGATGGTCCTAATCAATCAATTCGTGGCCGTTCTCAGCATCTGGGATTGTGTCCTTCCACTTTATGGACGATTTTTGAAGATGTTGAAAATTGGTGTTCCAGATGGCACTTTCTAGTCGCCAGCCGTGACGGCCACATTGCAGAAATCATATTCAAACATTAACTGTATGGCCCACATTGTCACTCGATATCGTTCTGTCGAATAATTACATTTAAAACATAGACAAATTCTCAAATTTTGTTTTTGTTTTAAATGTATTTATTCGACAGAACGAATTACTGTCATGCAATAATTTCATGAAATTTTCTTTCCAATAAAGGCTGGTTTCATTGATATTAAAAATACATTTCCTTGTTTTATCATGATTTAAACTTATGTCACTCTATAGAAAAACACCCTTTATATACATTCTTGATCAGTGGTGAAATCTAAGACGATCTGTGTCTGTGGAAATCATGATTCACTCTTTACCCTTCACTGGTGGTGAGTTGATGCGGCAAATTTTTAATAACAAATTGTATGGAAAAGCTTTTTAATATCAGTTTCTAGTTTCAAGCTTTTAATAAATTTTAGCCAATTTTTCGTTACACACGTTGGTGGAAAATTCTCTTGGTTGGCTGCGTTTAATTGTGTGTGTGTTAAAAAAATTTTGTATTTAATTACATGATATTTAAAGTAAAGAGATCTAGATTTAAAAAAAATCTATCTATCTGTCGCACGATGTCAATAGAAATAATTTTTTTTTTGTTCAATTCCACATAAAAGAAAATACGAATTTTAAAAATTCGTTTTTGTTTGCAGAGTACAACACGTTGCATAAGACAAAATCCAAACATTTTAGACTAGACTTGTGTCCAACTACCTCATTCGCTCAGTTTTGACAAGAACCTCTGATCGAACCCTTTTAAATTACATAGGTTTGATCAGAGGTTCTTGTCAAAACTGAGCGAATGAGCTAGTTGGACACAAGTCTATTTTAGACCCCACCCGAATTGGGAAATACTGATCTACACACTGTTGCGCAATCTATCGTCTGCATGATACGGGCAATATCATTCTTCAACACTTGTTTCTGCTATTTAACTACAAAAGAAGTGGAAAAAAAGTCTTAACTACACTTAAATAAAGCAAGCAACGACGGACGACTGAATAATTTCTAGAGTTCGTTTATACAGATTTTTAATGCTTGAGAATTTATTTGTATAAGAATAAAAAGCAAATCGTTGACCATAACGGCTTGTACTCCAATTTCGATTCTTTGCGTAAATTTCGTGTACAGTATGCCTTTAATTTTAAAACACAAACGCAATGAATAAATAACAAAATAATATGAAAAAAAAGAAAAAATGCCACAGCTGCACATGCTTAGAATTAAGCTTCTTTTTCAACTCGCTGACTGTTTGTTTGTTGTTCCATTTGCTCTCTTAGTTGACCACTAATGATAACGATTTGTTTGCTATGCACCGCAACTTTAACAACCCAACAATCCAAATATTTACTGAATTAAAGCTAAGAAGAAAAAACAAAAAAAAATTAAACAACAAAATAGAATTCACTCAAATTGTTTAGCAAATGTCTTTATTTGTGTGCAAAATCTCAGCAGGCAGGCAGGCACTCGTATGTTATTAAAACAATTGTGGCCAAATTAAAATTCTAACCGAATTTATATCTTTGGCAATTGTATGTGTCTCTGTCTGAATGAGAAAAAAAGCGTGTGTATGTCTGCATACAATTTGAAAAATGTTTTAAGAACTTTTACAAATTAGTAAAGCTCCAGTTAACATTCATATCAAATAACAAGATCTTTTAATACAATTCAACAACAATTTTTATTTTTATTATTATTATTACTTTTTTTTTTCTTTTTGCATTTTAATTCATTGCAAAAAACGATACTTTAATTTTGTTTTTCTTTCTTTTGCTATATGCGGTTCTTCTATTTTTTATTTTTTTTTGTATAAATCCTTTGAGTTAAATAACAGTTTTTAAAATAATCATAGTAAATTTGTTTCATCATCAAAAAGTGTTTTACCACCTGCTGCTCATTTGAAGATTATAGAATGACTTTTTGTTAAGAAAAAGAAAGACATTTAAAATGTACATGACGGAAATTAAACTCATACAATTTATTTATTTAAAATCCAGCCGCACCAGTTTTTGTGCGATGAGGCGTCTAGCTCACGGAACAAAATACTTCACACTGCGGCACAAATCTCATTACAAATCTCATTAACTCCGATAAGAAACTGTGAACAAAAGGTCGCTTTAAGATGAAATGACTTTATTGAAAATGATTGTTCGAGTTCCATACTCCAATACGAATAAGAATATCTAAAATAATATTCGTGAATTGTATAAGAAATTTAAATGTATTTAATTTGGGCCTCTATGAACGTCTGCAAAATGATATATGAAAAGTTTTGTATAAAAACTTCATATTCCTGTTCGTGCAAATGAATAAAAAGTATAAAATATTTCAATTGGTCGTTCTTCTGATGGTTTCACATACAACCTGTTATGAAGTGTTAAGTAAAAGTGATTGTTGTTACATTAAAGCTTGCAATATATTTAGCCAGACACACAACAGCCCTGATTTTATATCGATGGATAAAATTCTTCCCATATATCCCTATGAAATGTATCAGCAATCGAACAGACAGCACATGTATTCAATATCTGTTGAGAAATCTGTAGATATATTTTTTTATTTACTTTTCAGGTTTTATAAATTTACTCACATTTTGCCCGTTTGTTTGTAAACGCCATTAAAAAACCATTAATTTCAATGTTTTATTTGTTCGATACAATCAACACCCACATAATTTTCAATATCTCAGTTTCGCTGGCTATCTGACAGCTTGTCCTCTCTCCCTTTTCGTATCACACAAATTTTAAGAATTCTATTTACACCAACAAAATTGACTATTTAAATCCATTTAAGCAACAAAGAAAGAAACCGAATTCTTTAAACATTTTGTGTTTTTTTTTTGAATTTTCTGTATCGTCATTAATGGGCGAACGTGCCCAGATTTCACAAATTATACACATTCTTTGGATTAGTTGTTGTTGTTGTTAATCATAAATAAAGTCATTATATGTTTAAAAAAACTAAATTACGGGTACAAAGAATAAACAAATATTCAAACAAAATAAATTTGTGAAACACCTTGAGAATTTTCAATTCACAAACAGCTCAACGTCTTTGCCAACTGACCCATATTTAATAACGAGTTGACTATTAAAAATGGAGCAGAGCCAAATTTATTTTTTTGTTTTTTTCTTCTTTCAAATGTGTCACACTAATTCTTTGCTTAACTTGAAAAAAGTGTTAAAGAGTGTAGATTTTGCATTATCATTCACATATATTAAGATTTATTCAGGTGGATGATGAGCTTGTGGCAACGAAGGTGAAGGTCGTGCAGGCAGGCCATTAATATGAAATAGAATTTTTTTAAACTGATTTTTAATGGATAAGAGCATTCCTTGCACAGGTATCTGAACAGTACTGAGGGTCATTGACGCCATCATGTATTAAAAAAGTACACAGCATTACCCTCCCTCATCGTTATTGTAGCAAAACGGACCTGGAAAATTAAATAATATATAAAATGTATCCTACTTCTTTTGAGTATCTGTCCTCTGAGTTCGGCACTAATACGTGCGTCAGTAGGAGTCATCTCCTGAATGTCAGTAATAGAGGAAAAATTATTTAAAAATTTTTTATTAAAATTTTTATTCATTTAGAAATCTTCAAGAAATTTTATTGTGGGCTACAAATTAATAATAGGGCAAAAAAACAAAAACAAAGAAAAAATGCAAAACTAAACAAGTAAAAACGTTATATTCGACCGGGTCTTTAATATTTAGTAAATGCATTAAAAACTTAATTTAAACTGCTGGGCCAGAGTTCCTTTAAGACATTTCAGTGCCCAATTTTATAATTTTTTTGCCAGGCTCGTTCCGGGAAAAGCCGGGGGAGACATCTCATCCTTGCCACAAAACACCACGAAGTAAATTCTTGGGGTTAAACATTTTTTTGTGGGGTCATTTCAGGAACAAAGATTGGGGGGGGGGAGGGGTTCAGGGCTGGGGAAGATCAGAGAACATCTCAGCTTCGTCATAAAAGTTTAAAAATTTAATTTTCAAGCCTTATGCTAGAGTTAATGTCGACGCCGTTTCAACGCCGAAAAAGTTGAAATAGATTGAACTTTTACGGCGTTGCAACGCGTTGAGATTAACTGCTCCCATACGATTCAACTTTTTTTTTGACATTTGACGCCGTCGACGACGTCGACATTAACTCTAGCATTAAGCCTAGTCCTCTGTTTAAAATTTCATGTAAAATTCTGAGAGAACCCATACAAAAAATATTCAATCGAAATATTTGTGGAATCATGTTGCTAAACAGGTACTCTGTTTTAATTATGAAAAACATGTGAAATACTATGAATGTTATTTATTTCGAACGATAATTTTTTGAAACTAAAAGTTTTCTCATTGAAAATGGAAAACATAATTTTAATTAAAAAGGAAAAAAACTGAAACTGAAATAACTGATGTTGCGCAACATATTCCACATATTCAAACAGAGTACTAGGCTTTAAGGAAAACAATTTGTTAAATATTTACACTATTTTTCCATGTAATATGTTACTTAAACGCCCACAAAAGGAGGCGGGGTCCAAAAATTAATTTATCTGATTTTCTGGCTCCAAGTTCAATGCTTTGGAAATTCTTTGACATAAAAATAAATCATTTGCTTAACAAAATTACAAAAAAAAACTTTAAAATTGATGCTAGGAACACAATTGGTACGAACGACGAATTTCGTTTAGTACGACGAATTCGTTGGTAAAAATTCGCTCTATAAATTCGTCGTATGAAACACAATAACAACGAATATATTAAAATAATAAGCAAACAAAATTTTAATATTTGATTTTTAATTCATTGTAATCCTCTGATGCCAGTCAGATTGTTTAGACACTCAATAATTATCCCGGTCTTGTCCACTTTTTTTCAGAACAAATTCCTTTTTGTAATTATTTTCTGAAATTTTTTTTTTCTGTAAATATATTATTTTCATTTAACAGCTGATGGGGTGACCATATGAAAAAGTGAGAAATAGAAAGAAAAACTATATTATAAAAAGTGTTCAAAATTAATAAAAAGTCGTCCGAATGATACATTTTTGTGAATTGGTGAATGAATTTTTAGTATGTACTGAAAATTTTAGTGCTACATGCAACAATACAGTAGTGAACTATGTTTTTCCACAAAAAACCAGTTTGAGTATATCAAACCTGGTCACTTTATATTGATTTGTTCGTCGTTCGTTGACGAAACAATTAGAAATAAAAGTATTTCAACTTTCGCTGAGTATGACGAATTTCGCCCAACGCCACGATTGTGTGCATTTTCATATACACCAATGTGTTTTATTTTTGGCGACGAATATTCGCGACCAAAAATTCGTCGCTCGTCGCAGTTGTGTTCCTAGCATGATGTTGTTTTTTGGGGGTTGGGTTAGTTTTTCTTAGGGGAACTTTTTCCCTTCTGGCCCGATTCAATCCGTTTACAAACTTAACCTGGAGCCAAATTACCGCACTCGATATCGATCGAAATTTCAATACAATTAAAATGTAAATTTCGATCGATATCGAATGCCGTAATTTGCCCCCTGTGTTATACTTCAAAATTTATCTATATCAAATTTCAAGAGTCTGGCTCTTCTCGTTTGGACTGTAAAGTGATTTCCACAGACGGATGGACACACGGACTCACGGGCGGGCAAGGCTAGAGCGTCTTAGAGTTAATTAGTCATGAAGAATATATGTTCTTTATGGGGTCTTACAGGGATAGTTCGCTGCGTTACCCACGGAATGGCAAAGTAAACATGACCTCAAATTCTTTTTTAGAGGGTATGAAAACGCACTTCGCGCCTTCTGTTAACACTTTATTTTTCTTGTTGGTCTCATACTTTTTTTAATTTTTATTTGAGATGTTCCAACGCCGTGATTTTATATGACCACGACTAAAAAAAAAAAGTATTCTTGAGTTCTCTTTAGGCTCGTTAAAAAATATATTTTTGAATAATTCGTATTCAAAGACACTTAATGGCAGCCAATTCAGAGGAAGCATTCTTAAATAAAAAAGTCATGTTTGTTAATTAATAAATAATTATATTAATTAACAAATAGAGCGTAACAAACAAACGTTTTATTAGATCATTTTATTTCTAATAATTTAAGTTTGTATATAAAATATATACGATTTTGATTGTATTCTTTATCCTGTCAATAGACATATTGTACCGTCCTCTTCAATTAATTTGGTTTCATTAATGATATACAAATTTTACATTAAATAAATAAGATGTTTAGTGTTGTTTGAAAAAAAAACATACAAATTTATTTTCAGTTAAGGTTTTATTAAAGTATAGAGTTTCGTGATTTATTGTGGCACGTTACAAGAGCATAAAAAACAAATGTATAGGGCAAAAAAGCTGGCTTTATGATTAAAGAAAATTATTCAAAGTTTTGTTTATTTTTTTTTTAATTATTTATCCCCTTTGTGTAAAAGGTTTGGGAAAAAGTTATATATTTCATTTGCATTAAAAGCGATTTACAAAAGGAAATTTCTTCAGACATGGGATTTCCACTAATAAAATAATTTAATACTTAAAGTCTAGTAGGTTTGACTTATACAAGTGTATATGCCTCAGCTGATAAGGTAATTTATTAGTTTCAGTTTCTAAAAAAAAACAAGACACGCGTTGAAAAATAGATGATGTTTCTGAATACAAAAATTTCCTTCTCTTGACAGTCAAGTTTACCCACAGCTTTTTCTAACCACTCCAAGGTTTTCAATATCTCCTCAAAAGGTTTGATCTTTATTCAAAGCCTTTTTTTATCAACAGCTTGTCATTCAAACAAAACCTATTTTAAATTCATTAAAGAAATATTTCTGAAAAAAGGTGCGTACGTGCATGCGTGCGTGCGTTGTTGTTAAATGTTAAATGAAACACTTATGAAAGAAAATTTATGCATTTAAATTATTTAAACTCCAACTAAATGCGTGTTTACTGTAGAGTTATACCATTAATCTTAATAATGAACAACAAAAAAAGAAGTCAAAATAATGCTTTGAACAGGTTTCTTTTTTCTACTCTTGCATGGAATTTCTGTTGGTCTGTGAAAAATTTAATTAGAATTTAACTATAATAGCTAGATTTATATTTTTTTAATAATAATTCAATTTAAATATTTCAATGATTTTCTCAATGACAAAGACTAGAAATGAAATTGTCACTTTCTTTTGATTGTTTACTTTATATTCGGATTATATAATAAAAATTGCGTTTCTTCAAAGCTTCTGGATAAAGTTTTATAAATGAGGGGTTATTAATTTTTCAATATCATCGTTTCAGGAACAGTGGTAACTTTTGAATTTAGCCACTGAAAAAAAAACTCTTGATACAAGCGCTACATTTTCGATGAGGAAAGTGGCCAGTTGTTGTTTTCAAGTTTTTTAAATGGAAACCTTTATCATCGTTCCCAGAATAAGAGATATATTTAAAAAAAAGATAGATCTGAAATGATCATGTTTTTAATTAGAACAAATCTGCTAGAGTTTTGGGAAATCTTGGGTGGCATTAAATGATCAGAATATATCATAACTACGAATGATATGATCGATTTGAAAAAGTAACGTATTTTGAAACAGTTCATTTAGTTTGGAGCTGTCCCATTTTCTAAAAGGTTCCGATTTCTTTTTTTATTTAGAGGTTTTTGTTTCCATTCCGTTTTTTTGTATTCATAATCCGTCTGTGTTTTTCTCTCTGTCACCCTATTCCTGGGGGGTACGGTAGGTAACTAAGTGATATTCTACAACTTCTTGCAATGCAGATCGTTGCAGAGGTTTACTTAGTTTTCCCAGATAAGCTGTTTTGTGTTATTGCTCAATATATTTTTTTTTATCTTGGACCAGCACTCAGGGGATGACCCCTATATATGCAATGCATTGCGCCGGAACTGAATATGAGGGGATGGTATTGAGGGCACAGATTAGGAAAGATGGGAAGATGGACAGTTTTTTTTGCATGATAGTGTCAGTCGCTGCACGATAGTGTCAGTCGCTGCCAATTATGTCCAATGACCAGTGACTATGCCTTCATCATTGAAACAGGCTGGCAACAACTAACACAACCACGCACTAATGCTGATCAGAAGAATTCAACACAATATTTCATGACTCAGCGCGGGCTCGAACTCAGGACCCTCCGCTTCAAAGTCTCTTATTATACTACTACAGCCAACAGCACCCACTATCTGAAATAACAGAATTTAAAAATAAGGTAGGTTTGCCTACAATAGTCTTGTAGAAGGTGGACAGACGCCTGAAGTTTCCCACGGAGCTCAACTCAATATAAAGACAGTTAAAATCAATGGGTTAGCCTTCGAGGCTTGACAAGTTATCCAATACTAGTACCACGATATCGTGTACGCTTCGCAAATAGCATGACTGCTAGAGGGCGCAGCGATGTTTTAAGACATTGAGTAACAAGCGGTTTTGACGAAAACCTTACCAGGAGGCCAAAAATTTTTTGTTTGTTAAATGAGTGTATTATTGATAAAAAACGATTTCTGAGATATCCCTAGTCCATACTAATCCCTACTTTTTGTTTTATATAGGCTTTTTTGTGTCATACATTTTCACTTTATAAAACCTCAAAAAATCATCCTAGACCCACGGATTCTTTTGCAAAAGTGTTCAGTAAAATTATTCTTTATTTAAAAATCGCAATAAATTCCACTCAGTGTCGTATATAAAAGAACTGTGACTCTAAAGTTACGTTCACACTTATCAAATATTTGATCAAAAAAGCGTAACCACTAAACACTAATAAAAATATTTTTAATTCAAAAAAGTATTTATTGAGTTAAATAGTTTCCAATAATATTGGATTAATGATACTGTCTACTAGTTTTTTTATGAAACTGTTTTAATTAATAAACACGTATCTGAACAAAAATATTTTTCATTAGTGTTTACGCTTTTCGGGGCAAATATTTGATAAGTGTGAACGTACCTTAAGTAAAAACTATCACTGTCGTACGGACACGTACACATGACACTCAACGACGGTATAGGGACTTCGCACTCAATGCTGCCAACATCATCATCTACGATAATATTCACGTATGTGCACGTTCATTCTCCTGATGTCATGTGCTGGACTTTGTTGGTTCTTCAACAAAAAAAATTCTGTGTGTTGACATAGAAGAGGTCACCTTCGGCAGTGGCTGAGTCCCAGCACGGCATATAATATCCAGCAGGTTAGCTTTTTATTTATGTCAGATTTAAAAGAAATTCCAAACTAATATTAAGTTAAAATGATATAATCGAGAATTCAATACTCTATGCGACACTTACAAAAGCTTTAATAAAATCAATGAAAATAATTTCAGCCCTCAATGCCAATATCTGTTATTCGAAATTATTTGCCGTGCCAATAGTTAGCAGAGAACAGCTTTATGTTAGTTCAAACACTAGCTTACACAACAAATTTGCGAAACAAAAGCTCTCTCTTTTTCTGTTAAAACACGTGCACTCTTTCAATGCTAATCCTCGCACACATCAAACATAAAATGCCACCAAACATGGGCACGCACAACTGAACTTTATTCGCTCGCTCTTTTATGTGGACCATGGAACAAGTTCATGATCATGGTCATTGAAATTAGCATGATCATTGCGAGTCGTCTTATTTTGAACAAATTTTTTTTCTGCATTAAAGTTTGAACGCACGAGCAACCACCTGAAGAACCAATAAAACGACAACAACAGGATTTACTAAAATAACAGTTAAAATATAATAACAGCAACAGCGACAACTGCACCAGCCAGCAGCAGCAACTACAACCGCATTACAAGTGAGTAGACCAAGTGGCCAAAGATATTTAGCCGAAAAGATTCAGTCAAACGGGTACACCAAAGAGTAGTAAAACAAAAAGCTAATGCGTGCAAGTATGATGATGGATCTTTTTTTCTGTTGATTAATTTTTTTCTGGTTGCAAGTATGAACGAAAAGAATTATGTTTTACTGCCTACTTGAACGGTCATTGTACGTTAAGAATGAAATGGTTGGTTGATTTGTTTTTTTCAAATGCTTTGGAAAGAAACGTCATCGTATATTGTGCAGGTGTATGCGTGTGTACACATGCCATAGCAAGTGTATTTTTTTTTGGGTTGGTATGCATGTATTTGTAATGGCTAAAAGTTGATAAATGATTAAAAAAGCGAACTATTAAAACAAGCTTTTAACTTTTTCATTTGCAAAAACTTTTATAAATGTATTTTTCAGTTTGTTTATTTTTAGCCATAATCAACAGCGTAACGTGAATTTTTCGACAGCTACATAAGACATATCTAACACACACAGCACACACACACACATACACATATTTCCTTAATTTATTTCCAAAGTCTGGTGTTTTAAAATTCAAGTGTTTTAAACAAACTTGTTGCATGATTATGAAAAGAAGTTTATCCGAGGTTTGAGAGAAAATATGAAAACAATTTGTGTAACAAAAGAAAATACTTTCTCTAATTGTCATCATTAACTCACAAAGTGAGAGAACTTGTTTCCTCTCTGCATGGCGTTAGAGGGTTTATAAGAGTTGCATGGTTTCAGTTAAATAAAAGAAATTTAATTAAGAGAAGTATTTTTTTATATAAGTATTTTTACACTTTTTTAAGGCATTTTAGTTTTTAAACAAGAAATTTTATTGGCTTTTTACTAAATATTTACCTCTTAATTTATAAAAAATAAGAAAATATTTGATTCATAAAAAATTTATAAAATAAATCTTTGTATGAAATTTTGTTTTATCGGCCTGTTATAAATCAAAAAAATTATTTTTTTTTAAATTAGGACTTCAAACTTTAATTCTGGCGGAATTTTTATGCTCATGAAAGCATGTGTCTTAAGTCTTATGATTGTCGAAAGCTTAATTTTTTTCTACTTGTGTCTTAAGTCTTTTGTTTACAGAACACTATCATATTTTTTAAGTTATAAGTATTATTTTTTTCTTAATGTAAATACTTTTATACTTACAATATTGCTATGATCTTGTGAATAAGGACAATAATTCGCTTACCTGAAATAAAATGAGAAAAAAAAATATTTTGATTACGAATTGTGTTTTGAAATTGTGGAATATAAATATTTAAAAATATGCCGTTTTTATTAGAAAAACAAAACTTAACAAGTGCAAGACAGATTTTTAGACACTTTTAATTTAATTAAGTCGCTTTTTGTATGCAACATACAAATACATGTTCGCATGGCTGAACACTAAAATTGCATTTAATAATTATATTATAAAATTTTTTAATAATTATAGGAACATTTTCCAAAAGTCATAGAACTTTCTTTGAGAATATTTCCAATTTCTCTGGCAATAAGAGACTATTGGTTCTCTCTGGCAAAGTTTTAAATTCTTTGGACAAACTCATACTCTTTCTCAGTTTTAATGATTCGGCTTGAAATTGTAAAGAAGATCAAAAAGCAGGGGGAAAAATATATATTTTCTTTAGACTTCACTTGACAATTTTTCTTATGGCTGGTAGGATTTTGTGTTCATGTGTTTTCATGATCATTACGACTGAGGTGGTTCGATGTTCTGGTCTTAATTTATTTCTCTCTTACCACTACAAAAACAATGGTTGAACATATTTCTTGTTGCTGGCACCTTTTTCTGTATTAAATCAGCAAGACTGAAAATGTTCATGAGCACACACACACACACACACGCAAATAAAAACTCTTTGGTAGTTTTGCGTGTATGAAGGCCATTCAAATCTTCATAAAAACTTAAAAGCAGCTAAAATCAAACGCCAAAAGAAGCATCAGTTGGTAACATTTGTAATACGAGAGAGATATTTAAAAGTTGTAAGATGCTTTATATAATTTTATTATGATGGTTTTAAAGGCGATCATAGCGACGATGATGATGATGATCATGATGATGATGGTGTTAAAACTCCAGGTATGATCATGATGTATTTTTCAGTAAATCAGCAACTTTCTGTGTTTGACGATTGAGAAGTATGTTCGATGTTTGCCTTAGTGTAAGTGTACTTTTTTCCCCATGTGTTGGCTTTTTCTTTTCGATATTTTCTTTCACAGTTCTTTTCAAGTGTTTGCTTGTGAAATGTTGCAGATGAGGAAAGAAGTCTTCTAACTTATATAACAACTCATTACCTTGGCACAAGACTTTAGTTCTACGTCGACCTTACATTGGTCAAGTTCGGTTACAAATAATTCTTAGTTTTTATTTGTTTAAAACTTTTTCTTTTACAACAAATAATTTCTGTTTTTTTTTTCTGGAAAAATATTTATAACTTGCAAAAAAAAAACATCTCGTGCTTGAGATAGAAAATCAATTGCCTTTTTCTGTTGGAAAGTGAATAGTTTTTGGAATTTACGCAAAGATATTTAAAAATTGAAATTTTTCAAAATTTTATTTACAAAAATATAAAATAAAAAAATATTTTATAAAAAGAAAATTACCTACATACACATAAATGTAGTGCGTACATGGCGTATTATTGGTGCTGAATTTTTATGTATTGTTTTGAAGTAATAAATATAAGTTAAAAATATAAAACTCATATTTTAGCGAGTTGCGACAGGTGTTTTCGAAAATTATATTAATCCATTTTAAAGAAAAAAAGGAATATATTAAGTTCTGTTAAAAGTAAAATATATTTTGGCAACCACAAGTCTTTCAAAAGGTGAGTGTTTCAGTTTATAAATTTTTCATATTACACTGAAGTTGCTTAAATTCAATGAAAGATTTTATAAAATATTATAAACGTTCAAACGGTGATATGTTGCTATAAAATTAGAAAGAAAAATCAAAGTTTTGTTTTTGTAATTAAATATAATTTAAATAAATATTAGAAACTAGTAAAAAATTACTCGTATAATTAATTTTACGATTATTTAATTACCATTTTATAAATTGCTGTTAAAGTAAAGTTTGAAAAATCATGTTGTTAACTTTTTAAAATTCCCTATTTTATTTCTATTGCTGCTGTTTATTGGTATGATTTTTATTAATGAAATATATTTTCTACAGTGCAATATTAAATCGAGTGAATGGTATGGCAAACATTTTAAATATTGTGTTTGAAAAAATTTCCAAATTTAAAATTTTCAAGCATTTCCGATTGTAAACAATAAGAATGTAAATTTCTTTTTTGTAATATAAAAATTTTCAACTTTAATATTAGAAATTTAGAAAACTCTGCGGAGATTTGACATTAAAACTAAATTGTTGAATATAAAACTTTTTAAATTATGTATGAATTTTTATTAGTCGAACTCTCTTGTGTAAATTGTTAATTTTTTCAACGGGCTTAAGTTTGAATCTGCATGACTGCAAATGATTTTTTATTATTTTATTAATAAATGAATTTGTTCAAATTCTATTTATTATTTTATATTAAGTTTGGAATATTAAGAATATTTTCAAACCAGGTTTTTCTAAAATTTTTAGGCTCAGCATTTTTGTTCAGGTTCAAGTTCAAATCAGTAAGTCTGTCAATTATTTTTAAGAATTTGTATTAAATTAAAGTTTTTAATTAAAAGAGCAATGTTTAGAATATTTGCTTATAATTATTAAACTAGCAAGACGGATCAGTAGTGATTTCGAGGCCTCCCCATTATCATTCTTTATTCAATTTCACAACTTTTCACGATGGCACTAGTCATTAACTAAGAGTGACTTAAATATTAATACAAAAAGTTTTCATATTCTGTTTCGTTAATAATATTATTTTAATAGTAAATATTCCTTATGATTATTCCTTATAATTTTGATGTGTTAACTTCATCATATTTCAAATATTCGTCTTTGTGTTTACTGGGTTTAAGAAAGAAGAAGAAAGAAAAAACACACACACACAATGAAAAATAAATATAAGAACGATCTTGTACAATTACGTTGAAGAAATTTTAAACATTTCTTCAGGTTATCTACACTTAATATCCTAATCGATACTCAGTAAAATGATATATAGAGCTAAGAAAGCCAAGAGATCCTGCACGACATAAAAAAATTATTAATGGAAAAAAACGCGGAAAAAAGGAGAAAATAAAAACCAGCGAAATAAAATAGCAAGAAGCTTTTATAAACCCCCAGCCTTGTGTCGGCCCAAACTCAAGTTGTTGTTTTCTTCTTTTCATTTTCGTATGAAAATATTTTCCAATAAAAAACATTCTTAATAGCAAATATTTATCAAGCTTTATTATGCGACATGAGACTGAAACTGTTTTCATGACTTCGTATGGCATTCCTTTTAGTAAAATTCAAGAGACAACTAAACTAAAAGAAAAAAAACGATATAAAATTATTTAGAAAAAAAGCCAACCAAGAAAGTCAACAAAAGAACGTATAAAAAAATATTAGTGTATCAAAACTTAATTTAAAAAAAAAAGGATAGAGGAATAAAATAATTTTAGGATGGATAATATCGCCGGTAATACCGCCAACTGACGCAATTGACTAGTTTTTGGAATATCATTTTGCGAATTTTATGATTATATTTGTTGTTGTAAATTTTTTTGATAATTTTTTTCCAACGGGCTTAAGTTCGAATCTGCGTGACTGCAAATGATTTTTTATTATTTTATTAATAAATGAATTTTTTCAAATTCTATTTTTATTAATTTATATTAAGATTGGAATATTAAGAATATTTTTTCAAAAATCATCAAACCAGCAGAATGGATCAGTACTGATTTCGAGGCCGCTACGCCATGTCATCAGCGTTCTTTGTTCAATTTCTCCACTATCGCAAGTGGTGCCAGTTAGTAGGAATATCAACTATTTAACCAATGTTTTTAACGAAAATTGAAGTTGCCACATTCATATTTTTAAGTTATTACCTTTTTGGTTAGTACGAAATTCCCGAAATTTTTTTGCAAAATTTATTCACTTATATTTCGTCTAACAGCACTTATTGTTGTATTGTTTTGAAATAATAACTGTTTTGCATATCGCTAACTTTAAATGTAGTTCATAATCTTTCTTTGAAAATTACGTTTTTAATGCACTCAAATAAGATAAATAAAAATACCTCATTTGCAAAAATAAGAAGAATATTTTTTTTAAATAAGAACTGATCATATTCAACTGAGCCACCTAATAAGTAGTGACAAACACAATACACATGAGCACTGATGATGAAAAGTGTTGCGGCTTTCGAAAACAGCTGTTCTGCTCTGCTGTGTAATTTGAATAAATAAAAATTGATCTTTGTGCCTTGGAATATTTATCATGTCTTTCAGAATTTAAAACAAACAATTTTGAGCAATTACCATATAGATAATTCTTAATAAAAATTCTTCTGGTTTCTTGACCTCTTTTTAATTATTATTGTATTCTAATATTTTATTGAAATAAAATAATTAATTTCCTGAAGAAGTCACACAAAGGAGTGACGAAATATTGAAATTAAAAATTAAACTAAAATAAAGAGACCTTAAGCTTAAAAATATCAGAATACAATAATTCTTAATTAAAAAATTTTTTGTTGTTTTTTTGCAATGCTATATAAAAGTGATAAGTCCAATTATGCTAAAAGTGAATTTCCAGCACAGAAAAATATATTTCAAAATAAAATTTCAAAAGATTTTATTTTTGAAAATGGGGGAGGGAACTCAAAATGAGGAAGTCCACAAAACGTTTTATTTGATTTCAACACGCTACTCTTCAAAATAGCAGGCAACAAACTATAGACGAATAAGTATATTTTCAATAAACGTCCATACAAATTTGTTGGTTCATTACAGAAAATCGCTGATTTTATTTTTGTTGAATAGGCGATTTTGGTATGCCAATAACGATTTACCCCCTTATTCATAAAAATTATGAGATGCTTATAAGAGTGTAATAAAGCAAATTTCACACGAAATTTCATTTTATTACGCTGTTATTAGACTCTCATAATTTTTATGAATAAGAGGGTTAGTTTTTATTTGTGAGCGAAATGTTGGTACTTGTTGATTGTAACTTTTAATAAAACAAAACTAAAATGAAATAATACAAATTTTCCCTTTGCTTTTAAATCCTATTTGATGACCTCGGAAGACTAAATAGATGAACTATTTTAACCACTTTGATACTTTTTTCCCGAATTAAATAAATAAGAAAAATACAAGGGATCAAGGACGGCTTTTTATTATGTATGAGAATTTAAACTTTACATAAATTAAAAAAAAAATTCAAAATTATGGTGTTTCAACTTCTATTCTACTCTAATTCAACAGAATATATAATAATTCAATAGTAAATATTTTCCTTTCCGCTAAAATTTATTAAAGTGAACTTTAAGGTTTGACCAGGAACTAGCAACTAGATCGAGATCCGCAAGTCTATATGAAAAAGAGCTATAACTTTTGTAAAGTTTTGCCATTGCAGAGGGTCAATTGTTATTAAGATATTCGGTGACAGCTTCTAGACCCAAAAATTAAGAGGCTGTTGTCCAGTAGTGGTCTCTCTTATATGCGCCTCAGCTATAGCAATAAAACTACCTCCACGTAGGCCATATTAATATGGGTTCTAATGGACATGATTCAAACGAGAAAACAGTAAATGCAATACATTTTTTAAAACTATTGCAGCAGTAAGACAAATTGCTGGTGCAGATGCAGCGTCAACAGTCTTTATAAATACTGACGAAATTTATAATATAGGAGAAAAGAAAAGTATATATAAATCTTATAATATGACAACTGAGTTAGATATTTTTGTTAATACTTTTGCTACAATTTTCTGGCACGTGCCCTTTCCACTACTCAGGTTTTTTTGTAGCACTCCCATAATTTATAATATTTTTTCTTTTTTTTCAGTTAAGCTGTTAAATTAAAATTTAAATTATCGTTCATTTAGGTATAAACTTAAGTTTTCTTTTTTTATTTGCAGCAATATATTCTAATTCTTTCAAAATAAAAAGAAATAAATGAAAATTATGTAATTTTTTTTAAAGAAATGAACATAAAACGTAAACTTAAAAACTTTACGCTTAGTTGGGCTCACAACTCAGATAAAAGAAAAGAAAAAAAAAGATATATTGTAAAATGTCAGTTAAGTCAGTTGGTCGGTCATATTAGCGACGATATGTGTATAGTTATTTTTATTATATGTATTTTTTACAGTTTTTATAATAAGGGGTCAGATTAATAAAACAAAATCTGTATGCAATCTGTTTTAACGAC
The DNA here is from genome assembly GCA_951800035.1 of Linnaemya tessellans. Lineage (NCBI taxonomy): Eukaryota > Metazoa > Arthropoda > Insecta > Diptera > Tachinidae > Linnaemya > Linnaemya tessellans. The sequence goes on from OX637532.1 coordinate 147,786,440, forward strand.
TTCAAAAGTCTTGGCGGTGTAGTACGTTTTGAAAACTTTCAAAGCTGCAGCCCACCTATTCAAAAAGAAAAAGGTTAATGACTAAAAAAGTTTATGCACAAAATTTAAGGTTTAATGATTTCTTAGTTAGAAAATTGAGTTCGCCGATAAAGAAGCTTCTTTACAAATTGACTTTAAAAAAAGTTAAATAAAACAATAAAAATTGGCTGTTTCGTGCGGCTGGTGATCGTTTTGTGAAAACTTGAAAATTCCAATTGGACGACTTTTTGGAGAATGTTTGTTGTTATTAGCCACCCCTGCACTATTTTATTTGACATACTTTCATAACAATATCATTCTTTGAATTCAACAAAATTATTTTCCAATTCTAGCGTGTAATACTCGTCTAAGTTCATTGTTTAAATGAAACCATTTGTGGTAAAGAAGCCCTTAACGTTGCAGATTTTTTATTTCTATTATTTCCTTAGTGCATTTTTGTTGTTCATTTTTCACTTTTCATTCGTTTGCTTTTTAATATATTTTTTTTTTGCATAGTCGTGGAATTTTTAAGAATTTAAGTAATTATTGAATAATGATTTATAGGCTAATTGTTCGAAATTTGTTTTTAAATCTCAGAAAGACATAATAAATATTCCAAGGCACAAAGGAAAGTCAACATCAGTTTTATTCAACTTACACAGCAGAGCAGAACAGCTGTTTTCGAAAGCCGCAACACTTTCATCATCAGTGTTAACATGTCAGTGTTTTAATAGCCGTGTTACCGTTTGATTATTTTTTACTCATGTCCCATTTTTCTGAATTTTCTGAAAGGAACAGCTGTTCTGCTCTGCTGTGCAAGTTGAATAAAACTGATGTTGACTTTCCTTTGTGCCTTGGAATATTTATCATGTCTCTCTGCGATTTAAAAACAAATTTCGAATAATAAGCTTATCTTAATTCAATTTAATATAGCAATATTCGTTAGAATACTTACTTCATACAAATTTAAGTAATTATTGTTGCATCGTATATAATTTATGCAATAAAGACCTGGGTAAATATTACAAGCAAACTTTAGCTCCTCCAACTGATAACTACTGAATATTCCACTTTTAATCGTTACTGATGTCGCAACAATATTTTACTTCGATTTGTAATATAATATTTTTTCTGTTTTTACACCTTCTAGGAGGTCTTTAATCAGTAGCGTTGCTTGACAAAAGAATTTCTTGCGTTTTTTTTTTATAAGTAATTTACTTATCTAAGTAAAAATATATAAAAAAAAGATAAAAAACAGAGTATTTAATTTATTATTAGAAAAAAAGTTCTCAAGTGGATCGTTGGTACTTCTCGGTGATTGCAGGTCAAATAAATGCAGCTCGGATTATAGTTTGAAAAAAAGGTACATTCAGCCCTATTATGGTTGTCGTAGTCGTGTCGAAATCGTTGAAATGTGGCAACGCTAGCTATATGTTTAATATTGCAGTCGTCTTATTTCACCTACGAATACGATAAATCTTATTAAAGGTTATTATTTTTATTTATTAAAAAAAAATCGAATAATACGTAATTTTTACAGGCTGTACAATTTAAAAAAACACTGTTTGACTATAAATTTTAAATATCGAAATTATTGTAATTTAAGTCCCAAATTCATAACAAATACGTTTATATTTCTAAGCAGTTTCTGGGCATAAAACATTTTTTATGCATAAGAACATTAAGAAAATATATGATAATAATAAAAATAAAAATTGTAAAACTATACTTCTCGTAGAGCTTAATCCTCAAATCTTAATATATTAAGCATTCGGTAAAATTTATTTTTACCCTCTCAAAATCACACAGATTTTTCATTATCAGGCTTCACTCATCTCTGTAACGTATACGTTTTTCATTAATTGCAGAAATAATTGCAACAAAAATTTTAATGGCTGTATTTTAGGAGCAGCGCAAATAAAGCAGAAACTTGTTTAAAATATCTTTAAATAAATATTATTAAATATATGACAATATATCTCCGATTACTTCAAAAGATAAGACTGCAAAGTGCGTATGCAAGCGGCCAAGTAGCTGCCTGCACGTACATTAAAAACGAACAAACGAAAAAAAATAAATATATTAAAAATCTGCTGATACCAAAATGCATGCGATTAATTTTTGCACTTGTAGCAATTAAATTTAATCATTGACTTAATGGTGTGTTTAGCTTGAAATGTGTCATGTTTGTCTTATGAGAAAGGAAATCCAAAGATTATAGATTGTTATGACATGGCATGAGTTTCATTAATTTTAATTCTGTTTTTCTGTCTGTCTGTCTGTCTGTAGAGCAATTTTATATAGCGTTAAGGGAGCTAAAAAGATTTTTTAAATTTTAAATTATTTAAAAAGGCTTCAAGCGAGTGATAATACTCCAAGTGCTAGCATGTGAGAAACATCTATTTTATAGCTTTAATTCATATGCGTAGAAGAGTAAGTAATTAAGTTTGTTTTATTGGGAAATGTTTTAAAGGACTAAATTTAAATCACAATTGCCAAACACATTAAACATTTATGTACGCTTGGCATTGCGTTTTACAAAATAAGGCTGTAAACTTTATTTTATTAGTGGCGGTCTCCTTTAGCTGGTTTTTATTCCCATTTCATTGGTTCTACTGGGATAGTGTAATTAAAAAATCTTAGTAAGACTGGAGATATTATTTAAAATTTCTACTCAACTGATTGAGAAGTTTAAACAAGTATCAAATGTTAATTTAATTTTTATTTAATAACAATAACAACTAATAATTATTTCTCGCAAAAACACTAACTTTTAGTGTTGATAATTTTTTTATGATAATTGAATTTATTTTTATATGGTCCTGGCAAAGTGTTTTTTGTGTCTGAAATTGACTGGAGATATTATTTAAAATTTCTACTCAACTGATTGAGAAGTTTAAACAAGTATCAAATAATAATTTGATTTTTATATGATAACAACAACAGCTAATAATTATTTCTCGCAAAAACACTAACTTTTAGTGTTGACAACCAGCGATTTTTATAATAATTGAATTTATTTTTATATGGTCCTGGCAAAGTGTTTTTTGTGTCTGAAATTGACTGGAGATATTATTTAAAATTTCTACTCAACTGATTGAGAAGTTTAAACAAGTATCAAATAATAATTTGATTTTTATATGATAACAACAACAGCTAATAATTATTTCTCGCAAAAACACTAACTTTTAGTGTTGACAACCAGCGATTTTTATAATAATTGAATTTATTTTTATATGGTCCTGGCAAAGTGTTTTTTGTTTCTGAAATTGAAGTGCATCTGAAACTTATAATTCTCAGGAAAGAGAATTAAAGTTACAAAGATCTTTTTTTTTTTTTGCCTCTTTCTTTCTTTAATAAATGAGGGCTTTAAGGCTGCTTTAAGGGCTGCTTCACTAAAAGAATTTTTAATTTTGCAGTTTTCAAAAATTTTCAAATTTCCTGTCCTTGCAAAAAACTGAAATGCTTTAATTTTTAATTGTAGCATTTCTGTTCCACCAAATAAATATTGCTGTTGCTGCTGCATCTAGGTAATTCGCGTTAAATTTTGATTGATATGTGTCTGCAATTAAACTCTTCTAAGCCGGGATATAAATGCAATACAGCAAAATTATTTTTAAACCACCAACGATTTCACATTTAAACATACTTTTTCTTTGGGTTTCTTTATTTATTTATTTTTTCAACAGCATCATGATGAGCTGTTTGTAAAAATATGTAGAAAAGAAGAAAAAAATTAAATAAAAATCAGTAATAAAATCTACAGATTCTCGTGGAAGGAACATGAATGACTAAAAAGTCCAATGGCAGAGTGTTACAAAGCGGGTAAAGTGAGTGGTGCATAAGATAAATACTCGTACATACGTGTAGTTTTTTATGAAAAAAAAGCCATGTTACATTTTATGAAAAATAATGACTGAATGTATTGACGGTATAACTAACAGTTCAGCGGACTTGATGATGTACTGGCTGACGGGCTGACGAAGTAACTGAAGGAAAGTTGATTCTTAAGTAAAGTTAAGTTACTTGTTTTATGAAGTGACTGACTTGACTGCCCTTTACTGAAAAGTAAAGTCGATCAACAACCTTCTTGTACTTTCAAGTTTTGTTTTGGTTTTGCTTTTTGTTCGCCTTATAGTTATTGGTGTGGCTTTAGCCTTAAGGCGGCAAATGAGAATACAAGTAAGAGCAAGAAACAACAAGTTCAAGTAAGAATATATTTACACAAAAACAAACAAAAAATAAATTGTTATTTGAAAAAAAAGTCGACTCATCAAGAATGCTAAAATATGCTTTATTAGAAATTTCCAATATCTTATGGTTCAAATTGTAAAATATTTAAATATTTAAAAGTGAAATTGAAATTTTATTGTGAATTATTTTGTTGGACTAAATTTTCAACGCACATATGCTGCTCCTGAATACAAAATCTAATCGGCCGTAACATTTTTTTCTAAATGCCCAAGAGAGATTTTTTTTATTCGTTCATGTTTTACAACTTGCAAAACAGCACATCCTGTCGCCTTAACTTAAGTTTATTGAAAGTGTTTGAAACTTAAATTTTTTATATCACTGCAAAAATTTTTAAATGTTCGTGTGCTACTGTCCTGCAGGTCCAACCTTTTTTTCAAATTCTTTTAATTTTTTAGCCGAGTCCGAGAAAAGGACACGGTATATAAAATGGTTTTTGGTATTTGTTCGCTGGCAGCTCCGCAATTCACTAATTAGTTCGCTATACTATTTTGATTTTTTTTTAATTCTTATTTGTTGCGGTGCCATGCATTACAGAGAGAATTAGTTTTTCAGCCTCACGATTTGTATGTGGATTAACCTTTTTTTGCACAGCTCTTTCCTGCTACGTTAGACTTGGGAATAAATAAATCGAATGTGCACAAGCACTACTCCCTCTTTTCTCCCTCCCTTGAACAAATTAGTGGACGCTGTTGACTGAAATAGTTAACAAGAGAGTATGAAACGGCAGGCCTAGAGTACGACTCCGCGCTCAATGAAGAATATTAAGACGATTTCTTCTGATCAGCATTAATGCGTGGTCGTGTTAGTTGTTGTCAGTCATGAAGGCTTAGCACTGGCCACTGAACATAACTGGTAACGATTAGCACTATCATGTACTACAGAGCAGAGTAATAGCAGCCCCCTTCGTCGGTCCTGTAGCAAATTATTAGCCGGCGAAGTAAAAAAGTTGAAATAGACACAAAAAATGCTCTACCTTTTCATTTATCTTCATCTGTCTTTTAAAGACTATGCCCTCCTTTCTAATTCCGCAGCAATGCACTGCATATATAGGGGTCACAACACACTAAGTGATGGTCCGAATTCAAAAATAATAAAATAAATAAACAACTTTTTTTCATATCCCTAACTTTGCCCCATTTAGGTCATCACCTGAGTACTGGTACAAGAATCAAAATTAAATTGTTTAATATTAATTAAACGTTTTGGCCCATCTCAATTGATTAAAAATAAATAGTTTTTAAACAAATTTCTAGTGGAATACGGATATAAAAAATAAATAAATTTTGAATTGTTAATGTTTTCAACGGGCTTAAGTTCGAATCTGCATGACTGCAAATGATTTTTTATTATTTTATTAATAAATGAATTTGTTCAAATTTTATTTATTATTTTATATTTTGAATTGTTAATTAATTAATATTTTCTTATAACAAAATTTTGTTTATAATAAAAAAAAAACATCGAGAAATACAAATTATGAGTGCTAACAAAAAAATTGCTCTTAAGGCTGTTTGTAATTTTTTGCCCACAGATAATTGCGCGAGAAACACCAGTTTCTTAATTACCAACAGAATCAACCAAAAAGGATTTTTAACAATCTTGTGCCTGGATTTTCTTGGTAAAGATGAAAACAATTAGCGTCCCCCAAAGCACACTTTTCGCAGACGATAGCACACATTTTCATTATGGCTTAAGTGATTTATTTATTAAATAAAATATATGACACACTACGCAGGCAAAACCTTTTGTTTCTTTACAGATATATAAAAATATTAAAAATTCATATAACGAATACAACTTGAATATACGGCCGGCCACTAAAAAACTTTGTGTGAAAATAACTTTAATTGTGGTGTTTTTTATTTGCTTAAAGAACATTTGCATAAAAATAGTATCATTAAACTAAATGGGAAATTTTAAAGTGAATATTGTTTTATGCACGATCTTTTTCTTAATTTTTGCTGTAATTATTCACACAATTATAAAAATCATGTTTAGTCTAAGACATTCTTTAACTGGGGCTGGGGCAGCAGCCAGCAGCTGCTGATGGCTTTTAAGATAGCAGCCAGCGTGGTTATACAACTACTGCACGTTGACTATTATTACCGGTAGGCTTTATTATTCATTTATTTTTTAATTTTTTTAAATTTAGTTTAACCTTAAAAACTTGTGTTTAAAGCACAGTTGGATATCAGTGTTGTTTAACCTGCATTTCGTACACTAACTTCTAATTTAAATTCATAAGAAAAACGCAAAATTTCAATATATTCTAAATCCTTGTGAGAGTCATCAATTATATTGTATAGAGGATAATTGTTTTCCATTTTATTTTGGCCTATTGGTAACTGAATGTCTTTTTAGGATTTAGTTTGCAAGTATGAAATTTAGCCCTTCATTTTCTATGACGATATAATTTTTTTAAGTAAAATCCTCTCAACAAAATTGTTGTCTTCAAATTACATTGAAGCTGAATACATCATATGAATAATGGGTCTTGTTAGCTGCGAAACCTCTCGTGACCCATTCTTGGCAACAGATTTCTTTCGAAGAAATATTCATGAACGATCAATATAATTAACATATTACGACTTTACAAAATTTATTTTGAACACCAATTTCTATCATTAACAAACACTCTGTTTACCAGCAACACAACTGCAAAGTGTGTCATTTGGAGAAAAAAAAAATATAAGAGTCGGAATCTTAAATCATGGAAAGTTGAAAATATAAATTCTGCACCAGTTACCAAGGCGACCACAAAAACAGTCGAAGAATTAAAATTAAACGAAAGAAAAAAAAACAATTTGTATTCGTTAACATATATTTCTTTTTGCTCTTTTAAAAAAGATGACAAAGCTAAACGAAAATTACAATACAAACGGCAAAGCAGGAATAAACACGAAAATTCCAACTGATTAAAGATTCAATGGCACAAATGTGTCTTCTGGTGAAAGTTCTAAAGCTTCGAAATGATTCTTTCACACAGCAATTGTATGTCAGATTGTTTGTTGGTATGTACTCGTACATGTTACATTTTCGTGTTTGTTGGGGGAATTTTTGCCCAAAATATTTATTTAACACCTCACTCACCTCGGGTACAACATCAACGATAAACACTTTCAAATATTTGATATATGATTTCAACGTTCGTTTAGCAAACCAAACAAATGCGGGGAGATGTGGCCAAAAGAAATTTATTCAACTGTCCCTAACTAATTGATTGATTAATTTTCTGTTTAAATGAATTTTGTGGTAAACGGAAATTCTCGTTGCTGTAGAGTAAAAGTAAACATGAACAAATTGTTGTGCAGCTCCCCAGTCATTTATTCGTTTAATTTGTATCGACTGGCTGACTTTTATTTTACTTACAATTTAACATCATGATTTCTATACAATTTTCGTTATTTGAAGGCATTAACTTTAGCTCAAGTTATTTTTGTTGTTGGCTTTAGAAAATTTGAATAAAAATAAATTCCTTAAACTATTTCTTACTTGTCATGGTTCATTTTGATTTCTTTTTTTTTTACACTTTTTCTGCTTCAATTTTTATTTTGATAAACATATACCGTTTGCCAGCTTCAACTTTTTCTTTTCCGATTTTTTTTTTTTTAATTTTTTTATTTTGATTTAAAAGAAAGCTTAACCATAATTGTTTATTATTTGCCAGTCTGTATTAAAATTAACAGTTAGAAAAGTAGTTTAAATAAACATAAACTTTTTTCCGCTTTAATTTTACAAGTTGTTTTTTTTTTTATCAGCAACAGCAATTGTATTTAATTTAAATTGAGTGTAAATGGTAAACATTTCAGGATAAAAAAAAGACTACAGCAACAAACTTTTTATGTAAAAACAAACATCGTAATAATTTTTTGTAAGCAAAATTATTCTTATTACTTAAATGCCTTGGAAAACATTGCCAATAGTCTACACTTTAAAAACTTTTATGGCCTTTTGTCTAAATTTAAAGAAATTTCAGACATTTTAAAATCCGAGTTTACTAATTTAATTATTTGCTGTAAGCCCTGCAGTCAATAGCACGTAAACAAAAAACTTAAAATTGTGTAAAGTTGATACTAGAACAGTAAAACAAAAAACTAAATAAATAAGATTAGCTTACAAAAATTCGGTCTGATCTAATACAATAGAATGAATACTTTAGCACAACAAATAAAATTCTTAAACAATAAAACAAAAACAAAAATTGTTTTTATAGCTTAAAGACCTTTGCTATCCTAACCCTTTTTATTTTTATTTTATTTTTTTGTTAAACTGTTGCCGTGTAAAGCAACAAAAAAAACAAAACCAAGTCACCTGTTCATTTTTGTTTTTTTTTTAGTTTAGGCAGTCTTAACTTATAATGTAACAAAGTCTAAAGTGCCTCTTGCTTCAATAGTTCGCCAGAAAAAAAAGCAACATTTTCATCATACATACAACTTTATTAAGGCACTATTTGTTTTGTTGCTGTTGTTTCATTTGCAAAAACTTTAGCCTTTAGGCTGAAAAGAAAGTCAAGTGCAGTCTTGGCAAATAGAATAGTTATGCACAAAAGAACTACAAAAAAAAAAAACGAAACAAAACTATTGATCATCGAAGCATAACAATAATAAAAAGGTTTTTTATTTAGTAGTTTTTTTTTTTAGTTCGCTTTTCGCAATACAGTCCGAAACAAAATCATTCCTTATGGACTCTATTATTATTTTTTGTTTCTTTATAACTAAACAATAATAATATTTTTTTGCTTTGTACTTATGGTTATTATTACTGAAAGGAAAGCTTATTAGTTTAAGATGTTAAAAATAAAAAAAATAATATATTTATATAAAACACAATATGCAGTGTTAACATTAAGTCGTGTAAGAACTAAACAAACAGTATTTTATAAAAGATTCAATAGAGTTGTTAGAACAATCAAACGAAAAAAATAAAGTATGATATTAAGTTGAACTGTACTACAAGAACTATTTCACAAACTCATACAGCGTAAAAATGTTGGCAAAATGTTGCATTAAAAAAATACTACAATAAAAGAAGGCATGGACAGTAGTTGAGGCAAGGGAAATTTTTATTAAGGCCCTCAAACATATTTTCGCGTAGGCATAAATAAAATATATACAATCCTTAATATTAAATTTGTATTATAGAAAAAATCTATTCGAGAAGCTGATCTTTCTGAAACTAAAAATTGCTTTCGTGTACGTTTTATATTGCCTTATGCATTTGCTATTAAATACAAACCCGAAATAAATAAAATGCCTATTACAAATTCTGTATCATCTTATCATTCACCAAGCGTGGGTGCTGTTGGCTGAAGTAGTAGAACACGAGACTATGAAGCGGAGGGTCGTGAGTTCGAGCCCGCGCTGAGTCATGAAATATTGTGTTGAATTCTTCTGATCAGCATTAGTGCGTGATTGTGTTAGTTGTTGCCAGCCTGTTTCAATGATGAAGGCATAGTCACTGATCACTGAACATAATTGGCAGCGACTGACACTATCATGTACTAAAAAGCAGAGTAACAGCACCCACCTTCGTCGGCCCTGTAGCAAAAATTAGCCGGCGAAGTAAAAGGTTGAAATAGCTACAAAAAAACTGTCTATCTTCTCATCTTTCCTAATCTGTCCCCTCAATACTATCCCCTCGTTTTCAGTTCCGGCGCAATGCATTGCATATGTAGGGGCCATCCCCTGAGTGCTGGTCCTAGATAAAAAAAAAAAAAAAAAAGTGATCTTTCAACACAACCCCATAAGTAGGGGCAGGCAATTTCGTGAGTACAGGATCTATTTAAAAAAAAAAATTACTAGTTTTTTTTTTTAAATTGAGCCAGCACTCAGGGGATGACCTCTGCATATGAAGTGTATTGCACCGGAACTAGAAATGAGTGGATAGAATTGAGAAGTCAGATAAAGATAAATAGAAGATAGAGAATTTTTGTTTAGCTATTCTAATCTTTTACTTCGCCGTCTAAATTGTTTACTATAGGGGCGACGAAGGAGGGCATTCCTTTGTCCTTACGTACATGAATAAATTTGTGACATAAATTATACAATTCATATCATCTAGAAAAATATCTCAAGTTCAATTCTCAAATCAAAACAAAAAATTTAATTCTAATATCGGGATTTTGTTTGCTACATCAGGTTGAACTTTGAGCTGATGTAGCAACTTTGCATTATTATATCGTTTATTAGAAGTGGAAAGGCCCTAACTCAGATAATTGCAGCTTTAATTAGGAAAAAAGGTAAATAAATAACAGAAGGTGTATTGAGCACAATAGAAACTGTTCCTATCATTTGCTTACTAAATTTTTATTTTTGATGCTGCTGCACTAATACTTAGTGACAAGGTGTATTTGTGTGAAATATCTTGGAATCACTGAAAAAGTAAAATTTTTTTTTTTAAATTGGAGTTAGGGCCTTTCTACTTGTGACCATCAATATATGTACCGTCGACTCGGCTTTACTGGAAATAACCAAAACCCAATTTTTTCCAGTTATCCGATTTTTTCTCTAAAACGTAGTTTGGATTACTGAAATTTGTTACAGTTAAGCGTACTGCTTAAAATCAGTAAAACAATATTTTTTATATCAAATCTGTATATTTTTTTGACGTCAATTTAACGTAAAAATTTTATTTAAAAAAAATTTTTCATGGAATTATTAATTTTTTTGTTAAAATTTTTCACGAATTCCTCGAAAATGCCTAGCTACTTGCATTGACAATATAATAGGAAAATACAATAAAGTACGTAAGAGCGAAAAGGACAAATACATTTTGCCATTTCATTTTTTAACGGACAAAACATGCACAATTTTTTCAGCCTTAAGTTATGCAATCGATTTCTAATAAATAAATTTGCAATTGTTTATTTTTTCAATAAAGCGAAGTAAGTTTCATACAAAACGTAGTTGTGGGCTTGCTTTTGGTTTTCAGTAATACGATATTTTCAATAAAGCGATGTTTCGCTAAAGCGAAGTGAATAAGACTAGCTGCGTTTAAAATCAGTGCGGGAATCTGTATCGCTTTCAGTAATCCGATTTTTTCAAAAAGCGTGTTGCGCTAAAGCGGATTCAACTGTAGTTGTTTTGAAACCACTGTTCCCATCGTAAGACTCTATTGACTGGTTTTCTTTTAGTTGTGAAACCTTTTTATTATTATAAATATATTTAAATTTTTTATTTTATTTTTTTGTAATTTTTTTTCATTAACTATTGAAGGTCATTACTATCTATCACAAGTGGCTGTTATAAAGGTTTGCAAGTGGACAAGATCATTCATGAGCCGAACATGTGTACATACATACGAGTATATAAATTTAAAGAGACAATGTCCAGTCCACAGAATGAAAATAAACATTTTAATACATGAAAACAAATGTTATTTCATTTCCTAAAGGTGCAGAGGAGCATAAAGTGCTTTAACCTGTGTCTTGTTTAAACAAACAATTTTATGTAACTTTTTTTTTTTTGCACAGAAGTAGTTCTTTTTTTCTTTTGTATAAATGGAAGTTTACTTAACTAAGCAGACATTATACATTTTTATACATTCTTATGCTCAAGTTTATGTTTAAAGGTATTTAGATTACATTTTATTGTGGAATTGTATAGTTGAAGCCAGCAGCATTATGACAAAAAGATGTACACGAGCTTATTCGTCTGTGTAACTGAGTACAGCAGCAAATATTTCCTATTTCATTTTCTTTTTTCTTTTTTAACAACAAATATGTTGACTGGGCTATTCATTTGCTAGTTCTTTGAGGTGTTTTTTTTTTTTTGAAAATTATTTTATTATTTTATGAATCGCATAAAAGTTGCTGCCATTTTAAACACAACATTTGAATGTTTTGCTATAGACACTATTTTGCTAATGTTTGTTAACTTGGCTTCCTGTGTAACTATAAACTGATGCATGTGTTATGATAACTGTTCCCAGATAACATTTATAAATTAATAATGGCCATAATTCATATTCACATGTATTAGCTCATTTTATATTTTTCATTGCTTTGAATTTATCTTCCAGTTGCGTCCGTCTTTGCACAATTTCTTTGTGCCTCATTGTGACTTATTCCTCTAGCGAAGTATGCACTTGTATTTAAAGTGTTTATGTATGCGAGTAGTACATAAACTGTTAATTTTTTTAACGTTTCTTTTGTTTTCTCTTGTGTTTAAGTGTGTGTTAACAATTAAATTTTATAAGCTGTAGCCGGTTGTATCGCAGATTCATGATTAGATCAGTGTCTACGATTAGTATGGCAAATAGAATCTAGTTTAGTTAACAGGAAAAAAATAAAATAAAACTTCATAATAGTGTAATCGTTATATATCCATTATAGAGATGAGAAAATGGCCACATGAAGCAACTAAATGTTGGCATATAAAATATATTCGCATATTAGGTAAATTATGGTTAATTTTAGGGCATTAGAAAAAGTTTCGGCACAGTATAAATAGTTGTTAGGTAAATTCTTATTTTCAGCAGAAATAATTATTTCGGAAGGCAGTACACTTCAGACAAAGGAAAACGTTTAATATGGGAGAGTTTGTGGAAACAAAAACATACAAAATACAAATACTCTTTGACCATATCAACACTTATATTTATTTGATTATCATTTCTAATATATTGTTCTCAATTTTTCTGCTTTTGATTTTTTATTTTAAGTAATAATATTGAGCTGGAGGTTTATTTTTATAAAATAATAACTTTAAAAATATTTATATTGAAAAAATTAATAAATAAATAATGTTCAAGTTATTATTTTATAAAAATAAGCCTCAAGCTAAATATTATTATTTTAAATTAAATTTTTTAGGCTATTGTGCGTAATTTCTTTTACTTAAGAAAAACATAATATATATTTAAAGGCACAAGGGAAAGTATGCAAAGTATGTAGCAGAACAGAACGGTTGTTTTCGAAAACCACCAAATTCTTATCATCAGCACTCGAGTGCATATTTGCTTATCATTACTTATTATTAGATGACTTATTTGAACGTGATTTTTCCCCATTTAATTTTTTTCTTATCTTGGATCAGCACTCAGGGGATGACCCCTACATATGCAGTGCATTGCGCCGGGACTGAAAACGAGTGGATAGTATTGAGGGGACAGATTAGGAAAGATGAGAAGTTTTCTTGTAGCTATTTCAACCTTTTATCTCGTCGGCTAATTTTTGCTAAAGGACCGACGAAGGTGGGTGCTGTTATTCTGCTTTTTAGTACATGATCGTGTCAGTCGTTCCAATTATGTTCAGTGATCAATGCTAGGCCTTGATTATTGAAACAGGCTGGCAACAACCAACACAACCCTGCACTAATGCTGATCAGAAGAGTTCAACACAATACTTCATGACTCAGCGCGAGTTTGAACTCAGGACCCTCCACTTCATAGTCTCGTGTTCTACTACTTCAGCCAACAGCACCAACTTTAGAGAAATTAAAATTTTAATATCATTAATAATGAGTTTTTAAACAGGAACTTTTCTAAAACAAAATAAAACAAAAAATTTTGATGAAGATGATTTAAATTTTAAATTGAATTAAGATTTATAGGCTAATTGTTTGAAATTTTTTGTTTAAAATTCAGAAAGACATGATAAATATTCCAAGGCAAAACGAAAAGTCAACATCAGTTTTTGGTTACTCAACTTACTCGGCAGAGCAGAACAGCTGTTTTCGGAAACCACAACTCTTTCATCATCAGTGCTCATGTGTATTGTGTTTGTCACCACTTATTAAATTTTTATTGCATTACAAAGAGAAAAGTTCGACAATTATGAATGAAAAATGGTATCTGGCAAATGTCCACCACGACCATGCTGGCTTCAAGGCCAAATTCTGATGTAAAATTCGCCATGTGGCGAATATGGAATTGGATAATCCCAATTGTTGAGATCGTCGAGGAATGGACAAATTTGGTTCTGCTTCAATACTGTGGCTCACGGCTGCAACCCGGTCGAACACGCCTTGGTGTTGGCACATTTTGTATCGAACATATCGACTCAAATTCAACGACCGAATTCTTATGTGGTCCAAATATACCACGAAGTTTACAAAATGTAACTTTAACAGCACCACCATTTTCCTAGTGGATTTTAATGACTTTGATGCGATTTAAAAAAAAAATTAATTCATTGTAACAATTGCCAATGCATCAAGGAACGAATACGTCGAAAAACTAAATGTCAAAACTGTCATGTTATTAGTGTTGCCACAATTGAAAAACAAAGTTCTTGTTGAAAACCCCTTTATTTTAGAATCATTAATGTTGTTTTCTATTCTGTAAAAGAGTGCAACATTTTGTGCACTTTTTATGGAAAAATTGTACTATTATATAATTTCAAAATAGTGAATTTATTAGAAAATAAACTACCATCTCTTAGGAATATTAACTTGTGTCTTAAAACTCCGCCTAACTGCAAATTTTCAGAAATAAAGTACAACAATGTTACATGTTTTCCAGAAAAGAAAACACCATAAGAAGACAGGTGGGTTATTCTGAATTGCGATGCGAAAGAAATTGCTTTCGCATTTCAATGTTAATAGCATACAAATGCGTTCAGTTTTTCATTCGCATCGCAATTCAGAATATGCCTTCAGGAAATAAACTGCATTAGGAAAAACACTGCAAAATTTCGTGGCTGTTGGCAAACGAGGACGGAGCATGCTCAGTCCGGCTTAATTTATAAAAAAAAAAATTGCTGATTTGTAACAGATTTAGGTTTTCATAAAAAAAATTGTTTTATAAGTATTATTTTTTTTTATAATTTGGGCGGAATATATAAATGCTTTCAGCCTAGTTTGTAAATATTTTTTGATTAATAAAAGGGTTGACAATTTTTTTCATGAAAATTTATCCTATTAACCTGCCATACATCAGATTTTTTTTTATAAAATAGACACTCAAAACATCTTTACCAAAGTATATCTATATCAAGTATATGCAAGACTAACATTTTTTTTAGTTTTTACCTGAACGTATGTCAAAATTTGTTTACTTTTGTAGCGAGCCATATTTGTTTATTGCGTTGAAAAAATAATTTTGTAAAATTGTGAAAAACATTATTAATTCAACAAAAGTAGCAAAAAAGAATTCTTGTGGAAAAGATTTTTGTGAGAAAGTATATTGTTTATGAAATGTAACAAAAAGAAATTGTTTTAAAAAAGATCTATGCGAAAAGTATTTAAATTATTGGAAATAATTGTGAACAAAATATCTATAATATAAAAGAAAATTTCTGACATAAGATTAGAATTTTACACAAACAAAATGTACGGTGGTTTTTGTAATTTTATGTCGTACTCTTGCTACTACTTGATATAGATATACTTTGATCTTTACTATGTTTTATTTGTTTGTTTTTGCTTGCCAATTAGTACCATTTGCAGGAATCATATTATTTTTTAAATTTAATTTTCCAAATTATGAAACGTTATTGCATCTAATGGATTATTAAGGGATTTGTTACGCTAGCTAATTACAAATTACTATATTCATCTTTTGATTCTGCAACTGTCATTGGAAAATAATCGAACAAATTTTCCAACCGAATTACCCTTTGCCAAGTGTAAGAGTGTGAAATTGCCAAGTTACACGGATTATTCTAGCGTTTGTGCTCTTGAGTATTGGAAAAACTAATTAAAGTTTTATATCTACAAATTTGTTGTCTGATAGCCATACAAAATTTCAGGTTATTTTTTTATTTTTATTTTCATTAAGGCTGTCACCTTAAAGAATTGTAGCCATTGCTTGGCCAGAGGTGTAAAATCAATTATTTCTAGAAACCTGTAGTTTTATATTATTTTTTTCAACTAAAGATTTTCAGCTACAGACACAAATGAACCTAGACATTAAAAAAGTTATTAAACCTTTTGCTCATTATTTTTAATAAACTTGTAAAAGCAAACACAGCATTTGAAAGAACTTGTGCCGGTTAACCGGCGAACATTTTTCATTTAATAAAAATTCTATATAAATATTTCTTAGACAACACATCCTTTAAAATTATTTCCCTTCCCAGAATTTATTGCTAATAAATTTTACAAAAAATTTTAAATTTAAAATAAATTATTTTTTATCTCTACTTGCAGGTAATTTCTTTTAACGACCACTAAAAAAACATGTTGTTTTACTGCGCGTAAGTATTGAATGTGGCAACATGATCGCATCTGCAGAAAGCTAGATTAGAAGTTAAGTTTCATGAAGAAGAAAAAACAACAATCTTAATCGATTGAAAATTAGCAGCCCACAAGGAGTTATAAAATGAAATGACAAAAGTTATGTATAAAGAAAAAATTATTAAAATATAATAGAACAAGTATAGCAAAGGCGAAATAGGACAAGTAAGCCACAGATGGATGAGAAAATGTCTTTGAGATTTGTACACCAGTTGAAAAAGCCACTAGAAATATTTTTTCTTTCAATACGAACCACTTACATCTTTTATACTTCATGGGAGAAATAAAATAATAAAAAGGAATTTTTCTTTGTGTTGGCTGCTGTTCAAAGTCTAGCTGCTGAAAACTTATCGAGGTTTATGTGCCTGCACAGTTGCCCAGTTATTGGAAGAAATCAAGTGTTTTTTTTTTCATATAAATTGTTGCCATGTTTACAAGAAATCTAATAGCACAGGCGATTTAAGTAGGCTTGACATAAAGCCTACATACAATTTTATTCCAGTTTATAGCTCTATATTGCAATTATAATTCTAAAATTCAAGACTAGGCCAACACTATGATACTTCACGCTGATGGATCCCGCTTTTTAGATAAAATTGAAATTATGGGTGGCTGTCAACTGCCTTGTAAGTGTATTATTTGTTATAAATTTCAAAGCAGTAGGCCAACACTACGGAGGTTGGTTTATTTAATAACAGGACATACAGAGTTAAGGACTCACCTGGCACGAATGGGAATCGTTGGCGATATAACATGCAGGGCCTGCCAGGAAGAGGACGAGACACTGGAGCACTACTTGTGCTACTGTCCAGCTTTTAGCCAAGTCAGAAGACAAACATTCAATAAAGAGATTACACAGGAGATGGAATTTCTTAGGGGCTCTAATTGGAAAGACTTAAGGAAGTACATTGAAGAAACTAGGTTCTTGACGTAATCAAACTCAGAGGTTTCCATGGTATCGGTGGAGGCTCCCTACAGGGGAATGGGAACTCCTTATTATAGAGCGCACAACAGGCCTATGAGGCCTAAGTGTAATCCAGGACGGATTGGGATGCTTATGCCCCTCTTTTTCAACCTAACCTAACCTAAATTTCAAAGCAAATAATTGTAAAAGGCAAACGTTTTTTTTTTTATTTTTTCTTTAAATATATTTTCCTATTTCGAAATATAATATTCTTTAAGCTCGATGCAGATAGTCCAGGGTTTTAAAATTTTTTTTCCTGATAAGAAGTAAGAACGTTATATTCAGCCGGCTTGAATTTGAAATATCTTCCAAATATTTAGTAAATAAATCAAAATGTTGAATCTGCTGGGTTAGAGTTTTTAAAGATATTTCAGTGTCCAATTTTCAAGCGCTATTTGGACACGATCACTTAGGGAAGGTCCGTGGGGGATACATTTCACCTCTGGCGCAAAAATTTTAAAAGTAAATTTTTGGGTTAATTAAGTGTAGAAAAAACTATGTTTTTTATAAGGTCATTTAGGGGTTAAAACTGGGGGGAGAGTTAGGGTAGGGGAAGAGCAAAGAATATCCTGCCTTCGTCGGAAAAGCATAACAATTTAATTTTTAGGAATGCCGGCTTAAAATGCAATTTGTTAAATATTTACTTCAACGCCCACTAAAATGGCCGGGGTGCGAAAATGGAATTTTTTTGGCTCCAAGTTCAATTCTTTGGAGCTTCTTTGACATAAAAATATATTATTTGCTTAACAAAAATACAAAAATATTTTAAAAATTATGTTGTCTTTTCAGAGGTTGGTTTAGTTCTTCTTAGGGGAACTTTTTTGCCTCTGTTCCGATTCAGCCCATTTACGCATCTGACCTGTGCTATCCTTCAGAATTTATCTATACCAAATTTCAAGAGTCTGGCTCTTTTCGTTTGGATTCTATCGCGATTTCCAGAGACGGACGGACATGGCTAGAACGTCTTAGATTTCATTGATCAAGAATACAAATAAAGGGTGTTTTTTTAATGGAGTGTCACAAGTTTAAATCATTACAAAATAAGGAAATAAATTTTTTATATCAATGAAACGGGCTTCATTGGAAAGAAAATTTTATGAAATTAATGTTTAAAAATGATTTCTGCCATGTGGCCGCCACGGCTGGCGCGTAGAAGCCGCAATCTCGAACACCAATTTTCAACAACGAAAAAAATCTTCCATAAAGTGGAAGGAAACGAGCCCAGTTACTGAGAACGGCTACGAATTTATTGCTAAGGATCATCTTCAGTGCTTTCCTGTACAGCGGCTACAGCTTCTTCAGCGAGCACTCTTAGGCGTCTCATGATCAGTGCCGGTAAATGTGGTCCGAAAACGATCTATTGTTCTTCGAATTAGCCGCTTTAAAGGAGGACGATTCTGTACGTCATAAAATGGAAAAAGTGCACGATGAGTTTGACGAATAGAACAATTATCCTGATTAAAAACTTCAACAATTTGCACGCGTTGCTCTTGTATTGTGACACTAGAAAAACGCTTTAAGAGGTTTTTGAGGGATGTTTCGCAGCTTTACACACGGAATGATAAAGTGAATACACCCACCGATTCTTTTTTGGAGGTTAGAAAAAGATGATTTTTTTTTCTCTGTTACTTGTCATTATGACAAATTTGGAAAAGGAGACTATTTATTTTATCCGCAGCTAAAAAAGGCTTTATAGTCAGATATAATCAAAATTGGCAACATAAATATTTGCTAATCATTCCTTTCACATGCAATTTCTCACTTTTTTCATTCGCTGTGTACAACTTATTGAACTTGACAATTGCTAAAAAATCGAAACAAAACATTTCGAAAAATATTATGAGAGTAGACAAAGATTTTGAAATGTGCATCACGGAAAAAATTGCAATTTCCCATATCACGGCCACTAAACAAAAGCAGAAAAAGGCGTTTCAACTTCAAACTGTAAACAACAGCAGTAGAAAAACAAATTGAAAAACAAAAATTCAGTTGGAAGAAAAAAAATTGTCTAGACTTTTTTGTAACCAAAACTAAAATTTCCTTGGAAATAAAGTTTCACCAAGAATTCCAAAACAAAGAGCTGGCCAAAAATGTACGTTTTTTTTTTGGCTTTTAGATGACACCATTTTGATTTGCCACTCACCTTAAAGATCTGGGCATTTCTTTTTTTTTCTTTTGTTTCTTTGTTAATATCTTGCAAAACAAAAATGTGCCTTTTTTTATCGCAATAATCATTTTTAAATAACCTTCTTTTAATATGCAGCCCGACTGATGTTCGGGGCTTTTATGGTGTTTGTGGCAATTACCACTTTGCAACAAAGATTCCTAAAATGATAAATAATACGGCATACAGAGAAGGCATTTAAACATATAGTAGGAAAATTGTGGTGGTACAGCAGCAGCAGCGGCAGCAGCAGGTTGCTTGCTGCATGCATCTGTAATATAAGATTTTGATTATTAAAGCCTGTTTAACATCAAACGTTGAAAAGACGTGTCAGCTTAAGGCTCCTTTTGTAATATAATCAAATCAACGTTACAACTCTAACTTTAGAATTTGTGGCAAACAGCCAACCAACTGCCACGGCAAATAAGTTTGTGTTTAATAAAATGTGTGCAGCATTGCAAAAAGCCTTAATTTCAATACAAATTATTGGCACGCATATAAGGTCGCCTGGTAGACTTTTTTCTTTTTTTTTTGCTGCGGAATTATTACAATTTTGCAAAAATGTATTTCCATTCTTTCGTATCGCCGTTTGCTGGCATATCATTTTGTTGTTAGTGTGTGTGTGTGTGTGTGTTTTCCTACTTTCCACCCAGAGATAAAGTGTTTAAATATGAATTTTTTTTAAACGTTTTCGTTTCAATGCTAATTTGGCCTTAATGACATCACGAAATAATCATTTGATCTAAATAAAGATTTTCATACTTCTGCAAATTAAAAAGCTCAATTGAGGCAAATATGTGGAACTCTTACAAATTAAATGATTGTTAGTGATAAAGTGTGTGTGGCGTGTTTGTTTCATTTTTTTAACAAATAATAATATTAATTCTTATTAGACACCGCTTATCAAATCGAAATTGCCTTGTATAGATATTCTGAAATAAAAATAAAAAATTATCCTTTTAAAACGTTGCAACAATTTTGATGGCATATCGTATAAGGCCATGACGTCCAGCAACTGTCTGTGTCGCAGGAATTAATCAATCAAATAAGAAGCCAAAAACCAATATGGTCATTTGTCAAGCGAACGTGTCAATGCCTATTTATTACCAGATTATCTGGATGACATGATCAGAAGGATTAAAATTCACACTTTTGTAAAAAAAAAAGCTGGTTAAAGAGAATTTCAACAGCCATACAATAGGAATATATGTAGCAAAAAAAAATTTTTTTTCTATCAGAAGTTTTTTTTTCCTAAAAGCTCTTCTATTGGGTTTCAAGAAACAATTTTAAAACTAGTATTCAGCCTTGTAAAATATGGCAGCGTGATATGCATTTAGAAAAGCCATTTAAAAGTTTAAATTTAAAAATGCAATACAACAAAAATGGTTTTTGAAATTTTGCCAAATTTATTTCTGTTGTTGTGTAGTACAATTGTTTCGGCTAGAGACGAATGGCCATGAGACTTCAACTCTTGCACCCATTGAAATTTGTAAAACGGCTTAAGCTGCTGCGTAAAATGTTCTATTCTTGAGAACGATGTCGTGTTGATTTATATTGATTATTAAGCACACTCTCAGCCACAGGGTCGATATTTTCAGATGTGCGCTCTTCATGAGCACACCCACGTCTTGACTCATCAACAATGAAAACAGTTCCACGAACTTTAGCAATAAACTTGACTACACAGGGGACTGTTGGTTTTTCTCTGCGATATTTTTGTGTAATTTGCACCAATTGACATTCTTTTGAAAATAAATTTCCAATAAATCCCAACGTTGCTCAAGCGTAAATCGATTTCCCATGACCCACCCTATAATATAGTTATTTTTTTTTGCAAAAGTTAAGTAAAAAAAAATCGTCCTAAAAGCTAAAAATCTAATTTTGAAGAAATGTAGACTTAAGTAATACAATTTGTTAAATATCTACACAATTTTTGTATGTAATATGTTACTCCAACGCCCATTAAAGGGGGCGGGGACAAAAATAAATTTTTCCCATTTTCTGAGTCCAAGTTAATAATAATTTGCTTAGCAAAATTACAAAAAAAAAAAATTAAAAATTATAATGTTTTTTAGAGTTTGGTTTAATTCTGCTTAGAGGACCTTTTTTCCCCTCTGGTCCGATTCAACCCATTTGCGAACTTGATCTGTGCTATGCTTCAAAATTTATCTTTAGCAAATTTCAAGTGTCTGGCTCTTCTCGTTTGGACTGCATCATGATTTCCATAGACAGACGGTCGTACGGACGGACGGACATGGCTAGATCGTCTTAGATTTCATCATTGATCAAGAATATATATATACTTTATGAGGTCTTAGAGGGAGATTTCACGCGGAGTGACAAAGTGAATATACCCTCCAATTCTTTTTGGAAGGTACAAAAACAGAAAAGTAAAAAAATAAAGCAGAAAAAACTAAAATAAAAGAAAAGAAAGAGACGAAAAGTATTTTTTGTCAACGATAATA
Organism: Linnaemya tessellans; assembly: GCA_951800035.1. NCBI lineage: Eukaryota > Metazoa > Arthropoda > Insecta > Diptera > Tachinidae > Linnaemya > Linnaemya tessellans. Next base: position 147,808,481 of record OX637532.1, read on the forward strand.
ATATCGATCTGTGATTGATCGTGGCTAAAATGAAGTACTTAGTACTTAAACGATCCGTACCTAAATCAATAGTTCTGTACTGGATTTCAGAAAATCCGAACTTAACGTACTTTTGACTCATTTTAGTACGTTTGGACCCATTTCTATTTTCAGTGTAGCACCTCAAGTCCAATCGTATATAAGAAATGTAAATAATAAAGAAAATTAAAATAGATTTCAGCCACCTAAAGCTGTTGGCGACATTTAAAACATATAAAATTAAATTAAATAATTTTATATAAAACTCCTCGGGCTTAAACAAGTTGTAATTAAAATACTTTTAAACGTAATAATTTATTAAATAGAAATAGCATTTGGAATCAGAATCAGCACGAATAAAATTAGAAATTTTGTATTAAGCCTAGTACTCTGTTTCAAATTTTATGTGAAATTCTGACAGAACCCATACAAAAAATATTCAATCGAATTATTTGTGGAAAAATGTTGCTAAACTCGTACTCTGTTTCAATTATGAAAAACATGTGAAATATTATGAATGTTATTTATTTCGTACGATAATTTTTTTGAAACTAAAAATTTTCTCATTGAAAATGAAAAACATAATTTCAATTAAAAAGGAAAAAATCTGAAACTGAAATAACTGATGTTGCGCAACATATTCCACAAATTCGAACAGAGTACTAGGCAAAAAACAAAAGTAGAATTGAGTAGCTACTGATGACATAAGTGTTACGACTTCCGAAAATTTTTACGTGTTCCTGGGAGCAATTGTCATGGATTTCTGTATACACAATTTTGTGAACCTGAGCCTATCAATCATAATTGAATTTAAAAAGCGTGCATTTTTTATTAGAGTGTCACAACACCAGAGCAACGCATGCAAATTGTTGAAATTTTTAATCAAAATAATTGTTCTATTCGTCAAACTCATAGTGCACTTCTTCCATTTTATGGCGTTCACAATCGCCCTCCAGAGCGGTTAACTCGGTAAATAATTTACCGGTACTGACAATGTGCATCCCATGAGACGCCGAACAGGGCGCACTGAATTTCCTGTAGAAGCCACACAAAGGAGTGATGAAATATTGAAAATTAACATATTTTAAATTAAAATAAAGAGACCTTAAACTTAAAAATATTAGAGTATAATAATAATTAAAAAGAGGTCAAGAAACCAGAAGAATTTTGAAATTTTTTAGTTGTTGAAAATTGATATTTACAATTGCGCCTTCTACGCGCCAGCCGTGGCGGTCACATGGCAGAAAACATATTTAAATATTAATTTCATAAAATTTTCTTTCCATTAAATCCCGTTTCATTGATATTAAAAATATAAATATTTCCTGGTTTTATTATGATTTGAAATTATGACACTTTATAAAAAAAAAACACCCTTTATATAGAAAATATAGTTCGGCAAATAAAATGAGGTATTTTAAAAACTGCAACTTTAGAAATTAAAGTAGATTCTTTCAGTATTTAGGGCATGAGACAGTCATAATAGGAAAAGAAGTTCAACTAATTTAACAAAAAATAGGATTTTTAATCTTTTTGTATTTTGATCGTAACGCAAAAATTTTGTGCTTGAGGATTATTAATTTGAAATTATTTTATAACGATTATTAAGGTATGTTTACACTTAGCAAATATTTGTCCAAAAAAACGTAACCACCAACTAATAATGAAAGATATTTTGGTTCAGATACGTGTTCATTAAGTAAAACAGTTTCATACCAAACTAAAAGACAATATCATAGAATTCAATTTTATTGGAAACTGTTTAACTCAATAAACACTCGTCTGTATGAAAAGCATTTCATTAATATTTAGTGGTTACGCTTTTTTGGGCAAATATTTGCTAAGTGTAAACGCACCTTTATAGACACATTTTTAAAACTATTCTTCAAAATTATTCATTTAATTCAGTTAAACTGTTATGCTAGGAACACAACTGCGACGAACGACGAATTTTTGGTCGCCAATATTCGTCGCCAAAAATAAAACACATTGGTGTATATGAAAATGCACACAATCGTGGCGTTGGGCGAAATTCGTCATACTCAGCGAAAGTTGAAATACATTTATTTCTAATTGTTTCGTCAACGAACGACGAACAAATCAATATAAAGTGACCAGGTTTCATATACTCCAACTGGTTTTTTGTGGAAAAACATAGTTCACTACTGTATTGTTGCATGTAACACTAAAATTTTCAGTACTTACTAAAAATGCATTCACTAATTCACAAAAATGTATCATTCGGACGACTTTTTATTAATTTTGAACACTTTTTATAATATAGTTTTTCTTTCTATTTCTCACTTTTTCATATGGTCACCCCATCAGCTGTTAAATGAAAATAATAATTTATTTACAGACAAAAAATTTTTCAGAAAATATTTACAAAAAGGAATTTGTTCTAAAAAAAAAATGGACAACACCGAGATAATTATTGAGTGTCTAAACAATCTGACTGGCATCAGAGGATTACAATGAATTAAAAATCAAATATTAAAATTTTGTTTGCTTATTATTTTAATTTATTCGTCGTTATTGTGTTTCATATGACGTATGTATAGAGCGATTTTTTATCAACGAATTCGTCGTACTAAGCGAAATTCGTCGTTCGTCCCAGTTGTGTTCCTAGCATTACATAAAACCTAGGAAAAACATTTTTTCAAGATCTTGTAGGGGCCACATTTTTTCTGAATTCGAAAGCTCAAACGTTGCTTTGACACTCTGTAAAAAAAATGCTTTTAGACGTATTTTCTTGCTCCAACATTTAAGGCATTATTTATGGTTAAATATTATTAACAACATTTTCCTCGCTGTAGACTTTTTCTACACATGGTGTTGATGTTTCTATGCGGTATTACATAAATGATTTGCCAAAAACAGAATATAGAAAATATCAAATGAGAGGTATGAAAAACGACCATAACTAATATTTAATCTAAAAAAAAAGAAATGTTAGACAAAAAATGTCAGCCAGTTGTCGTACTTGGCTACAGCGAGCAAACGACTTAGCGACCAACCACATCTTAATGATGATGGGTGACAGAACAGGTAATAAAAGTACTGATCGCACATACCGATGTCAAACTTAGAGATTTCAAGTATTTTTTGATATGATGGTTTTATTGATGGATGGATATATAGATTTTTCTTTTTTTTTGCTATTCCGCTTTATCTTCTTAACCCTTCTATTTAAGAGTGAGTATTTCATTGGGCTGGACGATAGCATTGCTGGCATACGGTTTGAGCCGATGATTAGACAGTTGATGTAACAGCATCAAAAGAAAGAAAGCTCGTAGGATAGAAAAACAATTATAGGTTTGTGTGTGTGTGTGTGTGTGTATATATTGCATAAAAACTTCAAGAGATATTTAACAAATTTTACTTAAAAGGCAGTGTAATTGCATCCACACATATAAGGAGAGACATAGAAAGAAAGAAGTTTGAGAAGAAAATCAAAAGTTGACTTGATGGTTTAAGAAAATCTATAAGGGTTTTAGCTTTTATTTATGCCATTTTTTTTATTATTTTATTTTTATTATTTTTTTTTTTGTTACTGCAATTAATTTGATGTGTTAATGAGACTGTACGTAGCGTGATTGACAATGAAGATTAATTTAAAAGTGTTTATTTCCTTGTAAAAACTCCAGATATCCAACAAGAGCAACAAGAGCAATGGCAAAACTATTTTCTTAGGAAAAATTATTACGTTTAAAACGATGCACAGGCCATCGAAAATTCTTTAGCTAGAGAATTTATAGTTTTAGATCTTTTTATGATTTATAAGAATTTAAAAAAATAAAGGGTTTTACTGGCCACAGGACGTGCATGCAACAAGCAGTGATGGCTTTTATTGAAACTCAGGTTTGTTAAATTGAATTGTAATTGGCGGTTAATAAGGTGTTATGGCACATTAAGCTTGTACATTCATTTATAAATGTAAATCTTTAATGCCATGGGAAATCAAATGCAATGAAACTTCCAATAGATGAGGCAACACTTAAGGCAGAACACGCACTCTATGCAGTTTTATAAGAAACAGCTTATGTGTTAAAAATAGCTTTTAGCCACGGCCAAGAGAATAATAGGAACGGCATCTTTGCTAATAATTTTTTAAGCAACAATTCCTGTGAAATGTTTGTAATTGCAAAGTCAAATGCTGCAAATGCTGTAAAATATTAAATATGGAAGAATAAAATTAATTTACTGTTTGATATTCAGGGACAAGATACATATTTGAAGAAACGTGGGAACATCAAGTTGAATTTCGTTTCTGAAATGACATGGCAAAGCAGATAAACAGTGTTTTTTTCTTTTTTGTCAAATCAATGGTCGTTTATTCAAAGTGTTTAGACGCATGTAAAATTGTTCGACAACACGTGCAAATAATCCCCCTTATTCTGTAACTAATTGTCAACGTCACGCCAAGACAAAACCGTACACTTACCTATTCCTTGTAGACAACAATTAATTCCTTCTGACAGACTGTTAATATTGTTCAAGTTCCGGGCCTTACCGAGATGCTGTTTGAAATTGTCAATTGCTGAAAAAAATTAGTGCACAAGTGTTCTATTTTTAATATTGTCTTGACGTGACGTTGGCAAATATAGGGTGTTTTTTATTGAGGTATAGAACTTTAAGTTGGCATCACTTTTTTAACTGGCGGCCATTTTGTCAGCTGTCAAGTGATTAATATTTAGTTTGGTTTGCCATTTCATCATGAACAGGTTGACAAAAGAACAACGCTTGCAAATCGTGCAAATTTATTTCGAAAGTAATGGTTCAGTTCGCGAAGTTTACCGCAAAATTTTGTTCAGTGATGAGGCTCATTTTTGGTTGAATGGCTACGTCAACAAGCAAAATTGCCGCATTTGGAGTGAAGAGAATCCACATGAGACCCTTGAGACGCCATTACATCCACAAAAACTGACTGTTTGGTGTGCTCTATGGGCTGGTGGAGTCATTGGGCTATACTTCTTCCGAAATAATGCAGGAGAGTCAGTTACCGTTAATGGAGACCGGTATAGAGCCATGATAACCGACTATTTTGTTCCCGAATTGGATGGCATGAATGTGGATGAGTTGTGGTTCCAACAAGACGGCGCTACATGCCACACAGCGCACGTTACAATCGATTTATTGAAGGAAACATTCGAAGAGCGCATAATTTCGCGGAATGGACCTGTCAATTGGCCACCAAGATCGTGTGATTTGACACCATTGGATTATTTTCTTTGGGGATATGTGAAGTCGCTCGTCTACGCCAACAAACCAGAAACGTTAGGGGACTTGGAAGCCAACATTCGTGGCGCTATTGCCAACATACGGCCCCATATGCTCGAAAAAGTGGTTGAAAATTGGACCTGTAGAATTGGCTTTATTCGAGACAGCCGCGGCGGCCACATGCCCGAAATCATATTTAAACATTCATGGCATCAAATTATCCTTCCAATAAAGCCAAATTGATGGACATTAAAACGATTTTCTTGTGTTTTATTTCAATTCGAAGTTCTATACCTCAATAAAAAACACCCTGTAGATACAGAATAAGGGGCAGTAATATTATTTTGTTAAAATGGGTGTGTTGTTCGGGAAACGTACAACATGATTTTTCGTGGAGAAATCATCCCCAGCGATGAGGCACATTTCCTGATGAGTGCCATCTTAAAAAATGTTTTTTTTTTTTTTTTTAATTTGAGCCACAAGATCTTATGAATTTTAGTTTGCTGGCTTTATCGGTCCATATTTCTGTGAGAACGACATTGGCCAGGACATCAGTTTGAACGGCTATAGGTCAATGAGTCTTAACTTTTTTCCTGAATGGGATGATGCGGACTCTAAGAGACAAGCTTCAACAAAACAGCGCGAGGTGCCACGCAGATAATGCCAAATTGGCACAAGCAATTTGAATCATCTCATATGGAGGTAAATTAAACCGGTCATCGAGATCGTGCGATTGACCCCCTTAGACTTAGAATTTTCTTAAGTCAGGTTAGACCTAAATTTTTTCTAGTTATAGAAAAGGGAAGTTCTGGGAGACTTTATTCTACTGTGCGGCATAGATAATGGCCCGCTTCACAGTTTTCAAGACTCTTTATTTCAGATATATATCGCAATCACAAAATCAATTGTATGTGTTAGCAGGGACATTTCACAACCCGAGCAATAATTTCTTGGTAAATATTTTTCAAATGATTAATCTCAAAAATTGTTTAAATCAATGAAGAGTTTCCGATCTTGATATATTTATAACATAAAGAAATTATCTACTTTGCCTACAGATCATTTTAAAAGTTTTCTTTCCACTATCATACCGTTTGTTGATAAAAAAAAAACATTGTAAAAATTTAAGAAAAATTGTATTCAAATGAATACAACTGGAAGTGTTACTTCTAAAATATGATATGACATGCAAATTACTATATATTCGGATAAAAAGTAAGACGTTTCTTATTAGAAAAGCAAAGAGAAAACAGCGTTAGATACATTTAGAAGCCATAAAATAAAAGAAAGTGACAATAAAATCAATTATCATATAAACCTGTTCCCTTCTTAAGTCTTTTGTTTTCATTAAGCACAACATTTTAAGAGCGAACCAATTTGTAGACATGCTGGTTAAAATTGATGCGGTGCGTGTCTAAAAATTTATGAGAATATTAGAAAGCGAGACAATAAAACTAACATCATCATGATATATTTATGGGCTTTATTCATAACAAACATTTTCAATTTATCAACTGCCTATGAAACCAACGTCCAAACAAAATTCGTTTTATACTAAATTCTTATAAATCATATCCAAGTATATTTTTAACTGCGACTTAGAGCGTTTTTTTTTTGTTTATGAAAGTTGTCATTTATTACAAGTCTCTAGTTTATAAAATACTATACGCTTTTGTGGAAAGCTCGGAAGGGGGGTTTTCTGACAGTTTTTACAAGACAACAAATAAACAAATGCTTTACAATATGTGATTAATTTTCCATTGAACATTTTTAAGGAACAAACAAAAGCAAAACAAAACCTATAATTTTACACAATTTGTAAGTTATAGATACATTTTTCATCCAATATTTTTCATTACAATATGTTGTTGTTAGAAAATTAAAGTTTTAGATTAACTTTTATATTGATTAGAATAACAAGAAGTGAATTTGTCTTAGCATTTCTGGTAAAATTATTATTTTTAACAATAGCTGCCACAATTTCGAATGAATTCTTTCTTTCGAAAAAAATAAATAAAATATTTGTAACAAAAACTAAATTTTATAAATTGTTTTTGTTTTAAATGTATTTATACGAAAAAAAAGGAAGAACTCGGTGGTAAGTCAACGCAAACAATGTTTCAATATTCGTACAATAAAGTGAAAGGGAAATTTTCACTAGTTTTTAGATTTCAAAGTCGATGAGTTCTCAAAGACACTTTCATTCATTTTTTTTAACTGACAACAACCAACCGCACAAAAGCAAAAGTTTTTGATAAAAATTGTATTTCTTTATGGCTTTAACTTGTAAATGAAAACAAAGAACATGAAAACAGCATATATATTTCAAATATTGAAAAAAAAAATTTTGTAGAAAGTGAAATTTTTTCCAAAATTTACAATACCGCATGCCAAACTATAATATTGGATATACGCAGATGAAATTCGAACTTGAACGATGAGCCCTTCTTAAAAAGGAGACGATAGTATTGAGAGGACAGATGAACAGAGATGAGAAGAAATACATTTTTTTCTGTAGCGAATTTTTGCTACGGCGACGACCAAGTAGGATGCTATTCATCTGCTCTCTAGTACATGCAGGAAGACAACAACTACTGCAAACGTGTACGAATACAGATCGACAAAAATTCGACACCATATTCATGGCTGAGAGCGCGGAGTCACACTCGCAATTTTCGGTTTCTTAGTCTCGTGTTAACAACTTCAGTCGAGAGCACGTTTGGTTTACGTTCAAAATGTTAATTTTTTAATTTTTACCAGCACTCAGAGGATGGCCCCGACATAAACAGTGCATTGTGCGGTAACTAGAAAGGAGAGGATAGTATTAAGAGGACAGATAAAGATACATAGATGAGAAGATAGTGAACATTTGTTTACAAAATGTTTACGAATAGGTGCATATTTTTTAGGGCGCTACTGACTCAACGCATTAAGTGGAAAATAATGAACGGAAGTGGAATTGCTGTAAAAGATTGTGAAAGTTGAGAAAAAGGAATTTGTGATGGAAATTTTATTTATACTTTTACTTGCCACAATATCGATGGATTGTATCAATTGCTGTCTTATGACGTGTCACCATTTAAACAGGCTGATAACCATTAGCCCTAGCATAAAAGTTCGCTTATGACTCAAGAGCTTTTGGAATTTTTTAGGCATGAGATTGAACTGCGCTGATATTTTGTTGAAATTCTGGTACATAGAAGTACGTAGCCAGCAACAAGCAAAGAAGATGTTTGATATATTCATCATATGGCACACCTTTTGCAATTCGCTAAAGGCAAACAGCGATTTTTATAGCCTCCAAAAAAAAATATTGGGGGGGTATTCATTTTCTCATTCCGTGTATAACGCACCGAAATATCCCTTTAAGACCTCATCAAGTATATATATTTTTGATCAGTGATCAAATCTAAGACGATCTAGCCATGTCCGTCCGTCTGTCTGTGGAAATCATGATACAGTCCAAACGAAAAGCGTCAGATCCTTGAAATTTGGTATAAATACATTTTGAAGGATAGCACAGGTCAAGTTCGTAAATGGGCTGAATCGTGTTAGAGGGGGAAAAAAAGTTTGTATAAGAAAAACTAAACCAACCCTGCAGGAGATCGAACTAGTATCAAATTACTATTGCACTAGTACAAAAATCACCAGTACTGGTTCCCAACTGTGAACTTTCCTATACCATGTTCATTATCAAATTAACATTGAGTGTGTTTGGAAAATTACTAGTACAATTGGTACTACATGGAAACTAGGGGAATACTAGTACTATTAGTACTAGATGAGTACTAGTATAATTTCTTCTAGTCGGATACTAGTATAATCAGTTCTGCATTAAGAACTGGTTCATATATAAAAAAAAATCCCTAAATTTATTGGTTTTTTAAACTCAATGAAATTTGTTAAGTCTTTGTCTTCACAAGGAATTTTTGGTTCATCAATTCTTAGTTTTTAAAATGTCACTTTTTTAACACACAAGAAAACTGCGGCTTAATTACATAAATTATCGAATAAATAAACTGATATGCAGGTGGGAAAGTCTTCTAATACTACTCTGTGTTTCAAATTTGAATTTGTTTAAAATTGTAACAATTAAAAATAAAATAAATGAAAATGAGAATTAGCAATTCGCTTTAAAACATTATCAAAAAGTAATATGAAATTCTACAAGTCAAATCAGTCTACAAATGAACTACTTGAAGTACCAGAACTTTTCTATATATGTCTAATCACCTTTTGAACCAGTGCTTTCTATGCTAGTAATCGTACCAGTAGCTTAAAGACAATTAATGCTTATCCTCCTGGAGGGAACCTCTAAAAAACAACATAATTTTTAAAGTTTTTTTTTTATAATTTTGTTAAGCAAATAATATATTTTTATATCAAAGAAGGTCCAAAGCGCTGAACTCGCTGCCGCTCAGTGGGTGTTGTAGTAACATATTACATGAATAATAGTTCAAATATTTTCATTAACCCTCTATTCCTTAAAAGTTAAATTTTAAAGCTTTTATAACGAAGCTGAGATGATTTCTGATCTTAGTCTGCCCCTAGCCTCCGCCCACATTTGCCACCTAAATGACCCTATAAAAAAAAAATTTTTTTTTTGTTTGCATTTCATAACCCCAAAAATTGACTTTTTAGAGGTTTAAGGCAATGGTGAGATGTCTCCCCACACGGCTCCTCCCGGAGTGACCTCGACCAAATAGTTTTTATTTATTAAATATTTGGAGTGTATTTAATATTCGAAACGGTGAAATATAACGTTGTTACTTGTTTTTTTTATTATTAAAATCTTCTCCTGTAGCTCTGAAATTTCTTGAATAAATCATAATTCTCACATACAGCGGATGTGTTTTAAAGATAAAAAGAAAGCAACACTTATATCGCTATTAACAACAAACACACGACAGTGGCCTGTAGTAACACAATTGCATGAAATTTTGTGAAAGATATTAAAATTGCAAATTTTAAATTTAACCCAAAAAAAAAATAATAATAATAATAAAATAAAAAAAACCTTTCCAGCAAGTTTATGACAGGAGTAAAAATGTATTTAACAGTGGCTTAAGCAAAAATCGCTTAAACCAACAACGTAAAGTTTGCGGATTTTTGTCTTTCCTTAATGAATATTATTTTTTAATTGCATTTCTGTGTTCAAATTGCTAGATTTCTTCTTCCTGTTTGGGGCCCAGACAAATATTGTTGGCTTTATAAGATTTAAATCTTATTTGTTTTAAATGGCTTTAAATAAGAAATATGTCATGTAATCTGTATCCCCCCTCTCTTCAGTTGTTGTGTAACTTTATGTTAATTTTTATATTTCATTTTCTACCTTTTTTGTAGTCTAGTTCTTCTTTCTTTATAGATCTCTCTGCCTCCCCTTTGCGCTGTTCTCTAAATATTTCTAAAGTTATTCCAGACCTTTTAGCTGAGAATTTAACATTTTGTGACTTAAAAGTGACACCAGACAAGTGGTTCGTTCGGTCGTTCTTTCGTTTCCCAGTTGCAAAACCCACAAAATCGCTTTTGTCCTATTTGGTGAAATGAAACTAAAAAGCATTGTTAGTTTAAAAGTGAATTAGATTAAAATAAAACATTGATTTCTTTCTAAGGCAACATTTTAAATAAATACAATTTAAAGATTTTTTTCTTTTTTGATTTTTGTAGTTAAGGTTTTGCATTTTGGTTGTCTTGTTATTGTGTGTGTGTGTGTTTTTTTTTTTTTTGCCAGCAACAGACATAAATCGTGACTAAATGTGACTTAAAAACATACAAAACAGCGTTTTGTATTCAAAATATGTTAAAAACTAACAATCTTTAATGCAAAAATACAAAATAAAATAAAATAAAAAAATTAAACAGGAGGATTATAAACACACATTCAAATAGGGATGAAAATTTATCAGGAAGTGAAAAAAATGTAGGAGGTATTAATTGTGTTGGTTTCATAAAGAAATTTTATTTTTATACAATTTAAAAAATTCATTTTCTCCGCCAGCCACGGTTGAAAAGGTTTTAGCACCAAAAAATCTTTCTTTCAATTTAGGTCAGTTAGATGCTAATTTTTATAATCTTGCTAATTTCTTTTATTTGTCATTAAACAAGTTTTCATATTAAAAAGTAGTTTTTTTCCAAGTAGCCTACAGCTACTAATGAGACATGATGTCCATATAAATTTATTAAACGTACAACTTTGCAGCTGAATACATCAAAATCGAAATGAGAAAGGCCGTTTGCCTTTAGCTCATGGAATCAATTTATGTGATAATTTTTATGGCTGTCTGTCTGTCAACTCAACATTAAACAGATTTTAGCATCAGAATAATTTTTAAAGATGCGAACGTGATGTCTACGCTAATTGATTATTGACACAAAAATTTGTATATAAATTTTTTTTAACGGATACATTAAATCGAGATGGTACCGTGAAAGACACTTATGCCCAAGTGATTGACAAAATAATAACTGAAACAAAAATTAATCTAACGATTAGTAGATCCGAAAATAATACAGGCAACGATCAAGAGCAATTAGTACGGCCTATCTGCTTTGTATTTGTATGTTCTGTTTGCAGAAAACACGTTGCATTTTGCAGATTGTTAAAGAAAACACCAAAATAAATAAGGCATCTTACGATTCAAGTGTCTTATTCTTAAGGCGGATTCACCCATTGATTCTGAAGAAATTTATTTTCCGTAGAATAATATTTCTAATGAAAGTTTTCTGGGGAACTATTCACTCATTTCAAAAATTTTATCAAGAAAAGCTGCCGTATGTAAACAAAATGTATTCGTTTTAAAAAGTGGCAGAACTGATTTTAATTTTGCTTTTTTTTTTTGGGCGATATATTCATTGTTCTTCATTTTAAAATATATTTCTTTATATTAAATTGAATTAAGATTTTATAGGCTAATTGTTCGAAATTTGTTTTTAAATCTCAGAAAGACATGACAAATATTCCAAGGCACAAAGGCAAGTCAACATCAGTTTTTGTTATTCAACTTACACAGCAGAGCAGAACAACTGTTTTCGAAAGCCGCAACACTTTCATCATCAGTGCTCATGTGTATTGTGTTTGTCACCACTTATTAGGTGGTTTAGTTGAATGTGATAACAGTTCCTATTTACACAAATTTTATTGTGAAAAAGGATAAGAGATATTTCTTAATATATTTATTAATTATTTTATATTTAGGAAATTGTCACTCACAGCACAAAATGACTATGTAAATTTTAAGATGGGGCAACTCAATTCAACTTTTGTTTAGTTTATTGGCATCTCATTTAAAGTTTGTTCGGAAAAAATATAAAATGAAACCAATTCAAGCTGAGAGTTCTCCGGAAAAAATAATTTGTCTTCCTCTTTGAGAGAGACGTCAAACTTCATATAAAAAAAAAGATTCCCCGAACTAAAATTTTCTTAAGAATGCATGATTGAATCCGCCTTTACTTTTGTTCAAGTCGTGTTTATAAATATATTTAAGGTACGAATCATAGGAAAATGCAAATAAAATAAGAAATATTAGAGTTATTTCAAGTATCAACCATTAAATGTTTTAATGAAGAAGGCAACACTTAAAGGCAAGTGATGGATTCAGAAAAGGCTGAGTTCAAAAACCACTAAGAACGTTTTATTCGACCGGGTCGAATATTAAATACCCTCCAAATATTTAGTAGATAAATTGAAAATGTTTAAACTGCTGGGTCAGAATTCCTTTAAAACATTTCTGTGCCCAATTTTTAAACTCAATTTTGACAGGATCACTTAGGGAAGGGCCGTGGGGAGACATCTCATCTTTGCTGTAAAAACTTAGAAAGTAAATTTTTTAGCTAATTAAATGTAGAAAAAACTTCTGTTTGATTCTGTCATTTAAGGGGCACGGGTGGGAGGAGGGGTAGGACAGGGGAAGACCAGAGACCATCTTACCTTCACAGTAAAAGGCTTAACGAAAACAATTTGTTAAATATTTACACTATTTTTCCATGTAATATGTTGCTTCCACGCCCACAAAAGGCGGCGTGTTGCAAATATTTAGTTTTTCTGATTTTCTGGTTCCAAGTTCAAGTTTCCTTGACATAAAAATATGTCATTTACTTAAAAAAATTACAAAAAACCTTTAAAATTTATGTTTTTTTTATTTTATATTGGACCAGCACTCAGGGGATGACCCCTACACATGCAGTGCATTGCGCCGGAAGTTGAAAGGAGGGGATGGTCTTGAAGGGACAGATAAGGAAAGATAAGAGGATAGAGAATTTTTGTAGCTATTTCAACCTTTTTACTTCGCCAGCTAAATTTTTGCTACAGGGCCGACGAAGGATGGTGCTGTTACTCTGCTTTTAGTACATGATAGTGTCGGTCGCTGCCAATTATGTTCAATGACCAGTGACTATGCCTTCATCATTGAAACAACTAACACAACCATGCTTGAATGATGATCAGAAGAATTAAACACAATATTTCATGACTTAGCGCGGGGTTGAACTCAGGACCCTCCTCTGGTGTTCTACTACTTCAGCCAAAAGCACCCATTCCGTAATTCCTTTTTTACCCTGCTTTTTAGTACATGATCGTGTCAGTAGCTGCCAATTATGTTCAGTGACTAGTGCCATCCCTTCATTGCTGAAACATGCTAACACCAACTAACACAAGCATTCAACTAAAATTCAGCACAGTATTTCATGGCTCAGCGCGGGGTTGAACTCACGCCCTTTCGCTTCATAGTCTCGTGTTCTACTACTTGAGCCAACAGCTTAGAAGTTTGTTTAATTCTTCTTAGGGTCTTACTGGCCGGATTCAGACTATTTACGAACTTGACCTGCGATGTTCTTCAAAATTTAGCTGTACCAAATTTTGAGGGTCTGACACATTTTCAATCAGAAGAATGATATAAAAGAAGATGGACCAGCCATATAATAGCAGATTACTGCTGGAACCTTTGAGAACATAAAACAGGCGTCTAATTCGAGAAAGTGTTATAGAAAACGATTTTGTACATATTATAATCAACTTTGTAAAGTAAAGACTGTTAATATACATTTATTTGTTAATTTCAAAAACAGAGTGTAATTAAAAAATGGGAGCTGATAGTATTCACCACCCTAAATTTAACAAAACAAAAAAAAACGAGTAACAAAAGTCTGGATAATTTTTCAGTGTTGACCAGTGTTACTACAATAAATTTGCTTAATAATTTGTCAAAAGAACTGCCCATAAAATTTATATTCTCATATGGTGTTAATTACGCTTGTGTAGAAGTGATGGAGCAAGTAAGTGCGGTAATAGTTCAAGATTGCTCATTTAATGACAGTCAACCACATTGGGTTGAAATTATTTTTTTAAATTAATTTATTTATTTTTTTACATGTTAGAAAACTGTATAGCAAGTGATATCGCACTCGTTCAACAATACTGTATTAACTCAAAAATTTTTTTATTTTATCTTTTTGGCAAAAAACAATACATAACACTTATTTCTACCTATGGTTAAAAATTCCCATAGTTCTGACTACTCTTTCTTAATAAAATTACATGTTGTGACCTTTTTCTTGCTCAAATGGGAATCAAGAAATTTTATTGTATTGACTTAGGTATGATGGAACAAAAAATTCAGAAAAATGGGACATGAAGAAAAATAATCACACGGTAACACGGGTATTATAACAATAACATGTTAACATCAGCTTGATACAGTTCTCGTATTCTTTTTCACAATAAAATTTGTGTAAATAGGAACTGTTATCACATTCAACTAAACCACCTAATAAGTGGTGACAAACACAATACACATGAGCACTGATGATGAAAGGGTTGCGTCTTTCGAAAACAGCTGTTCTGCTCTGCTGTGTAAGTTGAATAACAAAAAGTGATGTTGACTTGCCTTTGTGCCTTGGAATATTTATCATGTCTTTCTGAGATTTAAATTAAAAATTTCGAACAATTAGCCTATAGAATCTTAATTCAATTTAATATACATATATTTTATTTATTTAGCTTTAAAAACTTGTTTCATTCTGTGTTTATCTAATTTATTAAAAATGTATTAAATACAGCAATAAATTTCATATAAAACAGCACAACTCAAAATCTTATAAACAAAAATAATTCAAGAAAATGATAGTAACTAAAAAAATCGCTTTTCTATCTGCAGACAATGAAAAGGTTATGCAGCGCAATACAATAATTGATGGGTTTTCTAAATATTGCCGAACTTTTGTTAATGAAAACGTGCTTAAGCGTTAAGAAAACAGTTTTTTGTCTCTCCTGGAAACTTCGAAGTTTTTGAGTTAATACAGTATTGTTGAACGAGTGCGATATGTATTTTTTTAAATGTCTTCCCTTGTTATTTAAGGCACAGTGGGGACATCTTTTGCCTTGCCGTTTAACATTCCGCATTTAAGTTCATATCTAAGATTTCCTGCACACACACACACACACATCACTCACACGCCTTAGGAAATCACACAAACTATCTGCCATTTTAAAACACATTTTGTATTTTGTTGTACAGAGATATTTAAACTTGTGTCTGCATGTTATTGTCATTGTTAAGATTCCTTAAGAATAACATCTAATATAATATTCAAATGAGTTTAGATTTCTACATGAAACAAAAAAAAAAAATAAGAAAGAAAAACTTTTAATTCTATTCAAACGGCATTTAGTTTTCCTACTGACACTTTACTTCAATTTGTAAATGTTTTTTTTTTCTTTTTTGCTTCTTTTTCTCTTTTCGCAATCTTTTCAAAGTGTACTTGTTTGGCTTTTCATTAATCTAAATACATACAACAGGCGCATTTAAGCACGCGCTGAATTTGAAAATTAGAAATTGTAAGAAAGAAAATAAAAATAAAATCATAGTAAAATCTGAAAAACAACCGTTTAAATATCAATCTTGAAAGACCAGTTGTTTAAGCTGTGGCTAAGACGATGTAAGAAGCAGAGGCATGGCTGCATTTAAACAGGAAGACAAACAATTGAAGAATGGCATCAGAATCGCAGTTAGTATCAGCCATAAGAACAGCTTTAGTTAGTTGCAACACGCGTTGCACATACAACTGCAAGGCGAGTGCATTTTTGTTCTTGTTGCTGCTGCTGTTGTTGTTGTTGTTGTTTCTTCTACAACAGTATTTAAGCTTTAAGTATAAAATAACACCAGATCAGATATTATTGAAAATTTAATAGAAAATTGTTTATACAACGTGTGTTAGGGTGTTCAGCAGGATTGGGGAAATATATTAACGAAATCCTGGGCAAAATTGAAATCACTGTAAAAAAGGAATGACTGTGGGTGGTTTATTTACAGCAACTGTGCGCACAAATTTTGATATATTTTTTATGCAGCCGTAAGTGAATACCCCTAATGTAATATAACAAACCTACACAGTTTTACAAACATATCACATCGTTAAAAATCGAAGAGTTCATATCCAATTCTTCTTGCATTTCAACACAATAAATAAACAATTGGGAATGTTAAAAATAGAACAAGAAAATAGAAGCAGAAGGAAATTGTATAGAAATTTACATATGAAGAATACATATTCATTTATCCTGCCATTCAATGTTGGTGTTTGTGTGTGCTTTTTTAAATTTATAAACACTTTTTGTCATTTTGTCATTTTTTTTTTTTTTTTGCAAACAAGTTTAGCCCGTTTTTTATACAGTTTTGCTGCAGAACTCGTTCAATGATTTACTTTTATTTTGCATTTACGGTAATTACAATATCTTTTATTTTTTTGTTTGTGTCTTCTATGCAAATAAATAAATACGATTCCATTTAATGTCAAACACAAGTCACAAAACTTTAAATTCTGCTGGCTGTTTATTTATTCAGGCTAATTCATAAAACCAGCATTTTTGCCACATCGCTCATAGGATATAACAGCAGCACCGTTTGGCGTCTCTCTCTCTCTCTTTTGTGGCCTTCCTGATTTGGCAGACTGTTTCTGTTGTTTAGCCGGGGCTAAAGATATTATCAATGCCAAATGCCGCTTATAAAGCTACTTAAAATGCGCTTCGGACCAGGTCTTGACGGCAACGAGTAAGACATTTTATAACTGTGCTATTACATATAGCAGTATTGTGAGTATGTGTGTGCATGCATGTATGTGTGGCTGTGTACATGTAATTGCAACTCTGGTCGTCATCGTTGTTATCATATTTGGACGACTTTATGTTCGTTTGTTCTTTAACTTTAAAAAGTATGTGCTAAAGAGTGTGTTAAATATGCTTTAGCTGCTGGTATTACATACACACACACACACACATTCATTCATATTTATGTATGTCTTGCCAGTCAAACTAGCGAGTAGAATATTTTTGTTTGCCCGTCCGAGTGTGTGCCCATACAATATTCTAGACATATTATTTAAGCAAAAGAAGACTGCGGTTGCAAATGTATTTCATACTTTTACGTACTGCTAAATGTTTAATGCATACATTCAGTTAAAGAGTTGTAGCCGAGTTGAGTTGAGAAAATTAGGCCAGACAATTTAATACTCAATTGTTAAAATGGTCGTTGGTCGTAAACATTGCTGTTGCTGTTGCTGTAATACAAGTGGCTGTTGTTCGTGACGTTTATGGCATACGTCCGACATCTTATTTTTTTTTATTTTCTTTATTATTATTAAAAATCTTGTTAATTTATTTTATTAGCAGTAAAGAAAGATTATTCGAGATTTTCGATTATCCAAGAGAGGAAAACGTTTTTGCTTTTGCGTTCAATATCAGTTCTCTTGTATTGATTTAATTGTTCAATTACACATACTAAATGTCTGTATGTAAGAACTTGCTGCCTCGCAAGTTACTTATTTTTGTTTTACTGAAAAAGATGTTTTAAGGATGCAGTTTGAAACAGGTAAAAATAATGCTTGTTAGCAAAGTTAAAAGAAACAAAAAAAAATAATAACCAAAAGTCATTCGTTGTTTGTTCCTGTTTGGCGTTACCTAAACGGAGTTTGTAGAACAACAGAAGTTTTTCTGGTGACAGCCACTAGACAGTTCGTCAGTGTTCTACTTGGGGTTTGCTGTTCTGTTTCGTGGAAAACTTTCTACATTTTAATGAATCATCATCGTTGATTTGCGGATGAGATTTCTTCTTTTTTTTGTGATTTGTCAATTGTTTAGTTTGGGATTTTTTCTTGCAGATCTTTACATTTAGTTTTTTTTTTAAGTTTAGAATTTTCAGTAGTTGCTTTTTGTTGGGAATTGTCATATTTGGAAAATTGCAGATTTTATAGTAAACTGCGGTACAGGTTATATTTGTAAATAATTTTTATTTTCTATTATTATATATTTTTTTTGTTTTTTTGCAAACCTTCAATTTGTTGCCAAATTTTGTTCATCAAAAAATTCAATTTTATTGAGTTGTAGGCATAAAAATATTATAACTTTTATTTTAATTCAATTAGGCTCGAAATTTTTGTTTTCAATTCAGAAAGACATGATAAATATTCCATAGCAAAAAGGAAAGTCAACATCATTTTTTAGTTATTCTATTTACTCGGCAGAGCAGAACAGCTGTTTTCGAAGGCCTTAACATTTTCATCATCAGTACTCATGTGTATTTTGTTTGCTACCACTTATTAGCTGGCTTAGTTCTTATTTATAAAAATTTTATTATAATTTTTCTTCAATTCATGAACAATAGACTCTTGGTAACTGCAACACATTTTCTTGTGTTGGACCGCGATGCAATGAATTTTGCTAAAACTACAAAAATAAGGCCACACATGGAGAAAGATGAGAACAATTTGTTGTATCTCTTGTATTCTTTACTTCACCGGCGAATTTTTACTATAGTATCGACAAAGCAGGATGCTGTAATGGGACTTTTAGTATATGATTATGCCAATCGCTGTATATGATGTTCAGCGACCAGACCTACTAGCGTTCATCATTGAAACAACAAATAAAAAAACCATGCAGAAATGCATAGCCGAAAAATTCTACACCAGCCTCATGACTAAGTGCTGAATCGAACCCGAGATTTTCTGCTTCGTAACTAGCTGAGGCAATAGCTATCGAAATATTTTTTTTATTATTTTTTTAAAAATAGACCTTTTACATCAAAAACTAAATTACAATTAAAAAAAAAAACTTCTCCCAAACATTTGAGAAGGACGAGATTATTGTCAAAAGAAGGTTCTTGTCTAAGATAAACAGATAATTAATTTTTTTTTACTACATACAACAATAAGTGCTCCAACCACTTTTTGGTTTTCCTTATAGTGTTTTCAAGCTGAAATGTTAAATTTCATATTTAACATTAAAATTAATTTTTATTCAGGCCCTACGAACTATTTAATATTATTTTATTGAAACCAACACTAAAGGCGGGTTCAACCATGCATTTTGAAGAAAATTATTTTCCGGAGAACAATATCTTTAATGAGAGTTTTCTGCGGGACGATTCAATCATTTCAAAAAAGTTGTTAAGAAAATAAAAGCTGGCGTATGTAAACAACATGTATTTGTTTTAAAAAGCAGCAGAACTGGTCTAAATTTTGCTCTTTTTGGGCTGATACATTCATTGTTCTTCATTTTAAAATATATTTCTTTATATTTATTAATTATTTTATATTTAGCAAATTGTCACTCACAGCCACTTTACAACTTCACAACACAAAATGACTATGCAAATTTTAAGTTGGGGCAACTCAATTCAACTTTTGTTTAGTTTATTGGCATCTCATTTAAAGTTTGTTCGGAAAAAATATATAAATTTAAACCAATTCAAGCTGAGAGTTCTTCGGAAAAAATAATTTGTCTCCCTCTTTGAGAGAGACGTTAAACTTCATATAAAAAAAGTTTGCCCGAAGCAAAATTTTCTTAATGGGCGAATCCGCCTTAAGACTTTTTGAGTTGATTTTAAGTAGATTTTGTAAAGTTCAACCTGTGCTAAGTTTATTGTTGGCACGGTGAAGATTGAAAATATCTAATCGGCCGGAAATGCTATAATTTCCGCAATATTTGAGAGTCTGCAGGATTTTTATAAGCAAATATGTTTTAAGGATGCAAATAATTGTATTTCCAAGCGCCTTTTCAATTTGTATAAATAGTTTCCTACTCCTTGTGGACTTTATTAATTAACTACTTCCGACAGGCCGTAACAAATATTTTTGATATTGTCTAGATGTTACGTTGACAAAACTTACATACGTTTATTTTACAAGATATAAAATCAGTGTTATTTTGGATGGCATTGTATAATTTCTTATATATCGCAAAAAGTTGAGAAGCTAAAAGCAATAAATGCAAATTTTTCCATGACAGATTGAAATAATTTTGCTGAAATTTATTAGACAGCCCGGGTTTTAAGGCCATAATTCATTAAACATTTGACCAGAACGTAAAATCAGCTGTTTAAGGTTTTAATATTAATACCACGTTTTAACTTAAGTTGTAAAAAAAAATAAAAAATTATTAGCAAGAGAAAACTAAAGACTCAAGACACAAACTTTGTTTTATATGTATGCATTTTTTAATTGGAAAATAGTATGCGATTAGCTTTGAACTATTTAAAACTATTTATTTCCATAACTATTAAAAATACTAATTAACTACAGCAGCACTAAGGCCAAATGCATCAATGAGAGGTCACCATATGTTTGTTGATTGCATTTCTCAGATTTAAAACAATTAAAATTACAAAGCCAACAACAACTCAGTTCTTTTGAAACAGAACACAACACAACAATTATAATGATATGGAAAAATGTTAAGCACAAGAAATACTTGCACTGCCTACTGCTTTCATTGTACTAAAACAAACAAAAAAAACTCATGGGTTATAGTTTAAAGAACCAGAATCTTTCCTCCTTGTAGCGGCATTATGGAAAGCGGTAAAGCACTCCCATATATATATAAAACTAGCCAATCAATTAGATTCGCATGTCAAATTTCAATTTAAATTACTTCCTAAGAAGAACAGCCAGTATGTTTACTGCTTCATGCTCGTACATAAAGAAAATCAATTTTTCATTAGAACAGAGTTACGTTGATACACATCTTACCACACAAAAACTTAATGGTTAACACTGTTTAACTACTCGCACTCTAAAGTGTTACTTTTCACTCTATCATCTACAATTAATCACATTTTCGTAGACTTGTTTTTTATGGCGCTAAATACGTACCACAACAAATATGCCCCAAATTTAATATAAAATTTCATTAAAAGCTCACTTTAAAGATAATCTTTAGACAGATTTTTCCGTTTTATTGTTGTAATTGTTGTTGTTGTTGTTGTAAGCAAACACAGTATGAGTAAACAATTTTCTTTAACACTTCATAGAAAGATGCCAGAGTATGAAAATGGCGCTTGAATCTTGATAAAAAAAATTCTATAAATTAGTTAAAACCTTCAATAAAAGTTAAACAGCAGGCAAAGCAAACAAAACTGTTTTCAGCCATGAAAAGAAAGAAAAAAATTCATATAATTTCAAGGAAAAAAAATAATATTAAAAATTTCTGAAAGAAAACTTTTTTTTATCTGTTTATTTTTTAAACTTCAGGAGCATGAGTGCAGCGTTTTGTGTACGAGTACTTAGTTTTCGTATGATCTTAACAAAAGCTGATAAGATCATGAAGTTTAAGAACTCCCCTTAGAAAAACAAGCATTTACAAAAAAGAAAGTTGTAACTAAAAATTAGTTTCCTTTCGGAACAAGTGTGGCTGTAGTACAGCGCTCCTAAAATGTATTTTTCTTTAACAACAAACAAATCAAATGGAAAAGAATTCTTGATCGTTTTTAGTGTCTGGTGAGAAATTGTGTTTTTATAGGAATCTGCCGTGTGTTACATAAATACATACTTTGACTCAACTACTGATAAAAACTGTTAATTTTAATTTTTTATTTTTGTAAATTGGTTAATTGTTTATGGCCGATAATGCGGTACATTTTCAAGTTGTAAACCAGCCGATAACCTGGCTTTGAAATGAAAGTTTTTTTTATTTCTTTTATGTTCGTAATTGCTTCTTTATGTCTGAGTTTATTTGTCGGCTGTTCTTTTTCGTTTGTTTGTTTTGTCTTTTTTTTTTTTTAAGGAAGAGTTTATAAAAATTGAGGTCAATGTGATAATGATCGCATGTGTGGTGAAGGTGGATGGAATGTTTGTAAATAGAAAAACGTACAAATGGCCTTTGCAATAAAAGATTTATACTACGCTGATGTATTTTGGCTGGGATTTAAATGGAAATATTTTCCAATTTTTTCAAATAAAAATTTTTGGCAGGTGTTTGCTACATGTGTACAACCAACAATGAAAACCTCAACTACTGCAGTTGTAAATTTTTTAGCCTATGGCCTAAATTTTATTTTTATTCCTTATCGTTATCCTAAATAAAGTTAATTAGCATTTGGCTAGGAGTTTTAAAAATTCTGGGCAAATTTTTCACATGTTTTTGTCTTATTTGCCATAATTTTCTACATGGAAATTTATGTTGAGCAGAAATTTTCATCACAAGTCCCACGTTCTAGTTTCGTTACAATATTTATATTTTTATAAAGCAAAATAATAAAATAATATGTCTATGTGATAAGGTCGTCCACCAATAAAAGTTCATAATGCATAAAGAAGCTTAAGTAGTAGAAGAACGAAAAGAGAGAGAGAAAAAACAATTTTTTAGCCACCTAATAATTTCATAGAGAAAGATATTAGAAAAAAAAGAATAAGAAGAAAAAATGGTATAAAATAAAAGCAGCAACTTTCTTTGGGCACGATTTTGTTGCTTCCACTTGCTGAGACAAAATCAAAGTTTCACATAATTTTTAATTTTTTTTTCTGTTTTTTTCCTAAAGAACCGGTGGATATGAATTGTTTTACTTATTTCATTATATTCAACTGAATAATATTAATATTTTTACAAGACACGTAAAAAATGGTAAAAAAAAATACTGCAACTCAAGTTTCTTTTTTTTTCTTTTGCGACTTCTGCTACTTTAAGCCTGTGTAGCCGTTCTTTGGGCATCCGCTAGTGTGCTGAACTTGTAAACTTGCTTACATGAAATTATCTCGTATATAAAATGTAAGCATGTCGTCACACAATTTTATTTAAAAAAATCTTTATCTTTTGTTTTTCATAGTTTGCAAGCAACATAAAAAAAACTTGCATTTTAAACAGACTTTTAAGATGTGCCTGAGCATCAATTGCCTGACTTAATGCTATACAACCAAAACTGATATGCCTAAAATGCTAATGAGTTTTGCAACAATTGCAAAAAGTTTTGTGGCCAACACTTAAAGCAGCAGCTTTAAAGTCAGGAGTTCGATATTTAAAAAAAAAACGGCTTCAATGCATTTTAGTGGCAAACGTTACAAAAGTGCTTAAAACATTTAGCTGTTTTAATATCAAAAATTATTCAACTACTTTTTAATGTGTGTGTGATCTTTATCTCTGGCCTTTTTTCTTCTTCAATATTTCTATTTAATTTCGCACAGTTCAAGCTCAACATAGTTTGTATGTGTATGTGTGTGTGTGTGTGCGCGAGTGTGTGTGTGGCAAATATTAGCATTTTTATTTTTATTTTATTTATTAGAGATGCATAAATTTATTGCACATTGTACACAATGTAGAAAATAAATAAAAAAAATAAAACAGAAAAGAATGGAAAGAAATCAATGCTGAATTAATGCGGCACACACGGGCAAGGAGAGCAAAAGCCAATCGGACACAACTGAAGCAACAATAACAAAAATAAATAAAAAAGCTAGTTTGCAATGTTTATTAAACATTAATCTAATCATGTAAATTTCCGCCAACAGACTCTTTTTCATTTTCTAGAAGTTTCCAAGACTTTGGAAAACTGTGACTCTGATGCAAGTTAAAGCACCATATGGATTTAAAACTCAAATGTGGGCTCACTTATTACACACATCGGTCATGTTGTCATGTAGTTGCATGTAAGTGTGTATGCAACGTCGCTTTTATTTGTATTTTTATTTTTGTTTACTATTTCAATATTATTGACATCATCAGCTGGCGTAGAGTATTCACTTGCAACTTATTCGCCTCACAGTAGATCATCAGAGTTTTTGTTCAAAATTTATACTCGTATTTAATATCCTTTGCCGCTTATGTTCCCAGAAGATGTTGCTGCTGCAGTTGTTCTTGATGTTGTTGTTTTGGTTGCTGTTTTGGTTGCTGTGTTTGTACCACTTTGATAAGTAAACTGAGGCAGTGGCAGTAAACAAAAAAAAATATATATTAAACTTAGCCTAGATTTTATATTTTTTCTGCCGTATTTACGTTGCATCCATACTTTTTCTTTTATACTATTCTCCTCATCTCCTGAGAATTTTGTGAGTCTTGATGTCTTTGCGCAAGAAAAAAAAAGAAATTGTGTCACATCTTGCCATTATAATTCATATCAAGGATTTGTATGTTGAATCATGAAATACTAATGTGGCCAAATAGGCTGTCATAGAAACTAATCTTACGGCAAACTATATATTTTGCTAACGTTTTCTTGTTCTGGTTTAAGTAAAAGCAAAACAGAATTTATTACAGAAATACTGTTTGAAGCTTTTGGAGTGTGCATTTCCACTCTCACACAGTTATGAAAAGATATGATGAAAAGAAATGATGTTTGCTGGAATGCCAGGAAAATATAGTTTTCCACTTGCATCAAATATTGTTTAAGGTGGGCCAAAAGAAATCACCCTATTGGAAGATGCTGTTATTTTTGCAAATGGCGGTCAATGTCAAATTTGTTTTGACATTTGTGAACTAGACAGATGTGGAATACAAGTGAACAAGCCATGGAGCGATACATTCCCCATCCTCAATCTCGAGGACGAAGTGGACGATTTTTCCACCAAAATCATAATGAGCGTTGAGGCTCATTTCTACCTCCGCGCCTACGTGAACAAGCAAAACTATCGGAACAAAAATCCACGAGTGATGCACGAGGAGCCTTTACAGCCGCTGAAAGTGACTGCATGGTGCACTGGAGGAGTCATTGGGTGACTGCCTTTGGCCCACCTTGTATTATAGGCTATAAGATTTATAGTGCCAATCGTCTTTGGAATATAGAAGACTGTAATTTGAAAAAAATGCAAAGTGGCCAGTTTTGCACCCGAATTTTAGTTTATACTACCAGATTACACTTGCTACTCGTTTGAAGGCACTGGAGCTAAATTTTTTTTGTACTTCGACAATTGAGCTGCTTTTGAGGTAAATTAAATGGATCCGTTAAGTATCTCGATATGCTGATAAAAAAGGTAATCAATATACAAAACATATGATAGGTAATGATTTTTTTGAATTAAGATTTTAAAGGATAATTGTTCGAAATTTTAATTTAAATCTCAGAAAGACGTGATAAATATTCCCAGGCACAAAGGCAAGTCAACATCAGTTTTTGTTATTCAATTCACACAGCAGAGCAGAACAGCTGTTTTCGAAGGACGCAACCCTTTCATCATCAGTGCTCGTGTGTATTGTGTTTGTCACCACTTATTTTTTTTGTTTGTTTTTTTTTTTAAATGTCGGCTAAACATCGACGTTATGTGGATCCAAGAAAACGGCAAAATTTGATTTATTTCAATATGAATTTGGTGACAAATTTATTTTCAGAAATGCAATTTAATGCCTCCGGATTTCTTTTTATGGGTCTGTGTTACAAACGAGCAGCTCTTCAAGCATTGGAAGGCCATATTGAAGCCACCATTGACACCAAACAGCATGATGTATGGAAAAAAATAAGACAAAAGTTCGAGTGATCGAATGGACCACGTAACTCGTGGAGGCAGCGGACCAGAAATCACATTTTTTGAAGTTAAAAAAAAATGCATAAAAAAAAATTTGCAGACTGCAGATTTGAACATGAGTCTGAATAAAAAATTCTTATCTTAATTATTTTTTTTTTAACTCGAACCAGCACTCAGGGATGACCCCTACACTGCGCCGGAACTAGAAAGGAGGGGATAGCAATTCGACACAATATTAATGACAGAGCGCAGAGTCGAACTCTCTATTTTATAGTCTCGTGTTAACTACTTCAGCCAACAGGAAGTTCAATTAATTTTTTTTTATTTAAAGATACGAGGCATATACCAGTAGATGTGATTAATTGGCAACAACAAATAAAAAGTCAGTGCTGAAGGCTGAAATAGTTAACGCGTTGATGTGACTTCACATCATGAATACGGGATTGAATTTGTCTGATCTGTATTAATGCATGATTGCGCCAATTGTTGATGGTGGTGTGTTTAAGCGTTAAAGGCACAGATTGCTGGCCACTGAACATTACTGACAATGTTTGGACACTAAGATTTACTAAATGGCAGCTATACTTTCTAGCTATTGTAGCAAATGCGCCGGCAGAGTAACATAATAAATATTTTGTTTTTATATTTAAAATACCACAGAAATCTTTTCCTCAGATACACCGATTAGCAGTTATTGAGTCAAAATGTGTTTCAATTTTTTGCATTTTATTGGTTTTTGCTGGGTGTATAAATGAAATCTACGAAGGCCATTGAGGGTGCTGTTGGCTGAAGTAGTAGAACACGAGACTATGAAGCGGAGGGTCCTGAGTTCAATCCCGCGCTGAATCATGAATGTTGTGTTGAATTCTTCTGATCAGCATTAGTGCGTGGTTGTGTTAGTTGTTGCCAGCCTGTT
This sequence comes from Linnaemya tessellans, assembly GCA_951800035.1. Taxonomy (NCBI): domain Eukaryota; kingdom Metazoa; phylum Arthropoda; class Insecta; order Diptera; family Tachinidae; genus Linnaemya; species Linnaemya tessellans. Next base: position 147,835,350 of record OX637532.1, read on the forward strand.
TCAATGATGAAGGCATAGCACTGGTCACTGAACATAATTGGCAGCGACCGACACTATCATGTACTAAAAGCAGAGTAACAGCACCCACCTTCGTCGGCCCTGTAGCAAAAATTAGCCGGCGAAGTAAAAGGTTGAAATAGCTACAAAAACAACTGTCTATCTTCTCATCTTTCCTAATCTGTCCCCTCGTTTTCAGTTCCGGCGCAGTGCATTTGCATATATAGGGGTCATCCCCTGAGCTGGTCCAAGATAAAAAATATATAAAAAAAATAAAAAAAGGCAGCTATACTTTCTAGCTATTGTAGCAAATTCGTCGGCAAAGTAAAATGATAAATAAATTTTTTTTTATATTTAAAATACCACAGAAATCTGTTCCTCAGAGACACCGATTAGCACTTATTGAGGCAAAATGTGTTTCAATTTGTTGCATTTTATTGGTTTTTGCTGGGTTTATAAATGAAATCTATGAAGGCCATTGAGGTCACCTACAAACTGTTGTGCTTGTTAAATTGCAGATTAATTAAAATAAACTAAAAAGTTCTCATATATTTAGTGTTCTGTTCCGTACTTGTGTACTAAATCGCAACCTAATTAAAATTAATGACACGCATTTGTTTTAATCTTGATATTTATTGTTGCTACTTTAAGCAAGACATTTTTCAATATTAACATAAAAACCTGCTTTTACAATGTTTATTTTTATTTATTTTTATTTTTTTGCTGTTCTTTAATTTAAAGCAAGTTAAGCGAACTTTAGCTGTTAACAATTTATGTGCTTCTTTTCCTGTTGCAGAATAAATAAATCACTTTCTCCGAGACGTTATTAACAATCAAACAAAAGAAAACGCGTAAGTCTGTTTTTGGTATTATTTTCTTTAAAGCAATTAGCAAATTCAGAAGTTAAATTAACATGAAAGTAGTAGGGCTTACGGTCAAAGATTTCAACCTCTTTCAAAATACAAACTACAAACAGACAATCAAATAAAGTCAATACTACTGCTGGTTTAGAAAAATGCCAGCCAACTGATTTTATCTCTAAATAGAGCAAAGAAATATCTTATGGATTTCAAATCAATATTAATATAAATGTGTGCGATTAAAGGGAGATAACAAGGCTTTAGGTCACAAATAACTGACAAAACAAACACTAAAAGAAAATATTTTCTAATTTTAAATATGTGACAGAAAGACATGTGGAATATGGAACCAATTTCCAATGAATGCTGCAACTTAAATTTATGTTGATATCGTCCGGTTTTTGTAGCAGCCTTGTAATATTTTTCAACGCCCTTAGAATATATTGGAATAGATTTGGTGATTACTTTATTTTAATGAAGCTGTTAACTTCTTAACTTGCGACTATATTTTCTTTATTAAATTGAATTAAGATTCATAGGCTAATTGTTCGAAATTTGTTTTTAAATCTCAGAAAGACATGATAAATATTCCAAGGCACAAAGGAAAGTCAACATCAGTTTTTAGATATTCAACTTACTCGGCAGAGCAGAACAGCTGTTTTCGAAAGCCGCAACAACTTCATCATTAGTGCTCATGTGTATTGTGTTTGTCACCACTTATTAGGTGGCTTAGTTGAATGTGATAACAGTTCCTATTTACACAAATTTTATTGTGAAAAAGGATACGAGAACTGTATCAACCTGATGTTAACATGTTATTGTTTTAATACCCGTGTTACCGTTTGATTATTTTTCTTCATGTACCATTTTTCGGAATTTTTTGTTCCATCAATTTAATATAGCAATATAAATGTTCGTGAAAATACTTACTACATATATTTTCTTTAGTTTTAATAAATTCATTCAAATCATTCCTTTTATTAAAAAAAAATTTGTTACTAAAAAATTTTGAATAAATATAATTTTTTTTATATCACATACAATTGGAAAACGAAAAGAAAGTTTCATATCACAGCAAAGTGAAAAGCTCATAGGAATTGCTTAAAAACCCCTGACTTTTTAAAATGATTGAATTCGAAAAGACGGCACAATTGAATTAAGACTTGGAGTAAAAAATTTTTTAATATTATTTTTTTTATGAAGATTTTAAGATTTTTTAGTCTAAAAATATAAAATGTTAAGAAAAAGCACTAGAAAAATTTTTTGGCAACATTTTCACCCTCCCCTAACTCTGCTTTAAATGCCTCTATTTGTTCATCCTACTGAGACAAAAAAATGGTCTAAATCCTTTAAAATAATATTTTCGTCTAAAACTAAATTTTTTTATGATTCTAAACAATTCAATACATTTAAAGCTCTGCAATATGGGGCCATTGAGGATGCATAAATTTCTGCAAGTTTATTTTTCATTTATGAAAAAGAAATATAAAAATATATGGAGAAAAAAAAATATAAAATTGTTTCATTCACCTGCTTTTCTGCACAAGTCTGTTATTGTTGATGTTGTTGTTGCCACACCACAAACAGCAACAACAAGTTCAAAAACTTGTACCTGAAGTGTTTGATGATGCCAAGAGCAAAGTTGCCCGTGATTGCAAAAAAGATTTGTTATTCTCAACTAAACCCCTTTCCCTAATGCACTTCTCTGCTATCTTCTCATATGCATTCACGTCTTGTTTCTGCATTAAGCAGCCAGAAGAGAAAATACTATTCGATTTAATCGTGTGGTGCGTTTTTAACTTCTGAGAGAAATATTGGCATTTGAATTTCACTAATTAGCCGAAAATATTTACAGACTCTTACGTTTTACAGTTCAAGTTTTTCAATTTAAGAAACGCAACTAACTTCCTGCAGTGAATACCCCTAATATCTCAATTTTACACCTTTTGCAAAAAAAATTCCACTTGTCTATATTAACCGGTAAATTTGAGCATTTTTCAAATAAATTATTTCTATGGTTTGCTATTAATTTATCTCTTCCTTTGGAGAGGAAACACAATTCAAGCAAGTGTGTGTGTGTGTGCCTGATCGCAAAGCTGTTTGGAAGTGTGCCGGCAGACAAATTGCGATTAAAAGTGCAACATTATTGCATTATTTATTATCTCGTACTTATTTTTATTTTTTTAGTTTTTTTTTTTTCATTAAAGAGTTTTAGTTAAAAACAAGTATGGCAAAGGAAACGTTTTAAATTTCCCAATGTTGTTGGATATTCGAAAGAAAAGCTGGCGGTATTTAAGTGCATTTCCTTTTCTTGTACTAAAAGATATTAGAAGAAAATTATTTAGATCAAAGCACAACACATTTCTAAGCTTTTTAAAATACTCTGCTGTATAAGTGGAATAAAACTGATGTTGACTTTCCTTTGTGCCTTGGAATATTTATCATGTCTTTCTGAGATTTAAAAACAAATTTCGAACAATTTGCCTATGAATCTTAATTCAATTTAATATATAATAAATAACTGCCCAGATCCATCCTCCCTGCCAACGACAAACTCTTCTTATAATCGTCTGGTAGGCACGTAACCTTCGGATGCAAATTTCTTTGCACACATTTTTTGAAACATTTTTAGTTGTAGTCCGATGAAATTTAAATTGAAAGTCTAAAAAAGCCACACAGAAATGTTGTTGAAATAGATTTTTTTTTTTAACTAGATACTTTCATGGTATTTAATTTTTGAATACAATTTCTGCAAATTTCCTCTCCCGGCTACATGTCACTCAAACGTTTTCCTATTGTTTTCTATATATCGGGACGTATGACGTCAATGGTGGCTAGAATATTGGCTTCTAGTGCTTCAATAGTTTATAAAGCGTGTTTTTTAGAGTGTCACAACACCAAAGCAACGCGAGCAAATCGTTAAAATCTTTAATCAAAATAATTGTTCTATTCGTCAAAGTCAACGTGAACTTCTTCTATTTTACGGCGTTCACAATCGCCCTTCTGAGCGGCTAATTCGAACAACAATAGATCCTTTACGGGCCACATTTACCGGTACTGATAATGTGCATCCCGTGAGACGCCGAACAGTTGCCCACTGAAGAAGCAGGAACGCATTGAAGGATCATCTTCAATCAATCAATTTGTTGCCGTTCTCAGCAGCTGGAGTTGTGTCCTGCCACTTTATGGACGATATTTTTTTAGTTGTTGAAAATTGGTGTTCCAGATTGAGCCTTCTATGCGCCAGTTGTGGCGGCCACATGACAGAAATCATATTTAAACATTGTGGGTGATGTTGGCTGAAGCAGTAGATACGAAACTATGAAGCGGAGGGTCCTGAGTTCGAGCCACCGCTGAGTGTTGAATTCTTCTGATCAGCATTAGTGCGTGGTTGTGTTAGTTGTTGCCAGCTTGTTTCAGTGATGAAGGCATAGTCACTGGTCACTGAACATAATTGACAACGCCTGACACTATCATGTACTAAAAGCAGAGTAAAAGCCCCACTTTCGTCGGCACTGTAGCAAAAATTAGCCGGTGAAGTAAAAAGTTGAAATAGCTACAAAAAGCTGTCTATCTCCTCTTCTTTCCTAATCTGTCCCCTCAATACTATCCCCTTCTTTTCAGTTCCGGCGCAATGCATTGCATATATAGGGGTCATCCCCTGAGTGCTGGTCCAAGATTAAAAAAAAATCAATGAGTGTTCGAACTCACGGGCGATGTGTTAACACCTTTTTGTTGATTTATTTTATCCTATTAAACCCACAAAAAACAAAGAGAATGCAAAGCAACAGACAAATGTACATACATTGTTATGTTTGTACATAAGCTACATACGTTGCTGTCTTGCTATCTCATTTTTTATATGTACGTATAACCACGTCACTATTCTCTTTGCTCTGCATAAGACAAAACCGAAGATCAACATAAAACCCTTTTTTAATAATACTCCAAATTAATACACCGAATTAAAACACTTAAATCTCCGCTCGCCGATATCGGATCGCCTTAATTTTTGGCGTAAACTCTTCGTCGAAACCCGCACTAGCGTTTTAATCCAAAAATTAATAAAATCAGCTATGAATTTCCGGAGAAAATCGCGTGGGAAAATTATATGAAAATCGCCCAATAATCACTTTCAATACCGACTGCCAAGCAACAACAACAAACAAACAAAGTCTTACACTTACACTTTCGTATGTATTGAAACTGATAGTTTACTGCCCTAGAGGCGCGCGTGTAGATGTTAACACATCAAAAAAAAAAAATTTCATAAAATTTTCTTTCCCATTAAAGCCGGTTCCATTGATATTAAAAATATATTTCCTTGTTTTACTACGATTTAAACTTGTGCCACTCTATAAAAAAACACCCTTTATTACTATTACCATAATTACGAAATTTATTTATTATCAATAAAAAAAGAACTCAAAATGTTTGTTTTCCATTCGCATATTACCCACACTCTCTATAGGTAAATCCCCTATTTTATATATAAAAAGATACAAAATTTTCCATTACATGTCCACCTTCAAAGAAATATTTTAATCACATAAATATTTGAAAAATACCAACGACATCGACATTTAAACAGGATTGAGAGTAAAAAATTTAAAACAACTGAACCCGCTTTACTGTAATATTTTTTAAAAGGCATGTAATTAAGAGCAATTGGTTTGACCTTATCAACTGCTGGCAATTATAGCCAAAACACACACACAGAAACAGCTAGCTACTCGTACGTTAAGTAAAGAATTTTAGAAAAGTTTAGACCAAAAATCCATACAAAGGAAACGCAAAAGAGGACAATAGCAAAAGAAGTGGACATGTAAACGCATTAACATACAAAAACATTGAGAGATTAAAGAGTTCAAATTCATTCACAGAATTACATGGCTAAATAGCCGGCCATCATGTCATTTAAAACGAAATGAGACAAAAAAGAAAAAAAAAATATGGCAAAACGTAAAACCATGTGCGAGTTTAAATCTGATTTTTTTGTTTTGCCTGCGTCCATTTCAGGGGGCAACATTCGATCCCAACAGTTCAATTCTTAACATTAGTGACACATTTCTTTTATTTCCAAAGCTTTTTTTACTCCGTTTCTTTCTCTATTCTTTCGAAAATTCGAACAGCGAATTGATGATGGCCAAATGCAGATAAATCCTAAATTGAAGCATGAATGGCTGAGTTGTTGCATGTGCCCCCCTCTTGTGGCGTTGCATGTACTCGTGCATGATATGCGTAAATTGTTCGTTCAAGATGGTTTTTTTTTATTTTTGCCAGCATCCAACAAAAAAACTTGCTATTCCAGTTTTTTAGCTGCCAAAATTTTTTCTTTGCTGATGTCTTCCATGCACTTTCAACATTTAACATCATCATTATCAATATTGTTGTGGAATTCTTACAACAACAACAAAAAACTCATTGTGGCTCATAGAAGTAACGGAATAATTACAGGTGAAATAAACGACAAAAGATAACAAATACTTTTTTTGATTCTTTTTTAAAAATAATAAAATAAGTCTATAGAAAGAAGTTTTTTTCAAAAAATCTAATTTCCAGTGGACGCTTTAATAAATTGGAATAGAAATTTAATAGATTTCAGTAGAAAATTAGTAGAAGTCAAACTAAAAAAACTTTTAATTTTATATATTTGGGTATTTGTTGTTTTTCACAAAATTTTTTAATTTACAAAAAAACTTCAAAATTGATTATTGAGGGGTTTTAGCTAGTTCCTATGCGCATTTCACTGGGGCTAATTCAGATCATCAGGGGCATTAGCCCCAGTGAAATGCGCATAGGAACTAGCTAAAACCCCTCATAATCAATTTTGAACTTTTTTTTGTAAATTTGGGAAAAGAATCAGCACGAATAATAATAAAAAATTTTGTGAAAAACTTTTGCTTGCCAAAAAAAATTTTTGCCAAAAAATTGTTTAAGCAAAAGTTCTGGCATATCAAATTACAAGCAGAAGTTTCAATAAAGCAGTTTTTAACAAAAAACATTGTTGAGAACTTTCATAAAAAAGATTCTCTAGCCAACACTGACACATTCTTAAAAAGGAACAGTAGAGTTTTCTTAAAGAAATCTTTAATATAAAAAACGTATTTTTTTAAAACTTATTTTAAAAACGTTATCTCACAAGACTGCTAAAGGAAAATGTATGGCAAATTATTATAGAAACATTTCAAATAGAAAGTTTTATTCAGGAATAACAAGCCTGAAACAAAAACCAAGATAATTTTTTAATACAAAAAAAAAATATATATGTATTAAAAAATTGAAAAAAAGCTTTCCTTTAAAGCAATTTCAAGATAAAAAATTTTTATTAAAAATATTTCATATACAAAATATTTTTATAAAAAAACAGAAACATTTTGTCAGAGACACAATATTTATTGCGGGACTAAAAATAATATTCCAAATAAAAATAAAAAAAATAAAAAATGGCAGAGAAACTCCTTTACAATAGGAAACAGATATATTCACACAGATTGCTCGCATTTAATTTTGGGCCAGAGGCAGATTTTTAAATGAAAAATATCATGCAGACAATTTTTGTAACAAAACAATTTTCAAGAGAAATTATTTCAACTAAATTATTTATTTTAAAGCAAAATTCTATTCATACACTCCATTTCCATTTGCGGTGAAATATGTGGCCAAAAGAGCGTAACCACTAAATAAATACTCATTAAAAATATTTTGTAAAACCGCTTCATACATGACTAATGGATGGTGTCATATATTTAACAAGTGTGGGTGCTGTTGGCTGAAGTAGTAGAACACGAGACTATGAAGCGGAGGGCCCTGAGTTCGGGACCGCGCTGAGTCATGAAATATTGTGTTGAATTCTTCTGATCAGCATTAGTGAGTGGTTGTGTTAGTTGTTGCCAGCCTGTTTCAATGATGAAGGCATAGTCACTGATCACTGAACGTAATTGGCAGCGACTGACACTATCATGTACTAAAAGCAGAGTAACAGCACCCACCTTCGTCGGCCCTGTAGCAAAAATCAGCCGGCGATGTAAAAAAGGTTGAAAAAGCTAAAAAAAAAAATTTTCTATCTTCTCACCTTTCCTAATCTGTCCCCTCAATACTATCCCCTCGTGTTCAGTTCCGGCGCAATGCATTGCATATATAGGGGTCATCCTCTGACTGCTGGTCCAAGATAAAAAAAAAAAAAAAAAAAAAACTTGAGTGTTGTCTTACAAGGTGGGCCAAAAGAAATCATCCGATGTTGTTTGGCTCTCAGTTTGTTTCGTTGTGGCTCGCGCAGTGTGTAACGTTGTTCCGTGTGCTGTTGGAACCACATGTCCTCCAGTCCTAATTCCTTTAATTGCGGCAGAAAAAACTCGGTTAACATGGCCCTATAGCGCGCACCGTCGACTGTTGTGGTTTGATCAGCGGCGTCCTCGAGAAAAAAAAATGGGCCGATGACTCCTCTAACATGAACAGCGCATCATGCAGTCACTTTGAGCGGGTGTAAGGACTCCTCGAGCATCACTCGTGGATTTTTGGTGCCCCCAGAAGCGATAGTTTTGCTTGTTCACGTACCCGCTGAGGTGGAAATGAGCCTCATCGGTCATTATGATTTTGGTCGAAAAATCGTCCACTTCGTCCACGAGATTGAGGATGGGGAATGTATCGTTCCATGGCTTGTTCACTTGTATTCTACATCTGTCTAGTTCACAAGTGTAAAAACAGATTTGACATTGACCGCCATTTGCAAAAATAACAGCATCTTCCAATAGGGTGATTTCTTTTGGTCCACCTTGTATTATATTTTCAAAAAAAAATCTTTGAAATTTTGCAAGTAACAATTATTTATGTATGCAAAACTAAACTAGATAAATCTAACAAGACGGCAACACTGTTCATACTGAACGGTTACGAAGGAAACACTTCTTTTCCTATAATGAATTGAACAAGAAAAAAAAGTATATTGTTTTATAAAACAAAACAAAAATACTAAAAATAAAAAAAAAAGTTTTTTGGTTTTTGGCAAAATTAGTCAACATTTTCCTTTGGCGATTTTGATATGTCAGGTTTTGTAATTTTATTTATAAGCAATTTTCCCAATGACCATTGCAAGATCATCATTATTATTAAGTTAAGCAACAAATTCCTCGAATAAACAGATAATATGCTTTCTGGTGGCTGTTTATCTCTTTAAGCACATGACGGTCATGATGATGATGATGATGATGATGATAATGACGATCATTATGATGAGAAGAAGATCCACAACTTTGGTTTGTGCCTGTTCTAACTCCTTGCACAATATTTGAAATTTTCTTTTTTATTTTTGCTTATATTTTCTTTCTAAGCTCAAGTAAGATTCCATTGCAAAATGTACACATTGCGGCCTTTTTTATTTTCCATATACTTTTTTTTGTTGTATTTTTTCTTGAAAATTGGTGTCTTAAACTTGATTTTGTAACAGTTCTTTCATTCTGGCCTAACTGTCCGTCTGTCTGTCTATTTGTCGTTTAGAGCTCTGGATGGCGCAAAAATAATGCAACTTGCTAGTTGCTTACACTAACAACGTTATGGGCAACCAACCATCTTTGTATTAGGAAAAACCAGCATCTTTATCTCTTCGTTTGTTTGTTTGTTTGGCTGTTTGCTTTCTGCATTTCCACTGCCTGTATTCTTGGTTAACAGAATTTACAGAAAATAATATCGCATCATTGTACTGTTTTTTTTTTTTTTTGTTCTTGACGGCATAACACTACTTTTAAGTTTGCCTTTGCATAGTTGCATTTTTTTGTACGTTTTTGGTTACAAGGTGTGAGATTTGGGTTGCGTTCCACATTGTCATCATAAGTCACATTGAAGATTATTGCGGTGTAGAATAGCTTTAGCGGTGGTAAGCCTGTGTGCGTGTGTGTATTAAAGGAAGACGCAATATGCGAATGTATGTATTGACTTGTTGTGACACTGAATCCCGGTTTTGTGACAAGTTTTTTTTTTATGCAACTACATTCCACTACAATTAAAACTGGTTGTTCTTACGATGAATTCCTTACAAAAGCAAAACCATTCATCTTTGTACACAACAATTCGATTCGAGTTGAATACTTGAAGCATTCAAAACAGCCAAACTCCAAAACATAAGATTAACCATTACTTTGGACATCCCAGCCTTTCAGTAATTTTTTTTGGAAAAATTCAAGCGTTTCAAATTTTGGGTCGTAATCAAATTTTATTAGCTCATTTTACGTATTTTGATTAATCACTAATTAAAAAGTTATTTAATGGGCCATTAAAACGTTTACAGTTTGAAGGCCTGGTTTAACATTTTATGTTGAAAGAAAATATTTTCTCTTAAATACGAGTACTTTTAAATGCACTGGACTTGATTGCATGTCTATGGCTTTGCATCTGATATTGAGTTGGTTTTGGAAAAGGAAAAGTATTTGTTTTGACAGTTGATTTAATTAAACTTTTCTAGCGGTCTTATGATGACCCAAAATTAAATTACTTTCAAATTACTTTCAAAATTATTTCACAGCGCGTCATATTGAAGCCGAAATTAACGCCCTTAAAGTTGTTTATGGATTTCTTTTAATGCAATGCAGCAATACAAAATTTGTAGCACAATTTATTTGAATAAAGTGGAGATTTGGGTTTATTTGCCAGGCCCTGAGGCTAAGGACGTTAACAGAGATACGATTTTAAGACATCACAGCGTATTCCAAATTGTCAAGTTGCAAAACACGTTTGACAAAGTTCTAAGAAAATCTATTAAAACGGAGCAGCTATTTCAATTTTTTGTTCTGTCTAAACAAAAGCTAAGTTGAAATAAAGTCTAACCCGTGCTCCCGTTTAAAAAAAAAATTTTTTTGAATTTTTTATCAACAAAAATTTTTTGAACAATTTCAAAGAACATACATTTCAAACTCTTTTTGAAATTTATGAATAAGTGATTTAATACTATTTTCAAAATTCTTTCTTCTACAAATTAGGCAGGCAGAGAATTTGGTTATTGATAATATTATCAATATATAAAAATTTTTAATAAAAAAGAGAAAAAATTAAACAAAACAAATTACTACCGAAAAAAAAATGCATGAACAGAGAAAAAGCACTGTAACCGAAAATTTTCGCAGTTTGAGTCGATGTTTTTTTTTCCAAAGAAGATAATTCCATATTAAATGACACCAAGAAAGACAGAATGAAGAATACGAAAAATAAACTAAAGCCATATTTAAACTGGGAGTTTGGTTCATTTACGAGGGTGTCCCCTACGCCTGGGCAACCAGGTAGAATCAAGATTAATTTGTTTGCGACAGACCACTTGCCAGAATTTTCATTAGATGCTATAATTTACTCCAAGATTGATTCGGTCGATGACATCTGATAATTTTGAAAGTTTAAATTTGCGTATCGTGATATGCAGAGCTGGGCACTAGCAAAGAAAGTGAAAATTTCACTTTATTTGCTTATGGAGGCAAATTGGCCTGAAACACCTAGATTAAATAAAATTAAACAACTTTGAACGTTATATTCGACCAGGTCGAATCTAAAATACACCCCAAAATATCTAGTAAATAATTTAAAAACGTTTAACCTGCTGAGTCAGAGTTCCCTTATGACATTTCTATGCCCAATTTTAAAACTCTATTTTGACAGGGTCACTCCGGAAAGGGCCGTGAGTAAGGCATCTCATCTTTGTCGTAGAAACTAAAAAAGTATTTTTTTTTTGGGTAAGTGTAAACAAAAATATTAAAAAAAAATTTTTTATAGGGTCAAAGTGGGTGTACGGTTAGGGCAGAGGAAGATCAGAGAAAGGTTAAAAATTTTATTTTGAAGGAATGTAGGCTTAAGGAAAACAATATGTTAAATAGTTACTCTAGTTTTGCATAAAATATGTCACTTCAACGCCCACTAAAAGGGCGGGGTCCAAAAATAAAATTTTCTTGCTCCAAGTTCAATGCTTTGGGCGCTTTTTGATTTATAAATACATAATTTGCTTAACAGGATTACAAAAAAAAAACCTTAACAATTATATTGTTTTTCAGAAGTTGGTGTATCTTTTCTAAAGAGAATTTTTTCCCCTCTGGCCCGATTGAGCACAATTACGAACTTGACCTTTGCTATCTATCCTTTAAAATTTATCCGTACCAAATTTCGAGGATCTGGCTCTTTTCAATTGGACTGTATCGCGATTTCCACAGACAGACGGACGGAAGGACGGACATGGATAGATCGTCTTAGATTTCATCTCTGATCAAGAATATACTCGTATACATTTAACGCGGTCTTAGACGGATATACCCTCCATTTCTTTTTTTGAGGGTATAGAAAACAACATTTTCCAAGTTCTTACGGATTATTTTATTAATTTTCATATGAACATTTATTCACAGCAAAGATGCGTAACACTTCTTCTAGGGGACCATATAACAAGTGCCCCTGAATTTAATATACGAGATCAGATCAAAAAATATGGTACATTTTCATGTTTCTCTTTTCCTTAATCGAGATGCAAAGCCTGTGAATTGTTTGTCCACAATTCCAGAAGTTTTTTTGTAGTGATTCTCGCAGGCGGCGCATAACCTCAAGATAATACTCTCTCTTAACCATATGAGCATGCGAAAAGAACAACTTCTGATGCACTACGTTGCGGCAATTGAAGAAAGCAGTGAAACAGAATTCTAATTCGATGACGAAAACCAGGATTATGCAGCGATTAATGGGCATTTATGTTAAAAAAAAATTCTTTTAAAATAAATAAATGATATTTTGAAAAAGACACATTTACTACAAAAGACAGTTCTATGTTTTTTATAATGGCCCAGTATCCTCCCCTCAAAATATGAGCACATATGACAATATGATGACAATCATTTAGCATCAGATTTAAAATCAGACCGCAGAATGTAGGAGATAATAACGTTACATGATATAAAACAATTATATAGTGTGTAACTTGATAAAGACCATAAATTACAAACACAATATAATGCCATAAGTGTAGTTTTCGTTGTGTTTCTAGATGATGCGAAGACGATTCTGTTCAAATATTAACAATTGAAGATATGGAAAAAACCATTTTTTATTTCCTTTGAAATACTTACAGTCCCAAACCGAAAGCAATCATTATTCTTGAAAGTATTTGTTTATTTGTCTGTTTACTTGGCACGTTTTCCATTTAATCATCTATTGAAAATATGTGAGAGGTTTGATCCATGTACTGGTGGTGCCAGCCAGCAGCACAAATGCATGTGACGAGTCATGTTTCCCATCTTTATTATTATTATTATTTTTATTTTTTACTTTTTATATATAATTTTTTATTCAGATATGAGTGTCTAATACTTTATGCAATTACAATTATACTGCAAGCATCAGTTGACCGAAATCAAGGGAAGAAACAAAGTTTGAAGATTCAAAACAGCCGCTTAGTAAACAAATCCATTCTGTGCAATACAATTCACCCACAGAAAATGTAGAAAAGCGAGGCAAAAACAAACACCTGAGAGTTTTCCAGCAAAAAGAGATTTTCAAAAATTTTATTTTCTTTTAGGGTCAGTTAAATGTAACTGAGTAGTGATGTATGATTTGGCTTTCATCCTTTACTTTCTAGTTATTTTTCTTCTATTTCCACAGTTCCTTTTTCCAACTCTTTGCCTGGTTTGCTAAAAAGCGAAATTTTTCTTCAGCTTTGTTTTTTTTTTCAAAAACATTTTACCATGAACCAAGAAACTGAAATGCACAACAAAAAAAACAAAAATTGTCTTCTCTTATATGAAAGCAAAGTTTGCCACGATAACATGGCAAATGCAGTCTGTAGTTGCAATTGTTAGTACGGAAAAAATAATGATTTCCAACAAATAAAAGTTATCAAAACAGCCATGACTTTAAAGCTGCTCACAGCAGCAAAAATAATTCTCACGATTCGCTTAGGCCGGCACTACAAGATGTTGAAAGAATTTACTGAGACAATATCTAGGTTATTTGGGCGTAAGTGAAATTGAACAATTGAACAACAGCAACAATGTACACACCAACTACAATGCAATTGCAAACTAGTGAAAATATTTTATCTTTTTGTTAACTTCTAACGCCCGCTCAAAGAAACTGGCAACTGGAATAAGAGTGTAAACAAAATAATTTAAATTATAGATTAAATCATGACCATCTCTCAGGCTCAAGATTAGCAAACGTCTCATTATCAATATCCAATAGCATCATTATTTCCGCTACGCTAAACGGCTGGTAATTTCACATTTTCACTGCGGCAAAAGCGGCTTTACTGCTTATGCAAATTAGTGGCAGTTGACTCTTTGTAAAATGTGGGCGTTTAATTTGAATGAACAACTTATTTTTACTTTCGCAATGACAATTTAAAATTCTGCCAGAATATATATATTTTTTTCATTCAGCGTTCTTTGTCTTGCGGTAATTGGGTTAATAAAAGTATTTCATTTAAACTGTCATTTTCTGTTACTTTGTCTCAGTCTCTGGCTAAATATGTGTATGGGTATGTGTATGTGTGCGTGTGTTTGTGTAAGTATTTGACCTTAATGTTCTGTTTGTCACTGCATACTGAAAACAGGTGTCTGTCTCTTTTTTATTCTTCTTTGTCATCTAAAACTTACTTGCACATCATCAGATGTAGTGTAGGTCAGTTAGACGGACGCAATTTATAGCAACTGACGGTCACATTGATGAAAAGAGGAAAGTTGCATTGTGCCAGTGACAATGAAAAAAACTGATTCAAGCCAACTTACCTGAAATGAAAGAGAGAAAAACAACATAGAGAATTAGTTATCCTTATAAATTATTTATTAATGAAATAGTAATAAAAAAATTATAAAAATTAAAATATGGAGTGTTTATGGGAGTTGGATAGTACACACTTTTTTTTAGAAAAATATAGTGCAAAATATTAGGCTTCATCTGCCAGCAAGAAGAGCATTTCAAAGTACAGCGGTTTTCTGCTTTACTGTGTAAATGGAAAATTAAAATTTCCCCTATTAATTATTTGACTTTTTGTTTTGTGGAAATAGTTTTCGTTTTTACTTGGGCATGATTTACGTGACTGTGTGTGACATCCCAAAAAGTTAACTAAGACATGCTTTAGGACCGCATGTTAGTCAAAAGAGGAAATTTATTTATGTGAAAAAAAAAATTATATAAAAGATATATATGTTTTGTGTTGTTTTTTCTGCTTAATAACGCGACTAATAAGTAGAACTGATCACAAGTGAAAACTGAAATTGGTAAATGATACGTGACACTTGAGAGGTCATTTCGTTCCACTTGTGTTGTCATACTAATAGGGTATTTTTGGTACACTTGGAAAGTTGACATTTGAAGTCGATTTTCTTTTTTATTCCAAATAACTGTTATTAAAGCACTTCATTAAATTAATTAGTTTATGAAAATTTAACCATAAAAACAATTGTATAATTGGGACACAACTTTGTTCGAGATTTACCAACAACTTATTTATACAATTTAGTTTTTATAAAAAAAATTTTATTTCCTCTTTTTTAAATTTATTTACTAAATTATAAAAAATTAGATCATTGCTTAATTACAAAATAAATATAAATAATAAGGTCGAAATGAAATAGTGATCACATATTAACAATAATAATAGAATAATATGTAATATGTAATAATCGATTAATTTCTAATCGACTAATTTGTAATCGATTAAATTGTAATCAATTAATTTGTAATCGATTAATTTGTAATCGATTAATTTGTAATCGATTGATTTTTAACCGCTTAATTTCTAATCAAATAAGTATTCGACTAGTTCAAAATTAATTATTCTTGATTAACGTTTAAGCCGGTTACATTGCGTCGATTAATTGCCCAAACTAAATTTAAGGCCCACGTTACATAAAATAGTTTATGCTTGCAGCCATCTTATTGTTTGATACATTACGATACAAAAGTGATTTACTTGTAGTCGATTAATTTGTAATCGATTAATTTGTAATCGATTAATTTCTAGCCGCTTAAATTCTAATCAAATAACGTTTCGATTAGTTCAAAATTAACTATTTTTGATTAACCTTTAAGCCGGTTAAATTGTGTCGATTAATTGCCGAAACTACATTTAAGGTTTACGTAACAAAAAATATGTTATGCTTGCAACTATTTTATTATTTGATAAATTTCAATACAAAAGTGATCAACTTGTAAACGATTAATTTGTAATGGATTAATTTTTTAACGATTAATTTTTAATCGATTAATTTTTAATCGATTAATTTCTAGCCGCTAAACTTCTAATCAAATAACTATTCGACTAGTTCAAAACTAACTATTTTTGATTAACGGTTAATCCGGTTAAATTGCGTCGATTAATTGCCGAAACTATGCTTGCAACCATACTAGTATTTGATAAATTTCGATAACATTTTTTTCAAGTAATCAGTTTTCAAACAATATATTTTTTATGCATTAGACCTTTTATATTTTGTTTAGAGTTGTAACATATTTTGTATATAGTTAATTATTTTATATAGCTAATTTATGGAAATTTATCAGGAAAATGTGTTCTTTGCAAAAAAAAAAAAAATATATTATAGTATAATTAATTTAAATACAGACCAACAGAAAGAAATAACCAATCGCTGAAAGACTTTTATAATTCGTATAATATAAAGGCGACCAGATAAATTATTCATTTTAAGTACTCGTTTATATACATGTTATACAATCATATAATTTTAAAAAATTTAAGTTGTGTTACTAACTTTATTATAAAAAAAATTAGATTATTCTCCTTTTTAAACATTTATTATTATATTTAATACCAACATTAATGCTATTATTTTCATTAGTTAAGTGGACAATTAACCTAAGGGAATTTCAAATATATTAATGAAGTTTTGTTCTTAATTAGCAATTAACAGTGAATTAAACTTTTATTCGCAACTTGCAGGCATTTTGAAGGGGATATTCTCTATAAATACCGTTTTTTAATGTCTGTTTGCAGTCGGACTGTCATGGAGTGTGTCCATTTATGGCCATTAGTGGCTTATTAACTCAAGTTTAAAACACACGTCTTAAGTTGAATGCAACAATTCTACACAATCTTGGAGAGTAGAAAAATGTTTGCTAAATAAATCAAAAGACTTAAGAAACGAACTGTTATTATGTGCATGAATGATGAAATTTCTGCACAACATGACAAAAGGGCTTTTCTATTGCAGACTTAAACGCATTAGCCCCATGACAGACGCTGCATATGAAACATTGAAGGTTTTCGTTTTAACATTTTAGCTGCACCTCATTTATTGCCATTTTTAGTGCCGCTTTTATAAATAAAGAAAAATATATTTGAAAAAAAAATTTGTTTTTAAATTTTATTTATAGTAGAAAGTAGTTGATTATGGTTTCTGATCGTCAAGTTTGTTATAGTTAACAAATATACTTGATGCAAAAATTGATTAATTAATTTAATTATATTTGTAAGACTAGTTTTATTTGCTGGCATATGGCTTAAGGCATGAAATATTTAATGGAATATGGTTTTAACCCCAAAAATTTTATTTCTTCTGTCGAGCTGAAGAATTTTATATTGGGCCTTATTACGGTTCTCGATTCGACCGAAAAAAATGTAATAAATTAAAGAAAAATTCAAGATATTTCTTTAATCTATTACAAACACTCGAGTCGATTCGAGAACGGTAATAAGGCAGATTAACAAGTATTAATTTTTATTTTGCTGTTAAATTTATTGTCTCACATCTAAAATGTTGCCAGGTTTCTTTATATATTTTAAAATATATTCAATTGCTTTTTTTGCTGTTGCTTAAGTACGTCGATATGCCTGCAATTCAACTGCATTTTTTCCCTATTTGTCCTTATTGAATACGTTTATTGTTCATCAGCAGCATTTTCAGTTCTTCAAGAATTTCTCCTAACGTAATAATTTTTTGAAATTGCGGAAAATCGCTAATTACCAAAAAACAATTCACCCAATTTCTTATTAAAACTTTCAGTAGTCTCTAACCTTTTTTGATTTAAAAGTCACAGGTTTCGTTTAATGACTTCAAAAACAATTTGACTTAGAAGTGTCTGCTTATGCAATGAATTCCTAGAAAAACTTAAGAAATAAAAAAATACACAATTCCCAACAATATGAAGATAAAATTGTGACCGCCCTTTAATGTGGAGAAAAAAAATCTTACAAATAATAATTGTTTAAAGTCCCCTAAGATAAACACTTCGCTCTATGTGAGAAACAACACTATAAATATTTATACAAATTCTTAACGCCATATACGAAATTTATAATTTTTTCCATTAAACACTTTAAGAAGAAATATCTTCGAATAAATAATAAACACTGGAGTCAAAGAAGTTACCAAAAACAACATCAATTGCTAGTCCATACAGTGAGGCCTGCACACACTGCCTGCAAAAGCAAAGAATGAATCCTGTTAATATTCTGTTGCCAAATGATCATGTGGGAAATAAATTGAGTTGTGAACGAAGAAAACTAAGAAAGAAAAAATTATATTTTTCTACTATCTTTCCTGCAACCAAGCCAACTGACATCATTTCCACGTACAAAGTTCTGGGGAAGATCACAACAACTCCTTGCCAGAAGTTTAGTTGTAAGTTTGTATGCATATTTTTGTTTGCATTTTTATTCTTTATAAACAAAAATGATTGCTTAGAAAGATGTTAAGTTAATACTGTCCTTAAGGCGGCATTTTTCTAAAAAGCAAATAATAGAAAAGAAAACATGTCAAATGTTTAAGTTCTTCTACAGATTTTCCGTTTTTCACAATTTCTGTATTTTGATGTTAAAGCGGCATTTTACCATTTAACTTTTTTAGTATGTATTTTTTTTTTTTTTTTTTTTTTTTGTTAGATTTTTCTGTCTATTCAGTTCCCAACTAGATTTTTATTTTACTTTTTTTTTAAAGATCATATAAGCAAGCGTACAATAAATGTTTGTATGTTGGCTGGTATCATTGCACGTAATGATATGATTTTCAAAATCAATATTTGTTATTTAATTGCACTGCAATTCAATGACAGGTTACATCAGTGATTCTGTAAATGGTTCGTGAAATACTCAAACTAAACAGAGTGTCACAACACCAGAGCAACGCGTGCAAATTGTTAAAATTTGTAATCAAGATAATTGCTCTACTCAAACTCATCGTGCAGTTCTTCCATTTTATGGCGCACGTAATCGTTCTTCAGAACGGCTAATTCGAATAACAACTATGTATATGTTTAACGTCAGCTCCACCTCAGAGGACCGCTGCCGAGGATGCTCTAACCATAGTGTGAAACTGTTACGACTCAGCGGTCCCACCTAAGCGACCCTTGGTCGTCCAGGTGGCAATTTCTAGTACATGGTAGAGTAATACTCCATGCACTAACACCTTGCTAAAGTGTTCGATTCTATCTAGGAGATCTTTGCTACTTTGAGACACGAATGTACCGTATCAGCCGGACCAAAACCCAACCAAAAAGGTCGGTCATCAATCCTTTTCTGACAAATCTTCCAATAACTCGCGAAGGAGACTTCATCAATATCCAGTCGCAGTAATACTGCTGGGCCAGTACTGCATCCAGTGGTACCAGTTAAGACTACTGATGAAGCCTTGAAAGCCAAACCAGTTTTGGTTTTATAAACTTTCTATTGACTTCAGTTTCTGTTTTACCCAAAACTAGGTGTCCTTTTTTTTCTTTATCTTGGACCAGCACTCAGGGGATGACTACTACATATGCAGTGCATTGCGCCGGAACTAGAAAGGAGGGGATAGTATTGGGGGGACAGATGAAGTAAGATGAGAAGATAGAGAGTTTTTTTGTAGCTATTTCAACCTTTTAAAGGGTGTCTTTTTATGAAGTTTTTTTTTTATACGAATCACTCTGTTGTCTGACAGCTGTTTTGACAGTTTAAAGTGACGTCTCTACTCAGTATTGTTTGGCAAATCATCATGAACAGGTTAACTCCAGAACAACGCTTCCAAATCGTGGAAATTTATTTTCAAAAACAGTGTTCAATTAAAAATGTTTATCCGCTTTTTTACCGCAAAATTCTCTTCAGTGATGAGGCGCATTTTTGGTTGAATGGATATGTCAACAAGCAAAATTGCCGTATTTGGAGCAAAGATAATCCACACGCCGTTCAAGAATTACCAATGCATCCCGATAAATGTACTGTTTGGTGCGGTCTATGGGCTGGTGGAAACATCGGTCCTTATTTCTTTAAAAATGAGGAGGGACGACGCGTTACCGTGAATGGAAATCGATACAGAATCATGATTAATGAATTTTTGGTGGCAAAACTTCAAGATATGGATGTAAACGAAATGTGGTTTCAACAGGATGGTGTCACTTGTCTGCACTCTACTGCGGGCGAAACAATGGACTTATTGAAAGAACATTTCAACGACAACATTATTTCGAGAAATGGACCGGTGAATTGGCCTCCGCGTTCGTGTGATTTGACGCCACTCGATTATTTTTTGTGGGGATACCTGAAATCATTGGTTTACGTGGATAAACCAGCAACGATTGACGCTTTGGAAACCAGTATTCAACGTGTCATTGCTGAAATACGCCCTCAAATGCTTGAAAAGGTGGTCGAAAATTGGACCTCCAGAATGACCTTTGTGCAAAATAGCCGTGGCGGCCATATGCCCGAAATTATATTTAAATGTTAAATGACAAGAAATTATCTACCAAATAAAATTTTTTTTTGGCCATTTCATAATTTGGCATGTGTTTTATTTAAATTTCAAATCAGCAAGCTCTTATAAAAACACCCTTTACTTCGTCGGCTAATTTTTTGCTACAGGACCGACGAAGGAGGATGCTGTTACTCTGCTTTTAGTACATGATAGTGTCAGCCGCTGTCAATTATGTTTACAGTACCCTCCTTGTGCACCCTGACTTCTGGCAGTCTATAAAAAACACCCTTTATTAAAATCTATTTACACTAAAATATTGTCAAAGTTTAAAATAATATCTCTAGTTATTCTAAGAAATGGTCTGCATTAGCCCCAGTGAAAAGCCCTTCAGCAAAAAAATTTTTAATTTTTTTTAAATTTGGAAAAATACTCAGCAGGAATAAAATTAAAAATTTTTGTGTAAGATATTGTATATTTAGTAGATTAAGAATAGTTTGAAAGAAAAATTCATTAAACCAATAAAATTCTATAAAAAATTTTAGTTAATTTTACAATTAAAAAAAAAAGGTAATTTTTCGCTGTGTAAAAATCTTAATGAATAACCAAAAGAATAAAAATCTCTTCGATTAACCTTTTTCGATACAAAACATTTGCAATAGCAAAACTAAAACACAACAACCAACTGATCATTTGCGGTCATAATCCAACAAATTTACTCTACATGTTGCACGTACAAAAAAAAAAAATAAATAGGAAATATAACGATTAACCCCACTTGCTGGCTTTGCTTATATTGAATTAATTTTAATATCCTTAAATTTACAATTATTAAAAATAAAATCGTTCATATCTTTATTATATAATCACAAGCAAATACTAGTTTCTTGAAAAGAAAAATAAATAAAGCTTGATTACATAACATTATAAGGCCATTTGAAAAGAACTTATAGGTCAGATCAAACTAATGCAGGCACAGCCAACTCATGTTCTGTATTAAAAAGAAAAACTGCACTTCTTTTAGCAAAAAAGAAAAAAAAACATACAATTCAATGGAATAACTAAATATCTTGTAGACCAACAGCAACATTAACATTTGAGCTTTCGATAATAAGGGTCAGCTTAACGAAATGGAAAAAATATATATTAAAAACCAGGCAGTCTTGGGCCAAAGCGTTCAAAATTGTTGTAATAAGAGTGAATACGAACAAATTTACCAATAGCAAGTTTTTTACTATTTTTTTTTTATCTCTTAATCTGTTGCCTCAAGTCTTCCTTTTTCTCTTTTTACAAATAACAATAAAACGGTACATTAGATATCTGCCCTTTTTGGCACGAAAAACAAAAGAAAAAACATGTTTGGAAGTCAACACAAAAGCTCCATTTATGCCACTTGAAGTCTTTAATTGACTTTTTGTTCAAAAAAAAAAAAACGTAACTCCCCCACCCATTAATAACAACAACATTCATTCTACTTGCAGCCATATTTAAGTGCGGACAGAAATCACATTTCAAGCTAAAGAAAAATGAAACCAAAACGAAAACAAAAGAATTACTTCACCTCACAATTCGATTTACGCGTACACACTTGTTGTTCAACAGTCGTAATGGTGCGAATGCATAAAAGTTGTTCAAGAAATTTAAAAAATTCAAGTTTTCTTTGCTAGAAAATATCACGGAAATTTTGAGAAAAATTTAATATAAAGGGTGTTTTTATAAGAGCTTGCTGATTTCAAATTTAAATAAAACACATGCCAAATTATGAAATGGCCAAAAAAAATTTTTTATTTGGTAGATAATTTCTTGTCATTTAACATTTAAATATAATTTCGGGCACATGACCACCTCGACTATTTTTCACAAAGGTCATTCTGGAGGTCCAATTTTCAGCAATGACACGTTTAATACTGGTTTCCAAAGCGTCAATCGGAGCTGGTTTATCCACGTAAACCAATGATTTCAGGTATCCCCACAAAAAATAATCGAGTGGCGTCAAAT
This sequence comes from Linnaemya tessellans, assembly GCA_951800035.1. NCBI lineage: Eukaryota > Metazoa > Arthropoda > Insecta > Diptera > Tachinidae > Linnaemya > Linnaemya tessellans. The sequence goes on from OX637532.1 coordinate 147,857,839, forward strand.
CACACGAACGCGGGGCCAATTCACCGGTCCATTTCTCGAAATAATGTTGTCGTTGAAATGTTCTTTCAATAAGTAAATTGTTTCGCCCGCAGTATGACAAGTGGCACCATCCTGTTGAAACCACATTTCGTTTACATCCATATCTTGAAGTTTTGCCACCAAAAATTCATTGATCATGATTCTGTATCGATTTCCATTCACGGTAACGCGTCGTCCTTCCTCATTTTTAAAGAAATAAGGACCGATGATTCCACCAGCCCATAGACCGCACCAAACAGTACATTTATCGGGATGCATTGGTAATTCTTGAACGGCGTGTGGATTATCTTTGCTCCAAATGCGGCAATTTTGCTTGTTGACTTATCCATTCAACCAAAAATGCGCCTCATCACTGAAGAGAATTTTGCGGTAAAAAAGCGGATAAACATTTTTAATTGAACACTGTTTTTGAAAATAAATTCCCACGATTTGGAAGCGTTGTTCTGGAGTTAAACTGTTCATGATGATTTGCCAAATAATACTGAGTAGAGACGTCACTTTAAACTGTCAAAACAGCTGTCAGACAACAGAGTGATTCGTATAAAAAAAACCGTAAAAAAACACCCTTTATTAAAATAATTACTCGCAGCAAAACTTGATGTTCATGTTTTAAGCTTTACAAATCACGGTTTTATTTCGCTGTTTTTATATGTAATTGTGTGGAAAGTAAACTTATTTTTATATAAAAATAAATTACATCTGTGTTTAATTATTATATTAATAAAATTTAATTATTATATTAATATAATTTTATAAAGTCTCCACGTGCAGTTGTAATTACTATTGCTTTAAATAAAAAAATCAATGAGTGTTCGAACTCACCGGCGATGTGTTAACACCTTTTTGTTTATTTATTTTATATTAAACCCACAAAAAACAAAGAGAATGCAAAGCAACAGACAAATGTACATACATACATTGTTATGTTTGTACATAAGCTACATACGTTGCTGTCTTGCTATCTCATTTTTATATATGTACGTATAACCACGTCACTATTCTCTTTGCTATGCATAAGACAAAACCGAAGATCAACATGAAACACTTTTTTAATATTACTCCAAATTAATACTCCGAATTAAAACACTTAAATCTCCGCTCGCCGATATCGGATCGCCTTAATTTTTGGCCTAAACTCTTCGTCGAAACCCGCACTAGCGTTTTAATCCAAAAATTAATAAAATCGGCTATGAATTTCCGGAGAAAATCGCGTGGGAAAATTATATGAAAATCGCCCCATAATCACTTTCAATACCGACTGCCAAGCAACAACAACAAACAAACAAACTCTTACACTTACACTTGCGTATGTATTGAAACTGATAGTTTACTGCCCTAGAGGCGCGCGTATAGATGTTAACACATCAAAAACAATCTGTACACTGAGTTCGTGTCAAATCTGATTGTTGTGGTTACAAAAGACACTTAAAATATTTTGATTTCTGTCTCCTTTTAAACTGAAATCGAGACAACCTTTTATGTCACATAAGCAATATTCTAAACTATTCGAAATATTGGCATGAAAATAATACATCTAATTATATAAATTTAATAAATATTAAATAAAACCAAATATGCTTAATGTTTACTGACTTTATTACAAAAACCTGTGACCTATAGCCGAACAATACGCATACAAAATATAATTTATAAAAAACAGCTAAACAATTCAATGCAAATATATATAAATATTTTTTTTTAATCTTAATAGCTCGTATTTATCTTTAAGACTTGCTAGAATGAATGTTATTAAACAATTGAATTCTGTTCAAATTAGCCACAAATTAATGGCTGCTACCATTAAGATAAAGTTCGGTTTGGGGGCAATTATTGTACATTTAAAATATGTTTTTCTGAATATGCCCACAAAATACCTGAAAAACGTATCTTTATTGTGCACTTGTTCATAATTTTTCTTTTATTTATTTATTTATTTTTTTCTCTGTTTGTTTTTACAGAGAAAACCAACAAAGGTATTAACAATCCCTTGGGTTTATTAACAAGTCAGATAATAGGTAAGTATCTTTTCTTTAGTGCATGTGTAATCTTAGACAAAATTGGGGAACCCACCTCCAGATTGTTGTTGTTCTTGTTGTTCTAGTGTATGTGTCTGTGTCTGCTGTTGTCTAAAACATTAAAATCCATTTAAATTTATTTTATCTAATAGAAAACTTCGCACCTTAGGCGAATTTCATGTTGCGTGCGGTATAAATACTAACTGCTATCTACATAATTCATACATACCACATGCATGAGCATGTGTGTGTGTGTGTGTGTATGTGTGTTGGGAAATATACTAAGATTAAGAAAATGAAAAGAAAAAATACGTCTGTTCAAATAAAAACTAGAAACTGATAAACAAATTATCTTAATCAGAACTATTCAAACAAGCAGAATTATGGAAGAAGCCAGAAAAACACCCCAGGCTGTTACTTAAGTAAATGCTAAAGATTGTTTTAAACGAATATGTAAAATACACTATTAACGTGTTTGAGCAAACTTCGTAAACAAAACTGTCCAGCAAAGAGAAGTACTTAGTTGTATTAATAAAGCGAATATATTTTTAATCGGTAAAACCACAACGAAGTTCTGTAAACGTGTGCCTTATTGCCTTAAACAACATCGATCGATATAATTTCTTCAAGGGTCCACAATGGGGATTATGGCAATATGACCACAAATTGGACATTTTCTTTATGAGAACCTTTATGTCTATTCGGGCACTATAGGAGTCCTATTTAAAAACGAAAGCGAAACTGATATTCGTGCCTGTAGCCACTTTTGATTTCATAAACAACTTTTGCCGTGCTTTTGAGGATCTTGCTGTTTTGATCCGAACACTAAACATATTTTGATAGTATGACGATATGATAACTTAAAGTTGATATACAAGATTTTTATTTAAATAAAAATTTATGGTTCATCAATAATAAAAGACAACAGGACATTTTGCTATAGCAAGACACCACATCAGCCTGGCTTCGAGTTGAAGTATAATCTATAGTGTTACAAGTACATGAGTTTGCATAACAACAACAAATAAAAATTAGAATCATGGAAAATAAATAAAATTTTATTACGTTACAAGTTTTAAGAGTAAAACAAAACAAAAAATGAAAAAACAAAAAAGAACTTAACAAGATTTTTACACAAAAAAAATATACAAAAATTTCTTGGATAATAACCCAGACACTAGGAAGTTACATAACATTTTCCTTAAACCACAACAACAAATAATATTATTACAATAATGATCGAAAAAAAAAAGATGTACTCATCTTCAAACGCCAGATACAAGACAAGAATATTATAGCTTTTGAACAAGACAACTAACTAAACAAACAAACAAACAAACATGCAGAGAGTGGAAAAAGCGATTCAATAGATACGACTTCTTTGGAGCGCGTCGTTGTTAGGAACAGATTTTTTTTTTTTTTTTGTTACTTACACTTGTTAAATGAATTAAGATCAATACCAGCTACAAGTAAATAAATGTATGTTTGTTCATAAAAACTAACTACACGAGCATTGGCCACGGTCTGTACTATTCATATGAAAAGGAGAGAATCTTTAAAGAATTTTACCGCAGGTGATTCTTATTGCTTGAGGAAAAATTTTTTATTCTTGTTTATTGTTTTTCAGTAGAGGGTGATTTTTTTGTAGCAAGTTTTTAGCTCAGCTGTAACTGTTAAACATGTTCAGTTTGGTCTATAGTTTAAACATAAATCCACTTACAAACGAAGAACGAACAATATGGGTGCTGTTGGCTGAAGTAGTAGAACACGAGACTATGAAACGGAGGGTCCTGAGTTCAATCCCACCCTGAGTCATGAAATATTGTGTTGAACTCTTCTGATCAGCATTAATGCATGGTTGTGTTTGTTTCAATGATGAAGGCCTGGTCACGGGTCACTGAACATAATTGGCAGCGACTGACACCATATAATGATGACTAAAAAACAGAGTAACAGCAGCATCCTCCTTCGTTGGTACTGTAGCAAAAATTAGCCGTCAAAGTAAAAAGGTTGAAATAGCTATTTCAAAAAAATCTCTATCTTCTCATCTTTCTTCATCTGTTCCCTCAATACTATCCCCTCCTTTCTAGTTCCGGCGCAATGCACTGCATATGCAGGGGCCATCCCCTGGGTGCTGGTCCAAGAAAAAAATAAATGCTGGCAGATTATTGGCGAAGCTCATTTCTGGTTGAATGGATATGTGAACAAGCAAAGTTGGAGCACTTGGTGTGAAGAGCAGCCACATGCATTCCAAATACTGCCGATGCAGTTCGAGAAATGCACTGCTTGGAGTCGATTGTGAACCGGTGGCAAAACTTTTCAAAGACAATTAAGACAAAAATGTGCGATGAATACAATGATTTTTTTTCTTTTGTTCTTTTTGCCTAAATGGAAGATCTGGACCTGGCTGATATTCAGTTTCAATAAGACGGGAGACAACGGCCCAATTGAGAGGCAAGTTCTTTGAAGAGTTTATTCAACGCTTAAGGCCGATCAATTGACCACCCTTGTGATCAATTTGGCGATCGTGGGATTTAACGCCTCTATAAAATTTTTTGGGGGGCTATTGTAGAACTCATGTGCTCCCTAGTTCATGTGCTGGAGTCCAATATTGAAGAGTTTATTCGTGAGACAGCGCTCGATATGTTGGAAAGAGTATGCCAAAATTGGACCCAGCATATGAACCATTTGAGATGTAGCCGCGGTCAACATTGAATTTTGTAGATCGTTGTATCGATTCAAAGGAATATTTTACATATTGTCAATAACTTTTTGAGCTTTATTTTTGTAATTTATTGTATTGCATATTAAGCTCGTGGTCATTTTATAAAATTATTTCAGTTTTCTTTTATTATTCCATATTTCGTCAACAATTTCTTAACATCATCCAGGAATAAGTGATAGGAATATTAATAAATTGTTGAAGAAATATTGAATAGTAAAATAAAACTGAAATAATTTTATATAAAAAACGACCTGGAGCTTAATAAATAACGCAATAAATTATTTCCCACATTTTACAAAATTTAGTTTTTTTGTTTATCTAATGAAATCCTTAAGCTCTTAAAAAATCACCTTTTATTTTGCAAATAAAAATCTAATAATAATATATAACACTTGTAATAGTACAAACAAACAAACAGACAACATTCTTGCAAAATCCATAGCTGTACAATAAATATTCTTTCGCAAGACTAACGAGGGCGGTCTTACAATTAAGGTTGTAAAAATAGTGCAATAGAGCGCATAGATAAAAATTGCCTCTGTTTTAAGCATTCTGTATACAGACTTTTGCAGATTTCAGTGATAAGTATTGACTACTGCCACCTTCAAACGTGGAAACAACTGACCAAAGAAGGCTATTCCATTAAAATCCGTTGTATGAAGGTTTTAAAAAATATTCTAAATATTCTGCTCTAAATACGAAATTTTGCATATAAGAAAATTTTTTAAAATAATAAGTAATTTACAAATTCGAATACTTAAACTTAAGCCTGATTCATAATATGCAACTTAGCTGATATATACAGGGTTCACCAAATAACTTTTTTTTCTGAAAATGCTATAAAAAATAAACTACTGAATATTTTCTAAAATTTCTTTTTTTATTTGTAAGTACAATCGTTCCGGTTAATAATAAAAAATAATTTCATTCAAATGGCTGCCTCGGCTGGCCATGCAGGAGCCTACACGATCGGTCCAATTTTTAAGCACATTATCGATTGTGTGCAGCTGTATTTCACCAATGGCTTCACGAATATTGTCCTTTAAGCGTCAATTGTCTCTGGCTTGTCGGCGTAACACTTATCTTTAACGGCACCCCACAAATCATAGTTCATCGGTGTCAAATCGCAGCTCTGAGGTGGCCAAACGACATCAGCTCTGCGGCTGATAATGCAATCTTCAAAAACAGGATGCAAAACATCTAGTGTAGCTTCGGCTGTATGGCCCGTACCGCCGTCCTTTGAAACCAAATGTTGCCAATATCTTCCTCTTCAATTTTTGTGAACAAAAATTCGTTCAACATGGCCTTATAACGATCGCCATGGACTGTAACGGGCACTCCTTGCTCATTTTCGAAGAAAAATGGCCCAATTATGCCTCTGAACCAAAATCCGCACCAAACAGTGACTCGTTTTGGGTGCGTCGGCTTTTCAATGTATGTGTGCGGGTTTTCTGTGCCCCAAATGCGACAATTTTGCTTGTTTACATACACGTCAAGATCAAAATGAGTCATCTGAAAAGATGATTTTTTTTGCAAAATCGGCATCTTCTGTAAGTCGATCGCAGGCCGGCCGACTTAGCGAAGCGAAAACGCATTGGATGGTCAACCATATTCGTTCAGCGGAGGGATAAAACTAATTATCTGTCAAATCAGACATGAGCTAAGTGTTACCATTAACAAAATAAGCACTAGTTGAAAAAAAAAACGTTAGATGGCGGACCCTTTAGTTTGCATAACAGGAATGCGCATTCATGATTGTATAGAATTATTTTACAATTGAATTGCGAAATATTTAGATGAAAATGTAAAATGAGTTGGAGTTCAAAGCAAAAAAATTTGGCTTAAATATGTATAATGAACAAGAAAGAAAAAAAAATCAGAAAACCTAAAGAATATAGTCAAATGACAACAGGAACTTTGACGGTTTGACACAATTCTCGTATGGAATTTCCTAATAGAATTTTTAGGAATAAAAATTGTTTTCATATTCAACAAAGCCACCTAATAAATGGTGACCAACAACATACACATGAGTACTGATGATGGAAGTGTAGTGGTTTTCGAAAACCGCTATTCAGCTCTGCTGTGTAAGTTGAATAATTAAAAAGAAATTGAATTTAAAACAAATTTGTTGGGTGCACAACAGGCCTACGAAGCTTAAGTGTAATCCTGAACGGATTGGGACAGCTCTTGCTTATGCCCCTCTCTTCAACCTAACCTAAAACAAATTTTCGAACAAACAATATTAATTAAATTTAATTAAACTTCAGTTAAATTAGATTACTTAAGAAACACGTAACAAGTTCAGTAAACTTTACAAGTCAAAAGCAATTCTAACGTAGAGATATTTGGCGATCACTGCTTTAATACAAATTAAGGCCCCATTAGTCTTTATTTTAAAGACTGAAAAAGCTATCAGTCATAAAGATCTTACTGTCACCATGAACAAATATCGTTTGAACAAATAAAGCAGCACATTAAAAAAAATTCCTAAAAATGTATTTCGAATATCTTTGTGCTAAAACATGTTTGCTGGGTTATACACATATTAAATATCTATCTAACAAAAATTATGTTTTCTGTATTGTTCCAAGATCGAAAGCCAACTGCTTAATTATATGTGCAGTAATCGATAATTGTAATGTGTGTTAGTCTTTGTCTCTGTGCACTCTCTACATCTTTCTCTCTCTCTCTCTCTCTGTTACCTTCGGCTTACAGTTTAAAGAACACAATGGCACTGGCAACGGCTGAAAGAAGCGTGATTACCAAAAGTATTTCAAATATATAGCTGTTGCTCATTCGTATGTACGACAAGACATTCCACACATGTTGCTTTGTTTGTGCCAGTTCCTCTTGCATTCTTTTGCCTTTTTCTTCTGGAGCCTCCATAACAATAATAGTAATTTAACCCTACTTTATGACTTAATTATAAAACTATGATGATCATAGATTAAATTTGTATGATATAGTGTTTGTTTTGTAAGAAAAACATGAAGACTAATTTGGCAAATGAAATTATAGTTTTCTGATATATCACGACAGTGAACATGGACATTATTTTTATTATACAGCGCAGCGCATTCTCTAATTCTAGGAATTTAATAAAAAAAAATATATAAACAACAAATAATTTGTTGTAACCGATTGCAATAAAAATTTAGTTTAAAAAACTTTCTGGGCGTTATGATTTAAACAATTCAAAGTTATTGTTATCTTCCGCCATCCGTAGGCGTCCTTCTAAAACTTTATAGTTCACTAGACATCCTGCAACCACAAACCGAAAAGAGTACATAGATTTCAGAAAATTTCTTACGTCCAACTTGGGTCAATAATAGATTTACTACATATAATTTCTATATATAATTTTTGGATAATGGTTCCATAAAATCCTAACTGAATCAGTTCTTAGATTTAAAAATTCCTATCGAATGCCGCAAACTTCTTTGAAAATTATTGATTGGAATGAAATACGTTTCTTGATAATTTTGTATATTAACACCAAACCTATTTATGTCTTTTATTTTTTTTATTAAAAGCAATTTTTTTTTTTATTAAAAACAAAATTTTTTTTTATTAAAAACAAAATTTTTTTTTATTAAAAACAAAAAATTTTTTTTATTAAAAAACAAATTTTTTTTATTAAAAACAAAAATTTTTTTTATTAAAAACAAAATTTTTTTTTTATTAAAAACAAAATTTTTTTTTATTAAAAAAATTTTTTTTTTGTTAATGTTATTAGGGCAAAGATAAGATCACACTATCGGCGCAATGTACCCGATTTTCGTCGGCTCACTGCAATAAAGTTATAAGTAATAAGTTATATTTGCCTTATTCGTCAACTAATTGAAATTGAAGCAAATAATTGCATCACACTGCATTAGACTTGTGTCCAACTACTTCATTCGCTCAGTTTTGACTAGAACCTCTGATCAAGCCTATGTAATTTAAATGGGTTTGAGCAGAGGTTCTTGTCAAAACTGAGCGAATGAGCTGGTTGGACACAAGTCTACACTGCATGGGTAATGAAGCCATTTAGACTTATTCCAGAATTAATTGAGAAATAATGCAATTTTGGTTTAGTACTTATGACTTTATTGCAGTGAGCCGACGAAAATCGGTACATTGTGCCGATAGTGTGATCTTAGCTTAAGACATATTATTCGAAGCGAAGAAGGAAAATTAGCAGCCATTAATTTTCTATTAACACAACAGAGCAGTAAATGAATGTTTTCGGCAGCCACTACAATCCAATCGCCAGTACCTTATTGGCTGGCATAGTTTAATGTGACAAACGTTTTATTTATAAACATTATCCATGAGAACTATATCAATATTAAAGTAGGGCTACCACAAATTATATTTCTGTGTTAAAGCATTCAATTATTTTCATTACGTCACATTTAATGAAACTTTGCTCAGTTATAAAGAGTGTTTTTTTTTATAGAGAGACACAAGTTTAAATCGTAATAAATGAAGGAAATATATTTTTAATATCCATGAAACGGGCTTTATTGAAAAGAAAATGTTATGAAATTAATGTTTAAATATGATTTCTGTCATGTGGCCGCCTTGGCTGGCACATAGAAGGCGTAATCTGGAACAGCAATTTTCAGCAACTTAAAAATATCTTCCTTAAAGTGAAAGGACACAACCCCTGCTGCTGAGAACGGCGACGAATTGATTGATTAGAATCATCTTCAGTACAGAGGCTACAGCATTCTCACAGCGCACTGTTCGACGTCTCACGGGATGCAGTAACAGTAAATGTGGCCATAAAATGGAAGAAGTGCGCGTTGAGTTTAACGAATAGAACAATTAGTTTGGTTCAAAATTTCAACAAAAACAATTTTTTATACTTTAGTATATGTGAACAATTTAGTTATTTTTAAAGTTATTACCATTAATACAAATTAAATATCTGAAAGGACTTTAAAAAATATTGTTTTTATAAAATCATTCTAAAAGTTCTAGTCAGATCGATTATGACATCATCTTTGGAAAATTCTCCTGTGAGTCCTGGGAATGTAATTTAGACCTCTTAAAAGTTTCAAGATATCTTTTTTTTCCACGAATAAAATTTTAGCGATACTAATGCCGAAAACCTTCAGTGAGTTTTGTGAAACAAAGCCACGCCTCAGATGTGGCCGAAAGCTACAAAATGAAAGTTTCATACAGATGACAGATCACTTAAGAAGTTTTTGATTTGCAACAGAGAGGATACAGTTTTAAATATATATATATATATATATATATATATATATATATATATATATATATATATATATATATATATATATATATATATATATATTGTTTAAATTATGTATGAATTTTTATTAGTCGAACTTTCTTATGTAAATTGTTAATTTTTTCAACGGGCTTAAGTTCGAATCTGCATGACTGCAAATGATTTTTTATTATTTTATTAATAAATGAATTCGTTCAAATTCTATTTATTATTTTATATTAAGAATATTTTCAATAATCATCACCGTTGGAAAAAATTAACAATATATATATATTTTTTTTAAGTTTTAGTTTAATTTATTTCACTGTATATCGAATTAAAATAAAACATAACAATAGATCAGTAAATAGTGAAAATTTCTATCACGTGCTCAAAATATTCTTAGCATTTTATCAAACATAAAAATTAAAATAAGTATAAGTATATAAACAATTTGACGGCTGCACTCCTACTGAATCAAAATTCATTTAATTCAAAACTGAAAAAATGTTTTATAAAACAAAACTTTTTTAATACCCGTTCACAATATGAAAGCCTGCTTCCAGAAATGATCAAGTGGAGTGCACTTCATCACTCAAAATTTCTGAAAGAGAAATTTCATAGTGTAATCGGAGGAATCACCCATGATGATCAATTGTAAAGTTTTTATGGCCCGCTTGCATGTTTAAAATATTAAAAAAAAACAGCAACAACATCAACAACAATACATTTAAAGTTGCACAATTCTCTTCTCTGGCCGCTTAATTAATATTCCTGGAAAGTATAAAATTAAACAATCATCGTTTTTAAACTTCATCATATTTACACAGTCTAAAGTTTTACGGCATCCTGTCTACTACACACACCGCTTAGCATCATGCAACTTAAAACCGTGTAGCAAATTGAATTTGATGCTGCACGAATGTGCTGCAACAAAAATTTGTATACAAAACTAAATGACACAGAGCGTCAAGTGTAACACTTTCAAAAATGCATTAAATAAAAAAACATAAAAGCAAAACCACCGAAACAACGACTTCCTGCGGCAGCTGGAAACCGAGATGTAGAAAGGACTTAAAATCTGGGAAATAAACAAAATAAATTTGCTTAAGCTCGGTGTTCCAGCAAGAATTATAAAGCAGCAGAAAAATAAAAATAAAATATATTCATATTGTAGTTGAATAGTAAGCAAATAGTTAAGGAAATGAAAAAGAAATATGTATAAAAACGCAAACGACCTGGCGGCAAGCACTTGGCTTAATTGAGTTGTTGCAAAAGAAGGCGAACAACAACAACAACAAAAAGTTTATTATTCTGAAGCTATCGAAAGATTAAGATGTCAGCCAATAATACAAAACCCGTATGGCTGCTAAAAAGTGAATGGCTGCTGCTGCTTGCCGATCACTTCATTTTCTGATCTTTTCTTTGCCATTTCCATTTTTGTTTTATTTTGTTTCATTTATTTAGTCGTTCTCTTAAAATTTTTGTTAATTTTAACAACTGCCACTGATGAAGCTGCAACTGCTTCTTGTGGCAGTTTTTCGAATTTTATGTGGTAGTAAATGATGACTTGTTAGCATGAGGGTAATTTTTAAGATTTCACGTGCTTAGGCCAGAAAGAAAATCTAGCTAAAAGCAACTGCAACAAACAAGCAAACAAAAAACTAAATAACAATTAACTGCCCTTCGCTTGAAATTACTTCCAGCATTGGAGTAGTGCTGGCTTATTTTCACTTGATTTCAGTTAATTCTGACTGGCTGTTCGATTTTGAACTTAATTTTTATGATCGCATGTGTAAAAGTCATTTCGAGCCATGCACAAGGGCAATAGAAATAAATGCCTGTATATTTAGTTCAACTGTTACACTGAGCTTTTCTGCATTCTGCCATTTAAAAGATTAAAGAAAAAATAATGTTGTCATCATTACTGAAAGCATTTGTCTGTAGCTCTAACATCTATTGCGAAGCATAGAAAAATATTGCACATAAGGAACTTTTAAGATTTTTGTTTAAAGAAATAAAAATTTATTTTATTTTTAATTTGTATGTTTTTTTTTTTGAATGCAAAATAACTTCATGGTTTGGTTTCTTGCGATCATTAACCCAAACCCATAAACCTATAAACCATTTACATAAAAATTACACACGAAGAAAAGTTCAAAACGACGGTGGGAAAAATATTTTACTCTCGAAATTGTATGCGTGATTGTTAATTTGTATGTTTTGTTCCAAGTGAATGTTCAAGAGAGCAAGAAAGAAATCAAATCAATTCAGCAGAATTCTATTAACGAAGTAACCCTCCCATCAATCGAGTGTTAAAAGCAAAACTCTTTTCATACTCGTACCAAATGAAATGTTCAAATTGGGTGTTGCCTTTTGTGTACATAAAACACGTAGAAATTCCTCATAAAAATCTAGGGTAAATATACATAAAATGATTGTGTTTCGCATTCTAGACGTTAAATATTTAAAAGAAATATAAAAAGAAAATAGAATTTGTTTAAATAAGAACTGTGGTGACCAACAAAATACGCTTGAGTACTGATGATGAAAGTGTAGCGGTTTTCGAAAACAGCTATTCTGATCTACTGTGTAAGTTGAATAATTAAAAACTGATGTTGACTTTTCTTTGTGTCTTGGACTATTTATTTCTGAATTTAAAATAAATATTCGAGCAATTATTCCAGAAATCTTAATTGAATTTAATATAAAATATTTTATTATATTAAAATATTTCTTGCACAGAAGAAATTAGTTTAACATGTTTTTGAAAAAAAATATAATAATTATTCAGTTCCATAGTTTATTTGATTCAATGTAAATTTTACTGTTGTGTTCATCGCACTAGAAGAGTTTTCTTTTTTTAAATAAAGGGTCCGCCATCTAACGTTTTTTTTCAAGTAGTGCTTATTTCGTGAATGGTAACACTTAGCTCATGTCTGATTTGACAGATAACACTATACAACAAATGAAGACCTTTTGAAAAGTGCAAGGTCGTGACTATATAGGTTCGATTCTACTATCAAATTGTAGGAAACCTCTATACTCAGTTTGGTCAATTTGGTGACCGTTTTGTTTTTATGGGCCTCCAAAGTTTCCCAATATTAGCACCATGCCCAAAAAAAGGTGTCATCAGTTTTTGCCAAATAGCTAGTCAGTACTTAAAAATATCGCTTAACTATGTTCAGCAAAAATGTAGCCAAGGGTGTACTGAATATTTCTTGATTAAATTTTGTGGCAAAAATATATTTTATCCCAAAATTATTTTTTAAAAAAAGTAGACAAAAATTTTTTTTTTACAATTTTTTGATCATAACTTTTAGGAAATCCTGATTTTTCATACACTATATTCGGCAAAATTGTAGCCAAGGTAAAGCCGAACAACTTTTGTGAACATACCAATATAATCTGAACGTGTCTAGATACCCAAAATGGCTCATAAAGACTGCCCTGTGGGTACATATTTTAATTTTTAATTCAAAATCTTATAATAAAACTACTTTGTGATTTTCAATTATGGCCAGACTATATGTGTATTGTATATCCCGCACGCATACATTGAAAAGCCGACGCACCCAAAACGAGTCACTGTTTGGTGCGGATTTTGGTCCAAAGGCATAATTGGGCCATTTTTCTTCGAACATGAGCAAGGAGTGGCCGTTACAGCCAATGGCGATCGTTATCGGGCCATGCAGCCATTTGAATGAAATTATTTTCCATTATTAACCGGAAGGATTGTACTTTCAAATTAAAAAAGAAATTTGAGAAAATATTCAGTAGTTTTTTTTTATAACATTTTCAAAAAAAAAGTTATTTGGCGGACCCTATATAAAATATTATACATATTAAAATATTTTTTGCACAGAAGAAATTAGTTTAACATGTTTTTGAAAAAAAAAAATATAATAATTATTCAGTTCCATTAGATTCAATGAAAATTTCACTGTTGTATTCATCAAAGAGATTGTGCACTAGAAGAGTTGTTTTAAAATAAATGTTGTATAAAATTTAAGTAGACTTTAAGTAGACATAATTTTTTATAATTTTTACGTTATCCTGTTCCCATTGTGCACATTATGGCTACTCATAAAGAATAATGGGACAAATATGTGTGACTAAGCGTCAGTTCAGTAAAACGTATTAAGAAAGTTAATAGTCTGAGACTCTGTACTCATTAACACATTTCAAGTTATTATCGTAAACACTATTGACACACTGAATGCAGAAAAGCTGAACAAACGACATGCAAAATGCTATTCAAACAACATCGATATGCAAGTGTTTTCTTATGAATATCAACTCTAAATGTAAAATTCAAAGAAGAAAAGAAAAATTATGCCTAGAATTTTTATGGTTAGTAAAAATAATTGTGGAGCAAGAAAAAAATTTTATATTTTGCCATGGCAAATGAAAAAGAAATATTTTTCTAAAAATAATAATATAACACGATCTCTAAGACATTTAAGAAAATAGTTTTAAAAAGAAGTTTTAAGGTTTTAAAATACAAGTCTGCAGGTTTTTGCTTCTTCAAATTTCTGTGGGGCAGTCAGCAAGGACATGGCCTAAAGTGATAGTCATGGTTAATATTATTCCTACATATAATACTCGTATTGCTTTCACAGCAATAGTGTTATTCAGGAATTGAAATAAATGATATTTTATTTGAAGATTATATTTCTTTATCAAATATTTAGATAACGGTATATGTGTGTATGTACGTAAATGCATCCATTGGATTTTAAAACTGCAATTGTTGTGCAACAAATCCCTTTGCCATTTCTTTGTTATTTATTTATTTATTTTTTTTATTGTGCAACAAATAGTTTTATAAACAACCACATTTGCTTATTCTAATTGTTGTTACTCAACTTTCGTTTCTAGGAAAAGTGATCCCATGCTGAGTTCTTAGTTTTCATTTCATGTTATTTTTCTTTTCTTTTTTCCTGTGCTTCCACCACTAACCAGCCTTTAATGATATTCGAGGATGTGGTAAAGATGCATTTTTTATTTTAACACTCATTACAGCTCACTTTCAACAATTTGCTTGTGATGTACAAAATTTAAAAAGAGCTTAAGGCTAAAATAGAAAATAATATGGGCACAAACAATACACAATCTAACAAGAATTACAGAGGGGAAGGTGCGCTAAGCTTTAGAGCTACAAATAAATGTTGTGAAATAACACTAAACTATTATATATTAAATAGTGAAGCTAGATTTGCAAAAGCCGTGCTATAAAATTCCTTAGTTGGAGCCCTAATCGGGCCAGCCGATTAAATTTGAACCACCGGTTATTTCGTATCTGGTATTACTTGTGACACTCTATTCTGTCTATCATTTCCACTGAACGAAATAATAAATCGATTTATGCTTCAGCAACGTTGGGTTTAATTTGGAAATTTATTTCCAAAACAAAGACAATTGGTCGGAAGTCGATTTGTCCATTTTGCCAGAAAAATCATCTCTACGGATGAAATCATCTTTCATCTTCAAGGTTACGTTAATAAGCCAAATTGTCGTATTTGGGGTTTAGAAAACCCAAACGTGCCCTTACAGAAGCCAATGCACCCATTATGAGTGTCTGTTTGATTGTCTCTCTGCTTGTGGAGCGGAGACATCATGGGCCCATAATTCTTTGAAAATGAGGACGACGCAACCATTACAGTCCATGGAGACAGACACCTATCGCACCACGGTAACCGATTTTTTTTTGCCCGCTCTTCATGGTCTTGATGTGAACGATGTTAGGTTTCAACAAGGATGCAACTTGCCACACATGTCATGTGACAATCAATTTATAGCTTCATATGTTTTATGGCCTTTTAATTAGCCGAAATGGTGCCGTTAAAGACAAACCAGAGACAATTGAGCATTTGAAGGCCAACATTAATGATGCCGTTGCCTAGATACCAACCCATAAACTCGAAAAAGTGCCAGAAAGTTGATACGATTGAATGGGACGCCATGAATGGAAAAATATTCCATCTCTAACCAGAAAAATTATACTTTAGAAAAAAAAAATTATATGACAAAATTTCAAACCGTTTTTGTTCCAGTGCATTTTTAAATTTTAAATATCCCACCCTTTATATTCACTGACAAATTTGCTATTAACACTTTGTGATCACGACTTGAAACCTAATGAATATGAGTAGAAAATGAAAATCTGCAATCTAATTTTTTCAGGGTCACAAATTAATTGGAGTGTTGGCCACTTTTGTTTTTAATGGTTAAAGATATAAATTTCGCTGGCATAAGAACTTTTCTGTACTTATGAAAATATCTAAAATTTACCCTGGAGACCTTCACTTTTTATTATGCAACATGTTTGCACTAGCCAGTGGCGCCACAACGTATGACTCTTGTTTTGTTTTGTACACTTTTCTCTTTCCGTGTACCTCTCAAAGAATTATGCTTTTGAGACATTTATTTAAGCAACCAGACAGCCACTTGTAAGAAAAGCTTTACAGTGACTGTTAAAAAATAAAAGACGTCCCCCTCCACTTATAAAATTGATGTAAAGTTAAGATCAAAAATAATAGATAAAAGAAATCAAGACAACATTACAAACGATAAACGTTCATTTTAAAGACTTGTATTTATGTATAGTGTATTTCAGGTATGTGTTTTTTTAATAAAAATGTAATAGAGAAACTTTCTTTTGCATACGTTTTACAAAATACACATAAATAATTTTCTAAATATGCAATGCTGTCCTTTGCGCTTAATTAAAAATAAAAAAATTTTGGCTGAACAACAAATTATCGTTATACTGTGTTCATATCTGCGTTTCTAATTGAAACAATATTCAGTTAATTGACAATATCTTTTTGGTGTTCATACATACTAAATATTGCTAAGACAATTAGCATTTGACAAGTGAAAAAAAAAATTATTTGGGGGATTCACACTGTAGTCCTAAAGTCATAAGTCATAAAATAATAGCTCGAAATATATGACTAGTGTGAACAACCAGTCTTAACTAAGTATGCCATTTCAAACATCGATCAGCTGCTGCCTTGATATGAGCTGAATACATTTCTTTTTGAGGCGGCATATGGAACAACGTTCAGTGGCTGCCAGCTACGTAAGTTAAACGAGAACAATTTTTCACTTGTAAATATTTAGTATTTGCGATCTAGTTTTCTTTTAATTTTTTATGTTATAAAAATGTGATTTAATGTACAAACATGAATAATTTTTTAGCCGCTTTTTAGTCGTGAATCATATAAAAGTAACGGCGGCAAACATATACTATCGCCGTCTCGCCTAATGATTTTCAGCCGTTCGACTCAGATCTCTAGGGCTATTTTATGACAAAACGAAAACATACCTGAAAGAGTGCTATTATTTTGCAGGACAACAGCAACTTTATTAAACTGGTCTAAAATATTATGACTTTATGACAATATGACTAAATAGCACACAGTGTGAAAACCCCAATAGTTAAAATTTTTCCTATGAAAATTTTGTTGTTTTTTATCATAAATATTCATATCAATATTCATGACTGAGCGGGGTTTTGAACTCAGGACCCTCCGCCTCATAGTCTCGTCTTCTACTACTTCAGACAACAGCACGTACGTTTGATTAGTCAAATTTCAATAAAGTGTGTTCAATAAGTACTGTTGTTGTAAAAGCTTGTTCAGTTAGTATTTTTCTTTTCACTGAACACAATTCTGACAGTGTTGCATTATAAATTTTACTCATTATTAAAACAATTATCTCTTAATTGCCAATAAATTAATTGTAATTTTTATATAAAAATTTAGTCTTAATAATGGCCTTAATTGTTATAATTTGAATATTGCTGCATATATGAACACCATATTAAGGTGTTTCATCATGTTCTATTGTTTTGTAATTTCAAAAATATTCATCTCAAAGCAAAGTCAATAATAAATACTTCTTAAATATCAAATAGTGCAAAATTTATCTGAAACAAATTGAATAAAACTACGTAAAATGTTTATAATCTATCGATGGCCAGTACAAATGATGGGTAATAAACTTTGACTCTAATAGTTGAAATAGTGCTGACCAGGTGATGGATACTCAACGTTATATTTTCTCTTCGAGACTGTAGATTTTATCAGTTACTGGAATTTTAATATTGACAATATTTTTATTCAAAATGGGATTTAAAAAAAAAAAACATATGCTGTTGGCTGAAGTAGTAGAACACGAGACTATGAAGCGGAGGGACCTGAGTTCGAGCCCGCGCTGAGTCATTATATATTGTGTTGAATAATTCTGATCAGCATTAGGGCATGGTTGTGTTAGTCGTTGCCAGCCTGTTTCAATGATGAAGGCATAGTCACTGGTCACTGAACATAATTGGCAGCGACCGACACTATCATGTACAAAAAAGCAGAGTAACAGCACCCACCTTCGTCGGCCCTGTAGCAAAAATTAGCCGGCGAAGTAAAAAGGTTGAAATAGCTAAAAAAAAAAAACTGTCTATCTTCTCATCTTTCCTAATCTGTCCCCTAAATACTATCCGCTCGTGTTCAGTTCCGTCGCAATGCATTGCATATATAGGTGGTCATCCCCTGAGTGCTGGTCCTAGATAAAAAAAAAATATATTTAAAATTCGACAGAACTTTTGTGCTTCAGTTGCTTCTACTACACAATCATTATTACCACGTAGTGATACAAATTAATGTTTTTATTTGTCATTTTCAATTCTATCTGATCTTCACTAATAAATTTGTTATAATTTTTATGGCTAATGAAATGTTATGTAGTTAAAGTCTGTTACAGCGACAGTTAAGTAGATTGACAGACGAGACAGCATAGAAAGCCAGACAGACAGACAGACGTACACACCCATTTGGTATACCTCTATCAGCTAAATATTTTCAGGCCATAACAACAACTTGTCTAATTAAAAGAAAAGTAATAAACGAAAGGAATTACAAGCAACAATGATTGCCAAACTCCCCAGAGATTACAACAAGTGTAAATATAAGTACGAACAACTACACCACAAAACACACGTTGCAACAAGATTCTTTTATGGTTGATGGATGACAGTTTTGCTAGTGTCTTTTTTGTTCTTCAAACTCCCCAACAAGTCTGTCTTTTCGCAACTAAGTAAATATTTATAAGGCACAGAAGCAAATCAAATGAGTGGGAAATGTAAAAGGTAGTGGTGCCACAAGTAACCTCCATATAAAAGTTGTTTAATATTAAATATTATATAATATTTTTTGCTAAACGAAACACATGTGATGGGGTACATAAAACTTTAACTTATGATGATCATGTTAAAATTGAAAAACAAATATATAACGACGATCACAGAGAGAGACTTGCCTTAAAAATAGTTCTATTTAAGGGGGGGAGAAAAAAAGGAAGGATTTTCCTTTATGGCCAACAGCGGTATTAGTTCTGTTGTTTTGACTAAATGAAGCAGAAATGCTGGACAAAAAAATATACCCTTAATTGGAGTGTTAGTGGTCGGGTTTGTTGAAACTTGTATAAAATCATAATTGACAGAGAGAAATATATGTTAACATGTTATTGAATGACAACATTCTTTTTTACAGCTAAAATGAATTAAGGGGAGCAACTGTTTTAAAGTTTTGCACAGCCACATGCAGGCGGTGAAGCCAACAAGTTTTTGCATAACATAAAATTTTTTTTAGCTAATAGTAGTTTTAAAGATCAATACATATTACATATAGATTGAAAGTTAGTAGCCTCATCAAAATACATCCTGACAGCAGAAGTATCCAATTGCTTTAAATTTGAAAACAAAAAAAAATTTTTCTTTCTTTTGCAACACTGAGGTTATTATGAGCCCTACTCTTACGACTCATTGTGTTGGAACTATAAACTGACGGGATACATCGAAAAAGACCACAACTTGTTGTAGCCAGGTTATGCTGTACTTCGTCGCTAAAATTGCTCGCTTAGTATAGGGTGTTTTTTTTTAACGAGTGTCACAAATTTAAATCATAATAAAACAAGGATATACATATATTTTTAATATCAATGAAATGGGCTTTAAAGGAAAGGAAATTTATGTGTAATTTGATTTAGTCGACCTTAGAAATTTATTATTTTCATGTATTTTTCAGGCTCAAGGTCATAACAGAAATCATATTTAAACATTAATTTCATAAAATTTTTTTTCCTTATTTTCATGTATTTTTCAGGCTCAAGGTCATAACAATTTTAAATAAAACTCTTTTTTGTTTTATTAAGTTGTCGTTTTTATTTTTAGCTTTCAATATTTCGAGCACCATCGGTGCCCTTCTTCAGGAAAATTTTTTTCTTCGGTATTCAAAGCCTTACTTAAATAAAAACAACAACTTAATAAGACAAAAAAGAGTTTTATTTAAAATTGTTATGACCTTGAGCCTGAAAAATACATGAAAATAAGGAAAGAAAATTTTATGAAATTAATGCTTAAATATGATTTCTGCCACGTGGCCACCACGGCTGACGCGTAGAAGGCAGAATCTGGAACACCAATTTTCAACAACAACAAAATCTTTCATAAAGTGGAAGGACACAACCGCCCGCAGTTGCTGAGAACGGCGACAAATTGATTGATTAGGATCATCTTCAATGCTTTCCTGTACAGATTCTTCAATGCGCACTGTTGGGCGTCTCACGCGGGATCCACATGATCAGTAACAGTAAATGTGGTTTGAAAACGATCTATTGTTCTTCGAAGTAGCCGCTCAGAAGGACGATTGTGAATGCCATAAAATGTAAGAAGTGCACGATGAGTTTGACGAATACAACAATTATTTTGAGTAAAAATTTCAACAATTTGCACGCGTTGCTCTGGTGTTGTGACACTCTAATAAAAAAAACACGCTTTACATGATAGTGTTCAGCGCCAAGATCAGAAAAATTCGATAGCGTATTTGTGATTGATTGCGGACACGGGATCTTTGGCTTTAAGGTCTACTCACTGCTACTTTGGGTATTAGTGTTTATATCAGGCCACGTAATTGGCTCACAGAAAATTTATTACTGAGTTCTTAATGTTACATTTACAGCAGTGTGATACGCACGTTATACAGCAATTGAGGACGAGGAGATCACACACTTTCATTTAGTGACTAAATTTTAGCCGTCCATTAGCAAGCGATGAATGAAGTTGTGCACGCATGTATGACTTTCTTTATTGTTTCGCACACTTTGCGAAATTAAAGTTCAAATTAAATAAATTTGTACAGCAAATAAAAAATTATGGATGTTGAGAAATATTTCATGATTAAAAATGTTGATTGCACTATGCAATACATATGATGCAATTAATTAAAAAAAAATGATTAAAAGTTTAGTTGCTTGAATCAGAAAGTAAAAGGGAGGAGAAGGAAAATATCAAGCCTTTGATAAGAATTTTATATGGAATTTATACACCCCATAAAATGGACTCCCAGTTTTTATAGACTCCAAAAAACAATTGGAGGATATATTCACTTTGTCATTCCGTGTGTAATGCAGTGAAATGTTCCTCTAAGATCTCATAAAGTATATATTGGGTGTTTTTTATTGAGGTATAGAACTTTAAGTTGGCATCACTTTTTAACTGGCGGCCATTTTGTCAGCTGTCAAGTGATTAATATTTAGTTTGGTTTGCCATTTCATCATGAACAGGTTGACAAAAGAACAACGCTTGCAAATCGTGCAAATTTATTTCGAAAGTAATGGTTCAGTTCGCGAAGTTTACCGCAAGCTCCGTCCATTTTATGGTCGACATAATCGTCCATCAGAGCA
This sequence comes from Linnaemya tessellans, assembly GCA_951800035.1. Taxonomy (NCBI): domain Eukaryota; kingdom Metazoa; phylum Arthropoda; class Insecta; order Diptera; family Tachinidae; genus Linnaemya; species Linnaemya tessellans. Next base: position 147,879,587 of record OX637532.1, read on the forward strand.
ATTAATTCGGTTAACCATGGATCGTTTTCGCACTACGTTTACTCTATGTGATAATAAAGCATCCGCAGAGACGTCGAACAGTGCGCACCGAAGAAACAATTGCCGCTGTAGAGCAAAGTGTTGAAGAGGACCCGAATGAATCGATTCGCCACCGTGCACAGCAATTGGCACTTTATGGAAGATTTTGAGCAAATGAATGTGGATGAGTTGTGGTTCCAACAAGACGGCGCTACATGCCACACAGCGCACGTCACAATCGATTTATTGAAGGAAACATTCGATGAGCGCATAATTTCGCGGAATGGACCTGTCAATTGGCCACCAAGATCGTGTGATTTGACACCATTGGATTATTTTCTTTGGGGATATGTGAAGTCGCTCGTCTACGCCAACAAACCAGAAACGTTAGGGGACTTGGAAGCCAACATTCGTGGCGCTATTGCCAACATACGGCCCCATATGCTCGAAAAAGTGGTTGAAAATTGGACCTGTAGAATTGGCTTTATTCGAGCCAGCCGCGGCGGCCACATGCCCGAAATCATATTTAAACATTAATGGCATAAAATTATCCTTCCAATAAAGCCAAATTGATGGACATTAAAACGATTTTCTTGTGTTTTATTTCAATTCGAAGTTCTATACCTTTAAAAAAAACACTCTGTATATTCTTGATCAGTAATGAAATCTAAGACAATCTAGCCACGTCTGTGGAAAACTCGACATAGTTTATTTTTGGACGCCGTCCCCTTTAGTGGAAATTTACATATTATATGGAAAAATAGTGTATATATTTAACAAATTGTATTCCTTAAGCCGACATTTCTTAAAAATTACATTTTTAAGCTTTTACTACGAAGTTGAGATGTTCTCTGATCTTCCCCTTCCCTACCCTTTTACCTTCTAAATGGCTCTACAAAAAATTATTTTTTACGACAAAAGAGATATATTTCCCCCAATGCTCTTCACGGAGTGACGCTATATAAAGTTTCAAAATTGGGCACAGAATGTCTTAAAGGAACTGGGACCCAGCAGGTTAAGAATTTTGAACTTGTCTCAGTCCCTTTTTTTTTTATCTAGGACCAGCACTCAGGGGATGACCCCTACATATCCAATGCATTTGCACGTTGATATAAAATATTAATACGTAAGTTTTTATGCTGTCGGAAAGATGTCTCAGCCATGCTCCTCTCAACACATTGGAAAGCAACGTATTAAAAGAATTTTTTTTCTTGTTTACTTAAGCCAAGTACCATAAAAATTTAAATTTTAATAATAATAAAAATAGAGTTTTTATTTGCTAAATATTTGGTGGGTACTTAAGATGCGAGCCGGCCCAATATAACATTCTTAATTTATTATTTTTTTTTATTTACAACAAACAGAAAATTTTATAAATTGTTTTTACTTTAAATGTAAGAAGAACTCTTTTCGATATTGTGAAATCGATCGGAAATGCCAACCAACATTTTCTATCGAGTGTATGGAAATGCCAACAAACAACGAGGGAGAAGGAACATAAAATACAACTAATAAAAATATATAAATAATGGCTAAAATAAGTTTTTCTGATATTTTAGAAATTGAAAGTCGAGAAGTTTCGTTGCTAGATTTACATACGCTGCCACGTATATTTATTTGCATGCTTGAGCTAAATGCATGTTGCCACAAGCTGCCAATGTGCGTAGGTTTAAGAAAACTTTGCTGTTTCTCTTAATTTCGAAATATGTAGCACACATGCTTTCTATACGTGTGCCGCGTCTATCTACTTACAAAAGCAAATTTAAAACCGGAATGATAATGTCTAAAAACAACATTTATAATCATTAAAATTCTTGGCCAGAGAAAAATGTTTGACGACTACTTTCCGTTTGGGCTGGCAAGATAAATAAATTTGAATTTTTATTACGTGTGTTATTTAAACTAACTAGATTGATACTTTATTAACCTCGACCTTACCAAAAATACTTTAAGCAACTTGATATTATTATTACTATTATTTTTCTTCTTTGTGAAAATGCATAAGGCCTTAAACGGCCATGAGGTCCTCTAAATGGACGCCAAAAAAATATATAAAAAATTGTTAACAAACAAAGCAGCCACAGCCAGTGTTTTGTTCGCTGTCCAACACAATAAAAGAATACAGCAAACCAACAACGAAAATCTTTTGCCACAACGCCATAAAAACAAAAAATTTATATTTAAACAGTTTACAAGGTTTCAGGTATTCTGTATTTGCAATTGCACTTTGCATAATTTAAGCTACCAATTCAACAATACCAAATGAATGTTATTGCCTTCTTATAACAATAACAACAACGAGAAGTAACAAAACAAAACAAAACAACAAAAAATGTTAATGCCAATTCTAACTAGGTGGTATAATTCTATGCTTCTCCCTTTTGGCTCATCCTTATTTTCATATGGTTTCCGTTTTTGTTTTTTTTTTTGCTGTCTTGATGTTGCATTGCACCAAAAGGCAGAATTCACGGCTTGAACAGAGATGAACATTGGATCAGTGTTATGATCCAATGATTTTAGTGGGCATGGGCGTGAGTAGATGTAAGTCTACTACAAGATTACAGTGGCAAGAATGATGGTGATATTTTTATTCAAAAATATATTCTTTATTGCAGATATCCAAATGGAAGAATTTTATACATCATATAGAGATCATTCAGGATTCAAAAATCTTTGCTAAAATTTTCTCTCTTCAAAGGTTTATTGAAATGCCTTCGCGCTTATTTGTAATTGCTTAGGTTGGGTTAGGTTAGAAGGGCTGCCCGCAGTAAGCGAGAAAAACACTCGGAGGCCATAAAAGGCCCATTGTGATGCCCAGACAACTACACCCTATACAATCTTTTCAAAACGAAGTACTGGTTCCTGACAACCACCCACAAGTTCTCACAAAGCCCGCCAAGGCAGCTAGCGGTGCATCCCTGAGGCAGTCCAGATCTCGCAGGAAACGAGAGCCTAGATGTCTAAGCCTACGCTCCTGCAGGGCCGGACAGTCACAAAGAAAATACTGTACTGACTCTTCTTCTTTTTCATCGAAACAGATCCTGCAGCGACCATTATGGGGAACGCCCAAACGCTCTGACACGTGCCCAATAGCACAGTGCCTCGTCAAGACCCCTACCAGGAGTGTCAACGACCTTTTCCCAAAAGTTAGAAGCTGTCTACTCCTAACCCTGCTAAGCGAGGGCCATAGAGTTTTGGAGACCCTACAGGTGGTAATACTTGACCAGCTGCTTGTCACCTTCCTCTCTGCGCACTCCTCAATTTTGTACAGCAGCTCAACTGGGGAAATGTCAATATCCCTACGCGAGACTGCTTCATCCAAGGACGAACACATTCTTGTGCATTCGTCCGCCAACTCAGTTCCCTGAATGCCTTCATGCCTTGGAACTCAAACTATCTTGACGTCATGTCTTTTAAGTCGAGCCAGAGATTGAGTGCATGCCAGTACACATTTGGACTTTACTGTCCTCGAATACAGGGCCCTAATTGCCGCCAGACGATCTACAATAGTTCTGGCCTCTAAACTGAGCCCAATAATCCTCAATGCTGTCTCGGTAATGGCATAAATCTCTGCCTGGAAAACTGTTGAGCTTTCGGGTTGTAATTGCTTAAATTCAGATTCAATTTCAAGTTGAAAATTACTCACGATACCATCCCTCAGCTGAGACATACAAAAAGTTAGTAAGATTTAAAAAAAAAATAAAATAAAATAAAATAAAAAATATGTAAATGAAATCGCATAATAGAATTTTAAATCGAATCAGTTCAGTAGCTCTACCCTTTAATACGAGTAGTATTTTTAATTAAAGCTTCACTTTTATTTCCATTTTTCATAATATCTCTTTACTTTTTATGATTTTCTTTATGTTATTTAATAAATTAGCCCGCTTGCATTTTTTAATAACAAAAATAAAATAATAACAATTGCGTATCATTAAATTTTAAATGCCTAAAAGATTTTGCTTTTTTAGTGCAAAGGCACCATATCGATGCGAATATTAAAAAAGGTTTTACTTGAATTGTATCATCGAAGGATCACTTATACGCAAAATAAGAGTTTAAGAACTATAATTATTTATTTGGATAACTATTTTAATGTTGAATCACGTGACTCTTCATTTTGGAGATGAAGAAGATGAAGAATTTACTTATGAAGAAGCCATATTGCAATCGGAAAATTACTAATTTAAACATACAAACTGTACAATTGTATTGAGCAAGAGAACTAAAAAAAAAAAATAAAAAATAATTATATTGGGTGTTTTTTATTGAGGTATAGAACTTTAAGTTGGCATCACTTTTTTTACTGGCGGCCATTTTGTCAGCTGTCAAGTGATTAATATTTAGTTTGGTTTGCCATTTCATCATGAACATGCAATGCGTCGTGATTTTGGTGTATGGGCCGAAAATGAGATTGATCTCGATGCTGATTTTCATCGCAAAATTTTGTTCAGTGATGAGGCTCATTTTTGGTTGAATGGCTACGTCAACAAGCAAAATTGCCGCATTTGGAGTGAAGAGAATCCACATGAGACCCTTGAGACGCCATTACATCCACAATAACTGACTGTTTGGTGTGCTCTATGGGCTGGTGGAGTCATTGGGCCATACTTCTTCCGAAATAATGCAGGAGAGTCAGTTACCGTTAATGGAGACCGGTATAGAGCCATGATAACCGACTATTTTGTTCCCGAATTGGATGGCATGAATGTGGATGAGTTGTGGTTCCAACAAGACGGCGCTACATGCCACACAGCGCACGTCACAATCGATTTATTGAAGGAAACATTCGATGAGCGCATAATTTCGCGGAATGGACCTGTCAATTGGCCACCAAGATCGTGTGATTTGACACCATTGGATTATTTTCTTTGGGGATATGTGAAGTCGCTCGTCTACGCCAACAAACCAGAAACGTTAGGGGACTTGGAAGCCAACATTCGTGGCGCTATTGCCAACATACGGCCCCATATGTTCGAAAAAGTGGTTGAAAATTGGACCTGTAGAATTGGCTTTATTCGAGCCAGCCGCGGCGGCCACATGCCCGAAATCATATTTAAACATAAATGGCATAAAATTATCCTTCCAATAAAGCCAAATTGATGGACATTAAAACGATTTTCTTGTGCTTTATTTCAATTCGAAGTTCTATACATTATGTACATTTATGAATAAATTAAATTAAATATGTTTTCTTTTTATTTGCATCAAAACTAGTCCTTTTTGTTACAATTTTTATTAAATATATGCAATTTATAAAATGTTGTTTGGTTTTGTTAATTTTGTCTGTCCATTGTTTTGTTATGCGTTGGCGATTTCAACAAACAGCTGATCTAAATTATCTTCGCAAATCGCAAGTAAAACGCATGAGTTGCAGAACATGCAAAAAAAAAAAAAATTTTGCGATTTCCAACTCACATGCGATTTGACAATCATGCGAGTGTCAGAACATACCCGATTGCCTTAAAGTGACGTTGACAAATAGTTATGGAATAAAGGGTATTATTGTTTTTCTTCCATTTTCACAATATGACTCAATAGCACAGTGTGTGAATACCCCAATTATGTAAAAGCAGAGTTATAAATACAAACTCGAAATGTTTTATATATTGTGACTTTAATCTTTTACAGTTTGTGTTATACCCGAGTGAATACTTAAATTTTAATATTCAAATAAAATGTCAGTTTCAGTCTTCCGTCAGCATTAATTTGGATAAGTCGAAACTAATAGTTTAAATCATTGGTCACGGTCACTTTCTTTGGATGTAATACTTTTTCGAGGGCTGTTTGTGGATTCTGTGAGCTCCAGATGCGACAATTTTGCTTGTTTACATAAGAGCATAAATGAAAATGGGTCTCTCATCACCAAAGATGATTTTGTTCAGTTTTTTAAACAGCCAATACACAAACTGCTTTTCATAGTCAAAATTTCCCAACTTTTTACTAAATAATTGTCAAAAGATGTCAACTCAATTCTTGACATTTCATCATCTAATAACCAATTTACTTCCTAACCTCAAATTTGCCCACCCAGTATAAGCGAATACGGGCGAGTCTGCCCCTTAATTGATAATTCCTTTAGGAAACAGTGTTTAGCACCTTGGACTCCAATGTAAAGTTTTATGAAATATGCACATAAAACATTTATTACTTCTGTTTGTTTACCATTATGCCATTATATGACTCGGTGTTTGTTCGGTTACGTTTCATACTTGATTGTGGAAAATTAAGAAAAGTGAAAGAACAAAAATAAACAACAAAAAAATAATAAATAAAATAAAAAATTAAAACACATGTAAAATAACATGTAAAATTTGTAGTTATTTCATTTTGTTAAACATTCCTTTACATTTTTCTCCCTGAAACTCTAAATTGTTGGTTTTATTCTGTATTTATTTTACGTGGTTTTTTCAGTTTCTTTATGTTTAATAAACAATAGTCCCATCTTTTCATTTGAAGGGATATCAGCTTAAATAGCCGCAGCCTGACTTGACTGTCTGTCTTCCTTTATTTTCTTGCGTTTTAGTTTTATTTTTTCATAATATTTACTTTGTTGGCAAATTGCATGTGGCCCATGTTATTGTATATAATAAACATTTAAGTTTACGACTGACTTTTTATGGAATGTTTTAATTCTTTGATCATGCGTATTTCCCTCTTTTATTTTATTTAAAAAATATTGTAAAATGCTAAGGGAGATAGATCTTGGTTTGATGGATGTATGCGATTTTGATTTATTCATATGATACATACAATATTCGTAATATAAACGATTTGCTTGGGTTTAAGGATGCAATAGGAGGGTAGTAAAACTAAAAAGTAGGTTTTCCATATTTATATAATTACCAAAGTGACGGCTATGAAATGTTTTAAAACACGATTTATTTGAAAAATTATTTATTTTAAAATGCCATATTGCAATTTTAGCTCTTCACTTTTGTGGTGTCCTTAACATGGCGGTTTAATCCTTAATGTCAGGCAGTGAGAAAACTATTTGTGCAATAAACAAGTAAGAACGTTATATTCGACCGCATCGAATCTTAAATAACCTCCAAATGTTTAGCAAATAAAAACTCTATTTTGTAGGGGTCACGCTGGGAGGACCCGTGGGGCGACATCTCACCTTTGCCATAAAACCCTAAAAAGTCAATTTGTAGAGTTATTAAGTGGAAAACAACATTTTTTTTGGTAGGGTCATTTAGGGGGCAAAGGTGGAGGGAGTGTAGGCCCCAGAGGAAGATCACAACACATCTTAGCTTCATCATAAGAACTCTACAATTTTATTTTTAAGGCAATTGGGCTTAAATAATACAATTTGTTAAATATTTCCGCTATTTCCTTCATGTAATATGTTACTTCAACGCCCACAAAAAGGGGCGAGGCCCAAAAATGGATTTTTAGGATTTTCTGACTGCAAGTTCAACGCCTTGGACTTTTTTTGCCATAAAAATATATTATTTACTTAACAAAATTACAAAAAAAAGACTTTAAAAATTATGTTGTTTTTTCTAGTTCTTCTTAGGGGAACTTTTTTCCCTCTGTCTTGATTTAGTCCATTTACGAAGTTGACCTGTGCTATCTTTCAAGATATACAAGGTGGGCCTGTTGGCTGAAGTAGTAGAACACGAGACTATGAAGCAGAGGGTCGTGAGTTCGAGTCCGCGCTGAGTCATGAAATATTGTGTTGAATTCTTATGATCAGCATAAGTGCGTGGTTGTTTTAGTTGTTGCCAGCCTGTTTCAGTGATGAAGGCATAGTCACTGGTCACTGAACATAATTGACAGCGACGGACACTATCATGTACTAAAAGCAGAGTAACAGCATCTTCCTTCGTCGGCCCTGTAGCAAAAATTAGCCGGCGAAGTAAAAGGTTGAAATAAAAATAATAAAAAAAATAATGAAAAATAAAATGTCTATCTTCTCATCTTTCCTCATCTGTCTCCTTAATACTATCCCCTCGTTTTCAGTTCCAGCGCAATGCATTGCATATGTAGGGGCCATCCCCTGAGTGCTGGTCCTACTCCTAAAAAAAAAAGTAGTCATCCGATGTTATTTGGCTCTAATTTTTTTTTTCGTTGTGGCTCGCGCAGTGTGTGCCGTTACTCCGTCCTGTTGGAACCACATGTCCTCAAGTCCTAATTCCTTCAATTGCGGCAGAAAAAGCTCGGTTAACATGACCCTATAGCGCGCACCGTCCACTATTGTCGTTTGACCAGCGGCGTCCTCGAAAAAAAAAAATTGTTCGATGACTCCTACAACGTGAACAGCGCACCATTCAGTCACTTTGAGCGGGTGTAATGGCTAATCGTGCATCACTTGTGGATTTTCGGTGCCCCAGAAGCGATAGTTTTGCTTGTTCACGTATCCGCTGACGAGCAAATGATGAGCCTCATAGCTCATTATCGAGATTGAGGATGGGGAGTGTATCGCTCCATGGCTTTTTCACTTGTATTCTACATCTGTCTTGTTCACAAATTTCATATCAAATTTGACATTGGCCGCCATTTGCAAAAATAACAGCATCTTCCAAAAGGGTGATTTCTTTTGGCCCACCTTGTATTTATACCAAGTTTCAAGGGTTTGGCTCTTTTCGTTTGGACTGCATCGTGATTTCCACTGACGGACGAATGGAAATGCCTAGATCGTCTTTGATTTTATCAGTGATCGATTTTAGAGTAGATTTTATGGGATTTTAGAGGGATATTTCACTGCGTTAACTACGGAATGACAAAGTGAATATACCGTGCAATTCTTTCTTTGAAGGTTAAAATAAACATCTCAACAACGCCATCTGCCGGATCAAGCTGGAGTTAGCCTAAGTAGTATTCACAAAATTATTAAAATATATTCAGAATAATTACGAAATTTTTAACGCATATAATAACACTTGATTTTTTGTACTAATATTAAGGACGACAATTTATATCAAAGGAAAAAGTTTGAGGAAAAGTTGAGAAGTCACGCTGCTTTCCGGTACATGACTGTGCCAAACGCAGCTAGAATTTGGGGTTCTTGGCTTCTTTGTCTCGTGTTTATTATGTTCAGCCAAAAGCAGCCTCAAAATATTTATATTAAAAAAAAACTCCCTATTCAACAATATCGCAAGCTAAAACGAGTTTAATTTAAGACTGACTAATAACTTTCAGCTTATTCATTTACTGCCGTATTCATAAAAAATATTTTAGGTTTATTAAGCGCTTATTTGACGTATTTCTATGGGAAATTTGTCAAATAAACCTGTAATAAACCTAAAACATTTTTTATGGATACGGCGGTTAATCTGCATCTTTCGAATAATAATAGAAATTTTTGTGAGTGTATTTCACTAACTTCAGTGTTACAAAGTGTTTTCCTAACACTCTCGTTCTTGTTCTAACCCGTCAGAAAGCTTCAAATATAAATAATTACTTTAAGCTAAACAACAAAACGAAATCTGCAATAGTTGCGAGTTGGAGGATAAATAAAAAGCAAAAGCAAATAAATGGCACGTCTGTGACAATTTTACAAATTTCAGGGCTGTTTTCGCCACAGAAAACGAAACCAAATGCAACCAATACTCAACATGAGGTTGAAAGCCCTAGAAAACTAATGAGAATAAAAACAGAAACCCGACGCCCACATATTAAAAATAACTCCCAGAAGATACCAAATAGAAACTTAATAAAGTCGTCAAAGTTAAACTCAATGTCTAAAGACAACACACACACACACAGCCTTTCCATAGGGGCAGACACACAGTGTGAAGATATTTAGCTTTTAGTGGCAGCGAAAAAGAACAGAAAGAAAAGATTCCGAATATGAAACCTGAAAACTATTCACTTCTCAGGCCAGCGCAACAATAATTTTATAAATTGTTTTTAATTAAGTTGTTTGCAGAAGAGCTCGATAGCCTTAACAACATCGCTTGGCACTCATATAAAGCCATAAACACGGTAGTAGTGTGTAGTTCTCAAGATACTAAAAAAAAAGTAATTATAATCATTAAGCAGAAGGAGAAGCAAAAAAAAATTATACAAAATGAGTTAATGTATAATAGTGCAAACAATAGGAGTAATAAAGAGACTAAAAACGCTTAATATATTCTAGCCAGCAGGCATTCACCGAATACCGACACAAGAGGCATTTCTATACTTAAAATACTCGTACATGCGCGCATCTGCCTCTGTCCAGTTGGCAGAATGACAACATGGCACTCAATGCGCAAGGAGAGTTCAGTTTGGCAAATTTGAATTGAAGTTTTTAGTGAGTTTTGCACTAAAGGATTTTATGTGTTCCTAAACTATTAGACTATGAGTAAAAAAACAGTTGCGACTTTGCACTCAAACTCCAGTTGCACGTATCATCATCAATTTGAAGCAGGGGGAATTATAATTTAAGTCCCTGTTTAGCGTTTCCAAGGCGCAGAGTTGGTGCATGAATTATAATTATAGAGCAGCTAAATTAAATAGATGCAGTATTTGACGTTTATTCTAGCGGCGCATGTCTATTCAATTTCAATTTTATTTATTTCTTAATTTTTAATAAATTTTTGTTTAGAAAATGTGCAAGTACAATTATTTTGTAAATTATTTGGCACTGAGGTCGGTTTTTTTTTTTTTTTTTGTTTTTTTAAATAAAATCGTTTTAATCCGATAACATTTTTATATAATAAATATTTCTATAATAAATTTTGCAATACAATCTATATGTGGGGGTCATATCTGCCAATCCTACTCAAAAAAAACAAAAAAAAATAAAAAACAAAAAAATAAAAAACAAAAAAATAAAAAACAAAAACAAAAAAAAACAAAAAAAACTAAAGATTAAATAAAAAAATTAAAAAAATGGGAATACGAGAGATATGATCCCATCACGAAAAGGATATTTTCTGCAACAAAGAGCAAATGATTTTAGACGAGCAATTAAATCACCACAGATTTCCAATCATTCGCTTATTTATAGGACTTGCTTAATATTTTATATTCTGCTTTGAAATTACACTATTGTCGAAAATTTTCGTACCCTCCAAAAAAAAAAGATGTAAGGGGTATATTCCCTTTATCATTCCGTGTGTATGTCGCGAAATATGCCCCTAAGACGATCCAGCCATATCCGTCCGTCCGTCTGTGGAAATCACTATTTAGTCCAAACGAAAAGAGCCAGACCGTTGAAATTTGGTATAAATATATTTTGAAGGATAGCACAGGTCAAGTTCGTAAATGCGCTGAATAGGGCCAGAGGGAAAAAAGTTGCCCTAAGCAAAACTAAAAAAGCCTCAAAAAACACAACATAATTTGTAAAGATTTTTTGTGAAATTTTGTTAAGCAAATGATAAACTTTTATTTTCCCAACAGGCTATAGGCTCAAATCTGCGAAACTGCAAATTATTCTTTATTTATTTTTTATTTGGGGAATTTCGTACTAACCAAAGAGGTAATAACTTGAAAATATGAATGTGGGAACTTCTCATATTCAATTTTCGTTAAAAACATTGGTTAAATAGTTGATATTCCTACTGACTAGCACCACTTGAAACAGTGGACAAATTGAACAAAGAACGCTGATGAGATGGCGTAGCGGCCTCGAAATCAGTACTGACCCCTTCTGCTGGTTTAATGACTATGAAAAATATTCTTAATATTCCACTCTCAAAAAAATAATAAATAGAATGTAATCACGTTCATTTATTAAAATAAAAAAATAAAAAATAAATAAAAAATAATTTGCAGTTTCGCAGATTTGAACCTATAGCCTGTTGGGAAATTAACATCCTGCAATACAATTTACATAAATAAGAGGTTCACTATTAAATAGAAATTCATACATTGATATACTTTTATGTCAAAGAAAGTGCAAAGCGTTGAACTTGCAGTCAGAAAATCAGACAAATCCATTGTTGGACCCCGCCCCCCTTTAGTGAGCATTAAAGTAACATATTACATGGAAAAATAGTGTAAATATTTAATTGCATATCTTAAGCCTACATTCCCTAAAATTGAAATGTTGAAGCTTTTACGGCGAAGGTAAGATGTTCTGTGATCCTAAACTGCCCTACTTTTCCACCCGCCTTTGCCCATTAAATGAACCTATCAAAAAATTTTTTCTTGGCTTAATTACTTCAAAAATTTACTTTATAAGTTTTTACGACAAAGGAGAGATGTCTCCCCCCATGGCCCTTCCCGAAGTGAACCTGTCAAAATTGGGCACAGCAAATTAAACATTTCTAATTTATCTCCGTATTTCTTTGTGCGCGCTGATATAAAATATTAAGTGCAAAATTAAAGTAAATTGCTTCTATGCTGATGGAAACCTGTCCCAGCCATGCTGCTCCTATTTGGATGGTATTTGAAATTCGACTCCGTCGAATATAACGTTCTTACTTGTTTTAATTAGAATTCTTATGTTACCACAAATTCAGCTCAAAAGTTGACAATTAATTCTCTGTACTTTTCATTATATTTTATGTTGTTCGTACACTGAGATAAATGAGAAATTTCTTGGCAAAAGACAAAATGCAGAGCACATGAAAGTGTGCATCCCTCCATAATCTTTACAACTCACTCACCAAACAAACTGAACAATTGCTGCAACAAAAGCTGCAAGTCTGGATGGGGATTTATTTTTAAACAAATATCGTGTTCGTTAAACGCCAGCAAAAAAAAAGCCCCGTGCGATTTTAAAGCCACATGCGATATGACACCATATGACTTTTAGCACAAGGACATGCAAGAATATCAAGAGTTAGAAATTGTAATAACTGCTACTGCGAATTATCACAAAGTAATGTTATTCCGTCAATTAAAGTGCTAAAGGGTGTTTTTTTATGAAGTTTTTTTTTATACGAATCACTCTGTTGTCTGACAGCTGTTTTGACAGTTTAAAGTGACGTCTCTACTCAGTATTGTTTGGCAAATCATCATGAACCGGTTAACTGCAGAACAACGTTTCCAAATCGTGGAAATTTATTTTCAAAAACAGTGTTCAATTAAAAATGTTTATCCGCTATTTTACCGCAAAATTCTCTTCAGTGATGAGGCGCATTTTTGGTTGAATGGATGTGTCAACTAGCAAAATTGCCGCATTTGGAGCAAAGATAATCCACACGCCGTTCAAGAATTACCAATGCATCCCGATAAATGTACTGTTTGGTGCGGTCTATGGGCTGGTGGAATCATCGGTCCTTATTTCTTTAAAAATGAGGAAGGACGACGCGTTACCGTGAATGGAAATCGATGCAGAATTATGATCAATGAATTTTTGGTGCCAAAACTTCAAGATATGGATGTAAACGAAATGTGGTTTCAACAGGATGGTGCCACTTGTCATACTGCGGGCGAAACAATGGACTTATTGAAAGAACATTTCAACGACAAGATTATTTCGAGAAATGGACCGGTGAATTGGCCTCCGCGTTCGTGTGATTTGACGTCACTCGATTATTTTTTGTGGGGATACCTGAAATCATTGGTTTACGTGGATAAACCAGCAACGATTGACGCTTTGGAAACCAGTATTCAACGTGTCATTGCTGAAATACGCCCTCAAATGCTTGAAAAGGTGGTCGAAAATTGGACCTCCAGAATGACCTTTGTGAAAAATAGTCGTGGTGGCCATATGCCCGAAATTATATTTAAATGTTAAATGACAAGAAATTATCTACCAAATAAAAAAATTTTTTGGCCCTTTCATAATTTGGCATGTGTTTTATTTAAATTTCAAATCAGCAAGCTCTTATAAAAACACCCTTTATAAAAAACCCTGTAGCACTTCATAATTGTTCATGACTAAACAATTTAATTTCATTAATTCTTTGAAACTACAACAAATACATTTTTTTTTATATATTTTTTTCTACAGTTTTGTGGGAATTTTGTACATAATATTTTTAGCTAGATCTAAAATTTAAACGATTTACATACAAGAGCTTTCATTAATCACAATGTGAAGAAACTCATATTAAGCAGAGAAAAATAAAATAAATAAAAAAGTAACTCATAAACAATTAGGAGAAATAATCTTGTCATTAGCAAAGATTAACAACAAAACATTAAGCAATTAGAACATCATGTATTCAAGTCGTACAGTACTAATGCCAAAAACCAGAGGTACACCCAAGTGCCATCATTTAGTTTAAAATAGAAATGGTAATAAGAAAAGGTTAAGAGTTCAGTACCAGGGCGTTAATCGCCTATAAAAAGCATGGAATGACAATAAAAACATGAAAAAGTTGAACTTTTGTGAAAAAAAAATTATGCGGGGAAGATAAAGTTAACATTTTTTTTTAATTTTGTTTTTATTTTACAGACACCACAACTACTGCAATACATCAATAATAATAAAAAAGGCCATACACTCAGCCAGAAATACTACACGTGCAAACAATAATTTTCTTGGCAGCAACCAAGTGGAAAACACCATAAAAAGATTGCAGTCAAGAGTCAAAGAAGCAGCAAAATTCAGACAAAAAACATGAGTTTTCGAATTTTAACACCATTAACGACAAATAGAATGTCAAGTGTCATGTTCATTACTCTGCTGGCAGTATTGATTTTAACGCCCCAAAGCACACAGGCCGCCAGACGATCCCGTTTAGATTTAGCAACCAGTTCGATTAATGCAAATGCCTCAAATGCCACAACCGCTATAAATAGAAATGAAAGCGAAGCTGTAAAAACTCCACCAGTGGCCGCACCAGCAGCTGTGGCCGCTTTAGATGAAACACCAGCTTCTTCTGCTTCAAAAACCGATCAATCATTATCTGATTCAGCTTCATTAGCAGAATCGTTGCCTTTACAACAGGATAATGCAGTAAAAACGAAAGATACACCTGCTACTGTCCCTGTTGTTGTTGATATTGGCAAATCGTCTGCTACCAATTTAAATGCTGAAGACGATAAAGTGTCTTCAGATCCCGATGTGACAAAAGAGCAGAAAGAAACGCCTGCGGCAAGTTTTGAAGATATAGAAGCGGCAGATAGTGCTACACAATTATCCAATTATGCCAGCGGTTCCCAGCATCATGAAGAATGTGATTCGGATATGTTGGGCTTTGAGATAGTAACGGGGTAAGTTTAAAACAAATTACAACCACTCCATAATATTAAAACCTTGGAATTTATGAATGTTTGTTCTAAAGACTGGCGTTCGTCAAGGGTAGCAAAGATATCTATCTGTACGTGTGTGGGTGCTTTGAAAGTTTACATGCGTGATTTATTTTACAGGGCTCTCAATTTCCTTCCGATTGAAATTTTGAAGTTTTCAGCATTTTTATATCAGGGGGGAGTTAGTCCCGGTTTACACTATGCATTTTTTGTCTCAGCAATTCTTGATATTTAGTGAGGAAGAGCGAGAAAGGAATGGTATATATTCCTATTTCAGGACTCTCGCACAAAATAAGAATCGCAGCGACAAAAATCGCACAATGTAAACTGGGACTTACTCCGTAATACGATGCGAAAGGACTTGCTTTCGGATTTCAATGTAAATAGCATATAAATGCGTTCAGTTTTTCATTCGCATCGCATTACAGAGTAACCCCACAGATGTTAATAGGAAGAGTTTTGTGAAACTTTTCACTCTTCGCCTGTTCTTGGGTCTGTCTGATCCTGGAGAAAGTATTAAATTTGTGCGCATGTGCAGATCAATAACGATTTTATCTTTAATTTTTTCGAACCGGCAAGAATTTTGAAATTTTTCTTGAATTTCGACTTATACAAGATATATTGATGTGTGTGAAGAAAAATTTCAATTTCAATTAGCGAAGACGCAAACCATGGGGTGTTTTATTGTTTTAAAACAGTGGTGTTCAAAAATTAAAGTGAAGATGTATTGGTGAGAGACTTTGCCCAGCAAACATAATGTCAAACGCTTAAAATAAGAAAAAAAAAAGACAGAGTTTTTGCCAACTTATTAAGTGAATGTAATTTTAATTTTAAGAAAAAATATATCGGAGACCGTAAATAGCAGTTATCAATATTAAAAAATAGAACAGTTATATTGAGAAAAAACAAAAATAAATCTTTTTAAACCAGTTTTTTATGTAAGATTAAAACTAGTTTCATTCCTCAATATAATTTTTAAAATCACTATGAAAGTTTTAAATTAAACATTCCATGTTAATAATTTTATTAGTAAAATATTTTTTAAGTTCAAAGAAGTTATTTTATTTCGCTGCTTAGAACAAACATTTTTCATGTTTGAAAAAATTTGTTCACATAAGTAAGTAGTGGAAAAAAATTATATATATTTTAAATAAATTTTTTTGAGCTGGGGACATACTGCAACATCAAAATTTTTCCAAAACTCCAGACTACTAATTTTATCGAAATGTTTTACTTCATATTTAATTCAATTTCGACTTTAACTTTCGTGTTCAATTGTAATTGAATTGCTTGTGTATGCTATGCTTCGTCCAACATGAAGCAACAACAATGATTAATAAATTTTTGAAATAAAATGAATGACCATCCGCATGTGTTCTCATCGCTTGCTCAACGACGACTGAATGAAAATTTTTATAAGAGCATAACAAATGTGTGTAAATTTTTTAAACAATTGTTGTATGGGCTGAACACCACTGTTTTAAAAGGAAAAAGCACAATTTTACTGAGCCAACCTTTAGAAATATTTTTTTTAGTTACAAAATATTTTTTTAGTAACTGCTCCGCAAAAGACAATCAATTGAAGCTATTGAGGTAATACCATAATTTCCGTGGTTCATTGAAAACCAATAAATTTCCGGTGCTGATGTCGATGATTTAATTTTTTTTTGATATTTTGGAGTAGCATTTTGCTGATGGAGGGACATTCGGAATATTAAGATGAAACTTTACTAAAGAGTTTACATTAGACTTGTGTCCAACTCGCTCATTGGTTCAGTTTTGACAAGAACCTCTGATCAAACCCTTTTAAATTACATAGGTTTGATTAAAGGTTCTTGTCAAAACTGAGCGAATGAGCTAGTTGGACCCAACTCTAGTTTACATATTCCATAATTTAATGCTTTCTAAGAATTTAAAAAAAGACTTCCTTTACCGTAAATTTCCAAACTAGTTTCCTTAAACTTAATTAAATGCACTAAATTAAATAATAAATTTTTTTAAAGGATAATTGTTTGCATAACATTTCAGCCAACTTTCACGTCTCTTGATATTCATTTTCAATATCTTTGCAAGACATTTCCAATTACCAGTTAAATAAAAAATAATAAAAAAAATCAAACAAACGAACAAAAAGCTGCATAAAACTTTGCAGTATTGCGACTTAGAAAAAAAAGAAATTCAAATAAAAATCTATATTAAATGAAAAATAAGTTTTCTACTTGCCCACAAATCGCTAGATTCGTATATAATAATTTATAAGGCCAGTAATAAATTGTTGAATCCATCATTTGGGGAAAAGAACCAGTAAACTTACCTACAAAGAAACAGAGAGATATAAAACATTAATAAGAAAATTCTTTATTACGATTTTCAGTTAAATTTTCATTAGCTAAGGAATAACGTTACGTCGACTTGTATTTTTATTCTTGCAAAATTTGCGGCAGATTGTGGCTGTTCTTTTTTTTTCTTTTTTCTTTTTTTGTTAATTTGCTGCAACGAGACAATATGAATATTGAGGAAAATGCCATGGTAGCGAAAGAATTTTGCAATCAGCATCGACTTTAATCAATTATATAAATCATACCAATTGATTGTATTTTATTATTTGTTATTTTTATCTGTTCTTAACGAAGCACTCTAAACAAGTTTCTATTGGCCATGTCACTCAACTGGCTGTTGTCTAAATTCCCCCTACATCCCCCCTCCAAAAAAAAACTCATATTCATCTGATGGTGGTCTCTCGCTGAACACTAAAAAAAAGTACAAAGAAACAAGAAGCAATAATTCACTTTTAGTCTTAGAACACACAAAACTAAAACTTTGATTGTTTAAAGTTTAACTTAGCCAAATTGTTTTATTTTCTTATAAAAAATATCGATATCGTAAATTTTTATTTGCTTAACAATATAACAGAGGAATAGGATAAATATGGAGAGTGTTGCGGCCTGCGAAAACGACACAAGCTTGATTCCACATAATTAAGATAAATACAAGAATATTTAAGCATAAACATAACATAAAGGGTATTTTTTATAGAGTGACACAAGTTTAAATCATAATAAAACAGGGAAATATATTTTTAATATCAACGAAACGGGCTTTATTAAAAAGAAAATTTTATGAAATTATTGTTTAAATATGATTTCTGCCAAGTGGCTGCCGCACTTGGCGCCTAGAGGTTACAATCTGGAACACCAATTTTCAAAAAATAAAAAAATCGTCCCTAAAGTGGAAGGACACAATCCCAGTTGCTGAGAGCGGCGACGAATTGATTGATTAGAATCATCTTCAATGCCTTCCTGTACAGCGGCTACAGATTCTTCAGTGCGTACTGTTGGGGGTCTTACGGGATGCACATGATCAGTAACAGATCTATTGCTCTTCGAAGTAGCTGCTCTGAAGGAAGATTGTGACCGCCGTAAAAATAGAAAAAGTGCACCACGAGTTGGACGAATAGAAATATTATTTTGATTAAAATTTTCAACAACTTGCGCGCATTGCTCTGCTGTTGTGTCACTCTAAAAAAAACGCTATAGGTGTTGCGGCCTCCGAAAACAACATGAGTCACCTGACACATAATTGAGATAAATACAATTTGTTGGCCATAGTTTTTCCTTTAAATATGACACTAATTTTACAAAAACAAATTTTTTTTTTGAGAAACGTTAGCATTAAGAAACATTTTTATGATACATGGGCGAACAATATTGTTTTCAGAACACGCCCATTTGTTAGCAGAATGGCTTTAATGTGATCGCATTTCTTATTAATAATAAAACAGTGATATAAAATGAGAAAAAAAAATACACTTGGAAAGAGACTTATATTAGACGATAGGTCTTGTCGAGTAGATCATTTTGTGATTTTTAGGAATTTCGATATACCCTCAAAATCGAAAGTTGTCGATAAAAAACGATTTTTTTAACTTAGCGGGGAAAAAAGGTTTAACTGAGTCATTTTTAAATCGATTTTAAAATTTAAAATGCGTTTCGGCAGAAAAGAAGATAGGATTTATTTTTGTAAAAAAAAAATTTTAACTTGACCAATTTTTCATTAATTTTTAATTCCATATAGAACTATATAGAAAAATTTTTAATATACAAATAATACTGAATTCTTTTTTTCTACCAAAATCGTTATATCTCTGTCTATACGTTCCCGATTTTAATTAAAGTACTCTTGATTTATAAAATGGTATATACGCATTTTTTATAAAGACAAAATAGATTGTGTTTTCTGATAAATTAGACGGAAAAAAGTTTCCAAAGTTGGAAAAATCTAAAAAAAAACATTTAAATTTAAATTTTCGCGGAAAATATTTTTATGAAAAATTGGTCAAGGTAAAAAAATTTTTTTACGAAAATAAAGCCTTTCTTCTTTTCTGCCGAAACGCGTTTTAAATTTTAAAATCGATTTAAAAATGGCTCAGTTAAACAACATTTTTTTCCCCCAACAAGTCCAAAAAAATCGTTTTTTATCGATGACTTTCGATTTTGGGGGTATATCGAAACTTTTAATGATCTCCTAATCGCGCCCTACTGATTGAGCTGGGTCTCATTTCAACTGTATTTTCACTGTGTAATCTTGGCATAATTTGCATTTTGTACCGAGCCTGTCGCCTCAAATTTAACGACCAAATTCTTATGTTGTCCGAAAATATCACGAATTTTACAAAATGTAACTTTAACAGCACCGCCATTTTCCTAGTGGATATTAATTATTATTAAGGCGATTTTCAAAAAAAATTTAATTCATTGTAACAATTGGCAAAGCATCTGCTACGAAAACTTCAAAAACCTATATGTCAAAACTGTCATGTTATTGGTGTTGCTCACAATTGAAAAACAAAGTTCTGGTTAAAAAAACCTTTTATATCACTGAAGAAGTGGCAAAATATCGGAATAAAAAAATTTTTTTTAAATAATTGATTGAAATAAACATAATTTAACAATGATTATCTAAGAAATCATTTTCGTGAATTGTCAAATATTTCTCTAATAGCCGAACACATATTGTATGTGTGGATGTGTATGTGTATTGTAAACATGTCAAATATTTTGTTCTTTACGGATTACACAAAATACGGATGCGCTGCTTGAGATCACTCAAATAAAGTGTACAAACATTTGATTTGCCAAAAGATGAACTGAAAACGGAATAAATGTTGATAAATTTCTTATAAGAACACTACAACTCTTTGTAATTATTACAACGAAAAATTTGTGAAACAACATTTTAAGTTTTTAATGGCTTGAAAAATAATTATATTAAAACTATTTCTATTTTTTCTTTTTCTATAATTGCAGTTACGTATTCTCAGCTCCTGGCAAGTTATTGGATTCATTGCCAGGCACTTTAATGTTAACAGACTGTTTGGAAGCTTGCCAAGGCAATGAAACATGTCGGGCTGTAAATTATGAAACTGGTCTATGTGTGCTATTCTCAGCCAATGCTGATCAATTGCCAGGTAAGAAAACTATATGTATATGCATGTGTGTGTGTGTGAATTTATATATTTTTTTTCTATATAAATTTATTTGGTTATTTTATACTATAATTATATAATGATTTTGCTAAATACGTGGAAAAAAAGTTGCTTTGCCATAAATTATAGTTTATTTTTAATCTTCTTCTTCTTCTTCTTCTTGTTATTATTATTAATGATAATGATTACATTTCATCTATTGTTGAGTGGCCAACAATGGCGGCTGGTAATATGCGTTGCACGTCTCTGTGTTTTGGGAGAGCAAATTAAATGCTTGTGATGATTTGGCATAAAAATGTACGAATCTTTTAGGCAGAGGAGAATGCGAAAGCTATAATTCTATTTAATTGAAATTTGTTCGTGAAGACATAAACAGTCGCTGACTTGTATGAATAATTGCCAGATTAGCCCATAAACACTTGCCAACGCCTGGTGTCAAGTGGATGCTATTGTATTTTCAGCAAGTAATGAATTTTATATTTTAACAAGTTCTTGAGCAACTGTGAGATATTAGCTATTTTTTATAATTATTATTATTACTATTATTTTTTTGTTTCAACGTCTTAAGAACATATCAAATCAATGCATTTGTTTTTGTTGAATGTTAGTTTCGTCAAAACTTAGTTATTTATGGACTTCTATTTTAGGATTCTAGGCGTAAGGGATGGCAAAGGAGCCATCTACTGTAGGCTTCTGTATATACAGGGTGTCCATCGGTAAGGTATACTACTTTGTTTTGCCGCCATTTTGGTAAACATTAGTCTTGACAGTTCATGCTTGGCAGTCGTGAAGTAGACATGTGGCAAATTTATTATAGAACAAGTAAAAACGTTATATTCGACCGGGTCGAATCTTAAATACCCTCCAAATATTTAGTAAGTGAATTTAATATGTTTAACTTGGTGGGACAGAGTTCCTTTATATAATATCGTACGTCAACGCCCACTAAAGGGGGCGGGGTTCAAAATATATACAATATCATGTTTTCCACAGACGAACGTATGGGCATTGTTAGACCGTCTTTGACTTCATCACTGATCAAGAATATATTTACTTTATGGGATCCAATTCTCTTTGGAGGGTATAAAAACTGGATTTTGGCGGGGTCGCTCTGGCAAGGGCTGTGGGGGAAACATTTCACCTTTGTCATAAAACTCTAAAAATAAATGCTTGGGATAATTATATACAAAATTAAAATTTCTTTTGTAGTAAGAATTTTAACGAACATTTATATTGCTATATTAAATTGAATTAAGATTCATAGGCTTTTCTGCTCTGCTGTGTAAGTTGAATAAAACTGATGTTGACTTTCCGTTGTGCCTTGAAATATTTATCATGTCTTTCTGAGATTTAAAAACAAATTTCGAACAATTAGCCTATGAATCTTAATAAAATTTCTTTGTTTATAGGGCCATTTAGAGGGCAAAGGGGGAGAGGGGGTAGGTCATTTAGGGGGCAAAGGAAGAGGGGGGGTGGGGTAGGGCAGAAATCGGCCGTCATAAAACTCTAAAGATAAATGCTTGGGATGATTATACAAAATTTAAAAAAAAATTTTTTTTTTTTGGTATGGTCATTTAGGTGGCGAAGGGGAAGGAGGGGGTAGGGCAGAGAAGTACCAGGTTTCGTCTCAGCTTCGTCATTAAAGCTTAAAAATGTTATTTTTAAGGAATGTAGGCTTAAGTAAAACAATTTGTTAAATTTTTATGCTTTTTTGCCTATAATAACGCCCACTAAAGTGGGCGGGGTCAACAAATATTTTTATTTTATTTAATGGCTCCAAGTTTAAGGCGTTGGACCGTATTTGATATAAAAATATATCATTTGCTTAACAAAATAACCAAAAAACTTTAAAAATTATGTTGTTTTTTCTGGGTTGGTTTAGTTCTTCTTAGGGGAACTTTTTTCCCTCTTGCCCGATTTAGCCCATCTTCGAACTTAACCTGCTCTAAGCTTCAAAATATATTTATGCCAAATTTCAAGAGTCTAGCTCTTTTCGTTTGGACTGAATCGTGATTTCCACAGACGGACGGACGGACACGCTCAGTTCGTCTTAGATTTCATCACTGATCAAGAATATATATAATTTATGGGGTCTGAGATGGATATTTCGATGCGTTACAAACGGAATGACAAAGTGAATATACCCTCCAAATTCTTTTTTGGAGGGTATAAAAATATTCGATGCCACATCGCATACAGCCAGGATTACAATAGAATTACTGCGAGACCTCGTTCCACAACAATTTATTTCAAGATAAGGTGATGTTGATTGGCCTCCACGGCCGTCTGATTTGACTGCTGCGGACTTCTTTTTGTGGGGATATGTGAAAAGCAAGGTTTGTGCAAACAAACCAGAAACGCTTGGGGAACTCAAGCAAAATATTCGTGATGAAGTTAATGAAATACCGCGTAAAATGTGTGAGAATGTAATGAAAAATGTGCTCAAAAGAGCTCGCAGAGGCGGACATTTATCTGACATTGTATTCCAGATATAATTGCCGACATTAAATAAAACATTTATCAATATAAGATCCATTCTCTTTCATTTAATAATTTATAAACCACAAGGTAGTATATGTACCTTCCCGGCGGACACCCTGTATTTTTACAAAATAAAGTGGGCAAAATTGTTATAAAACGGATTAGCGAATTA
The DNA here is from genome assembly GCA_951800035.1 of Linnaemya tessellans. Lineage (NCBI taxonomy): Eukaryota > Metazoa > Arthropoda > Insecta > Diptera > Tachinidae > Linnaemya > Linnaemya tessellans. The sequence continues at coordinate 147,902,824 of OX637532.1, forward strand.
CCAACTAAGTCTCTATACATTTTACAAAATTGAGGATGTAATCTAAAATCTAAATTTGTTTTCCAAACTCTTATATAAAAAAAATTCATATAATTTTCTTGTTACAGGTGCCTTAACTAAATCCCAGTTCCCAGTTTTTACAATTTATGCACAAAAATCATGTTTGGGAGTGCGCCCATGTGCACGTGCTTGGTGTGTTGATCGTGTACAAAACTATAAACTTAATGAACATGCTAAACGTTCGATGCCAGTGACATCAAGACGTGATTGTTTCGAATTGTGTTTGGGGGAAACGGAATTTACATGCCGGTAAGTCAAAACAAAGCCATCAAAATATTTGCATAGAAAAGAAAAAAAATATTAAAAACTATTTAGATCATTTCCGAAGGAAAAAAAAGAATACAAAAGGTGCGAGTTGTTCAAAAAGAAAAAAAAAACAAAAATTATGAAAACTGCAAAAAAGTTTAAACAAAGCAAAAGCTTAAGATAAAAATAAAATACAGTCAAAGTTAAAAAAAGAAAAGAAACCCTCTTGCAACAAACAGCCATGGAAAATTCTGGGAAAAGTCGTGTTCTTGTATTTAAAGCACAACACATTTTAGAAACTTCCTGCTGCAAGTGGCATTAGGGCCATAAATTTTGTCATCTTTATTTTAGACAGAGTTTGGCAGGAAAGGCGTTAGTTTTTTTCTTCTCATTTACATTTTATAAAATATGATATTGACGTGAAATTAACATAAAATATATGAACGAAAAGTTTAAGCACACAGTGAAAATGATGTGTGAGATTAGATAAGCATTTCCCCAACTTGTTTTTCTTACTGGCGTACAACTAAACACAGATGATTATGATTAAGACATTTTAGCAAGACCCAAGGCCCAAGAAAGTTTCTAACATTTGCCTGTTTTATGAATTCAAAATGGGAGTAATAAAAAGAAATCACATATTAAAAACAAAACGACAGCACACCCCAGAAATAAGTCATGTGTCTTAAGTCTTTTGTTTTTACGACGACGACGCCGATGAGAGTGTCATGTGTCCCAGGTCGATTTGCTTGTGCATACTTAAATCCTACTATATCGTCATCATACCGGTATTAATATTACTTCTAACAGCATTGTGGCTCAATTCAATTCAAACTACGACATCCAGACAATTTCATTTAACCGTCAACACTTCTTGCATGCAGCAGTCGTTGCAATGTCAAGCAATTTCATAACAACTTGAGCTGGAAAAAGGAAAACGAAATTTACTTTTTACTATTAAACGTGTGGCAATTTATTGCGTGGTAAGTTGTGATTGTATCTTTTTTAATACATTGCCAAGCACCTTTCTATTAAACCAGTTTATTTAAAATTACCAGCAGGCAGGCGCTTGCATTATGATCTGCAATGATTTTTCCCCACTTATTTATTTATTTTTTTTTTGTTTTCTTTTGCATTTTTTTCTTTCTTTTTTTTAATAAAAGCAACGCCGTTTGAGAGAATCGTGAGCAATAATTTTGTTGACCATTTATTTATGATTCTACTGCTACGCACATATTGCCAACATGCCACTGTAACTTCTGCAAGTCCCATCACCTTTTTCTTGTTGTTTCTGTTTCTGTTTAGATTATAGCTTTTTGAAAGAAAATTGTAATTGATTGATTTATGTTTATACTCCTCTTCAAATAGTGGCAGCCAAGCTGCTGTGCTATAACTGAACAGGAATTATGAGAAAAACTTTAAAAGATAATTTTGCAATAAATACGGCAACCACTTTTGATGAGCCATAAAAACTGAACAGTTTTAAAATGTGGCTTGTTGTTGTTATTTTTATTACCTAAGTACGGTTAACTCAAAGGACATTGCACCTGACGCATTCTTTATTTTCTCAATTGTTTAGATAATTTCTCTAATAATAGTGTGGCTTTAACTTTAAAATTAAAAAAAAAAACACATGTGGCAACCAGTTGACGCTACTGTGCCCCAGGAAACAATTTCAGGACATAAATATATTCGGCCACCAGCCACTGTATGGATAAATCAGGTGTGCAAGTGCCATCAAAACATGCCATAAAATATTGTTATAGGAATACAATTTCTATTGCAAAAACAACATGGTGTTGCCAGTTACTGGTGTTCACCTCAGATGTCAAAGTTACAATTATATAAATGACTCTAGAAAACAGAGATTGTTATGTTCTGCTTCCGTTTAGTCAAAAATAGACAAAATTGTTGCAGCTTAGGTCAGATTGCACAGGCTGCCAGTTTCCATTAACAAATTCTGCCCACTTGGGTCCTCATAAGTCCCATTGTGTTGCCTGAAAACGTCACAAACACCCAAAATCTTCGGCGGAAATCGAACCCTCGACTTTTGTATTAATAGTCTATTATCGCTACCAATCAGCCACAATGGTACCAAAAATATCAAATAGAAAGTTGTTGCAGAGTTAAGAATGTTTTATGAAAAAAAAAAAAATTTCCAATTTTTTTTTTATCTTGGACCAGCACTCAGGGGATAACCCCTATATATGCAATGTATTGCGCCGGAACTGAAAGCGAGGAGATAGTATTGAGGGGACAGATTAGGAAAGATGAGAGGATAGACAGTTTTTTTGTAGCTATTTCAACTTTTTACGTCGCCGGCTAATTTTTGCTACAGGGCCGACGAAGGTGGGTGCTGTTACTCTGCTTTACACATGATAGTGTCAATCGCTGCCAATTATGTTCAGTGGCCAGTGACTATGCCTTCATCATTGAAAGATGCTGCCAACAACTAACACAACCACGCACTAATGCTGATTAGAAGAATTTAACACAATAGCCCAATTCACAATCCTGTGCAAATGGTCTTGCTCTATAGCATTTGCAAATTGAGAGAGTATTTGAGAGCACTTTCAATAGCCCAGTTCACAATGTCGAGCAAGTAGTCTAGCATCGTAGCATGAGCAAAATAATTGTACTCTACACCAACAAAATACATTGAAAATGCTCTCTAATACTCTCTTAATTGGCACATGCAAGACCATTTGCACAGGATTGTGAATTGGGCTAATGTATTTTGTTGGTGTAGAGTACAATTATTTTGCAAATGCAATGATGCACGACCATTTGCACAAGATTGTGAATAGGGCTAATATTTCATGACTCAACGCGGGCTCGAACTCACAACCCTCCGCTTCATAGTTTCGTGTTCTACTACTTCAGCCAACAGCACCTACAATTTATTTTTGTTAAATAATTCAAACATGGTGCTGCTGGCTAAAGTAGTTAACACGAGACTATGAAGTGAAGAGTCCAGAGTTCGACTCCGCGTTCAGTTATGAATATTGTGTCGAAATTCTTCTGATCAGCTTTAGTGCAGGATTGTGTTAGTTGCTGTCAGTCTGATGAAGGCGTAGCACTGGTCACTGAACATATCCGGCAGCGATTGGCACCATCATGTACTAAAGAGCAAAGAAACAGCACCCTCCCACATCGGCCCTGTAGCAAAAAATTAGCCGGCGAAATAAACAGGTTCAAAGAGCTACAAAAAAAAATTCTCTATATCATCATTTTCTTCATCTGTACCATCAATACTAACGGCTCAGGTCTAATTCCGGCACTGCATGTGTAGAGGTCATCCCCTGAGTGTTGGTCCGAATAATAAAAAAAAGCAAGTAAATGACCAAAAGCCACCAAAAAATATGTAGAGTAAAATAAGACCAAAACCAAAATATTGTTAATAATAAATGTAACATTCCGCTTTAGTCTTGCCAGAGTCAATTACTTCCGTGGAAAACGGGTGTGTGTTTTTATCGATAGAAACTTGTCCCTTGTGCATTGAAGCAAATATATTTCAGAAGGTCCACTGGTCACTGAACATAATTGGCGGCGACTAACACTATCATGTACTAAAAGCAGAGTAACAGCACCTCCTCCCCTCATCTGTCCCCTCAATACTATCCCCTCCTTTCTAGTTCCGGTACAATTCAGTGCATATGTAGAGGTTATCCCCTGAGTGCTGCTGGTCCGAGTTAAAAAAAAAAAAAATTCATAGAATTCGATTCTGTTGAGAAACGGACTGCTCTGGACTGGACTGTATTCTGTATTTTGATTCCTCAGAAAACAAAAGAGGAAATATTTTTTCGGAATGGTTTTATTAATTTAATTCCAAAAAAAAAATGTCGTTTTCTGTTTCCTGAGAAAAGAATCACCAATCGCTAAATGATTTCCAACATAAAAACTTACGTTAAAGGTACGTTCACACTTATCAAAGCGAAAAGCGTAACCACTAAATACTAATGAAAAATATTTTTGTTCAGATACGTGTTTATTAATTAAAACAATTTCATACAAAACTAATAGGCAGTGTCATGAATCCAATATTATTGGAGACTATTTAACTCAATAAACACATTTTTGAATTAAGAAGTTTTTTATTAGTGTTTAGTGGTTACGCATTTTTGGGCAAATATTTGATAAGTGTGAACGTACCTTAAGATACAATAAGCAAACTTTTTTTGCTAAATGATGTAATCGTTGTTTTGGCCGTGTTCCACTAATTGGTTTATGTTAGATGGCATTTCTGTGTTAACCAGTTGTTTGATAATATTTCAATGTTTTTTATTTCAATTCTACTACAGACATTTAAATAACTGCCTGTTTTTATTACATAAAATATTTTCTAGATTGTAAATGTTCCAACGACTCTCAAATGAAGAGGAATAAACCACTAAATAAGGCAGCAAAGCAATTGCTAACAAGCGTCTGAACAAAAATTCAAAGCACTTTTTTACTACAACACAAAGTAACACGAAGTTGTAGATTTTTTCCTCGTAAAAAAAAAAGTTAAAATTATTTAACAGCTTTCTTGGTCATTTTGTTAAATTAGCCAGCAGCAATAAGTAAAACAAAAAATCATGTTTCCAACTGGTTGGAAGTTGTGTTCTTTCAATAACCTCTTGAATTAAAGAAATTTATATCAACATTAGAAAACGTGATGACCACGAAATTGGCAGAACGCGGGCACCATTTTCCTTGAACAGGAACAAATCGATAATTCTTTTTATTTTCATTGGCTTTTTTTCCAATGCTAATGATGCCTATTTAGCTGTAAAGGCTAGTTAATGTTACTTAACCTTAATAGCATTTGGAAAAAGGTAGTTGCAATTATTTTCCGTGCTATGAACAAGAAAGCAGAGCACGTTCCTATCATTTCATTTGGCCAAAGAGAACAGTTGTTAGGACACATTTGAGTTCTACCGAAATCGTAATGAATGTGTAAAAAGAGTTAAAGTAAAATGGTATATATTTTGCAAAGAAAGGTTGACTTGAAAATTTTCATTTTGAACTTAAATCCTATTCTGCAAGATGATTTCATGCTGGCAGAGATGAGGTCTTTACGAAGATAATTTCTAAGGCTCAGCTCTAGTAGTTTGTATCTGTACATCGCAGTGATAAATAGTAGATATTCGTATGGAGTATTTATAAACTTCAACTACTCGTATGTGATGTAGTAACCAGATTGAATGTTACGTTGCGCTGTAGTTTCCACCAACATTTTCTTAATAACACGTGCTCATGAAAAATATATTAGGAAGAGACTGTTTAAGAATATCCAACAATCTTAAATATTTATTTGGCATTACTCGATTTTCTCATTGATACTATGAAATGGAGGGTCATGAGTTCGAATCCGCACTCAGTCATGAATATTGTGTCGAACTCTTTGCATCAGCAAAATGTCAGCCTGTTTCAGTGATGAAGGAAAAGCACTGGTCACTGAACATAATTTTCGGCGACTGACATTATCATGTACTAAGAGCAGAGTAACAGCACCCTCCTTCGTGGACCCTGTAGCAAAACATTAGCCGGCGAAGTAAAAAAAAAGGTTGAAATAGCTACAAAAACAAAATTATCTTCTCATATTTCCTAATCTGTCCCCTCAATACTATCCCCTCGTTTTCAGTTCCGGCGCAATGGAAGGCATATATAGGGGTCATCCCCTGAGTGCTGGTCCTACTCCTAAAAAAAAGAAAAAATTCTCTAACTACTCGTCTTGTTCCGGCACAATTCAGTGCATATGTAGAGGTCATCCCTGAGTGCTGCTGGTCCGAGTTAAAAGAAAAAAATTTCATAGAATTCGATTCTGTTGAGAAACGGACTGCACTGGACTGGACTGTATTTTGTATTTTGATTCGTCAGAAAACAAAAGAACAAATATGGGATATGAAGAAAAATAATCAAACGCTAACAATAACAATAACATGTTAACATCAGGTTGATATAGTTCTCGTATCCTTTTTCACAATAAAATTTGTGTAAATAGGAAATGTTATCCCATTCAACTAAGCCATCCCATTAAACACACAATACACATGAGCACTGATGATGAAAGGGTTGCGTCTTTCGAAAACAGCTGTTCTGCTCTGCTGTGTAAGTTGAATAACAAAAACTGATGTTGACTTGCCTTTGTGCCTTGGAATATTTATCATGTCTTTCTGAGATTTAAATTAAATTTTCGAACAATTAGCCTATAGAATCTTAATTCAATTTAAAAGAGGAAATATTTTTTCGGAATGGTTTTATTAATTTCATTCCAAAAAATAAAATTTCGTTTTCTGTTTTCTGAGAAACCGAAGTACATAATCAATTCCGATACCACTTCCAAATTATGGAAATTTACTTTGAAAAATAAAAAAAAGCAAAAATTAAGTAAAATAATTAAATAAAATAAAATAATTAATTAAATAAATATGTTCGCGAAGTTCATAGAGCTCTTCGCCAATTTTGCGCTCAATAACCTTAATTACACGGTGATACAAAATCTAACTTTCCGCATGGGAATGGGATGAGACCAACTGCAAATAAAAGTTGACATTATCCATAACAAAACCTTGAAGGGTTGTTTTTACTTCAGAGTGAGATTTCTTTTCCACGCATTTTCAAGTTGTAGATTTTGAAATGCTGTCTGACAGGGAAAGATGATTGAAAATTTTATAAAATAATGCTTATTTATTTTTATTCATCCCTATCGTGAATAACAAGGGGAATTTTTGTTCACATGAAACTTTTATTCCACTCGAAGGGAGAAATTGTATCGTGAATCTCCCGTGAGAAACTATTCCCGCTATCAGTTTTCAGTGAATGCAAAAAAAAAGAGAAGAAGCCGAAAACAACATGAAAAATCAAAGAATTTGTGTTTAAAAATTTAAGTTTATGCAATAATTTAAAAAAATTTAAAAAATAATTGGGATACATTTGGAAAACCAGACAAAACAAATTAAAAATATTCTTACAGCCGTATTCATAAAAAATATTTTAGGATTAATCAGCGCTTATTTGACGTATTTCAATGGGAAATTTGTCAAATAAACCTGTAATAAACCTAAAACATTTTTTATGAATACAGCGGTTAATCTTTAGAATTCGAGCAACAAATTTTACAAAGACGCAGGGAATTGACTTGTTACAAAATATATAAGTTTGTGTCTTATTAACGGGTCTTGCCACTAAAATAAAATTTTCAAACTCTAATAATCGAATTATAATAGAAAATACTTACATTTTCTACTCTATTTTCCATCAAAGACTAAGTGAAAAAATTAAAGGGAAAAGTGAAAAAACTAGCGGGAAGAAAATCATTCACGATCAGTTGAATTTAATTTTAGCGTGAAATCATTCACGGGGAATTTTTTCATGATTGCAATTTTAGGGAAATGGGAAAAATTGCGGGGGAAAAATTATCCATGATGGGGTTGATTATAGTGCGAAATTGTGGTATCATACTGTTTTTTTTTTTGGGGTCGGCCGAATTTAATTTCGATATTTATTTTTACCTAAAAGTGACGCAGTCATACAAATGGTGCTTACAAAAACAACGTTTTCATTTAAAAGTATTATATCTTATTTGGATCTCATTTTGGATGCGCTTAATCATGGATAAAGTCAACTTTCATTTGCAATTGGTCTCATTTTGGTTGTAGCACAGTGGCATTAATCTCTCTTTTTTCATAAAAAAAAACTATTTAAATTGTATTGAAATTTTGATCGATATCGAACGCGGTACTTTGGCCCCTATTGTGTATCTGCTGGAAATGGAAATAGTCCAAACCTATTGCTTCCAACTTCGGCATCATTTTATTTACTGCTACAGAGACTTTCTTATTACATTTTTGTCACACTGAAAAGGTGCAGCACTATTTGGTCCACTTGACAAATGTGTATGTTTCTTTTTTTGACTGCCTTTAAATTTGTTCGTATTATCACGGCTCCGAAGGAAATCAACAACAAGTTCTAATTACACGATTTGGTTTTAGTCAGCTTCACTCTAGAAATTTTCGAAACATTTGACTACGTGCAGGCTGTTTGTTGACGTGGTTACATATATTTACCTGCTACTGCAACTAATGTGCAGTACCTAAGAGCGACTATCGCCCATAATTAACTAGAGAAAAGGACATGGAACGTATTAAAGTGTGAGATAGTTTGAATTTAATGCTCGCTTAGATATCTGAAAAGACTAAACAGCAACCAATATCTACCAGCTTTTCCAATCTACCCATCGTACAACAAGGCTTTTACAAAGACAAAAGCCCTTTACACGCTTACGACATGTGCATGTGTCTGTTAAATTATCTTTTAAATTAAAATAGTTTGAAGCTAATGCACTTGGAAGTACTCGTATCTATCGGGACTTTTTGCATACTGTTTACGTAACTAGTGTTGCTGGCTGCTAATACTGGCTGCCATTGTTTGCTTCTTTGTTTTTTTTTTTTATTTTTGTTTTTGTTGCTCGTTTTTGCATGAACAAGAAATAAACGTGTGATCTTATGCAAGAATGCAACAATTGTTTATATCGCACACTTGCCAGGGCTTCTAAGTCTAATTTTCTTTTTCGAAAATATTTTCATTCTACGCTGTTGGTTGCTGTTGCTATTGTTGTTGTTGCTAGTTGTTATTAGTGTTGCTTTTTTAATTTTATCTAAAATGCTGCTGCCATTGCTCTAGTTTTTTCTGCGCTCAAAATATCTCTACATGCTAAAACTTGCTGTTGCTGTTTTTTTTATTATTGTTTTTCAAAGATAATAGTACTTGTGCTGGTGTCTTTAGAAACACATTTTGTGGCTCATTTGCCACAGCGCCTACATAAGTTGTTTTAGGTATTAACATTTTTTTTGCAATTTTTTTCTTTCTCTCTAGCTTTCTGTCTTTCTGCAATACCTTGCATTAAGTAAATTTTATGTAATTAGTAAAAGTATGTATTAACCAGTCAACCACATCATCATCAGCAGGTACAGCTGCAGTGGAAGGCAGCAAGTAAGCAGTGTCCATGCAAAAGTTGTTGAAAATATGTATGAAAATGCATGTTAAGTTGTTACTTGTGGCTGTTGCTGTTACTGTTACGGTTGCCGCTGCTGCTGCCGTTCAAGCCGAATAAATAAATATGTATATATTGTAGGTATATGTGGGCATGATAAAATAGTTGATGACTGACTTTCTTATCATCTCTCACGGCATTATTATATAGCAGAGACCAAAAAAAAAACCCAACCATAAGAAGTAGTAAAAAATTATTTTATAAACTTTAGAGCTTCCTTATTGATGTAAGTTTTCATTTATGTTAATTACATTTCGTTTATTTTTTATTTTTATTTTTTCAAAGTGTTGTTAAATATGCTTTTTATAGAACATTTCTTCCATTACAATGTACGAGAGCATGATAAAAAAAATTGCCTGCATTATGTTTAATTGAAATTCTTACACACACATTTGCAAAAAAGAAAAGTACAAAATAAATGGAAAAAGACATCTTTATTTCTCAAATGTTTTACGATTAAATTGAACTTTCTTGGTAATTATTTGTGGAAATTGCACTCATTGAATAATAACTGAATATTTTTAATTCTTGCTCATATGATGGACGAGAGATTGAGGAGTCATTAAGCGTTTAGTGTAGTAAAACGGTTAAAGCAATCGAAGTTCTTGCTTGAAAAAAAATGCCGATTTTGCAGCAACTTCATTTTGGCAGCACTGTTTTTGGTAGCACTGTTTCTGGCAGCACTGCTTATGGTAGCACTGTTTTTGACAGCACTGTTTTTGGCAGCACTGTTTCTGGTAGCACTGTTTTTAGCATCTCAGCTGTTAAACATGTTCAGTTCGGTCTGTAATTTAACCATGAATCGACTTATAAGTGAATAAATCTTGTAGATTATTGAATTTTAGTGCGAGTATCAAAAATGATGATCGGTTCCATTTTTTTTAGCGTTCAGCGACGCAGCTGATTTCTGCTTGATTGGATACATGAACAAGAAAAATTATTGAAGCAGTACAAGATCTGCCCCTGCAACCGAAAAATTCGCTGTTTGGTGGGGATGATGGACAGGTGACATCTCTTCCTTAGACGACTAAGGGGGGGGGGGAACGTTCCCGTATTTTTTTTTTTTGCCGAAATGGAATTGTTTGACAATCGATTTCAAAAAGACGGTGGCACATGCCAAACAGCACGGGAAAGAATAGCCCAATTCGCTGAATAGTTTATTCTACGAACTCAAACCGAACAGATTGGCCACCTAGATCGTGTGATTTAACGCCTTTAGACTATTTTTTGTGGGGCTGATTTGTATAGGGACTAGATTTGTGTAGATCTCGTTAAACCGATCGTTTTTGACAATTACATTGGTTAGATCATAGGTTTTTGACAAAAACAAGCGGATGAACACAAATTCGATACAAGTCTAATAGTAATAAGTCCACAATGATTGACGCCCTGGATTCTATTATAGAAAAATGTATACGTGAGAAACTGGCCGATATGTTTGAGAGAATATGCCAAAATTGGACCCCAACCCATTGAACATTCACATGAAATTGCACATTGATCGTGATTACGAATTTCTGGGCGAATGTTTGACGAGTGTGAATGCACCTACAACAATTATTATTTTTTTTCTTGGACCAGCACTCAGGGGATGACCCCTACATATGCGATGCATTGTGCCAGAACTAGGAAAGTTGGTTATGGGAAGGAGGATAGAGGGAGTAGTGTTTGTGGACGTTCGATTTGAACCTCCCCAAGTTAAAACTGACAGGAAAGACCACTGCTGGAAGTTTGTTCCACATACGCACCGTTCGGCCAAAGAACGAATTCTCTCTGTAATGCGTGGTGCGATTCACTGACAACTCAACCACAAAAGGATGTGTCCTATGTGAAGAGCGGGTAGCTCGCAGAAATAAACGGTTATCAGGCACAAGCTCCCTTATTTCACCAGAACACATTCCGTTGTAATATCGGTAGAACAGTGAAACACATCCCACGTTGCGTCAATGCTCCAGTGAGTCAATAGAGTTGGCTACCCTACTGTCAGCGAAGAGCTTCTTCGCTCTTTCTTGTACGCGGTCGAGCAACTTCAAAACAGACTTTTAAGCACCGGCCCATACATGAGAGATGTATTCCATCTTTGGTCGGATGTAGGTGGTATATACATATATTTGTTGTAGGTGCATTCAGGGCACTCAGGGGATGACCCCTACTCATGCGTACATTGTGCTGGAACTAGGAAAATTCGTTGTAGGAAGGAGGATAAGGGGACTAGTGTCTATGAATATTCGATTTGAATTTCTCCAGGGACTCCAGACAAAGAAAGAATTTTCCCTGTAATGCGTAGCGCGGTTCAGTGGTAAATTCACCACATATGGGGTGCTGTTGGCTGAAGTAGAAGAACACGAGACTATGAAGCGGAGGGTCCTGAGTTCGAGCCCCCGCTGAGTCATGAAATATTGTGTTGAATTCTTCTGAACAGCATGAGTGCGTGGTTGTGTTAGTTGTTGCCAGCCTGTTTCAATGATGAAGGCATAGTCACTGGTCACTGAACATAATTGGCAGCGACTGACACTATCATGTACTAAAAGCAGAGTAACAGCACCCACCTTCGTCGGCCCTGTAGCAAAAATTAGCCGGCGAAGTAAAAGGTTGAAATAGCTACAAAAAAAAAAAAACTGTCTATCTTCTCATCTTTCCTAATCTGTCCCCTCAATACTATCCACTCGTTTTCAGTTCCGGCGCAATGCAAGGCATATATAGGGGTAGGGGATGACCCCTATATATGCCTTGCATTGCGCCGGTCCTACTCCCAAAAAAAAAAAAAAAAAAAAAAATGGGTGTAATCGCACTGTACAGCGTGCTGAGCATAGAAAAGTGGGCGTTTCGTGAAAGAGATCCCTGATTTCAGTGGAACACAATATATTATAGTAGCAATAAAACAGTGAAACGCAGTCCACATTGGGTCAATGCTCAAGTACTTGACTACCCTACCGTCCCCCATGAGTTTATTCGCCCTCTCCTGTACACCGGCGAGTAACTTCAAAATAGACTTTGAAGCACCGGCCCAAACAGCCAATAATTTCCACAAATTATTTCGTGAAATTACATACATATATTTTCTTTTGACAAAAGTTGTTGCTATCAGCTTTTATTATTAATGTAAAACTGAAATGCATATGAATAAAATTTCAAATCTTTCTTTGTATTGTTAAAAGATTTCTTACAGCAATACTTTTTCAACAAACGGCGATACTCTAACAGATTTCAGTATGATCTTCTTGCATGTGTTGTGCTTGCATAAATTTCTTTTGTGTATATATTTTTTTATAAATTGTTTTTTATTTGCAAACCGTTAGTAAGGTCATACATGTAAAGAAAACAAATATTGGAAATGAAGAAAATTCAAGAAAATAAAATCAAAATATATATTAAAGTCTGTAACTCAGTCACTCAGTCAGTCCATGTAGTTTACGGATGTTTTTCTTTTCTTTTTTCTCTCTAACTACGAAATCTGTTTACTTATTTATTCTGAAGCTGCTGTTGCGGCATACATTTTTAAATTAACCAGCCAGCCAATAATCTGAGCTTGTCTCTAAAGACACTTCTAGCAGTAGTTTGTTTGTTTCTTTTTTCATAATTTCCTTGTACAATTGCTAGTCCTCAAGCATAAACTGGTAGTAGTTTCGAGTGGTTTCCTTAACCATCAATACAAAAATAAATGAATGATGGATGAGAGCTTTAATCTTGAAATTGGAAATAAAAACTAATCGTGGTGCATAGAAAAGAAACGCTGAAAAATAAGAAGCCATCGTTGTTAAGAGGTGATTTTTCCATATTTAACTAATGAGTTTTAAACATTTTTTATATTTTCATATCTTTGGCAAAGAAAAATTATTATGAGCAGAAAGTTTCATGTGATGTGTAGAAAAGTTCTTTAGCATACCAAAATTCTTATAAAAATGGGTGTTCAAAAGAAAAAAAAAGAAAAAAAGTACTGGTTATAATTAATGTTAGAAATTCATTAGAAGCTGTTAGTTTGGCTTATTTTTAGTTTGATAATTGATTAGCAAATGCTCAGATTTTATCTATAGCTTATTTGTTACTTTACCACCAGAGCATAGAAAATATGTGGTTACGAGCAGGTGCTTTTCTGCGAAACTCATTAATGTGATTTCAATTTGTGGCTGAACTTCAAATCTATTGAAAGAAATCAAATATCTGAAATAAAATGTTAAAATTTCAAAGTCAAAGAGGATTGTAAAGAAGTTTAATTACATAACACTCTATTGGAGTATTGTTTTCATATGAGAAAGTATATAAACATTTAAATTCAAAACTCCTTTCCATCAGGCAATTAACTGATGGATGCCCATAAAAGTAGTTGAATATCCAAGCAAATTTCAAGTTTTACTGCAGCCTTGATACAAACGGCAACAATGGAAAGGTTTCCCGTCTTTTATCTTATTATTGCTAATTTTACAAAAAACTTATGATTAAACCGGGAATAGTAATCCCGTGATCGTATACAGAAATCCTGTATATTAACGTCCGGAAGAAAGCACTGAAACGGGCAACAAACTATAGGTTATTTTTCTTTGGGAGGCAGAGAACTTTAAATTGAAATAATTGTCACGAGCTGAACTTCACTCACAGACAACCTCCCTCTATTGCAGCAAAAACGGATTATAAATTAGATTAGATAGAAAAAGGATTATGTTACAGAATTAGCTTTTCGTTTCATATCCGTCCTGTCATGGCCACCCCCCCTAGGAATGAGAGGAAGTGTAAGTTACAAATGGAATGAGTGTTTGGAGATGTGGAGCATCTACTGGTTATCAGCGAATGTGTAAAGTCACATAAAACATTGAACTAATGAGCTCAAAGTGCACGAAGATAGCGTTAAATTTCTAATGTTAAACCAGATTTCTTGTATATTATTTTGTAATAACACTTGCAAAAATAAAAACTTTTATCACCTACGACTACTAATGATGACAGTGTAGCGGCCTTCGAAAACAGCTGATCTGCTCTATTGTGTTAGTTGAATAATTAAATTGATATTTTCCCTTCTTTATGGCTTATTTTTCACTCTTTTCTGAATATAGCACACGAGGCAGATTAGCTCAACCTTAAATAAATTTGAGTTCATCTTAATTTTAAAAAGAGATACTGATCTGGCAAAAGTCGGGCCATAGCTTAGAAACTGATTTAGATCAATCACAATAAAAATAACAAATAAAGCCAAAGCACGGAAAAAATTAATCTGATTCCACAAAATTATTCCAAAATCCATCTAATTGAATCATTTTTGCATTAAAATGGCCTTTCGCTTGCCTTTTTTTCTATTTTAGGATTCGTTTTTGTCACATCTTCAATCGTGAAATAATTAAATTTTTTATACCCTCCAAAAAAGAAACGCAGCGAACTAACCCTCTAAGACCCCATAAATTATATATATATATATATATATATATATATATATATATATATATATATATATACATATATACATATATATATATATATATATATATATATATTCTTGATCGGTGATGAAATCTAAGACGATATCTAGCCATGTCTGTCCGCTCGTCTGTGGAAATCGCTATTCAGTCTAAACGAAAAGAGCCAGAACCTGGAAATTTGGTATAAATATATTTTGAAGGATAACACAGTTCAAGTTCATAAATGGACTCAATCGGGCCAGAGAGAAAAAAGTTCCCCTAAGGAGAACTAAACCAACCTTTAAAAAAACAACTTAATTTTAAAATTTTTTTTTTTTTTTCAATTTCGTTAAGCAAACGTTGTATTTCCATGTCAAAGAAGGTCCAAAGCGTTGAACTTGCAGCCAGAAAAATCCATTTTTGCGCCTCGCCCCCTTTAGTGGGCGTTAAAGTAACATTACATGCAAAAATAGTGTAAATATTTAACAAATTGTATAATTTAAGCCTACATTCCTTAAACATTTAATTTTGAAGTTTTTATGACGAAGCTGAAATGTGTTCTAATCTTCCTCTGCCTTACTCTCCCCCACCTTTGGCCCCTAAAAAAAAATTTTTTCCACTTAATAGCCCCAAATATTCTGCCTTATTACCGTTCTCGAATCGACTCGAGTGTTTGTAATAGATTAAAGAAAAATCTTGAATTTTTCTTTATTACATTCTTTCGAATCGAATCGAGAAGCGTAATAAGCCCCATTGACTTTTTAGTGTTTCATGGCAAAGGTGAGATGTTTTCCACACGGCCCTTACCGGAGTGACCCCGACATAATAGTTTTTATTTACTAAACATTTGGAGGGTATTTAAGATTCGACCCGGTCGAATATAACGTTCTTACTTGTTGTCTTTTAGGATTCGTTTTTGTCACATCCTCAATAGCGTCCTAAGAATTTAATTTTTTTTATTTGTTATGGTAAAAACGTTTTTTTTTTTTGTTAGTTACGTTATTAGTTTTCAATATTAACAGGATTTTGCAAGTTTTCATACATGTGATATATGCAGATTGCCATAGAAAATTCAGGGGCCAAATTACGGCATTCGAGATCGATCGAAATTTGTATTTAAATTGTATGGAAATTTCGTTCGACATCGAATGCGGTAATTTGGTCCCAGATCTGTTATTCTGCAACAATGCAGAGCATTCAAGACCAACAGTTAAATGCTGGCTCAATGACACAAAAAACGGACGAAATTCGAAACGAAAGTTTAATTCGAGCTGTAACCATAAAGTGATGTACGTGAAAGTGATGTTAAATTGAATTCAAAATGGTATTAATTTAATTTTGATCGCCTAGGAAACTGACTAATTTTTGCCACACAAACAAAATGCAACATGAAATCAAAACAGTTTTAATTTGATGGCAAAATTGATTTTAATATGTCATTTAAATTTCATAGATCTACAGCCTGCCTTTAGAACTAACAAAATAATATTCTTTAGCCAATTTTCAATTAACAAATGATTTAGATTCTTTCTAACAAGACATTTAATTTTCTCATCATTATTTAGCCCCTGTTAGGAAGTGAATAGAGGCATAGAGATTTTTATACTCACACATATCCAGCTGCCAATTAGCAGTAGTTAAATAATGATTCCCATTTAATAAAAAACATATGAAATAATAAAACAGACTAAATCTTTGAAGAGCCAGGCTCTTTTACATAATAACAGAAATATGAATCGAAATGGCATAACAAAAGAAAGCCCTCGTAAACAACAACAGAGGCCGGCCGATGCAGGAAAAACAACGGTTAATGTTATTAAAAGTAACAACTCAGCATTGATGCATCTGTATCTGCATCATCAATATCATCATCATTGGGTTTCGCTGCGCACCGTCCAATCCAAGTCATTACGTTTGTGATCATTATTATCATTATGGCATGAACACAACATGACAGAGACCATGACAGCCAACCGACCAATGCCAGATAGACAAACAATCAGGTTAAGCAAACAAAAAACAATTATAGCTGCATAATAGCTACAAAAAATAAAAATAATAAATAAATAAAAAAACAAGGAACTTTACAATAGCACCAACAACAAAAACACATTGTCATATCAATTCTTTGGAATGTGTGGTGGAACAGAAACATTCTAGCATTTCATCATAATTTAATAGACACGTTGTTGATCGATGTTATTGTTGTACACTGATAACTCTGACCAAAATAGCCTTTGAGTTGAATGCATGATAGCTTTATGCATCAGACAGACGACACACAGTGCGTGCTGCAGCTGATCATGCAAATTTTTTTCGAGTTTTTTTATACTCACAACACAGCATTTAAAAAAAAAAACAAAAAGAAAGAACCTCAATCAATTTAACGGCATATTATTAGAAGAAGAAAAAAATGCTAAAAAAAAGTTGGGGGCCATTATTATTTTTTTTTTTAAGTGTCTGTCTTATTAATGTCTTGCGTTAGGAAAGCTTTTATATTTAGTGAGCAGAAGACGCACAGTCAAACATACGCCGATGAAAAACAGGATTTATATGTTGCCAGAAAACAGTTAATATTCCAACTGCCACAAAGATCTTTTTAGATGAAATGTAAATTCAGTTTCATTGTTCTTATTGCCACTAAGACTGAACAAAAATATCATGTTACTTTATTGTTATTAGAGATGTGCAGATGTCTTGATTTTTTTCATGTCACGCGTGATTCACACGTGAATCATGTTAATCGTGATTACAAATTATTAAAATCACGCGTATCATATGTTACAGAGATACATACTTTCACACGCAAGAACAATTTTACTGAGAGTGCGGGCAATTTTCCAAAAAAAAAAAATTTTGCCATGGCACATAGGGGTACTTGGCCATTCTAGCCAGACATTAGGCTAAAACTTAAAATTAAGAAATGTAAAAATTTAAGTACGCAGCTCGACAGACAACAAAATTCTGCATAGTATAGTGAATTTTGAAGCCTTTTGCTTGAGATTTGTCATTTTGCGACACTGTTAAAGTCAGGAAAGTTGGGTAAATTGCATGCGCGGAGGTTCTACGATTTTTAGACATTTACACAATATTTTTTCGGGGCTAAACGAATAAGGATTTTACATTTGATTACATTGGTTAGAGGGATAACACCTCCTTCCAATAAAAGCTGAAAAATTTAATTGTTAAGGTAATAACGCGTCAGTAATTCATTCCTTTCATAAAAGCTTCATTTCTCGACATAAAAGCTTAAAAATGAATATTTGTTGGAAACTTTTCTGACAGAAGCGTTTTGGGGAAGGGTGTTTCTATAAAAGCTGAATATGAATATTTTATGTAACCGCCCATAAAAAAAGGCAGGGAAAAAATTGCATTTTAAACTCTCCTGGGTTCATTTTTAAGCTTCTGAACTTTCGCCGGCGTTAACAGTTTTTTTTTTCTAAACAAAAGTACAGGAAGACTTAAAACAAAATTTCATTTTTCAGAGGTAGGATTAGTTTTTCTAAGCGGAACATTTTTCCCCTTGGTGCGATTTTTCCTATTTTCCAGCTTATATAGTCTATGACCATAATACATCTTTCTGCCAAGTTTCATTAATGTAGGTACACCCAATAACTTTTTAGAAGCAATAGAAACAAACAAAAATATTAACGGCCGGCTAGATTGGCAAAATACCCCAATGTGCATCGTGAGTGAAAGTACGTGATTAAAAATAATGCCTTCATGAGCGCCTTATATATTACCGTGCGTGAAAAAAATTTTAGTTTCATTATCGTGCGTTATCATGAGCTTAATTTTACTCACGCGCAAATCTCAAATTACAAAGAGACAAAAATTATTTTTTGTCTTTCCTTTAAATAAAACCACAGGGTGGCGCAAGAGTAATCCTCCTATCAGAAAATGGTGCAAAAATAACTTTCCGATGTTTTTTGGCTGTAATTTAAAAAAAATTAAAAACTTTGATTCTTCTTGTGGACTATTTTTATTTGGTCTTTTAATTTTTCTACATCAAGTCGAGAATATGATGTCATGTAAATGGCCGCCGCCACAGTTGATCGTCATTTGTCGCAAAATTTATAGCATATAGCTGATAGGAGGATTACTTCTGTGCCACCCTGTATGTGGACTATGTGAATTTTTATGCGCTAAACTCAAATCCGTTTTCTGTTTTTTTCCATCAGGTAGTGATTTTTTTTTTAAAGGAGTGGCAAATTTTTTCTCCTAAATTAATTAGGTTCACCCTAACTCGAGAACGCGTCATCCGATTTTCAAAAGTAAAACACCAGTAACAAAATTGTATTTATTTTAGTCGAATATAATTTTTCTCTATCCCCTTATAGTTTTGCAATTATTCAGAAATTAATGGAGAAAAACATTTTTTTTTTCGTGCAAAATTCGTAATTTTTTTCAGTTTAAAAATTTAATTTAAAAAAAAAGATAAAGCAAATATTCACAATTTTGCACATTTTTCTGAGAGCTAGATATTTTAAAAATAAAATCAACTATAAACCATAAAAATCGTTTAAAAAATTTGGATTTTATTGCCAATATTGTAAAGCAACCAACTCGGGATGACTCGTTCTCGAGTTAGGGTGAAATATGTCTCCGTACCTGACTAATTTAGGGGAACAAATTTGCCACGCCTATAAAAAAATCCCGACCTGATGGAAAAAACCGAAAACGGATTTAAGTTCAGCGCGTCAAAATCCATATAGCCCACATATTATTTAAAGGAGGATTTTGCTGCTGACCAGTGTTATTAAGCAAATTACGAATATGCCTTAAAAGAATTAATCTGCTGTATTTCATGCATAGGCAATGATCTTAATTTTAAACTTAATAAAAAATCACAAAAATCAAGCAATTAAATTGACTTAATTTAAAAGCTCAAACGAATCACTCAAGTGATTCCGTAATTAGCCGCTATGAATTCGCAACGTATAACAATATTTTTAGATGCCTTTTTCGGTTGTCCCTTGGTGTGCTCTTTGCCCACCTGAATCTGGCTAATATTGTTTGCCAACAGACAACAAGTCAGAGGAGTATTTAACAATGTTGTTAAGTGAAATTTTTCATGTTATTTCCGCATTTAAGTCATGCTTTTTGTTAAGCATTTAACAACACTTGACACTAAAAGTTCAATGCACGTTTTTTATAAAAATATTCTTATTTTTTTTTCTTATGTTGTGTTTGTGCTGTGTTCTTTTTGGGGAAAGGGAATTATATGAATAATTTTTGGTTTGAAACATGTTTTATTTGCTGCTCATTAGAGTTAAAGAATTTTAATAAGGTAACAAAAAAATACCCAAGATATTTGTTGTTCTTGTTGGTAGTACAAACAAAATTTATGCACATAATTAAAAAGGGGTAAGAACAGGCCATCAAATATATTTTAAGGAAAAGATTGCTACTTTTTCGCAAATATACTGCAATACTTTTTCCAGTACCGGTTAAGGTGTTGCAAGTTAATTCTGTAGTGGCGTTGCCTTGTTTTTTGTAAACGTTTACATAAATGGCTTTTAAACATATACAGACAAGTTCATAAGTACTGCTGGTGATGATGGGTGAATAGATAGATGTTCGATACCACCCTTGAAGTGTTTAAACGTTACCGGTTTGTTACAATTTCCTTGAAATGGTTAAAATGTAATTAAATCATAAATAATGAAATCATAGACATCAACAAGCCCTTAACTACAAAATCTGCATGTCATATTGTAAGTGAACAAGTTTGTCTTTTTTTTTTGTAGTCTGACCAAAAGCTTTTTGCCTTGTATTAAGGCACTTTTTCTAATATTACAACAAGATCGATCAGTTTTCTATGTTATTTTTTTTCAAGTATCACAGCAATTGCAACATGAGTAAAAACTGGCTTCAACATAATTGCCTTTTGCCACAACAGCAGAATTTAAAGTAAAAAAAATTAATACTCGTCTGCAAAAGAAAAAAAAGGAAAAGAGGCAAGAAAAAGCTTTCTTTATTTATATCTTGTGGTCAGCTAATTGGCTAAAACGTTGTCTACTAATTCTAGCAGCGATCAGCATTGCAATATCAGGCACAAGTTTAATGTCATTTAAGCCATTATTTAACGTGAAAAACAAACACAGAATTCTAGATTCCGCCCCGGTTGCAACAAGAAAGAGAAAGCAAGGGGCTTATTAAAATTTAATTAAAATTTTTTTAACTCTTACAGCGGAGTACATTTTACAGCCAAAAAGAAAACCTCAGTTTTCAATTTGCAAATTTCAAATTCTCTATCATAATATTTGCCATCATTATTAAAAAAAATATATACACATATATTTTTTTTAACTCGACTAAATTGTTACTCACGGTTTGCCTGCAACGATTGAGTGAATCAATTCATATTTTTGTTGCATGTGGCTAATGTTGTGTTTCAAAAGACAGCTTACGCAGCATGATGCATCATGCATTTAGTTTGTCTTTAATTTATTTGCTTTTTCAAATCATATATCAATGTGTTTCAAAAGTTGCCAAACAAGAATGCTGACCGATAGTCAAGGATAAAATATTTAAATTTGCAGAGAAATTTTTTTTAAGGTTAATTGCTCAAGAATGATTTCAAGATTTAATCATGCAAGAATGTTGTACGTAAACAGAGAAAGAAGCCTTAATGGCTTTCAAGCCGGTTGGCCTTTTTAAGTTGCAATAGTTTCAAATAATCAAAGAGAGAAGGCAGGCAAAATGGAATTGATTTTAAACATGTTAATGCAATTTTGTGTGGCAACTGACTGTAATAATACAGACTGACCGTAATGCATTTGCCAAG
Source organism: Linnaemya tessellans (assembly GCA_951800035.1). Lineage (NCBI taxonomy): Eukaryota > Metazoa > Arthropoda > Insecta > Diptera > Tachinidae > Linnaemya > Linnaemya tessellans. The sequence continues at coordinate 147,924,344 of OX637532.1, forward strand.
ACTAGATTTTTGAGGTGTGCATTGAATGTGTACATTAATTTATTAAGTGGAAAAGGAAAACAGATTATGACGAATATTTATCATTTATAATTAAGCAAATATCCAAAACAGTTAAGGAGTCAATGATTTAATTTTATTCTTTTGCCTCGAACAAGCAAATGAAAATATCACAGTAGTGGGGCCTGGCATAGGGTTTATTAATCATGCCATGTTGTTACCTGATCCAAAAGTACATGCACGGGTGCCTCTATGTGGCTGATGGCTAGCAATGCTAGCATGTCAGTCCAATGGTCCTGGGTTCGATTGCCGAAGGAGGCCGTGGGTGTTTTTCACAGACAAGAAAATCGCTTTGCGGATTGTGTTTGTTAAAAAAAAAAAAAACAAAAAAAGTTTTAGCATTCGAACCGACCACTACCACTTGGTGAATGAATGGATTAATTCCGATTTACTAATAGTTATTGTTTTGATATTTTATATATAGGGTGTTTTTTATAGAGTGACACAAGTTTAAATCATAATAAAACCAGGAAATATATTTTTAATATCAATGAATCGGGTTTTAAAGGAAAGAAAATTTTATGAAATTAATGTTTAAATATGATTTCTGCTGTGTGGCTGCGCGTAGAAGGCCCAATTGGGAACACCACTTTTCAAAGCCTAAAAAAAATCTTCCACGAAATGGAAGGACACAATCCCAGTTGCTGAGAACGGCGATTGTATAGGATCATCTTCAATGCTTTCCCATACAGCGGTTACAGCTTCTTCAGTGCGCAACTCTCACGCGGGATGCTCAATATCAGTCACAGTAAATGTGGTTTGAAAACGATCTATTGTTTTTCGTATTAACCGCTCAGAAGGACGATTGTGAACGCCATAAAATGGAAGAAGTGCACGATGAGTTTGACGTATAGAACAATTATTTTGATTAAAAATTTCAAAAATTTGCACGCGTTGCTCTGGTGTTGTGACACTCTAAAAAAAACAAGCTTTGAAAATGACGTCAACCTGTTATCTTATGCCTTTAATATATTTAATTTCCACCTATATTAACTTTAGCATGTTAGTGTCTTACAATATTTATTTATTTACTTTCAGGTAACATTAAACTACCAACTATTTCCATTATTGCTTTCACAAAATGCTTTATCATTCTGCTGAAAGCTTGCATAACAAAAATCAGTAAACATTTGGCGTTTTCTCTCTCCCTCTCTCTCTCTCTACTTTTCATAAACAATTTGATTGCTACATTAGCAGCAACAAATAAGAGTCTTTATGTTTGTTGTTATGACTTGTAAGTCATTAGAAACACACAAAAAAAGAGAAACTTCTTAAAGACTGAATAGAATATTGTATGCCAAAATGAAAGAAAAGCAAACGAAAATCATTGCGCAATTTAATTTTGAGATTTTTTGGTAGAAACCGCAGTTTAAAGGCAACAACATGTTCAAAAGAGATTCGTGCGAAAAAAAAGGAACAACAAAATATGGGCTTATTTCATCTTAATATTTTTTCATCTTGATCAGGAAGTGTTTGCTGCAGTATTTTCGGCAGTATTATTTCAAGTGAAGTAGAAATCTAAAAACAGTTCAATTGATTTCTTGTTAAATTTTGCTAAACAAAAAGCCATTTTATTTTATACCTTTTCTTCAATTTTATATATCTTATAAAGTATTTGCCAAAAACTGAATTGAGTTACTGCAATGGTCGTTTAATTCCTAGTGGGTGGTTTTAATGATGTCTGACATATAAAATGTTTCTTTAGCTTTTACTTTGACTTTGCGTTGCATTAGGCAGATTAGTATCATTTATATTGTCTAACAGAACAAATCAAATATTTTTAATTAAAAATTTTATTAAAACATGATTTGTAAAAAAAAGTAGCCTTTAACGACCTTTCTTCTTTCATAATGGGTGGTCGGTTGGGTTATAAGCAAGACTATTTCAAGCCACCACCAGCCAGCCAGGCTAAGAAATTTTGTAATAACGTTGTAAAAAAACAAACAAATTATTATGTTACCTTTCAAAAAAAAAAATCAAAAAAAAAATTAAAAAATCCTATTAAACACAGAAACATTTAAACAGTAAAAATACCAAAAAAAAAAAAAAAAAACAACTTGTGCAAACAATTCCTTTCGAATGTCTTGTGATTTCTTGCATTTTTCGTGCCCCTATCTTAACGAAAAATAAGTTAAATTGCTCATCAGATATTTGGCTTCATGGAATTCATTTCATTCGAAAACAAATACTTTGGTTTTGGTTTTAATGCTTTAAAATTTCGCTTTTACCAGAAAACATCTTGAAAGAATTTGCACACAAACAAAAGACTTAAGACACAAACTTGATATTGATAAAGTGCCGAAAAATTCGTTAAAATTACAAACCGTTACTTTATTTCTGCCCATTAAAAACTTGTAAAAAATGTAAAAAAAAATTGGAACCTTCACTGTGTGTTAACAAACGAGAGGTTTAAGAAGAAAAGGAAGAAAATATATAAAGAAAAAATATAAATCAATTAATGATGTTCCCTTTTAAGCGTCGTACAAACCAAAGTGAAACAAACGCATGCTTTGCTAAGGAGAAAATTTTTGATTTTTAGGAAACACACACAAAATATATAAAAACAGAAACTATTACCAAATATCAGATAAAAGCTTTACTTTATAAACTGCGTCACATCTCACTGCTGACGGCCATGCACCTCTCTTTTTATATAAAATTAAAAAAAAAAAACATTGTCACTTAACCCTGGTAATAACATGAATTTGCCATATAATAAAAAAAAATTGTTTAATAGCCATTAGTTGCCTTCAATTCTTTTGTTTACTGTAATTTTAATTATAATAGATTTGAAATAGTAATAATAATAAATTAATTTTTGAACACCTTTTCACAAATTTTTAGTAATTAAAATTGTTAATTTTCCGTAGTAGAAAATATGTTGAAGAGAGCTCGAAGTTTCTTTTGTATTATCAATTCCTTGCGAAGTACAAGTAATTTTAAATTAAGGAAAAGGAAAAAAATTTTTAAAAAATTATTTTCGTATTAGGAACTTAATTGAATGAAACAAGATTAATTAATATATCTTTTTTTTGGAAGCACTTGTTTCAATTAGAGATGTGCGCGTGAGTAAAATTAAGCTCCCGATTACGAAAATTTTTCATGCACGACAGTATTTTTTAAAGTTTTTATGATTAACCCGAGATGTTCTCTGATCTTCCTCTGCCCTACATTCCCCCACTTTTGTCACCTAAATTACTATATCAAAAAAAATTTGTTTTCACACTTAATAACACCAAAAATTTACTTTTTAGTGTTTTAGGGCAAAGGTGAGATGTCTTCCCCACGGCCCTCGCGGAGTGACTCCTACAAAATAGAGTTTTTATTTACTAATTTTTTTTTTAATTTTACGGTTTCAGCTAAATTAATTGTTACCGAATTAAGATCAAATTTCATTTAAACATGTTGTACCATGTTCCGATATGCACTTTAAATGCGCTGTTGTGAAATTAAACTCCTAATTGAGACCAATTTTCTATACACTAGATTAAGTAATTAATTAATTAATTGAGCAATTAGTATTTAATTGTTGCACTTAATACACTTATAGTTAACAATTTTATTCTTAATGTGGCTGACCCAATTTATAGTTCAATTGTTGCAATTAGAATGCAACATTATTAAAAGTCTAGCAACAAGTTGCTAGAGTACAGACTTGTATGCACATGTGAATAAATTTTAGCACAATCCATCGGCTAAAATTTAATAACAAATTTCCTTTAGCTGACAATTGTAAAAAACTGGGTACTGCAATATCTATTTGAAAAATATAGGCAGAAGCTCCAGAGCAAGTCCCTGTACTCGCTCAAGTGTAAAATGCAAAATCTTTGCGAGCTTTCATTGTGTATGTATTTGCTTTTAAAATCAGTTAACCTATTTGCCAAGAAATGCGTGCATCTATTTTAACAAATCACGTTTGATATCAAGCGCTTTAAATGATCAGCATTGGCTGGATTAAGTCGGCCTCTCTATCACGGTTATGAGCAACAAATAAATATAGGTTCCAGAGTTAGACATTTATCCTTATGCCTGCATACAGAATGCATTTAATGTATAATATTATACTGATGATGATGATGATGATGAGGATGTTACGCTGCTGATGGTGCGTTATAATATCCAATTTTCAACACGAACTACATATTGTATTATTTTCATTTTAGACTAACTTAACTGAGGCCATATAAACAAAAAGCAAAAAAAAAAACAGAACAACTTGTTTTAAGTAGTTAGAAAGACAGACAGACGGATAGACAATGCAAACAATCAAACAGATAAAAGGAAATGTGTACAACAATAAACTGACAGCTTAGAACCACTGTAAACATTCTAGAAACAGCAAATACCAACCAGCAACGATTTTCTTTTTCTGATTTTGGTTCTTTTCTTTCTTTTTTGAGATTTGCTTGCACTTCTTTCCAACATGTACGTGTGCTGTACAACTGCAACGTTTTGCTTCTTAGAAAGTTTGAGTTGTAGTCTAAATTAAAAATACTCTATAGAAAAGCTCAGGAAACTAATTGAGTGCAAGCAAATTTATTTCACTAGAGCTTGCCATGATAAGTTTTGCTATTTGTTTTTGCAGTGTAGATATTTTCAGTGTAATAGTGTTTTCACACTAACATGGTTTTAATAAAGACCAACTATTAAAACCAGGGGCCAAATTACCACATTCGCTATCGATCGAAATTTCCATACAATTTAAATACAAAATTTCGTTCGATATCGAATACAAAATGATTTTGTTAAAGCAGTTTTAAAATCGTTTTCGAATTGGTCTTAAATAGGTTTTATGAAATGCAACCTTGTTTTTGCCTGCTTTTGACTGTGCTGCCAAGTTTTATGTAGGAAACAGCTGGTATTGTTTATGTTAATAAACAGAACTTTCAGAATCCGCTTACGTAGTTTATATATAACAACTTGACTTCCAAGTAATTCTTTATACACTTTGTATAAATAATTCCACAATTTTAAAATATGCATTTACAAAATGTAACATAATTTCTATTTTAAAATGCATTGTAATTTTTTTTTTCTTTTTTCCTTCAAACACAAACTTCTGTTGTACAGGTTGTCAATTAAGGGCCATTATTACAACTTACAAATAGTTAACAATAGGATGCTATCTGGCAGATAAATGTTATTTGATTATTACAAGTTAAAATAACCTTAATGGTAACTGATAAGCTAACAGGAGGTTGATCCTCATGATAACTTTCAAAGTTAACATTAAGCAAATGAAGCTGCCATATTTTCTTCTGAAAATATGGTAACTTTAACAACATTTTTATGTCAAATTAAATAATTCTAACTTTTCAACCTAAAAATGGACAATAGACAACGTTTATTTTATTTAAATAATTTAGAACATATTTTTCGCTTTCTTTCTTTTCGATTCAGTCGTATTATTTAGTTTCGACATTATTTTCAATAACACAATTTACGCAAACAACAAAGGCACTTAACACAAGTAGCAAAATAATTTAACACACAGAAAAGATAATAACGTTTTCAATTTAAGAAATAAACAAAAGTAAATCGTTGCCACTACGCTTTTTTAAAACCATTAATAGTAGTCGGTATCTACCGCAATGTTGCCACAATATATAAATTACATGTTTTATTTTATCTGACAGTTGTAATAATGGAAAAACTTTAAAGGTCACTTTATAGTTCACGTTAGCTAATGTTAAGGTTAACTATTGGGAACTTTATCGTTAAGTTGTAATAATGGCCCTAAGTGTTGTAAAAATGGAGAACATGTACAGCAAGAGATTCACTAATTTCTATGAGAGATTTAATTTATTTGGAGCAAATTTATTATACAGCCTGTACGTTAAAACCACAATTTGCAGAGTAAACGTAAAATCAGATGTTTATGGTTTTAACGCTAAAACCAGGTTTTAACTTTTAGTGTAAAAACACTATATAAAAAAAACATTAGTGACACCTGTCAATGCTAAAATTTCGCCATAAGGTTTACCTTTTGAGCATAAACAACGCCTTCAAATAAATAAATTTTATTATCAAAATTCATTGGGTGCGAGAAATGTTTGGAGATAAGTTTTTCTATCCGAAAACAGTCTTCAGCGACGAGGCTTATTGGCTCAATAGCCGAAAATACGCGACGAAAGGTAAACTGGGGCCGAATTACCGCATTCGATATCGAACGAAATTTCCATACAATTCAAATACAAATTTCGACCGATATCGAATGCCGTAATTTGCCCCCTGTTCTGTGTGTGAAGACTTTCGTGTACAAACACAAGCCAGACACAATTCTACATAGTTTTGGAAGACAGCATACACAACTGCCATGCAGAAAGAATGGAAAAAGTATAACCAAATTCGACCGATCTCACAAATGAACCACAAAAGAACGATAAATAAAAAAAAATATTTTTTTTCAAGTACTTGCCAGATCTTGCAGATCACGTAAACTCTTTACTCAGGACAAGCACATCTTTGCAAGCAAATTTAGTTTAAAATAATTCTTATTTGAAAATAATTCTTATACGTAAATATGAATTTTTCATTGCCACAGAAATAACATTATTTCCTTTAATTAAATGCATTCAATTAAATCTTACTTTTCCTTAAAAAAATACATGCTGTTCCTCATTCATCATATTTAATATTGTTTGTAGAGTGCCGCACGATTCTGTGTAGAATCTCTTTCGTTGACTTCCTCATTAAACGCGATTAGAATTATAATCGTATGCGAGCAAACAACCAGCCAAACGGTCTTTAATGTTTAATTTTTAACGTTGTAACGTAATTTCGGTCTATGCTACTCGTCTAGGCGAAAAAAATCCCACATCCGTTAGGTGGTTGTTATTATTGTTGTTTGGTGGAGTGTTGCATGTTTGCATGCTAAAAATCATAAGGAAGTTTAACTTTAAACAATAACACCACCACCAACAACAACAACAACAACAACTATAACAAACACAACAAAAAAAAACACCAAGAAGGCGTTCACGCTCCATTGTATGCTGCGAACAACGCATTATAATTGACCATATTTATTCATTCATTCACTCAATCACCGATTCGGTGGTAGTTCACTTAGTTAGAAGCTGCATGCAGCTGGCATATTGCCAATCTTAAAAGTTTTCTTTGGAATGATCTCAAGTGTTTGAATATTTTAACAGGTTCCTGCAGTCTTTGTGTTATTTTTTTTGTTTTATTTGTTTTTGAAACCGTAAAGAAACTGTTATAATAATAATTTATAATTAAATTAAATCTTAAAGATTTTTCTATTTCAAATTGTGTGGCTACACATTATTTAATGTTGTGCACGAATGATTCGTGTGGTGAATTTTTTGTTTATTCCACTTGCATAAATTACAAGTAAAGTATCTGCTTTACTTGCAACCATGAGATTGAAACCTATTTGAAGGAAATTTTTTTTAGCATTTGGAAAAGTTAACAACATTGTTGCTAAATCCCATGTGGCAAAGATGATTGTATGACATTGTAATGCATTGAGGTTGTTTTTGAAATAAAAATATTTCAACTTTTTTCTTTTTTTTTTTTGTCATGAATAATTTTTTTTGTTATTGACAAACAAAGTTCATAATACAGTTTCATTTTATTGCCAGAACTTTCGTTTAAAATTAGTGATATGTGATATGAAGGAACTTGCAACAAGTTGCATCTAAAAATATTCAATGAGTTCCTAAGCAAATCAATAAAATAAGTTCAAAAGAAATTATTTTTAAACGTTGAAAAAAACAAATCGGGTGTTTTATTTTTTTTTTCATGAGAATGAGCTATTGTGTCGACATTTCTGTTCATTACAGTTTGGCAAGTCGACATGAATCGTTTAATGACAGAATAATGTTTCCGAATTTTGAAAATTTACTTAAAATAATAAATCTGAGTGCCTAGTTCTCAGAGCACTTTCTAGGAGTGGACATTTCAGGGTTAAATGCCCCAGTCAATAAGCAAAATTGCCTTATTTAGAGCGACGGCTGTCAATGAGCCACGATTATATCCATTAAAACGCAACTTTTGTAATTTGCTTCATAATGAAATAATTGAAATTAAGAAACAAATTACATGCATTTAAACTTATTACAAAATAATTTGGATTTGACAAATATTTACAAAAAATATTTTAAATTACATTTAAAATCTAAATTAATTCTTCTCAATGTGGCGTAAAAACGTTAATTTTCCTATTCATAAATTTTAAAACGAGTTTAAAATTCATTTTATTACATTTTTAAACGGAATTCAGTGTCTGCATGGTGGAATTTATTTTTATATATTCCTATTTTTATAGAAGAAGAAAATTTTTTTTATTGGTTAATAAACTCTGTGCAGTAATAAAAATCAAATGAAATTTATTATAAATTTTGAAAATTTTTTTTTTTTATTTTGGGAAGCTATTGGTTTGCCCCATTTTGAAAAAATCAAGTTTTCACCAGATCTCGACGTTTTGATTTCTTACGAAGCTTTCCTGACTACTGAGAAGCCGGCGCTATATATGTATGTTATGTGTGTATGTATGTGTGTGTTTGTATGTGTGACTGTGTGCGTGTGTGTGTGTGTGTGTGTGTGTTTGGGTGGCTGTGTGTGTGTGTGTGTGTTTGGGTGGCTGTGTGTGTTTGTGTGTGTGTGTGTGAACCGCTTATAACTTTTGAACAACAGACCCGTATCCAAGCAAACTAGTCGTGTTCAAACGGTTCCTTCAAACTTAGATTTCCTGTGAATTGGAACCGGTTCGAACTGCTATATTTTCAAAAATATTAAGAAAAACTGGAAAAAAACATTATTTTTCGGAAGTGGTTTTCTTAGAATAGCTTTTAAACGGCCTTTCCCATCGATCCCAAAAACTAATCAGCTCTTGACAATCCAAAATCACTTCGAGCGCTACTAACCGGGTCAAAATCGGCTGACGCCTTCGAGAGAATTCGAAACGAAAACTCTGAAATTATATATCTGATCAATTAGTGTTCCAACCACCAAGCTAGTCACGTTTCAAAGGTTTCTTTCAAACTACGATTTCCTGTGAATTGGAACCTGTTCGGAGCAGTAGATTTCGAGCAATAAAAAAAATTGAAAAAACAATTTTTTTTCAAAAGTGTTTTCTTTAGAATAACTTAAACGTCCTTTACGATCGATTCTAAAATCTAATGAACTCTTGACAACTAAAAACTACGTCGAGCGCTGCCAAACGGGGCAAAATCGCTTTACGTTTTCGTATCTCACGTGAACGAAAAATTCGAAAAAAATTTATATATTTTTTTTAATTTTTAAAATTAGTGTTCTCGATTGTTTTATAGTCGAAGAACTACATCAACCACCACCGTTTGCCATGTGTGAATCGGATGATGCTTTCTAAAGTAGCAGTTTTAAAATTAAAATAATACAATTTTTATTAGTTAAAATTAGCGGGTCCCATATTTTTTATAAAAAATACTGGCCTTAAGGACGAAAAAAGTTTTTTTTTTGTAAAAATATAAAACTTTTAACAAATAAATCATTTCAACACTTTTTAAAAAAAAAATATATATATATAGCACTGAAATTTATTAGTTGCGTAACTGCGTTCAGCATACACACACATACATACACACGTATAGTACATGCCCATATGAATTACAATTGCCAATGTAACTCTGAATACGTGTACGTGTAGTTGACCAGGACGTGGGAACAGTTGTTAAAACTGAAATAATTTACAATTGCAACAAACGTGGAGTGTTCAGATCACAGAAGGCAGGTGAGCGTTTGTTGAAATCAATAATCTTTTTTTTGTACTTTTCATAAAGATGAACTGCAAGAAGAGTGAATAAATTTTTAAAATTTATTTTTGTCTGAGACGACTTGATAGAAACTACCATTTGTATGAGATGTTTGCTCCTAGCTGGAGTATTTTATTATATAAATAAAAAGGATTTTAATAAATAATAAGCAGGGGAGTATATTCATGATTTTTTTTGAATAGGCGTAGTAGTACAAAATGTGGCTAAAAGTCAAGTTTATAATTTTTGTTATTGTTTTAGTAATGTGCGCTTGGCTAAAGCATTTTGGCCAACAATGTTGCAACAGATTGTAATCAGTTGCAATGACTAGTATTTCAATCGTTTTCTTTCTTTTTTTATAAAAAAAAGAGAAATACACTCCCTATTTATGCTGCAACCAAAGAGGAAGCAAGTAATAATAAATTTTGCAATGAACGGTAGCCCCTCACTATGAGCAACAAAATAGTTTATGTAATTCTTACTTATACCTATTTTTGTGGTACACTTTTCAGTATCTTATCGTCCATCTATATTGATGAAACGTACATGGTTTAAAAAGTATTTTTGAACAGATATGCACAATTGCTTGAAAAGCATCATTAAAATCTTGCTATCGTTTTTTCACTAGCAAACACACATTCACAGAAATGTATGGACACTCAAAAGTCTCGGTATAATTTTTGAAGGCTGGCAGAAAGAGAACAAGTGATTTATGTTGTTCTCTTTAAAGTTGTTGTGTAAGCAATAAGAGGAGATCAAAGGAATGCATATAATTAAATGCTTTTAGCCAGCATTTGATGTGTAGCATGAATTCCTGTGAACTAAATTTGGTATCGATATTTAAAGTAAAATTTTATACTTCGACGATGTGGACATATTACGCGATTATAGTAGGTGAATACCAGCCGTAAGATGAATATAAAATTTTGCGTAATAAGTGTTTTTGGGCACGATTTTGTAAAATTATTCTTGTATTTATTTATGGTTTAAAAACTGTTTAAAATTTCTATGAATATGACCGCAAGGATATCTAAGAGTGTTGTAGCTGCTGCTTCGAAGGGTTATTTATTCTAAATAGATTATTGCATTGTGATATTTTTAAGCTTAAGGTCTCTTTATTTTAAATTAATTTTTAATTTCAATATTTCGTCACTCCTTTGTGTGACTTCTTCAGGAAATTAATTCAAAATAAAATAATATAATATAAAATAATTAATTTCCTGAAGAAGTCTCACAAAGGAGTGACGAAATATTGAAATTAAAAATTAAATTAAAATAAAGAGACCTTAAGCTTAAAAATATCAGAATACAATAATAATTAAAAAGAGGTCAAGAAACCAGAACAATTCTAAATGGACCTGGAACCAAAACTAAATATTGACTAAATAACTTTATTACAGAAAACAATCTCCCTTATTCTGTAACAGGTTTTCAATGTCACGTCAAGACAATATCAAAACTAAGACATCTGCATACTCTTTTTCTCACGTATTTAACTTCTTTTAACAGCGTCTTATTATTGCATAGGCTTTAAAGAATAGTCAGCGGCTGCCAGCAATAGCCAATTGGTGCTCACAACAAGAATGCAGCTGCTCTATTTTTGATATTGTCTTGACGTGACGTTGACAAATAGTTACAGAATAAGGGGGAATAATTTCAAATAGAAATTAAGCTGCTAGATTTTAATTTCAATTTTAAAGTTTGACTTTCTCTAATCAAATAAGATTTTTTATTTCGATTTCGCTTTTCTCAATTTAATTTCAAACCTATTTGTATATCTTAACTAATGAAATAAATCATCAATTTAATGACATAAATTTAATCCAAATGGTAACCCAAAAAAAAAAATAAAATAAATAAAGAACATATTAAGCAACTTGAACAATATAAAGAAGAACTTTCCGTTTATAATCTTAAATATGTGGCCTAAAATATAATAAAAACGGTTTCTAACGTCCTTGTACACTAAACACGCGCAAACTAAGCAATTTTTCCGTTTTCTCTGGTTCTTAGTTACACTAACAAGAGAAATTCTAAGGCACTAAAACCTCAAAACACAATTGACATTTAGTTGTTGGAGAGAAGAACAAAATAGAAAGAAAGAAATGCTATACTAGTCGAGTATGAAACTGGTGGGGTATCAAAGGCAGCATCAGCGTACTGAGCAAGAAAAACAATTTTTAAAATATGCCTATCAATTTGGTAATATCACGACGACAACTGTTGCAAATACACAAACAGAAGGTCTCTTAAATAGCTGGCCAGCAGTGACGACGTTAGTAGTGGTAAATATGTATGTATGTATGTATTTGTGGTTACAGTTCAAGCTAAGCAAAAACGTAAAACAAGAAAGAAAAATATATAAATAAAATAAACGCAAAAGAAAGATTGTCAATAACATTTATTTCTGTCAATTAAAAATGACAATAACAGCACATCTTAGTTGGGGTTTTTGTGTTGCTCTTGTTATATTGCAACAAAATATAAACAACGCAAGCCTATTAGGGATAACGAGGGTGGTATTGGAAATTTACAAAAAAAAATGTGTGTTTTTTATAGAGTGACACAAGTTTAAATCGTAATAAAACAAGGAAATATATTTTTTATATCAATGAAACGGGCTTTAAAGGAAAGAAAATTTTATGAAATTCATGTTTAAATATGATTTCTGCCATGTGGCCGTCACGGCTGGCGCTTAGATGGCACAATTTGGATTAGCAATTTTCAAGAATTAAAAAAATTTTGCTTAAAATGGAAGGACACAACCCCAGTTGCTGTGAACGGCGACGAACTGATTGATTAGGATCATCTTCAATGCTTTCCTGTACAGCGCCTACAGCTTCTCCAGTGTGCACTGTTCGGCGTCTCACGCAGGATGCACATTATCAGTATCAGTAAATGTGGGCCGAAAATTATCTATTGTTCTTCTAATTGGCAGCTCTGAAGAACGATTGTGAACGCCGTAAAATATAGGGTCCGCAATCTAACGTTTTTTTTTTCAACTAGTACTTATTTCGTGAATGGTAACAGTTAGCTCATGTCTGATTTGACAGATAATTAGTTTTATCCTTCCGCTGAACGAATATGGTTGTGTATACGCTTGAACAACGCTGGTAAGTGGGCCTGCGATCGACTTACAGAAGATGCCGATTTTACCAAAAAAAATCATCTTTTCAGATGAAGCTCATTTTGATCTTGTCGGGTGTGTAAACAAGCAAAATTGTCGCATTTGGGGCACAGAAAAAACCCGCACGCATACATTGAAAAGCCGACGCACCCAAAATGAGTCACTGTTTGGTGCGGATTTTGGTCCAGAGGCATAATTGGGCCATTTTTTTTTCGAAAATGAGCAAGCAGTGGCCGTTACAGTTAATGGCGATCGTTATCGGGCCCTGCAGCCATTTGAATGAAATTATTTTCCATTATTAACCGGAAGGATAGTACTTTCAATTAAGAAAAAAACGAATTTGAGAAAATATTCAGTAGTTTTTTATAGCATTTTCAAAACAAAAAAAGTTATTTGGCGGACCCTATAGAAGAAGTGCACGATGAATTTGACGAATAGAACAATTATTTTGATTAAAAATTTCAACAATTTGCACGCGTTGCTCTGGTGTTGTGACACTAAAAAAAACACGCTATAGAAAGTGGTTAAAAATTCCGTCAGAATAAAATCTAACCTTGCGAAGTATTACGCCAAATTTATAACTTAAAAAAAAACTTTCGATGCTACAATCCTGTGTATTAGGGAGAAGTTCCCTATTTTTTCGATTTACAAACGATTCGTGCCACAGGGAAAAACCAACACTTATGGTTTTTTAAAACATGTTTATGGAAACTGTTTAACAAACGCCTACATTCTACTGTAATAGGGATTATGCAATTTTCTTAACATTTCAAGATTTTAGATTTTAAAGAATTTTCTATAGAAACACTCACTCATTTGAATACGGAAAAATTTTAATGTATGTGTCACACTGCCAATGGAAAATTAAAATAGTTTTAATATTAAAATGAATTCATACTGTCGATGGAAATTTGCATTAATTTATTAGTTTTTTTTCATCACTTTAGAAAATTCCAATTTGTCATTCAAAATAAAATCAATAAACAGGAAGAAAATATTTTTAAAACATTTTCAGCTAAATAAATGTGTATGTCTTTACGATGATGTTTCATTATTAGAGTATCCAGTTATTTGAGAAATTAACTGATTTTGAATAATTGAAAGATTAATCGAGTAAGAATCTTTTTGTTTTTTGTTATTTTAATATGACCAGCACTCAGGGGATAATCTCCGATAATTTGAATTTTAGAGGCCAGCGAAAAGCCTGCTGCAATCAGAAGATCGTATTGAAAAAAAAACTTAAAAAATTATCAAGACGAAGACAGGAAAAAATTGAAATTAATAAAAGTTGAATTAAATATTTTACATAAATAAAGGTTCACTATTAAAATAAAAATTCATACATGAATTAAATATTGTTTACACTTTAGCAAACACCATTCTAGTGGAGCACTAAATTCCACATATAACATTTCATTTTTATACCCTCCAAAAAAGAATTGGAATTATCCCTCTATTATTCTTGATATATATATTCTTGATCAGTGCTGAAAACTAAGACGATTTATTCGTATCTCTCAGTTCGTCCGTCTGTGGAAATTACGATTCAGTCTAAACGGAAAGACCCAGACTTTGAAATTTCGTATAAATACATATAGAAGGATAGCACAGGTGGCATATGTGTACGCAGCCCCGTTTTTTTATAATGACCAAATTATGACAACTAGTCCTCCCAAGTTCGTAAATGGGCTTCAATCGAACCAGAGGGAAAGTACAAAACCAACCTCTAAAAAATAACATAATTTTTAAAGTTTTTATACCCTCCAAAAGAAAATTTGGAGGGTATATTCACTTTGTCATTCCGTTTGTAACGCATCGAAATATCCATCTCAGACCCCATAAAGTACATATATTCTTGATCAGTGATGAAATCTAAGACGATCTCAGCATGTCCGTCCGTCCGTCAGTGGAAATCACGATTCAGTCTAAACGGAAAGAGCCAGACTTTGAAATTTCGTATAAATACATCTTGAAGGATAGCACAGGTCTAGTTCGTAAATGGGCTGAATCGGTCCATAGGGAAAAAGTTCCCCCTAAGAAGTACTTAACCAACCTCTAAAAAATAACATAATTTTTAAAGTTTTTTTTTTTGTAATTTTGTTAAGCAAATGATATATTTTTATGTAAAAGAAGGTCCAAGGCGTTGAATTTGCAGCCAGAAAATCAGAAAAATAAATTTTTTTGTCCCTGCCCCCTTTAGTGGGCGTTACATGAATAAATAGTGTAAATATTTAACAAATTGTATAATTTAAAATTAAATTTCAAAGCTGTTATGATGAAGCTGATAGATGTTCTCTGATCTGCCCTACTCTCCTCCACTACTGCTCTCTAAATGACCCTATCAAAAAAAAAAAAAAAAATTTTTTTACACTCAATAACCCCAAAAATCGAGTGTTTTTAGTGTTTTATAGCAAAGGTGAGATGTCTCCCCCACGGTCCCTCCTGGAGTGACCACGACAAAATAGAGTTTTTATTTATTAACCATTTGGAGGCTATAACGTTCTTAATTGTTTAATTTATGTGCGTTAATCATGCAAACTGCAACTGACGAAGTTGTGGTACGATACATTGTGCCTTATTACCGTTCTCGAATCGACTTTCTTTAATTTATTACATTCTTTTGAGTCGAATCGAGAACCGTAATAAGGCCCATTTTTATTTATTTACTTTTACTGTAACTTAGATCATCGAACAGTAGGCAGGTAATTCCTGAAAACTTTCCGATCACAAGTTCTAGAGGTTATGGGGTTTTTTTGCATGTGCTATGCCACCGATGGAGGTTATCATCGTACACGGCATAAACCATTTGCAAAAAATCATTCTGCCTTATTACCGTTCTCGAATCGACTCCAGTGTTTGTAATCGATTAAAGAAAAATCCTACATTTTTCTTTAATTTAGTACATACTTTCGAGTCGAATTGAGAACCGTAATAAGGCCCATTATTTCATTTCAAATGTTGAGGATGAAATATATTCTGTTTTTTCTCCAGCACTTAACATGGGATATCCAACGCTTCTGTATTTATGCTCACAAGCACAAATTCGTTGCAAACCTCCAAATAAAAATATTAAAACCCTACACTTAAAACAAATGACTATCTATCTCTTTAGCAATAAAAAACATTGACTACAAACCAAAATGCGTAATGAAAAAAAAAAAAACAAATAAAAAGTAAAGAAAAAGTAGCCAACTACACAAAATATTTACCACACAATGAATATAAATTTAATTCCATTTTTTTTTCTCCTTTTTTGTGTCTTTTGCAGATCAGCAAATTATTACCGTGCCACAAATGTTTGTGAATTGTCCGAAATGGATCGTATTACACTGGCTGGTACAAGTGCATTCCAGGCTCATGATGGCATCGATTATCTTGAAAACAATTGTGCCGAAGAGCCAAATAAATTATGTGAATTTAAACGTTTATCGGGCAGAATATTGAAAACTGTAGATTCAGTATATCAAGATGTTGGCAGTATTGATGAGTGCCGTGATTTGTGTATAAACTCACCGTACAGGTAAGAGACCAGATGAAAAGAATTGAAGCCAAGGCTAATGCTTATAACGACAACAATCATCTAACTATAAACTAGTAAATAGAGATTTAAAATTATGGCTAGAACAAGAGCGGCAGCTTAGCAATAGTACAGAGAAAGAGAAAAAAATTAACTATTTACAGGAAGAATTTCAGTCGAAGTGTGGCCGTGGTTGTGGCGTGGATGAATAAGGAATTGGAAACAGGTTACATGCTGTTTAATGTTTATTTTATGGCTTCTTACTTTCGGCCACATAACATTATATGTACCACACTTTACTACGCCACTCTACTCCACTCCACACCACACTCCGAACTCCCAACTCCTCTCCATAATGTTAAAATTGTTTAGTTATTTATGTTTTTGGCTTATTGAGTAAACTTTTCAAGTCACAGCTCAGCTCAAGAGCTTTTTCTTAGTTACTAGCAGTTTTATTTTGTTCTTCTTTTTTCAATTTGATTTGTTTATAAGATTTATTATGCTCCAAGGTGTTCGTTCGTTCTCATTTTCTATGTTAGTGCGGTTGTGTTTAAAACTTTTAGATTTGCGTTACGATGAATTTGAAACTTAAGTACAAAACGGATTATGTGCAGAGTTATTTGACTCCATACCATTTTTTTTTGTTATTTCACTTCAGTTTATAATCCAACATATTACGTATTGTCTAGTGTAAACGTAATCTGTAAGTAACGGAAAGTGAATATACGAAGATGAGAGTTTATGACCGCGTTTATATGAAAAGAAAAAATTCTTGTGAAAAAGCCCAGCTCGTAGTTTTGTGATGTAATACAAGTCATTTTATTTTATTGTTGGAAAATTACACGAATAGTGGAATTTAAAATTATGGCCAATAGACTTTGATAAGTTTTGGCTAATTTGTTTGACAGGCATGGAAAAATTTTCAATTTTTGGTACAGAGCAAAAATATAAATAAAGAAAAAAAATATGAAAAAAACGGTTGACTTTAAAGGCCAGGACTGCACCTTCCAGCTAATTTTGATAATTGAAAATGATGTTATTTTAATTTTAAAACTGCTGTAACTTTCGAAAGGATGGTCCGATCGAGAATCAAGAACACAAATTGATCACATAAAGGGTGTTTTTTTTATGAAGTTTTTTTTATACGAATCACTCTGTTGTCTGACAGCTGTTTTGACAGTTTAAAGTGACGTCTCTGGTCAGTATTGTTTGGCAAATCATCATGAACAGGTTAACTCCAGAACAACGCTTCCAAATCGTGGAAATTTATTTTCAAAAACAGTGTTCAATTAAAAATGTTTATCCGCTTTGTTACCGCAAAATTCTCTTCAGTGATGAGGCGCATTTTTGGTTGAATGGATGTGTCAACAAGCAAAATTGCCGCATTTGGAGCAAAGATAATCCACACGCCGTTCAAGAATTACCAATGCATCCCGATAAATGTACGGTTTGGTGCGGTCTATGGGCTGGTGGAATCATCGGCCCTTATATCTTTAAAAATGAGGAAGGACGACGCGTTACCGTGAATGGAAATCGATACAGAATCATGATCAATGAATTTTTGGTGGGCAAAACTTCAAGATATGGATGTAAACGAAATGTGGTTTCAACAGGATGGTGCCACTTGTCATACTGCGGGCAAAACAATGGACTTATTGAAAGAACATTTCAACGACAACATTATTTCGAGAAATGGACCGGTGAATTGGCCTCTGCGTTCGTGTGATTTGACGCCACTCGATTATTTTTTGTGGGGATACCTGAAATCATTGCTTTACGTGGATAAACCACGATTGACGCTTTGGAAACCAGTATTCAACGTGTCATTGCTGAAATACGCCCTCAAATGCTTGAAAAGGTGGTCGAAAATTGGATCTCCAGAATGACCTTTGTGCAAAATAGTCGTGGTGGCCATATGCCCGAAATTATATTTAAATGTTAAATGACAAGAAATTATCTCAAAAATAAAAAATGTTTTTTGGCCATTTCATAATTTGGCATGTGTTTTATTTAAATTTCAAATCAGCAAGCTCTTATAAAAACACCCTTTATATAAATTCGGAGTATTTTGATAAAATTCACTTTTTTCGAACTTTCCATTCACAATATCTCACGAATATATGAAGCGATTTTGACGCGGTTGGTAGCGTTAGACGTGGTTTTTGAGTGGCTAGAGCTAGTTAGCTTTAAGTTAAAAGTTATTCTAAAAAAAACACTTTTAAAAAACAAATAATTTAGTTTGTTTGCGATATTTCTCTAAATCAATTGCTCCAAACCGGTTCCAATTCACAGGAAATGGAAGTTTGAAAGAAACCTTTAAAACGTGACCAGGTTAGTTCGAACATTATTTGATCACATATATAATTTCGGAGTATTTTGAAAAATTCACTTTTTTTTAGAATTATTTCGTTCACGAAATCTCACGAACGCATCAACCGATTTTGACCCGATTGGTAGTGTGTGGTTATTAATTGTCACGAGTTGATTAGACTTTAGAACTGATCGTAAAGGACGTTTGAGTTATTTTAAAGAAAACAATTTTGAAAAAAATTTCTCAAAATCTACTGCTCCGAACCGGTTCCAATTGATAGGAAATCTAAGTTTGAAAGAAACGTGACCAGGTTGGTTCGAACATTAATTGATCAGAGGGATAATTTTAGAGTTTTCTTTAAAAAAAAAACACTTTTTTTTATTTTTTCGTTTACGAAATCTCACGAACGCATTAACCGATTTTGACCCGATTGGTAGCAATTGACCTGTTGTGTGGAGGTCTTTGTTGCAATTCTCGGTTAATTTAGTTATTATATAATTTGTGACTTTTAATAAATAAATAAAAGTAATCGCTCGATAGAATACAGAACTTGCGGTTTACTAAATCCGTGTTTTTGAGATGTGGGTTAAGTTTAAACTTAGTTTGACGTAGTCTGAAACTGCGATTTTTCCGGCGTAACGTGATTTTTTTTTTATTACTTCATTAAACACCCACATTGTATACAAACTTGATAATGACGGCAGAAATCTGTCCTCCGTTTAGCTAAACCTAGTTTAACTACTAAACCCAACCTGAAGGGAAGAGTTTTAGTTGAAGGGAATTAAGTTTTAGTTGTACAAGTTTTGAAAATTATTTTTGATTGTTACTCTTTCCAGATGTCATTCTTATGATTTTGGCGATACCGGTGACATGGTCTGTCGCTTATCTCACCACAGCCGCGCCACATTGTCCGACGTACAAGATCCTTATTTGGAAGTACCCGAGGCTGCCACCTATGAGCTTTCATCATGCTACAATGTTACCATCGAGTGTGGTGCTAACGATATGGTAGCACGTATACGTACTTCAAAGCTTTTCGATGGCAAGGTCTACGCTAAGGGTTCACCTAAATCCTGTTCGATGGACGTGAAAAATTCTTTGGAATTTGAATTGAGGATGGGTTACTCCGATTTAGAGTGTAACGTGAGACAACAAGGCTCTGGACGTTATATGAATGATGTGGTTATACAACATCATGATACTATTGTGACATCTTCCGATTTGGGCTTGGCAGTAACTTGCCAATTTGATTTAACCAACAAGTCGATATCGAACGAAGTGGACTTGGGCGTTAAGGGCGATATTGAACCAGCACTATCCGAAGAAGTTATCGTTGATTCGCCCAATGTTATTATGAAGATTACTTCACGAGATGGTGCTGATATTATGCGTTCCGCGGAGGTAGGCGATCCTTTGGCATTGAAATTCGAGATCTTGGATGAATCAAGTCCCTATGAAATCTTTGTACGCGAATTGGTGGCTATGGATGGTGGTGACACTGCTGAAATTACACTTATTGATTCGAATGGTTGTCCTACGGATCACTTTATTATGGGAGCCATTTACAAGAGCAGCTTGTCGGGCAAGGTTCTGTTATCACACTTTGATGCCTTCAAATTCCCCTCTTCGGAGGTGGTACAATTTAGAGCTTTGGTGACACCTTGCATGCCAACCTGTGAACCAGTACAGTGTGACCAAGAGGACATCAGTGGCGAATTTAAATCTCTTCTATCGTTCGGTCGTAAACGTAGATCTCTTAATGGAACAGGTGAGTACAAAAAAATACCAAAAAAAAAAAAAAAAGTCGTATCAAATACAATTCAAACACTGATATCAATTTCGTTAATCACAAACAAACAAACAAAATAATGTTCAGCTGATGATGACTATCGTTGTCAGCAGCCCAGCCACCACCAGCAGCTGTTGTAATTGTTGAAGGAGCAATTCAGCTGTTGTTGTTTGTTTAATGATAACATTTTATTTTATCGCTTCATTTCAATGTTTGGTTGACTTATTTTTAATTTTTTCTACTTTTTTTCTTTCCTTCTTTCTTAATTTCCAGCTTCCTTTGGTAATGGTGCTGCTATTGATGCTGGCAATCAAGAACCTCATCAGCTCAGAAGACAACGTCGTGAAACAACGAAGAAACCTAGTCAAGAAGATATGCTTTTGGTGCAATCAATTCAGATCACTGACAAATTTGGCTTCGATAAACAACAGCAACAACAATCGAAAGGCAGTGGTTACGATACAAGTGAAACTGTATTCATTGCTAGTGACGTAACAACACAAGGATTCTGTGTTAATGCCATTGGTAAGTTACAAGTATCTTTAACTGCACCAACAATCAGATATTCTAAAAGTTAGAGACACTGACAATAACAGCACAGAACAGTATTTGTGGAAATAGCAAAAAAAAAATCTATTAAACGTTATTATGGTCCTCATCATGTTTTCGAGACAATGTTTTCTAGCCGATTTCTTTGTTGATGTTTTATTTTTTTCCTTTCTATTTGCCAACCCAAACCCAAACCCAAACGTGCCCAGACGATTAAGGCATAAGGTTGTTTCTCTCTTCTGTTTTTTTTTTTTCTGCATTAATCTGATATCAAAAATGTTTACAATGTTGGCTAAGCAGCCGTGGCTGTGTTGTTGGTATTAACTTTTGATTCTTCTAAGGTTAGAATTAAGAAGAGAAAGGTGTGCAATCAGGCGTTAAGCTTCGACGTAATTGTTTTTGTTATAATTTAAGTGTATATTTGATCTATGATTGTAAAATTTAATGACTTCAAGAAAGAAACACAGAGTTTTTTGCACGAAAAAATCAACAACAACAACAACAGCAACACTGACAAGTGTACTTAGTGTACGTGTTTTTGGGGGCCTGGTGAAAAAAAAATTAATGTGGGAAAATTTATTGGAGGTTTGGTTTTGGCTGCAAATATGAGATAGACTTGGCATGATGTTATAATATTGCAAAAGAGGGTTTCAATTGAGATTAGAACACTCGCTTTAAAAGTAGTAAATAAAAATAATAGCAGTAAAACACCACCACACCACGCCTACAAAAATTAGAAGGTAAAAATAACAGAGAATATTATAGACTTGGATATATCTTTATTAAGTTCAAATGATAAATATATTAAATTCAATTAATATTGATAGGCTAATCGTTCGAAAATTTGTTTAAATTCAGAAAACCATGATAAATATTCCAATTAATTACTCAATTTACGCAGTAGAGCAGAACAGCTGTTTTCGAATACCACTACACGTTCATCATCAGTACTCATGTGCATTTTGTTTGCCACTATTTGGGTGGCTTTTTTTATCTTGGACCAGCACTCAGGGGATGACCCCTACATATGCAGTGCATTGCGCCCGAACAGAAAGGAGGGGATAATATTGAGGAGAAAGATGAGAAGATAGCAATTTTTTTTAACCTTTTACTTCGCCGGCTAATTTTTTGGGACAGGACCGACGAAGGAGCGTGCTGTTACTCTGCTTTTTAATACATGATCGTGCCAGTCGCTGCCAATTATGTTCAGTGGCCAGTGCTATGCCTTCATCATTGGAACAGGCTGGCAACAACTAACACAACCCTGCACTAAAGCTCATCAGAAGAATTCAACACAATATTTCATGACTCAGCGCGTGGTTGAACTCAGGACCCACAGCTTCATAGTTTCGTGTTCTACTACTTCCGCCAACAGAACTTAGTTGAATATGATAACAGTTTTTATTTATATAAATTTTATGAAAGTGTAGCGGCCTTCGAAAACAGCTGTTCTGCTCTGCTGTGTAATATGAGAAATTAAAAAACTGATGTTGACATTCTATGGTGGCTTGGAATATTTATCATGTCTTTCTGAATTTAAACTAATTTTCGAACAATTAGCCTATCAATCTTAATTGACTTGAAGATGGCAATATGAAGATTCGATACGAACACTTACATACTAACGATAAAGATTGAAACAATATTTGATAGAATATTTGTATGAATAGTTAAAAGAGAACTCGGAGATATTACGGAAACTATTAAAATGAAGGAATATGCCAAAATACATTTCAATACAGATAATTACACCCATATTCATAAAAAAATAAAATGTATTTGAAATCTGTTTTAAGAAAATTTTGTATAAAAAAATTTGATTAAAATACATTTCAAACTCATTTTAAATTGTATGAATACCGTGGAGAGTGTAGAAGAATGGATACATAAAATTTATTAAAATTAATTTTTTAACAACAATAACAATATTTCTGTTTTTTTTCCTAAGGTCTCATTGTTGCCGCCACAGTTTTTCTATTGGCTCAATTAGCGGTTATAGCCATCTGGACCTATTTGTATCAAAGACGTCGAAAACTGCAGCCATATAGCAATGAAGGCATTAGCAGTGCCTCCAGCTATGGATCGCATACAACATCGGGTGCATCAGTTATGCAGAGTGGCAATATACCTAACGCGAGATCAGAGTCATTATGTAAATTATACGAGGGTGGTTTTGCAGCAAGGCACGGACGTCAATTTTAAAGAGTGCCCAGATAATTAAGACGCAAACAAAATGCATAGTATTTTAAAATATTTATATACAAATCGACAATAAATATATAAAGGAAACCTCCTGGGAAAAATTTGCTAAAACTACAAACAACATTAACGAAACTTGCCACATATAATAAATACTATTTGAAAAGGAAAGCGACTTGCAGCAAGTGAAAACAAGCTTAAGATTTTGGAAAAACCATATTTTCCAAGCATAGCCATTTAAATGAAAAATAAAAAACTCCATAACACAAGAAACGAGAAAGTAAGTAAACTTAATGGTGCCGGATAAGCAAAACAAAACATATAAAATGAAATTTAAAACTTGAGGGCAATATTTATTATAATTTAAAAATTCCACTTTAAAACTTTAATTAATTAGGTAAAAAATACTTTAAAAATTTAACGTTTTAAAGCAATATAATAAAACAATGCTTTAAATTTGAAATGAAAACTTATTGCCTGACCCACGGATATGTCACTAGATATCGTTCTAGCGCCCAATATCGCTTTTAAAACAAAAAACGAAAATTCTGTTGCAAATGCAATGGTGCAACAGAGCAATATATTGGGACATGGTGGTGCAGACAGCCAGTTAAAGTCTAAACAAAATATATTTTAAGCAAATTTTCTAAAAAAAAAAAAAAAACTGAAAAAAAAACATATTATATAAGGCAAAACGATTGGAAAAAAGGACGACTGATTAAAAATATTAATTCAAATAAAATATTTTATTATTAACTTCTTTTAGGGCAAAGAGTATTTAATAAAATTAAAGAAAAAAAATAAGTAAATTAATTAACTAACATATTTTTTAAGCAGCTTATTCATAAAAATGTATCAAGAATTTTTAAAACAAACACGATTTGTTTTATTTATATGTTTTATAAAGATATGATAAGTGTTATGAATAAGGCAGTAAATACACAAAGCATTTATATTGAAAACATATTTAAACAAAACCTGAACTTGCTACAGATTTCTTGGGAAATTGCTATCAAATAGAGCCCTTATCTTATATGTGTAAATACGTCACACACTTTTTGTAGTACACTTTTAAGTATCACATCGTGCACAAGTATAGAAGAAAGCGATATTTTTTTAAATCTATTTTTATGTAGAAATGTTTTAACAACATCTGATATTTGCATGAAAAGCACCAACAAAATTATTCTATTTCATTTTGTTCTCTTAAAATGTGTTTTTGTGTAACACATAAATTGAAATATGAAAAGCCATTTATTACACAGCCCGAAAATATTAAAAAAGATTTTTGCTTCTTTGAATTCATCAACTGATTCTAGTTAATTTGGGTGCACTGAACTCAAATCTGTAATCAGTTTGTTTCTATCAGATCTAGTTTTCATGATATAGCTTTTTTATACCCTCCACTTATGACCTCCAATTATAACCGTCTGTCCGTTTGTCAAAACTTTTTTTTTCATAAAAATTTTTTATTTACTGTTATTGTTATTGCCAAAAAAAAAAATAAAAAAAATTTCCCAAAAAAAAATATCCCAAAAAAAAAATATCCCAAAAAAAAAATTTCCCAAAAAAAATATATCCCAAAAAAAAATTCCCCAAAAAAAAAAATTTTACCCTAAAACAGTGAATAAAAAATTTCGATGAAAAAAAAAATTTTTGGGTAAAAAGTTTTTTTCCGGTAAAAATGTTTTTTTTTGACAACTACCATAACTGTAAATAAGAAATTTTGATGAAAAAAAATTTTTTGGAAAAAACTGACAGACGGTCATAATTGGAGGTCATGAGTGGAGGGTAAAAAAAGCTATATCATGAAAACTAGAGCTGATAAAGACAAACTGATTACAGATTTGAATTCAGTGCACCCAAATTAACTAGAATCAGTTAATAAATTCAAAGAAGCAAATTGAGTGTTGGCCTGTGTTATTTATCTTAAATTCGCTTGCGCCGTGTGTACTAGTATAAAATGATCTATTTTAATTGTGCATGCCACGTGGTCGAATTTTGACCACAAGACGATTGTGGTAACAAAGGATTAAATTACTATATAGTCTTCATATTTCTCTGTCGACAAGTAGAATGGCGATTTCGGTGAACAAAATATTTTTTAATTACTTAAGAGTATCTCTAGTTCTAAACCATTTACATATAAAGAGAACTACGTAAAATTGCCTTGACAGCATGCTTGGAAGTAGGAGAAAGCAGTGAAAAAATAGCTTACACAAGAAACCTATAAGATCTTTAGATAGTGATTCTCATGTGGTGTGAAATCATTTCTAACGATTTATACGTAAAAATGTTATTGCGCAAATTCGTTTTTTATTCTTATTCATTAGATTTGAAGTCATGATCATAACGATTATTGGAAGTGCTGTCTGTCCAGTTGTCACAAAACTGAGAACATATTATAGGGTGTGTGAAAATATATCATAATTGTTCGTACAACATAAGGAACAGGCAAGTGTGCTAATTTCGATATTGTCTTGACGTGACGTTGACAAATAGTTACAGAATAAAGGGGATTGTTTTAGGAAATATTTCACAGTTATATTGAAAGTTGGAAATATTAAACAAAAAGTCGCAATGCCATAATGGAAACAGTACGGGCTCTATGAAAGCGTTCTGAAATTTTGCATTTTTTTTTAAATACAACATTCATAAATATTTTTCCCTTAAGTTTAAGCTTTTACAATAATATTAATAACTTCCATTTCAAAACTCTCACATACTTCATTGCCAACATTACATTGCAATATAATTTAGTTAAACTTTATAGTATAATTAATATTGTAAGCAAATTTAATGCATAAACATAAAAATAACTTATTTTTCACTTGTCCTTTTTTCTATGATCATTTTATAAAATGTTCAAGTTTTATTTATGTATTTTTTATTTATTGTCTTTGGAATTAAATTCCGCAAAAAAACGTGAAATAAATAAAACTATGAGATGGCTTTCGCCAGTATGTGCTAACTGTTGCATTGATTATTTGCTGGTTTATAAAATTCTTGCTGGTTTCTGTGTATTTAATATTTTGGAGAGCATACCAACAACAACAAACATGTCGTGTTATAACCGAAAAAAAGCTTAAGCTACACAATTTTATTTATGATAAAAAAAAAACTGAAATTAAAACCATATGTATATTGCTCAAGCTTTCTGGCGGTTATGGCTCGATATGCTGCAGCAGTTAGTACATTCTTGTGAATTTTAATATAATTTTTAAGTTCTTCTTTTTTATCAAATATGGCTAATTTAAAAAGAAGGAAATTTATAAAATAATAAATTTTTATTTTTTAATTATTACTATTATTATTATAATTTTTTATTATTATTTTTTTTTTGAGTAAATCTTAAAAGCTGATAACTTTTAATCTAAATATGTAGAGAATAGTAAAATTATACAGTCTTATTAAGTAAATATTTTTCTATAAAATTGAATAGTGAAAAAGATAATAAAACATAATGCAAAAAGGATGTTTGTAATCGCTAATTTTTTAATTTGATTAATAAAATTTAATTACTAGTTATATAATGTATACGTTGTTTTATTTGGATCAAGGTTCTTTTTTATATCGAATGTTTAGAATTTAATAGAATAATGGAATTCAGCATAAGCCACAGTCTACTGATAAGTTGCTGTGAGAGCCAATGACATGTAGATTTTGCACATACTAAATCATCAATAAAGAAACTTAATCTCTGAACGTGAACCGAAAGTTAGGGCAAATGTATTTCCTAATAAACGAAAAAATTCGTATTACAACCTCGTATACAGTAGAACGAAAGAAACGTAATGGAAAATCGAAAGCAGTAAGGAAAATTGTGTACTAAAACCACAAATATATAATATATAAAAATATATTTATCATTGAAGTAAAATAAAGGGGGATTCACCCAACTTTTTTTTATGTAGTTTGACGTCTCTCTTCTTGAGAGAGAGAAAATATTTTTTACGAACAACTCTCAGCTGGAATTGGCTTAATTTTATATTTTGTCCGGACAAAATTGAACTGAGTTGCCAACTTTTTTTATGTAGTTTGACGTCTCTCTTCTTGAGAGAGAGAAAATATTTTTTACGAACAACTCTCAGCTTGAATTGGCTTAATTTTATATTTTGTCCGGACAAAATTGAACTGAGTTGCCAATACGTTAAACTTTTTCACATAAATTTCAGGTGTCATTTTGTGTTTGATATATTAAATTGTGTGTGAGACTAAAAAAATAAATTTTGAGAACTTATATTATCTATTTGTTTCTTTTTTTATATGTATGTATTTTGCTAATATCCAATTCAATGGCCATAAAGTAAAGCAATTTACTTCTCTCGTCCATTATTATTATCAGAAATTCTTGAAAAATAATTTAAAATATGTAATATCCAAATCAAGAAAACAAAGCAAAACATAAAAAATCGCTGCAGCACTACCATTTTGCAAAACTCATTTTTTATATGAATGGCAACTTTGATTTTCCGGACAAATTTATCGAAATGAGTGAATCGTGCTGCAGAAAAGTCTCAGTAAAATAAATTTTGTCCGGACAAAACTTTTGTTCGGAAAACATGGCTGAATCCGCCTTAATTCCAAATTCAAAAACAATCTGATTTTTCAAGCCATCTTTTAAACAGAAAAATTTAAAGAAAAACTTTTCAACTATTTGATACACAAAATACATGGGAACAAAAATACATGGGAAACAAAATTTGTAAAATGCCTTTTTCTTCTTCAATTTGTCCACCGAACAAACAAACGCATAGAAATTTAAGAGTTGCTTTATCTTGCAAAATGTTTAAAATTTTTATGAAAAGCATTAAAAACTAGATTTTTTTTGTTTTGCTTTCATAGAAATCTCAATTTGGTGACGTGATTTGCATTCTTACACCTTCCAGTGTATATATGGTACACATGTTAATGAAACTATAAAATTGTCCTACCAACTTGAATCTTTGGGTAACTCCAATATTCTGTTCGTTATCACACAAAACCGAAATAATATAGTGCACAAGTAAGAACGTTATATTCGACCGGGTCGAATCTTAAATACCCTGCAAATATTTATTAAATAAAAATTTCATTTTGTCAGGGTAGCTCCGGAAAGATCCGTGAGGTAGACATCTCACCTTTGCCATAAAATACTATAAAGTAAATTTTTGGGGTTAAGTGTAAACAATTTTTTTATATATTTTTTTTTTATATATATTTTTTTTTATATATTTTTTTTATATATTTTTTTATATATTTTTTTTATATATTTTTTTTAATATATTTTCATTTAGTGGTCAAAGGTTTGGGAGTAATAGGCCAGACGAAGATTAGAGAGCATTTAGGTTTCATCATAAAATATTAAAAACTTAATTTTGAAAGAATGCAGTCTTAAATTATACAATTTTTACACTATTTTTTCATGTGATATGTTACTTCCACGCCCACTAAAGGGAGCGGGGTCCTAAAATCGATTTTTCTGATTTGCTGGCTGCAAATTCAACGCTTTGGACGTTCTTTGACATAAAAATATATCATGTGCTTAAGAAAATTACAAAAAAAACTATAAAAATTATGTTGTTCTTTAGAGGTTGGTTTAGTTTTTCTTAGGGGGGGAACTCTTTTTCCTTCTGGCCCTATTCTATACTAAATTTCGAGATTCTGGCTCTTTGCGTTTGGACAGAAAAACAGATGGACGTGACCGGATCGTCTTAGATTTCATCACTAATCAAGATTATATATACTTTAAGGGGTCATGGAACTTTTAAGATGACTTTATAACTTTTACATATTATTACTAGTTTTAAAAGAACTTACCCGTAATCTATTATCCGATGTCGTCCAAATACGAGCGCCATAATCATTGGAGGTGCCTATGACGTATGTACCAGTGGAATCAAAATCAACGGAATTAATGCCGGCACTACTGCCGCCTAAAACAGCTCGGGGTTCAGAAGAACCTGCAAAAGCACAAAAAGGGCAAAATATTATTTTTAATAAAGAATAGCAGGTCAAGTTGGACTCACCTTTCCCCACATCCCATAGCTTAACTTTACGATCGGCTCCACCCGTCGCTATGACACGTTCTATTGGACTCCAACGCACCGCATGAGATTCAGTTTCATGAGCTTCAAATTTCATATGGATTTTGGTGGGGCAGGCACTTTTGTAAAAGCCATAACCGCCCACGTTAGCAGAATACTGATCACTCTGTGGCACATACATATCAGCCTCACCGCAAGCTTCCACACACTGATCACCACTGCTGGTATCACGATCGTCGTCTTCGTACTGATCGCCACCACCCGCTCCTTGAAACGATTGATTTGAGGAGTTCCGATGATGGTGTGTAAAGGGTGAATTTGGTTCACGAACAGCGTCCTCAAGATCTCTTTTAAGTTTATCCGAACGTTTTCTGAAAATTGACGGCAGTCTTTTTCTACATTTTGTAAACAGTTGGTATGTTTTTGATTGTTTTGCAGTGTATGTTTGAAGGGGGAAGAGTACACACACACAGGCATGTACATATGTATGTATTTATGTATGTACATATGTATGTATATACATACATAGTAGATCATATCGATTGATATGTTGCATGTCATGGGGTCAATTTGTTTTTGTTTATAATTATAATATTCAATATTCGTCAACATTTATAGACACAAATTTACATAATAAAAAATAAAAAAGGAGAAAAAAAGAAGAAAGAAAAATAGTGTTGGTTTTCGTTTGTTTCTTTGTCGAGTAATAGAAGTTCTAAAAAAACTTTATTCATCTATTAAGCAGTGGAATTTTTGTAATTTATTTAAGAGTGAAAACTAATTTGAAGCTAAATATTAAGTTGATGTATGTATGGGAATGAGGATGTTTGAATTCGATTATGTATTAATTTTTGATGAGCTTCTTCCAATCCAGGGCGTAAATGAAAAGAGAGTGGAAAAACAGATGAGTTGGTGATTTCTGTAACTTTTTGGCATGCATTTTGGCATTAAAAATGTATGTTTTGTTTTATTTATGGAGTAAATATATTGATAATATATGAAATGTTTTAGTACATCGTTACCTTCATTCGTGAAGGAGCCAAGACCACATTTTTGGAAACTGAATTTGTGATGGATTAGATTAGAGTAAACAAAAATATATTGTTTGCAGATGAACGACTCCTATTTCTTCGACTTTTTTTCTTTTTTTTTGGCTATATTTTAAATCTAAATAAAATGTATTGACTAAAATTCGTAACAGAAAGACATGATCAATATTCGAGGGAACAAGGAAAAATCAACTTCAATTCAATTTGGTCATGTCTTTCTGAATTTAACATTACGAATACTTGCCTATGAATCTAATAGTTTTTTTTTTTCTGTTGGTTTGCAATGATGCCTAAAAGTCCTACATCCAATAAAGTTATTGCAAGAGCTCTTTGGTGTATAAAAATTTCGAACAATATGTTACCACTTTTTTTTTTTTTTTTTTTAGGAGTAGGACCAGCACTCAGTGGATGACCCCTATATATGCAATGCATTGCGCCGGAACTGAAAACGAGGGGATAGTATTGAGGGGACAGATTAGGAAAGATGAGAAGATAGACAGTTGTTTTTGTAGCTATTTCAACCTTTTTACTTCGCCGTCTAATTTTTGCTACAGGGCCGACGAAGGTGGGTGGTGCTGTTACTCTGCTTTTAGTACATGATCCTGTCAGTCGCTGCCAATTATGTTCAGTGATCAGTGACTATGCCTTCATCAGTGACACAGCCTGGCAACAACTAACACAACCACGCACTAATGCTGTTTAGAAGAATTCAACATAATATTTCATCTCAGCGCGGGCTCGAACTCACGACCCTCCGCTTCATAGCCTCGTGTTCTACTACTTCAGCCAACAGCACCCACAAACAACTTATTAGTTGCAGTTTTCTGCAAAACTCAGTCCCATAGCAGCTCTGAGTCAGTACACATCAAGCCTCCTTGGGAATTATTTTTTAAGTGCAGCCAGACCACTGATCGTTTACTCTCTTTCGAGAGTTTTAATTTCAACCTTAAATAACTGTATAGATTTACAGTTCTTCTGAGAAATTTTCCGTGGTTAAATACGTTGGTACCAAGAATGATAAAATAAAGATTACGCCAACAAGCTGAAATAAAAATACTTTTCTGCGCATGGTGTCTTTTCTGCTCTGACGTCACTCTACATGTGTTCTGATTGGCTAATAAAATTCAGCTGGAGAACTATTATGTTATTGTAAAAACAGAACAGTGGGGCAAATTGTGATTTTTCAAATTAAATGTGTTTGATAATAAACAATTTTAAAAAATTATTTTATTTGCCACGTTTTTTTATTTGAAATTGTTAATTTATAGTTATTTTATATAAATATTGAACTCAATTGCTAATTATTTTTCTTTTTTCCCCATTCAAAAATTTTTTTGCATGCAATATATCAGCCATAACTTCCTTTGAACTTCATCTCTTGGAAAACTATAAAATGACACAGCTTTTTGAAAACAAACGAAATTTTGATAACAATATTACATTTTAACACAATTATTTCTCACTTGTTTTTTTTTTGCTGTTATTTTGGTTGCAATTGCCCACTGCACATTTCATGCTTGCTCTTTTTGTTCTCTTTTCTTTTTAATTTAGGTTTTTTGTTTGCAGTTTATGAGCTTTAAAAATCAAGTTTTAATAAGTTTTTTACACTTTAAGTTATTTAATAATTATTTTAATATATTTATTTTGAAATGTAACACAATTTATTATAAAGTATAACACAAAACTTGCAATTTCATAAATCCGATTTAATTTGCTTGTTGGAAATCTCTCTGAGTAAATTGGAAATCTCTCTGAGTAAATTGGAAATCTCTCTGAGTAAATTGTGTGAAGAGTTGCCAAATATAGCATAAAATATTAATTTTGTACGAGAAAGTATTAGTTTTGCATATGATAAACATTTGGCAACTTCTTCGAGGGAACAAATACGTCATCAAACGGTAAATCATGCGCAAGGCGTAATCTTTATTTTATCATTCTTGGTTATTACTTCCTATGTGAAGGCATAGGTCGCCTACAGTCAGTCACAGTAACGGAAGAAAATACGGGTTAATAACATCGCCGAAATATGGTCTGAGTCACCCTGTCGGATTCTGTGCACCAAATACTTTGCAAATTTACTTTGTTAAGTATTTCAACAAAAAACAAAACTGTATTTAAAAACCTGACGATCATTAAAAACTACAGATTGTAGCAACTGTTTTTTCTCTGTAGTAGAAAGTATTAAATTGACCATAAATCCTTTATAGCTGAAGCTTTAACGAACCCACCTTTTACCGTACGTAAACATATACCTATTAATAAACAAAACTATTTTTAAAACGTTGAGTTTCTAATTGATATTTGCATGTACTCGTATATATTTACAATAAATATGATTGCTAAAATTTAAACAGTTTTAATTTAATGCGTTTAAAAACTGCAGCCACCTGTTATAATAAGTTTTCCCTGATTTACATATGTGATATGCGATATACACATATACATACACCTGCTCGGGTCATGCCAAACACAAGAAGACCGTAGCCGCTGGGTGCTGTAGATTCAGGAATTATCTTCACCAAAAAATTATGTATTTAGAATTTATTTATGGTAGGAACACAACTGGGACGAACGACGAATTTTATTCAATACGACGAATTCGTTAGTAACAATCCGCTCTATAAATTCATCGTATGAAACACAACAACGACGAATGAATTAAAATAATGAAAAAAAATTTGGGAATTCTTTAAAAATCTTTGTTATCTTCTGATGCCAGATTGTTCAGACTAGAGATGTGAAAATGTTGTGGGTTTTTCGTGAATCGTGATTACAAAATATAAAAATAAATGCATTTGTGAGCGTGCGAGATCGTGAGCGCCTTAAATATTATTGTGCGAGCGTGCAAAAATTTAATTTTCGTAATCGTGACCACAACTTTACTCACGCGCACATCTCTAGTTCAGACATCCATTTTTTTCTAGAACAAATTCCTTTTTATAACTATTTCTGAAAAATGTTTCATCTGTAAATAAAATAGCCTTTTCATTTAACAGCTGATGGGGTGACCATATGTATGAAAAAGTAGGAAATAGGCAGAAATACTATATCAAACAAAATCTTCAAAATTAATAAAAAACTCTTCCGGAAGATAGATTTTTGTGAATTGCTGAATGCACTGAAAATGTTTGTGCTACATGCAACAATATAAAACCAGCTTGAATATATGAAACCTGGTTACCTTATACAGATTTGTACGTCGTTTGTCGGCGTAAGAAATAGAAATAAATCCTATCGCAAAGTTCGTTATGCACGGAGTATTTCGTCCAAAGTACATATTGTGTGTGTGTTTTCATTTACTTATGTGTTTTATTTTCAACGGCGCATATTCGTTACGAAAAATTCGTCATTCGCTCCAGTTGTGTTTATAGCGTTATGTTATTTAGTGCAATCGTCCATGAGACAGCGACAAATGAAATACAGTGCTCAAAATAATTATATAACAACATGTCGTTGCATATTTAAGAGGTATTAGTAAAATACTAATTCCTTTCTATAGAAATATGTTATTATAATGATAAGAAACGGAGGGAGGTTTTATTAGAAGTAAATAGAAAAACTGCATTAAAACTTTCATATTTCCCTGCAACAAATGAATAAAATTTTCGAACTTAATTCATTTGTTGGAAAAAACGCAACAGTACGAAACAGTCATAAAGGTACAAATTTAGAAGATTTTGTTTCATTTTTTCTGCAAGAAATTTTGCTAATTTTAATATTGAAATATTGGCCCACTGTATATCATGATAAAATTGAAAAATTTGCGGTATAATATATTGTTGCATAAAAGTTTGATTAAATTTATATGGCAATTTTTGCCTTATTTTAAGCCACTATACTTGAAATTCTCTCACCAATACAGGTGCAAAATATTTTTGGCTGGCTACTGCCTTATATGGATCCTCTTTTGTGACGATGCCCATCCTGTCAGCGACTATCAAGAGAGAATGAATGTACTAACTGGTACCAGACATCAGGACGTGTTGAATTGATATTGTGTATTATGGAATTTTGTTACTGGATTTGATTTTTTTAGGTCGTAGTTATATCGTTTCAGATATTCCTCATTTGTCCGAATTATAATGACAACATCTTGGAAGATACCCAATATGTTTTCAGAAGATGGCGTATTCAGAAGAGCTTTTAAGACTTAGAATCAGACCGGAAAATCTAGTTATGTTGTAATCTTTATACAATATACGACACACACATATGTACATACTATGTGCATACACAAATACATACAGCAATAAAGACAACATACGACAGGATGCATTTGTAAATTTTAAAGAAGGGATACCATCTGTATTCATAGGAAATATAATAACATGATAATGCAAATATGAAATTTTATTAATTTCTGCACTCACGTGGTTAGTAAATTGATAAGACGCTAGACAAATTGAGGACAAGTGTCAACACATGATGTACCTGAAATGTCCATAAAATTGGAATAATCTAAAATATTTTATAATAACCTGCTATCAATGTAGTGGGGGCAGTAGGATGTATCATTCAGTACAGAAGTTGCTTAGCAAGGCCACAGAAATTAAGATTTTGAAAAAAGGCCCATAGATGCATACATATTTGTCGAAACAGATAGATTAAATAGTTGAAACTGATAAATAATCGTAACAGCAACCCAATTTTAAAATTATTTCCTGAAAACGCCTGGAAGATTTTATACATAATTAAAAATTATTGTTGCCCAATTACATTTTCTCGTCAATTCCGAAAAGAAAACCTACAGCCTCAGTCAACTGTTATATTAAAAAAATTTTACTAATTCGGAATAAAAAAATAAATAAACACTACAAACATGCAATTCGACGCTAATAAAGGAAAAAAAATTAATGAAATTAAAATGAAAGGAGAGTAATTTAATGAAATTAAACTTTCAACCAATTACCAATAACTCAAACCAAAACTAAAAAATATAAATAATCGGTCTACTGCGGTTATGGAATCGACAGTTTCTACCATGCCAAAGAAACGCACAGCAATTTTCTTTAGTCTAGTACAAACTAACGACTCAATTCTACAAACGTAATAGGATCCAATATTAACAAAAAAAAATGAGGTTAAAGGAAATATAAATAAAACACACAATAACACGCAAAACAAAAAGCAAAATGAAAAAAACAATTGGCTTACCTCAAAAAACTTTCGTTCTCCTCATTCAATTTATCAGCATCCTTTGATTTGTAACGCATTAAACGGTCCAACAGACAACGATTTTCATCCTATTGAAAACAAATAGAAGAAAATTGTCTTTTTATTTTTGAATACAATGTGTAGTTTTTTTAAATATTTAAAAATATTGTGCAACAGTGTTAAGCGTGCTGTCTCAGTAAGGGGAAATTTCGAAATGAAAATTTTCATTCATTGCATTTTTACTCTTTCTGATAATTAAATATGACAATTTTCATATTCCATAGGATATTTCCAATATTTTATTCATCCAACTAGCCATTAGTCAGTCTACTGAGAAATGCTAGAGGTACACAACAATAAATGAACATCTATTTATATGGCAGACAATATTAATGCAGGGATGGTGAGCAGCTTAGCCAAATGGTATAAGAGAGAGCTTGAATTTTGTATGTCTCCATGTAATCTCGTGTACGTGTGGCGAGATGATCAAGGGATAGTCACAAAATGTTTGTATTGACCAAGGAATCTTACTACGTTGGAAGCTATAGAATTTAATTGACGACAAAAACTTCACAACAAGTACCATCTCTGCATAGTAATGCAACCCATTAATAAAATGCATCTATTAAACACACCCACTTGAATATTAAGAATATCAGAATAATTTACAATCACCACCAAGAAACACATACATATACACATGAATGTACACACACATTTATGTATTTATGAACCAGGCAAATATCGGGTAATTTAAAGACATGCAAAATAAAAATTAGTCTTTCCAAGAACGGCAAACAACTTTACAATAGAAATTGCAATGAAATCAATATGGTTTTCAAGTAATCTGAATATTTCCCGAAGTGTAAAAAGTGTATGTTTTCTTTACAAAATGGATTTAAGGTTTCCTTATATTTTATGGAATGGACGGACATGTTAACAAAACTGTACTTTTATGTAGAAATGCCCGTATTTTTTAAGTTAAGAAGAGACATTTTTTTATATGCACACATACAGCATAAATTAATTACCTCGAGCAAAATGCCGATATTGTTGGGTAATTAAGCGCGGGAAATCAATTAAAAAATATATATAGGCAAATAGTATATCTGTGTGTACATATAAGAAAATAATGCAAACAAAAACTCTGCATTATATTTTAAATTAAATAGAATAGAATAGAACCGAAACTTTCATAATGTGAACCGAGAGTAACAGCTAAAGCTTTAAAAGAATACATCAAAATTTTAATTACAATAAATGTAATGGATAAAAATAATGGACTAAATTACAAATTACTCAAAACACGACTCACCTGAACTCCTCTTAATTTATCTTCCAATGCACTAAACGCCAACTGCAACGCAGTATATTCATCTCTTAAGGTGGTATTCAAATTTTTCAATTCTTCTAAACTTGTTTTAAGCATTTGGACTTCAGCTTTTAAGGAAATATTGGCAGTTTTTTGTTCAGCAAGACTTAAATAGAAAATGATTTTTTAATAATATGTAATTAGTAATTGCATTATTATGTGTTTAGTTTATTATTTATGACAACAGTACCCTTTATGCTTTGAATTATGACAACGTTACTTCAATGGAATACAAAAAAATAGAACACTTAAGTACACGTAGTGGACAGCAGTGGATTACTGCGGGCAACCGCTGA
Source organism: Linnaemya tessellans (assembly GCA_951800035.1). NCBI lineage: Eukaryota > Metazoa > Arthropoda > Insecta > Diptera > Tachinidae > Linnaemya > Linnaemya tessellans. The sequence goes on from OX637532.1 coordinate 147,961,545, forward strand.
TTGTGCTCTAAAGACCAGATATAGAAAGCGAATGTCAAAAGTAGAGAAATGCGGAAGAAGAGTAAGTAAACACGTACATAAGTGCGTAAGTGTCCTCCAGTGTGGGTGCTGTTGGCTGAACTAGTAGAACACGAGACTATGAAACGGAGGGTCGTGAGTTCGAGCCCGCTCTGAGTCATGAAATATTGTGTTGAATTCTTCTGATCAGCATTAGTACGTGGTTGCGTTAGTTGTTGCCAGCCTGTTTCAATGATGAAGGCATAGTCACTGATCACTGAACAAAATTGGCAGCGACTGACACTATCATGTACTAAAAAGCAGAGTAACAGCACCCACCTTCGTCGGCCCTGTAGCAAAAATTAGCCGGCGAAGTAAAAGGTTGAAATGGCTACAAAAAAAAAAAAAAAAAAAAAAAAAAAAAAACTGTCTATCTTCTCATCTTTCCCAATCTGTCTCCTCAATACTATCCCCTCGTTTCTAGTTCCAGCGCAACGCACTGCATATGTAGGGGTTATCCCCTGAGTGCTGGTCCTACTCCTAAAAAAAAAAAAAAAAAAGTGTCCTCCTTTTGACAAACAGCTATAGAATAAATACAAGCGCACAAAATAGCCCCCTGATTGTGTTAGACGTTTATGTTTACGCCTCTGCCGTTTTTCGTAGTAGATCAAAGGAAACTGATTCAGTGCTCTTTTAATCTTGTAGAAAAAAACGCTTTGTCGTAACCGTCGACGCCTTATCAGGCGGAATATATTTCGGATGCAGCATTGACTTTTAAACATTAAATTCTAAATCAACACACAAACGTTCTAACAATTAAAAATTAATAACTTTTTAAATTAAAATAAATTATTACAAATATTTGTCAGTGACAACTTTTAGTACTGGACTGTCGCATAATTGCATTAAAAAAAAAAAAAAAGAGAAAAAAAATCGTGAAACTTGTTTTTGGATTTAAACTTAATTGTTGATGGATATCTAGAGACATCGCGGGCCAGGCAATAAAGTTTTTGAAGTGAAACTTCTTTGCGTGCATGAGGATAAAATTTTTACGGATGAAATGCGACACGAAAATGTGGGACGTTTCTGTAAGCGCAAACGCCTTACAGAATCAGGGAGAATATGCATCAATAATTGGAAAAAGAAGGAGAAGGACATGAATGTTGTATGTACAGACATAATTGGAAATATTACTTTTAGGTATAATTTAAATGATTTTCCGTTTACGACATTAATTTTTAGAAATAGAATTAGAATTCGTCCACTCTACGAGTTTATTTTTTAATTCTAGATAATTTATTTAATATAACCCTAATTCTGTATATGCATTTGCAATACCTGTGTTCTTTTTCCGCGATGATTTGTTGGTGTTTTTCCATTTTAATATTTAAGTCGACAATTAGTTGAGAATTTTCGCCTTTGCGTTTATGCAAATCCGTCAACTCCTCTTGTTGAACCAGAAGTTTCTTCTCCAACGCCGCAAGGGCCAGTTGTGCAGCGGTAGTATCTTTACCACCCACTCCACCACCTGTGGAAATAGCTGTACGTAGCTGTTCGTTTTCGATGGAAAGTTTCAAGTTATCGGATTTCAACTGTGCCACATTGTCCATCAAACGGTTGTCTACAACAATAAATATGATTGATATCAGCGTAAGAAATAACCATAAAAAATAAAGCAAATTTAGATTGAAAAGCAAGCAAATTAATAAAAATACGCACAACATAAGGAAAAGACCTTGGGTGTTCATAAAAATTTATTTTAGTATGTAAGACTCTCTGTTGTAGGTATTAATTGCATATTCTGTATCACCTGCATATCAGTGACGGGAATATTACAACTTGAAATCGTAAATATTCTATTAAAACAGTAATTAATAACAACTCACTCTGTTGTATTATTTCTTTGAAAGGCACCACATCTCGACGACTGCGTTCACGCAGCCGTTGCATTAGGGCTTGACGCCACTCTGGATCTTCATTTGCCATAATTGACACCGCTGCGCTGTATATTTTATTTCTTCCTTGCAAACACAAAATTTCCTTTACTTTATCGAAACAATCTATTCAACCTTTAACTCTTTTTAAGCACTTTGCCCGTTTTATTACAATATAATTGTGTGCCTCGTTTTAGACACGTTTGACCATGTTCCAGAAACTATGCTAACAACGGCCCCACGCTTTCACTATACAATCACAATAAATTTCACCCAGCTTCACACATAATCAAGATATTCAATTATAAAAACATTTTTAAAACTTAAAAAAGGATTAATTAGGTATTTTTAATGCTTCAGGTAAAATAGGAAACGAACATACAGCAGGTATTATTTTGATTATTTCTCAAATTGTTTTTTTTTTATTTTTTGTGTTTTTGTTTTGGTTGTCATATGTGTGCAAATTGTGTTTACGAAACACTTCCAACGACGATGAGCTGCCACCTGTACACAAACAATATTATTTGTTTAATTTAGCGCATATCCCCACCAGCAGTATTGACAATTCAAATTAAAGAATATAAATACGAGGTATTTTTACTGTGTGTTTTTGCATAGTTCAAAGAGTTCAAACCCAGTTTATATATAAAATAAAAAATAAATTCAATCAATTTTACGTTTATACTATTTAAAAATTTAAATTTATTTTATAAATTTTTTATATGTTTTGATTGCTTTACCTAGAAATCTATCAGTAGTTAAACTAATATGATTTACGTCACTTGTCTACTCACGCCGTGCATGAAATTAAGAAAGCTCAGAGATTACGTTCACGATATAAGTGAATGCCTTTATTTCTACGAATTAGATGATTTTAAGATTTTACTTCCGATGTCTTTCTTTTTTTTATACCCTCCAAAAAAAAACTGCAGCGTATATTCACTTTGTCATTCCGTGCGTAACGCAGCGAAATATCCCTCTAAGACCCCTTAAAGTGTAGATATTCTTGATGAGTAATGAAATCTAAAACGATCTAGCCATGTCTGTCCGCCTGCGGAAATCACGAATCAGAGCAAACGGACCCTTATAATTTGGTAGAAATGCATTTTGAAGGAGAGCACAGGCCGAGTTCGTAAATGGGCTGAATCGGGCCAGAGAGAAAAAACCAACCTCTAAAACACAACATAATTTTTTAAGTAAATTATATATTTTTATGTCAAAGAAGTACCAACGCGTTAAACTTGGAGCCATAAAATAAAAATAAAATAATTTGTGGACCCCGCCCACTTTAGTGGGCGTTATTATATGCACAAATAGTGTAAATATTTAACAAATTGTTTTACTTAAGCCGACATTCCTTAAAAATTACATTTTTAAGCTTTAATGACGAAGCTGAGACGTAACCTGATGCTCCTCTGCCCTATCCCTCTCCTCCTCCTTTGCCCCTTAAATGACACTATAAAAAAAAACTAAAAATAAATTTTGTATGCAATTATACCAAATATTTATTTTTAGAGTTTTATGGCAAAGGTGAAATGTCTCCCCCACAGCCCTTGCCAGAGAGACCCCGACAAAATACAGTTTTAATGCCCTGCAAAAAGAATTGGACCACATTGATCAGTGATGAAGTCTAAGGCGATCTAGCAATGACCATACGTCCGTCTGTGGTAAACGTTATATAGTCTGTTCTTAGACCCCGCCCCTTTAGTGGGCGTACGATATTATATGCAAAAATAGTGGAAATATTGAACAATTTGTATTCCTTTTTTTCTCTTGGACCAGTACCCAGGGGATGACCCCTATATATGCAATGCATTGCGCCGGAACTGAAAACGAGGGGAAAGTATTGAGGGGACAGATCAGGAAAGATGAGAAGATATACAGTTGTTTTTGTAGCTATTTCAACCTTTCACTTCGCCGGCTAATTTTTGCTACAGGGCCGACGAAAGTGGGTGCTGTTACTCTGCTTTTTAGTACATGATAGTGTCAGTCGATGCCTTCATCATTGAAACAGGCTGGCAACAATTAACACAACCACGAACTAATACTGATCAGAAGAATTCAACACAGTATTTCATGACCCAGGGGGGCTCGAACTCAGGACCCTCCGCTTCATAGTTTCGTGTTCTACTACTTCAGCTAACCTCACCCACAATAAGAAGCTGAGATGTTCTCTAATCTGGCAGAGGTGAAGCATCTCCCCCACGGCCCTTCCCGGAATGACTCTGTCAAAATAAAGATTTAAAATTGGGTACAGAAATGTCTTAAAGGCACTCTGTACCATCCTGTTAAACATTTTAAATTTACTTACGAAATATTTGGAGGGTATTCAGGATTCGAGCCGGTTACTTGTTTACTATTATTATTATTCCCCTTTATTCTATTTGTCAACGTCAACGTCACGTCAAGACAATATCAAGAAAAAATAGGACACTTACATACATACCCTTTCTGTGCAACAATTAACTACTTCTGACAGCCTCTTACTACTCTCTATGTCGTTGAATATAGCAAAAAGGTGTGGGAAATTGACAATTTTTGAAGAGAATGAGTATAGAAGTTTTCTAACTTTCATGCTAGGAACACAACTGGAACGAACGACGAATTTCGCTTAGTACGACGAATTCGTTGGTAAAAAATCGCTCTATAAATTCGTCGTATGAAACACAATAACGACGAATAAATTAAAATAATAAGCAAACAAAATTTTAATATTTGTTTTTTAAATCATTGTAACCTCTGATGCCAGCCAGATTGTTTACACACTCAATAATTACCCCGGTGTTGTCCACCGGGATAATTATTGAAATTCCTTTTTCTAATTATTTTCTGAAAAATTTTTTGTCTGTAAATAAATTATTATTTTCATTTAACAGCTGATGGGGTGACCATATGAAAAAGTGAGAAATAGAAAGAAAAACTATATTATAAAAAGTGTTCAAAATTAATAAAAAGTTGTGCGAATGATACATTTTTGTGAATTAGTGAATGCATTTTTAGTAAGTACTGAAAATTTTAGTGCTACATGCAACAATACAGTAGTGAACTATGTTTTTCCACAAAAAACCAGTTTGAGTATATGAAACCTGGTCGCTTTATATTGATTTGTTCGTCGTTCGTTGACGAAACAATTAGAAATAAATGTATTTCAACTTTCGCTGAGTATGACGAATTTCGCCCAACGCCACGATTGTGTGCATTTTCATATACACCAATGTGTTTTATTTTTGGTGACGAATATTCGCGACCAAAAATTCGTCGTTCGTCGCAGTTGTGTTCCTAGCGTCATATTGTCTTGACGTGACGTTGACGTTGACAAATAGAATAAGGGGGATTATTTTATTTTTTGTTTTGCTTTAAATAAAAGAGCTGAACTTGTGGTCCGAAAGTAGTGATCCCCATCATTTCAAGTGATTTGTACATGAGATTGTCGTTGCAAGAAGTTCTCGCCTTAACGCCTTTCCAGTTCAGCCGACGTCATGTTTATGATGTTTAGCTAATTTTTTGGTATGCCATTTCTAATAATTGCAAAGCAACTAATTTTTCATTGCTTTTGTGGATAAATCAATTATATTTCTTATATAGTATAAAAATACTTTTTTCACATAAAAATATATTTCATAAATGGAAATTTTTTTTATAAACAAAAGAATTTTTTTCAAATCGTTTATTCGACATATTCATGTATGTGCTGTGAATCGCACGATTTTCGAATCACAAGCGACTTGGAAAACGCCAATTTCTTTTGAACGATTTTGAGCGATTGCGAACCCCAGCACACCAATTTTGTGGCTTCAAATCGAAGACGCTTTATTTCATGCGATAAGCGATTTACATCACATGGCCGATTGTCTCAATTGAATTAGTACTTTTTGTTTGTTATGTGGTCAAGCATGTCTATATGCCAGCATTTCATTGGTTCTTACACCAAATCATCAGTAGACTAATTCCAAAATAACAAAACCTCTCAGCTTATACATAAACACCCAAAAATGAATTGAGAATTACACAACAAAACAAAATAGATTTATATGGAATAAAATTTGTTTGTTGTGTTTTCTTGAATTTCAAATCCTTGTGTAATTCTGAATTCAAAAGAATTTTTTATAAATAATAATATTTTTATGTATAGAAATTTATTGTTCTAATTTTTTTAGCCTTTGATTTTTTAAATTAAATAATAATATTGAGCTTGAGGTTTATTTTTATAAAATAATAACTAAAAATAACTATTATTTAATTATTTTTCAATATTTCGATTATGATCGATTATTATCCTAAAGAAGACATCCAGAGGATATGGAAATATTGGAAAAGAAACAAATAGTAACTTTGAAAAGTTAATATTTTATAAGAAAAAAAGCCTCAAGCTTATAATTATTTATAGACATATTTTTGTAAATAAAATACTTTGGAAAAGTTCAAATAACTTGAAATTTTTTGCACGTAAGAGAACTCTAATCATTTCCTGAAAAGTGGAAAATTTTAAAATGCTGTTGTTGTTGCTTTACATATGTATGTAAGTATATGTAAATGGCAGACAGGATCTAAATTTTATTTCGTTATACTAGTGCTTGCTATTATCACTGAGCGATGCGTCTAATTAATAGTTTTGCTTTACGGTGCTCCAACAGTCAGTCACAAATAATTCCAACAAATTGAAATAGAAAACACATGATGTAAATATTTAAGCAAACCGTTTGAGAAACTGAAGCATTATTTATTTAAAAAGATTTTTCTGTTACAAAATTTTTTGCTTTCTGCTCGCAATTCGTTTGAACAAAATGTTTAAAATTGGTGTTCTGTATTGCGATAAATTACACAGCCTCTGTTCGAAAACTGATGCGACACTAAAGGATTGTAAATTGTTTCATTCTGACGATCGATTTCCATCTCCATCTCTATGTCGCAAGTCCTTGGGGCACAAGGCTCGCATTCCTTTTTCAAGTTCGCTACACAATTATTGATGTTGATTCCAGAAATAGTAATACCCGAAAAGACATCATTATGAACACCAAAGAAGCAGTCTTTAGATTTCGTATCGATTTCCTTTGATCTACAATTGGCGTCGTCCAGCATGTATTGGAATTCCTTTTGATCGCGAGCTACATGTTCATCTGTGTCTTTAATCTGGCATTAAAAAAGGAAGAAGGAAGAAAGGACAAGTACAGGAATTAAGAATATGCGGTATTTAGAGAAGCACTAGTACACGCGTACATACCACTTCAAAGATGCACTCAGGAGTTCCACACTTCTTTATAGCTTCAAGTTGTTGGTGCAGAAAGTCTTCTAAAGAACTGTGAAGAGCATTGGCAGCATTCAACAAACTGCTGCCTTCCCGTTTTACATTCTCAATACAAACTTTCACGCGATCATCCACGTATTCAGTGGTGTTCGTGTAACGATACTTGGCGATGCAGTTCTTGCTTAAATCATTTAGAAGTTCCATGGGATTTAAGCGATCGTTTTCCTTATTTACAACGTTAACGAGTATATTACGCTGGATGTCAATTTTTTCAGCTCCGGTTTTATGTAAATCTGTAAACTTTTCCAATTCAGCTTTCTGCTTATTTAAAATATTTTGGAATTGATTAAAATGCATTTTGACAAAACTGTCGATGTTCTTTTCATTGGCGGCCTGCAAGTTGAACTGCAAAAAAAGTGTATCAATATGTAAGGAAAATGTTGTCAATACGAGTATATCAGGAAGGAGCTGGCGCTCTAAAGTCGGCAAATATCATTGGCAACGCAATGAATTTACACGATTTGATGTTGTTCTTAAAATGTTTAAATAATTATTTTACTCACTTCTTCGCCGATATACGCTCTAGCCAGAGCAAAAATGGCACATAATACGATGATTATCTTGTTCATCTCGGAGAGTAGTTAGCAGCGACTTTGCGATATGTTTTCGGTTGCCTGAACACCACTGAATGATCTAAATCTGGCTAGATGTATGCCTTTTTATATTCGAATTTCAAATGATAAGAATCACTGGAATCATATATATTTTTATGATTCGTATCTTACGCATGTGTGTATGTATGCATGTATGTGTGTACAATTTCGGAAGCTTTAGCACGTAATAACTCATATTCTGATCTTGTCTTATCATATCTTAATTATTGCTCTTCTGCCGTTCGTACAAATAACACTTGAAATTTTAACTATTTTACTGCTTGACGTTTATGATACTATTTTTGTTTTGTCATTTATCAGATTGTTATTTAACATGAAAAATAAACATGGATATTAGAATCACATGAGTGCTGAAATCTACTTACGTCAAACGTTTGAAAAAAAAAAAACTAGAAAACCTTGTGATGCTGATTTGAAGATGGTGTGATCGCTGTACCCATGCCAGCAATTTATATCATCATGCAGATGAAATATCTTTCGATCAGCTAGTGTCCACAGTAAGTGCACCAGCATTTCCTTGACAAATAAGTGTGTATGTATGCTGCGGAAAATGTTGTACCAATTGCTTTGAATGTATCTGTCCTATGGCCGGTGAAAAGGGCCGAGTGATTGAAAATGTTTCTGCATCAACAGAATCAAACTGCCAACAGAATTCCTTCACTCAGTGTGAGAAGAGCTTCTATTTTTGATAACTTGCAATTTTATTTTTTAAATTATGTATAAATTTATATTTTATTAGTCGAACTTTCTTACGTAACTTATATTACAGGTTGTTAATTTTTCAACGGGCTCAAGTTCAAATCTGCTAAACTGCAAATTATTTTTTTTTTATTCAATAAATGAATTTGTTTAAAGTCTATTTATTTATATTAAGTGTGGAATATTAAGAAAATATCCTATAATCATCAAACCAGCAGAACGGATCAGTACTGATCGTTCAATTTTTCCACTATCGCAAGTGGTGCCAGTTAGTAGGAATATCAACTATTTTATTATTATTATCTCGTTTATTAGTCAATGGATACACATAATCCTTACAGACTAACCCCGGTATTCATAAAAAAATAAAACGTATTTGAAATCTGTTTTAAGAAAATTTTGTATGAAAAAATTTGATTAAAATACATTTCAAACTCATTTTAAATTTTATGAATACCGGGGTAAGACAATAATGCTTATATGAACTGAATATATAAGAAATTAATTATTAAGAAAAATAATAATATTACGCTCCATTACATTTATATTTAAAGAAAAATCAACAAATTGAGACAAATTATTATACTGGCGACATAACCTTGTGAAGGGATCAGCAGCAGAATAATTTGCTCTACAAAATTTAATGACAAGAGGATTGTAATAACGCATTGTACGACAAGGAATACTAAAATTAACAGATCTTAACAGAAATTCACAACAAATATTACCATTAATAAGGTTAATCATAAAAGATACGTTTAACATAGAACGGCGACTCTTAAGAGAAGGTAGTTTTATCAGCGACAATCTACTGGAGTAGGAAGGCAAACCTGTTGAATGGTTCCAGTGGAGACCACGTAAATGTGAATGTTGTAATACGGGTCCCATATGATTGATCCATATTCTAAAATGGGTCTAACTAGAGACATGTACAGCAGCTTAGTAATATATGGGTAAGAGAATTCTTTAGCCCATCGTTTAATAAAGGCAAGAGTGCCCTTAGCTTTGTTCACAGTCCAAGTTATATGAGACACAAAGTTTAATTTAAAGTCCAGTAAAATTTCCAGGTCCACAATTGAGTCAACTAGCTCTAACTGATAATTTCCCAGAGAATAATTAACAGAAAGAATATTATTTCTGGAAAAACGCATGCATTTGCACTTTTTTAAATTCAACTCCATAACAAGAAGTTGTTGAGATCTCTTTGCAGGTAAACGTGATCGGTGACATCATTAAAGGAATAAAAAATTTTTAGGTCGTCAGCGTACATCAATACATTGGAAAAGTTAATGATGTTGGGAAGGTCATTGAAGGTCATTTAACCAATGTTTTTAACGAAATTTGAATATGAGAAGTTCCACATTAATTTTTTAAGTTGTTACTTGTTTTGGTTAGTACGAAATTCCCCAACCCTGACGATTAATATTCCCAATATTCCATATGTCTCTTTTGATTTTTCCATAGCCATCGGCTGCTGATATCTAAAGCTTTTTTGTTATTTATGTTCAAGTAATTGAATTTAGTTAACAATTTACAATGAACAAATAAAATAAATTCAAATAAAATAAATTCTTAATTATTTATCTGGATATCGTTCGTTAATAATCATTTACTGGCAATTCCATAGGACACAATTATTGATGCTTTGGAAATAGATAAAAAGTAATTTCCCAAAAATGACGAAAGTTTTTTCATAGAGTATATTTTATAAAATCTATGGACTTCAACCAAATTTCAAATATAACACCACCTCCTAGATTATGCACAAACTTTCAAAATCCTATTGAAAATTACTTAAAAAAAGCCAAGTGTAGATTTTGATATTAAAAAAAAAAAACAGAAATTCGTTTCGAAATGAATCTATATTAACTTTTTCTTTGTTTACCCTCCGTTGTCACATGCCAGTAATTACTCGCAAGTAGTGTATATGTATTATAAATGAAAATAAGGAGAAATGTAAAAAAAAACTCAAACATTTTTTGAGTGGCTACATTGCACAGTGCAAGTTCATTTTAAAAATGTCGGTAAAAAGTAAGTTTCTAGCAAAAATTACTGTCTTAATTCTTAATCCAGTATTGCCAATTAGTCAATACTGATCTTTACCTGTAAATATATATCTTGTTAACGCATTGTTTTTATAAAAACATGAATTTGATGGTCAAACTTTTACCTCTAAAATGAGCATTTGTGTAATTTCTTGACATCCTTTTTATGTAAATAAAAAAAATATATAAAAATATTAACCAAATTAATAAAAAATTCAGCACTTGGCATCACTTTTTTTCGTTTTTCTATTTTACTTGCACCGATTGTCAAAAATTTACTTGCTACAAAATTTCATTGCAAGCTGACTCGCAAGTGGCAAAAGTGTGGCAGTGTTAGTAAAAATATGTAAGTGTATTGAGTTTTTTTCACTTGCACTTGCATGTGACAACGAGGGGTTATACAATATCTTTAGAGCTTCTTTGTGCTAAAAATATACGATTTCCTTAACAAAATTACGCAAAAAAATCATGTTGTTCTTTAGAGGTCGCTTTAGTACTTCTTAGGGTAACTTTTTTCCCTCTGACCCGAATCAGACCATTTACAAACTTGACTTGTGCTATCCTTTAATATGTCTTTATACCAAATTTCGAGGATCTGGCTCTTTTCGTATGGACTGATGGCTACTTCGTTTTAGATTTCATCACTGATCTAGAATATATATACTTTATGGGGTCTTAAGGGCCGAGACACATAGAATCCGTCATACGTTATGCGTCGCCTTTTTTAACTGACATCAACGTAGTGACGGAGAAGGTTGCCACATGAATACTTTGTTGACGGATATTAAATCAGTTATTTGTTCTTTCATTTCATTTATTTAACTTTTATTTTATTAAGTTTATAAAATGTTGTATATATTATTTAATTTTTCCTGAACACACAATACAAAAAAATTAATCGAAAAAATCTGAAAATCTTACTGATGTCTGTCAAAGTATTCAACGTACGTCAAAAGTTGGCCAACTTTCATACTTTGCGTTGACGCGGAAGTAGTGGATGTGACAACTCAAATAAGAAATCATGTATTTCAACTCAGTTGAATGCATGCCTTTACGAACACATAGAATCCGTCATATGTTATACGTCGCCTTTTTCAACTGACAGCTGAGAATGCGGGAATGTGACATCCCACATAAGAAAGCATAGGTCTGTTCCAAGTAATTTCGGGCAAGTTTGGACTAATGAGAGTAAAAAGAAAATTACTCTCTCAAAGTGCAAAATCTACCCAAATTTGCTGGAACGTAAAAAAACCATAATTATATCTTTTGAAAAACTAGTGCTGCTTCCTTTTTAAATTAATTTTAATTTTAGTGGTTTTATACACTGAATAAGGCTCAACATCATGAAAGAAAGATAAGCATCATTGTAAATGTAACATGTCGTCTTCATCAGACTTACTTGATGTGTCCATAAGTTGTTCAGTAATCTGAAAAAGCATTTTTGTATACTAAACAAAGGGGCAAATAAGCGCAAATGTACTAACAACTTAAATTTTTTTTTGAAAAATCTTCCATTTTACTTTTAACCAATTTTCAATTAACAACTCCTTTCCTTTATTTGTAAATTTTCTTTTTATTTTTTTATTTTGAAATGTAAACAAAAAACAGCTGATAATATAATTCTTGCCCAAACTTACCCAAAGAAATAGTTCGGGCGACTTTGTACAGGAAATGAAAAAAATTACTCTCTCATTTTCTCTCAAAATTGCACAAAAATTGTTATCTGGAACGCATTTGGGTAACTTTGGGCTAGTTCGGGCTGTTTCAGTCTGCATCTGGAACACAGCTCATGTATATTCTTATGTGAAATGTCACATTCCGTACTTTTGCGTCAACGCAAAGTATGAAAGTTGGCCGACCTTTAACTTTTGACATACGTTGAATACTTTGACAGACATCAGTAATTTTTTCAGATTCTTTCGATTAATTTTTTTGTATTGTGTGTTCAAGAAAAATGAAATAATATATAAAAAATTGTTAAGGCGGATTCACCCATGTTGTCCGAACAAAATTTTTGTCCGGACAAATTTTTTTTATATGTAGTTTGACGTCTCTCTTCTTGAGAGAGAGAAAAAATATTTTTTACGAACAACTCTCACCTTGAATTGGTTTAATTTTATATTTTGTCCGGACAAAATTGAACTGAGTTGCCAATATGTTAAACTTTTTCACATAAAGTGGAGGTGTCATTTTGTGTTTGATATATTAAATTGTGTGTGAGACTAAAAAAATAAATTTTGAGAACTAATATTATCTATCTGTTTCTTTTTTATATGTATTTTGCTAATAACAATTCTTTATGCAATTCAATGGCCATAAGGTAAAGCAATTTACTTTTCTCGTCCATTATTATTATCACAAATTCTTGAAAAATAATTTAAAATATGTAATATCCAAATATCTAAAATATCAAGAAAACAAAGCAAAACTCATATTTTATATGACTGGCAACTTTGATTTTCCGGACAAATTTGTCGAAATGAGTGAATCGTGCTGCAGAAAACTCTCAGTAAAATAAATTTTTTGTCCGGACCAAACTTTTGCTCGGAAAACATGAGTGAATCCGCCTTTAAATAATTTAATATCCGTCAACACAGTAATCATGTGGCAACCTTCTCCGTCGGTACGTTCATGTCAGTTCAAAAGGGCGACGCATAACGCATGACGCATTGTATGTGTCTCGGCCTTTACAGCGATATTTTGCTGCGTTATACACGGATTGACATATTTAATTCTTCCTTTGGAGGTTATAATAAAAATTCTTTGAATTAAGTAAAATTTAATAAATATTTGTTGACCGAAAACAATCATCCATCCTTCATTGAAAACATTAAAAAAAAAAAGTTTGTTGTCACTTGAAACAAATTCAATATCTACAACAGCTTCAACATGATGTTCTGTGACTTATTAAGAGTATCAAGTCTATCGTGCTGATTTCATGTCTATATGATTGACGAACTGCGGATGAGCAAATGATTCATGGCTCAAAACATGAAATATTATTTATATGCAGTGAAATATGAAAATAGATTCGTTGAAATATATTTGGCTTTTAAATAAGCAAAATGTGTTGTGGTATTGACAAAAATAGCAAATGCCTGGTTAAGTTGACTTTCGCTTATACTATTATTTATGATTCAATTAACTTTAAGTTGACGCAACTCATTTCACTTCTAACTGTTTACATCTTTAATATTGGGAGCAAATTCAGTGATATGCCTCATAATGATGATCGGTGATCCCTCCCACAAGACTACTGAAATATTCGGGCGGCAAATAATTTATGTAATAAAGATTATTGTAAATTATATCTTTAACGGTTATAAAAGAATTTCTGCAAAATTTGTTTGCATTAAATGCCATTAATATCCGGAGTGAATTAAATACTTGTAACAGTTTAATAATCGAATGAAAACAGAGTTAATTGCCTTCCCAATAGTATACCCTCCTTTCTAGTAATAATAATGATAATAATGATGATAATAATAATGATAATAATGATGATAATAATAATGATGATAATAATAACAGAATCAATTTTCACTGTTTTCAATTTACAAAGAGTGACAAGATTTCAATATTTTTACTCTCTTCTACTCAATTTCTTTTTAGTTTTAATTGAAATGATTTAATTTTAAACATTTTTATTGGGTTCCAAATTCTACAGTCGACAAGTCTGCAAATTACTTTCTTTATTTTTTAGAATTAGTATTAAATTCAATTATTTTATTAAAAGTAGAATATATTATTTTTTTTTTTAAATCATCAAACTAGCAGAACGTATCATTACCGACTTCGAAGCAGTCAGCGATCGCATTAGAATTTTTGTTCAGTTGTTCCACTTCTTTCAAGTGGAGGTCCTAATCAGTAGAAGTCTCAATCATTTAACCAAGTTTTAAGCCAGAGGCTGAATAAAATTTGTTTTACTTTCATAATTAAATTAATAAATTCGAATAATAAAATATACTCGTACATTCATATTTAATTTTAAAAATTTTGAAAGGCAAAGCAATGCAGAAGTTTTTTGTTTCGGTGAAGAAATTATATAAAGGGTGTTTTTATAAGAGCTTGCTGATTTGAAATTTATATAAAACACATGCCAAATTATGAAATGGCCAAAAAAAATTTTTTATTTGGTAGATAATTTCTTGTCATTTAACATTTAAATATAATTTCGGGCATATGGCCACCACGACTATTTTGCACAAAGGTCATTCTGGAGGTCCAATTTTCGACCACCTTTTCAAGCATTTGAGGGCGTATTCCAGCAATGACACGTTGAATACTGGTTTCCAAAGCGTCAATCGTTGCTGGTTTATCCACGTAAACCAATGATTTCAGGTATCCCCACAAAAAATAATCGAGTGGCGTCAAATCACACGAACGCGGAGGCCAATTGACCGGTCCATTTCTCGAAATAATGTTGTCGTTGAAATGTTCTTTCAATAAATCCATTGTTTCGCCCGCAGTATGACAAGTGGCACCATCCTGTTGAAACCACATTTCGTTTACATCCATATCTTGAAGTTTTGCCACCAAAAATTCATTGATCATGATTCTGTATCGATTTCCATTCATGGCAACGCGTCGTTCTTCCTCATTTTTAAAGAAATAAGGACCGATGATTCCACCAGCCCATAGACCGCACCAAACAGTACATTTATCGGGATGCATTGGTAATTCTTGAACGGCGTGTGGATTATCTTTGCTCCAAATACGGCAATTTTGCTTGTTGACTTATCCATTCAACCAAAAATGCGCCTCATCACTGAAGAGAATTTTGCGGTAAAAAAGCGGATAAACATTTTTAATTGAACACTGTTTTTGAAAATAAATTTCCACGATTTGGAAGCGTTGTTCTGGAGTTAACCTGTTCATGATGATTTGCCAAACAATACTGAGTAGAGACGTCACTTTAAACTGTCAAAACAGCTGTCAGACAACAGAATGATTCGTATAAAAAAAAACTTCATAAAAAACACCCTTTACAATACAAACAAACAAAAAATTTTATTTCCAAGGTGGAAAAACAAAATGGACTTATATCGCACAAAATTAATTTGTTATGTTTTCTTAAAATTTCAAATCTTATCGTTTTGCTTGTGTAATTCTCAATTAATTTCTGGGAGTTTATATATAAGCTAAGAGGTCTTGTTATTTTGGCCGACGGAGGGAGCTGCTGTTGCTCTGCTCTTTAGTACATGATAGTGTCAATTGCAGTCATTTATGTTCAGTGACCAGTGCTATGGCTGACTGGAAAATAGACTGTGATGTCGGTTTCTTTAACTCGATATAAAACATGCTTCTCTACACTTCAACTAATCTGCTCACCACTTTTAACATCTAACCAACATTCAATCGAAATTGAACAAGGTGCTGTTGGCTGAAGTAGTAGAACACGAGACTATGAAACGGAGGGTCCTGAGTTCGAGACCGCACTGAGTCATGAAATAGTGTGTTGAATTCTTCTGATCAGCATTAGCTCGTGGTTGTGTTAGTTGTTGCCAGTCTGTTTCAATGATGAAGGCATAGTCACTGGTCACTGAACATAATTGGCAGCGACTGACACTGTCATGTACTAAAAAGCAGAGTAACAGCACCCTCCTTCGTCGAAGCTGTAGCAAAAATTAGCCGGCGAAGTAAAAAAAAAGGTTGAAATAGCTACAAAAAAAAAAATATCTTCTCATCTTTCCTAATCTGTCCCCTCAATACTATCCCCTCGTTTTCACTTCCGGCGCAATGCATTGCATACATAGGGGTCATACCCTGAGTGGAATATACGTAAAAACATTATATTCCACCGTTTCGAATCATAAATACTCTCCAAATATTTAGTAAATAAAAATTCTATTTTTTCAGGGTCACTCCGGGAGGGGCCGGTGGGGGAGACATCTTACTTTTGTTAAATATGTAACACTAAAAAGTAAATTTTTGGGGTTACATATTTAATGAAAAAACCAAATTTTTTTATGGTCATTTAGGAGGCAAAGGTGGGGGAGGGTAGGATAGATCAGAGAACAACTCAGCTTCGTCATAAAAGCTTTAAAATTAGAATTTGAGGTAGTGTAGGCTTAAATTATACAATTTGTTAAATATTTACACTATTTTCCATGTAATATGTTACTTTAACGCCCACTAAAGGGGACAGGGTCCTAAAATTGTTTTTTTTTTTATATGCTGGCTGCAAGTTCAACGCCTTGGACCTTCTTTGACATAAAAATATATCATTTGCATATCATTTGCTCAATAAAAAAATTACAATAAAAAACCTTTAAAAATTACATTCTTTTTCAGTGGTTGGTTGAGTTCTTCTTAAGGGAACATTTTCCCCTTTAGCCCGATTCGGCCCATTTACATACTTGATTTGTGTTATTCTTCAAGATGTATTTATACCAAATTTCAAGGGTCTGGCTCTTTTCGTTTGGACTGTATCGTGATTTCCACAGACTGACACCGGCCAGATCGTCTTAGATTTCATTACTGATCAAGAATATGAACATATACTTTGTGGGGCCTCAGAGGGGCCTCCGCTGCGTTACACACGGAATGATAAAGTGAATATACCTTCTAATTTTTATTTTTTATTTTTTTTTGAGGGTATACAAAAATTTCTACGTATGAAACGAGGCTTGAAAGACAGAGAGGCTCGTCCGTGACAGCAGTGCACACAACTATTTTGACTCGCCGGCCCATCGAAGCAACGTGCGGTGTATTTGACTGTTTTACCGGGGAATGTTAGGAAACTTGTACTCCCCGAACATATATCTTTTTTGGAGAACTACGCCCTTAACTTGTAATTGAGGTGCCATAGAACCATGAAACTCGTTCTTTGGCCGAAGGATTCGCATGTGGAATAAAATGTTTGCAGTGATCTTTTCTGCTATTTTCAACTTGAGCCAGTTAAAGCCGAATATCCACAATTCACAACTCCCCCCCTGTCCTCCATCCCATAACAAAATTTACTAGTTGCAAGAAAAATAAAAAAAGGCCAATGGAAAAAATTTAAGCCGAGAATACACACACTGTGTGCAGTTTATGGCATCGCACGCAAACACGTTTGTCATTTCCACATATCACTCTGTTTAACTGTAGGGTATTCCACAGAATGTAGCTTTAGGAAATGTTTTTATATCGTAGCTTAATTGGAATCTCGTATAATTGTTAGACATAAAAGGAAATTAAAATCGCAAAAATGTTTAAACACATTAAAAACGGTTTTACAGCCGTTTCAAGATTCGGAAAAGTATGTAGGCGGTGGACAACCAGTGCCACTGTCATTGTTAAAGTCAACAAGAATTGCTAATGCTAATGTTGTTGTTGTCTCGCCGGTGTATAAAAAAGTGTAAAACAACAGCAAAACAGTTCATGGCGAAGAGTAAGAAGTGGGTTGAAATTGTAATTTAATATAACGTCATCATAATATTTTCAATACTATTTGTGTTAGAACGAAATTATTGTTATTACGAGTATTATTATTAAAAAAAAAAAAAAGTTGTTAAGCCACTAATTCAAAACAAACCCAAGATTTTTTAAATATTCGTAGCACAACTTTCAAAATAACAGTTCGGTTTGTAATCTCTGAGGAAACAGTTGAGGAATTGAATAAAATTCAAAAAATAAAAAATTTGTGAAACTCAAAACACTGAAAAATAATTAATAATAATATTCAGAGCCACATGGTCGTTCATAACAACTGAAGACTCACAAAAACAAAAAAATAAAAAAGAAACAAAAAATGCCATTAAAAAATAAAGACGATTATATTCCCATTAAATGTGAGGGATGGAATGGAAAGTTTGTGTATCCGCCCGGTTCAACCAACAACGTGTCCAAAGTGCGCCGCTACAATCAAAATGTAACCGATACCCAAAATTTCTATGGCTATAGCAAAGAGCCCATAATTCTGCCACCGGTTTGGGATGGCACTTTCAAAAAGAGCGATGAAGTGCGAGTGCAACAAGAACGTAATCGCTCCGACGACTCGGAATATTTTCAATACAACACAGAGCCAACCATTTTGCCTACAACATGGAATGGAGAATTTCGCCAAGATCCCAATGATGTGCGCCTATTAACCGAAAGAAATTTTTCGGACGCACGCGATTATGCTGAGGCTAATCGTTTCAAAAACGTCAACTAAATAACACATCAAATGCTGCAAAGCACATCCGTTACATCACCACATACAAATTAATTAAACAAATTTGTTTTTTTTTGTTAATTTGTTTCATTAACATATTAAATGTAGAGTTTAACATTTCGTGTCGTAGTTTTAAAATAATTAATTGTTTATCATTATATTTACTTACATAAAATGTAAAGCGTAATAAATATGACAATTAAGTTTGTTTATGTACATAAATTAACAATTGTGGGGATTTAATTATTTTAATTTTTTTTTTTTTTTTTTTGCGTTCACAATGAAGTCTAGTGTAGGATTTCTAAAGAGTGTTTTCGATAGCGTCCCATTGAATGCGCAGAAACCAGAGACCAAATTTCGATCGAAATTTGTACTCCCATTATATGGAAATTTCATTCGTTGTATAACATTTTGAAGACAAATTTTGTTCGGTGAATAATTTGTTTTTGCTGTTCACGCAAATTTCTAAATCGTTTTTCCACTTCTAAATATTTTATACTAAATTTTCCCAATGAAATATTTTTATACCCTCAAAAAAAAAAAAAAAAAGAGTTCGAGGGTGTATTCGCTTTGTCATTCCATGCGTAACGAAGTGAAATATCTGTCTCCCTGTAAGACCCCATAAAGCAAACATATTCTTGATCAGTGAGGAAATCTAAGACGATCTAGTCATGTCCATCCGTCCATCAGTCCGTCTATAGAAATCACGATTCAGTCCATACGAAAACAGCCAGACCTTTAAAATTTGGTATAAATATATTTTGAAAGATAACACGCTTAAAGTTCCTACATGGGCTCAACCGGCCCAGAGAGAAAATAGTTCCCCTAAGAAGAACTAAACCAACCTCCAAAGAACAACATAATTTTTAAAGTTTTTTTGCGTAATTTGGTTAAGGAAATGATATTTTTTTAATGTCGAAGAAGGTCCAAAGCGTTGAACTTGTAGTTAGAAAATCCATTTTTGAGCCCCGCCCCTTTTAGTGGGCGTTAAAGTTACATATTACATGGAAATATTTAAGAAATTCTTAAATAAATCCCATAAAAACTAAATTTTAAAGCTTCTCTGCCCTAGGCTCCCCCACCCGCCCTCTCCCCTCATTATCCCCTAAATAAACCTATGTATAAACAAAAAAATTTTTTTTTTACGTTAATAACTCTCAAAAATAACTTTTTCGTGTTTTATGGCAAAGGTGAGATGTCTCCCCCACGGCACCTCCCGGAATGACCACTACAAAATAGGGTTTTTATTTACTTGTTTTTTTTTTTATCAGACATTGTTAGTGTCACACACAAACACATTTCCACTAATAAAAGCATAATGCTTGATGTGATTTAGACAAATGCATTAAGACTTTAATATGAAACATATCGCACATGCCGATGCATGCATGCAAACATACTACATCTTGCAATGTATGTGATGTACTTCCCTTTTTCTCAACTTTCCGCTAAGAAAATGAAACATTTTCAAAAATAGTGGGAAGTTACTGGTTTTACTCTGTTTTGAAAAATAGAGTTGTCAACAGATCTCCACGTTTTGAGTTCCTAGGAGCTTTCCTGACCACTCCTGAAAAGCCGTCACTATGTGTGCGTGGGTGTGTGTGTGTAAGTATGTGACCCGTTTAGATCTTTTGAACGACTAAACCGAATTGAACCAAAGCTTTCTTTCAAACCTCGATTTCCAGTGAATTGGAATATAAAAAACAAATAATTTTTCGAAAGTTATTTTTTTTATAACTTTTAAACGGCGTTTTGGCAATCAAAAACTACGTGTGGCGCCAACCGGGTCCCACGCGTTCGTGAGATATTTTAAATGTTTTATATAAAAAGAAATCAAGCTTGAAGAATTATTACTAAAATAATATGAAAGGTCAAACTATAAATTTAAGAATAAGAACAATTTTGATTAAATTTTAATTATGAAAATTTTTTCTGATTTATAACACGATGATAAAACAAAATTTAATATAAAAATGAAAATAAATAATTTGATTTTGCGAAATTAGGCTCTAACCCCGGTATTCATTCAAGTTAAAATGAGTTTGAAATCTATTTTAATAAAATTTTTTCATACCGAATTTTCTATATATAATATTTTTTTTTCATTCTTCTTTTTTTGCGATCTATTTTCTAAAGAAACATTAAGCAAATCTTTTAAATTTTACAATGAACGTAGGTTATTGAACTCCAGTGAGTCCAATAAAAATAAAAACAATAAGTTGCATGAATTTAATTAATTATGATATCAAAATTACTTATAGATATAACAATATTTATTTTCTATATATAATATAAATATTTAATTAAAAAATTCATTTAAAAAATAGAACAAACATGTACGTACATAAATTCAAACAAAATTTTTTAAATCCAGGAGAAATAATATTAAAATAGAATTAAGTTTTGTAAATTGTATTACAGGATGTTAATTTCCCAACAGGCTATAGGTTCAAATCTGCGAAACTGCAAATTATTTTTTATTTTATTTTTTTTTTATTTTTTTTTTATTTTTAATAAATGAACGTGATTGCATTCTATTTATTAATTTTTTTTTTTGACAGTGGAATATTAAGAATATTTTTCATAGTCATTAAACCAGCAGAACGTAGCGCAGGCGTAGCGGCCTCGAAATCAGTACTGTTCCGTTCTGCTGGTTTAATGACTATGAAAAATATTCTTAATATTCCACTCTCAAAAAAAAAAAAAATTAATAAATAGAATGCAATCACGTTCATTTATTAAAAATAAAAAAAAAAAATAAAATAAAAAATAATTTGCAGTTTCGCAGATTTGAACCTATAGCCTGTTGGGAAATTAACATCCTATAATACAATTTACATAAACAAAAAGGTTCACTATTAAAATAGAAATTCATACAAGAATTAAGTTTTTTTTTTTGTTTTAAGAGTTTTCATTTTTATTTTAAAATTATTTCATCAAACTAAAAACCCAATAAAACCCAAAAAAAAACCCATGACAAACCCGCTGGGCTGGGCATTTAAAAAAATCGCGTTTTTCCAACCCTGATTAAAACTGTCTCACATGTGCAGTCCAATAAAAGGTTTTACTGTTTCTTAGCAAAAAGCACACGAAAATACAAAGAATAAAACCTCTAATTTTGTAAATCACTTGGTGTAAGTGAAATTGAAAAATTTTTTAAATTCCAGAATTTTCTTTTGTTTTTGTACACAATTCGTTCATCTAACAAACGCACAAAGAAATTCATCATGCGTTGCTTTGCCCTTCCAAAGGCTTAACATTTCTATGAAAACTAAAAGCAAATAGAGTGAAAGTTGTTGTCGCTGTTCTGGTGTAAATATTAATTTCACTAACGCACAGTGATTTATCCAATTAAGTTAATTTTATGTAAATAACACATACTCGTACAAGATAAAGTTTAGCAGTTAAATAAATATGATTTAATTTTGACTACAAATTGCGTTTAGTGAAATTGAAAGTGTACAATTTTACCCAGAACGCTGAGATACACCATGTCTACTCGTGTATAAAAAAGCATTATAATCAAAATTTATAACACTCATTTTCGTCACTCTACTGCAGCAATTGGAGTTTAAGTGTTATTGCAACTATAAATAAGTATTAGTTTTATGAAAACGTTTTTACTACTGCACCCAAAATGATTATAAACATTTAAGAAGTTTAAATAAAAGCGAGTACTTAAAATCTTTACTACCTTTTTTATTGACGTGAAACTGCCTTGTAGATGTAGTTGTTTTTCTAACTTAAGTGAAACGAAAGACTGGGCATGATATTTTCAGTTCTGAGATGGTTTCATGTGATGAAATATTCAGATAAGTGGGGAAATTCGTTCGTTTGGTCATGTTAATGGATTTCATGAATTTCTAAAGCATTTTGCAATGGAATTGATATAATGAAACAGTAAAATTTTGTTCACGAAATGCAACAAAAAGTGACCAAAAATGCTGCAGTATTTTGTAAAAAGTGTTTGCATCAAACCGTAAACTCTTTATAAACCGCTCATCAATTAGTTATAAAAATTTATGTATTTTTGCGGGAATCGCAAAAAAAATCTAACGATAACTGAATTTTTATACTGAGAAAATAAGCCAAAAATTAACAAATACTCATTAAAAAAATTACTAAAATTACAAATTCTTCAACCATTAGAAAGATTGGGGAATTTTAACTTCTCGTTAAGAAAATTGAAAACTTTATACCGTTTTGCAAACTTCGGATCGCTAGATGCCGAGTAATTTCAAGAACTAAGAAAAAAAATATTTTTAAATCGATCGATTCCACAGACTAATCACCTCTTCCCATTGAAAACTCACTTCGATCGCCAATAAGCGGGTCAAAATCGGTTTGTTATTATGAATGAAAAAGAGTGACTTTTTTTAAAAACTCCGAAATTTATATCCTATTCGGATCGCTAAATAACGAGAAATTTTAAAAACTAAGAAAAAAAAATTTTTAATCGATCGATTCCACAGACTAATCACCTCTTCCCATTGAAAACTCACTTCGATCGCCAATAAGCGGGCCAAAATCGGTTTGTTATTGTGAATGAAAAAGAGTGATTTATTTTTAAACACCGAAATTATATATCTGATGAATTAGTGTTCTCTCTTCCTTTATACGACTCGACAAACTATACCAACCACCGCTAATCACGTGGCAAACGGCTGATTCATTCAAAATTTATAGCAGTTGAAATTTTTAAATAATTATATAACAGAATGTTAATTTTTCAACGGGTTCAAGTTCAAATCTGCTAAACTGCCAATTATTTTTTTATTTAATAACTGAATTTGTTCAAATTCTATTTATTTATATTAAGAGTGGAATATTAAGTATATTTCTTATAATCATCAAACCAGCAGAACGGATCAGTACTGATTGCGAGGCCGCTACGCCATCTCATCAGCGTTATTTGTTCAAAATAGTATTTTATCAAACTCTCAGTAGACTTTTGAACTCGAAGAACTGAAAATCATAGAAAATCTTAGAGACTTTTGTCCACGAAAAAGGGCACAAAGTCCCAGTGTGGGTCTGTCACGGTTAGTACTTTCTCCCCCTTTGAAAACATTTGATTTCCCCTTTTCAACATGCACTATTTTCCAAATACTTCTAAAACAATTGAAAAGTTTATGAATGCAAGCACTGCAATCGTCTTACATCCCTAAACGAAAAAAAAGGATATGTGATCATTTTTATTGGATATGTTACATGCATAACAGACTTGTGGTGGTTTCTTTTCTGAAAAAATGTAACATTTTATCACTGTTTTCCTAAAAAACTACAATTGGGCGCATTTTTAATATAAAAATAATTTTTCGCAAGAGATGGTACATTCATTTTTAATAAATTCACTATTTCCAAATGCCATAATATCGCCATTTTTTATTGAAAAGTGCAAAATGTGTGGCATTCTTTTTTAGAAAAGAAATCAACATTACTAACAGATCTACATATAATAATTAATATTTCTAAAAAAATCAAATATGCCCAGAAATATTACAAAAACAAGTTAAATTCTTCGCATTTCTAATGCTTTGTTGATCACAACTTTCTTTGTATTGATGTTAAATTTCAGGGCTTTGAGAAAATATAACTTTTAATTTTGGAGTTCAAAGAAAATCAGGATAATAGAGGACAATCATGTAAAAAAGAACACTTTAATTTTGTTTCATCTACGAGGACAAGGCATAAAAAATGGGCTGTCCTCTTTTAAAAAAAAGGATGAATGGTCACCGTAAATGTACATACAAGTACATAAATGAATATCAATCTTAAAGTTTTCATTAATATACGTGCGTACATATTCGTATGTATGTATGTATGTATTTATGTATGTTTGTGTGCGTGTGTTTCGCAGAAATTCTAAGTTCACTTGCCTTTGTTTTAATAGTATTTGCCAAGATATTTCAAGGTTTCTTCCCTAAATATCTCGTGATATATTGTTTTATTCATTTCTTGGAAGTCTAACTGTTTATGCCTCTGGGATGTCACAAGACTTTCTAACGTTTATTAATTGAGCTGCGTAAATATTTAGCAGACAAGTTAAAGAGATAAAAATATATGTGTATACATATAAATAAATAAAAGCTGTAGCATTGAATCATAAAAGTAACACCACAACAATTTTTTGCGTCAAAGGTATTGTAGTTCCATTGCCCACGCAAATATTTAACTGCGCGTGCATGTACGTTTTAAGTACAGCGAAATAAAATACGCGATAGGAAAAATACTCGTATACTTATGAACATATAACAATTTCATAAAAGATTACGTTCTTTTAATTTAGTGTTTCTAAAATAATTTATGTATGACAATAAAAAATAATATATGAAAATAATTTCCATTAAAGATATTCAGACTGTTTCCATAGCCTTCATTGACGCAAACAGTTTTTATATTTTTATATAAAAGCAGAGGGAAGAAGAATGGGTACGGTTGCCTTCTAGAAGGGCTCTCGCCCATATCTTTTTTTTAACACGTTGCCATTTTGGGTGCAGGCCTTCCACTCCCGCTTCTTTCACAGATATTCAGAAAGGCCTTTTTATTTTGCTATGGCAAATACTATATTGAAAATTGTAGGCGTCTTTATTTTACTGCATTTAAAAATATTTTGCCGCAGATGCCGACAGGGTTCCAGACTGACTGACTGTACACGGCTTATGCCTTCACATAAGAAGGAACAACGTGGTTAATCACCGAAAATTCCTCAGAACAAATCTATAAAATTATCTGAGGCGCAAAAATTAACTAGTGCGATTGAGACGCAAAATTCTCGAAAGAGAGTAAACGATCAGTGGCCTGGCGGCACCTAAAAAATAGTTGCCAATGCGTCTTTATGTTCAACACTTGTGAATCGAATTGGTAACACTTTTCAGCTTTGCATGTCTTTTAGAATGAAAATTGTATAAACGAGTATCAAACATTTTACAATTTATTAGATACAATTAAGATTGATACGCTTGAGATTCGTAACGTAATAATATATTCGCAGACATGATAAATATTCCAAGGAAATAGATCAAAATAAAAACTATGCTGTTGGCTTGAGTTACAAATGAAAATATCAAACTAAAAGAGCAAAGTTTTTTAAAGCCCCTCATAGACGACATGTTTTTTACATCTGACATGTAAAATTTTCCACTGCAAAACACATACATGTCGTGTGTTAGCTTTCAGACATTGCTTCTGTAAAAGTCAGACAAAACGTTGTCTGACAAAATTTCAATTAGAGCGTGTTCCATTTTCTTCTGACAAACCTTCTAACATCAGCTGTTTTTATTACGAAAAATACTTTCTAAGAATTCTATGCCGTGACGAAACAAGCAGCGGCGGACCACGGCTAATGAAAGCATTAGCCGGCCAAACTTGATATTTTACAGTACCGCTGTATGCATGTTCTTTCAGTAATTTAATAGAAATTATACACATAAATACATAAATAAAACTTTAGTGCTATATCCTGACTTAATATCTTCAAAGTAAAAGAAAAAATCTTTAAAATTGTTGAATTCTTTTACGGCGCAAACAAACATATTTGTGACGGCAGGATGCCATTTTAAAACCCACGACCTACTTTGGTGTCTCCAAAGACTATAAAAAATGCGTAGACCAGCTGTTGAAAAAAACAGAAACTATGTCAGAAGCAATTAACATGTACGTTTGTGACCAAATATTATTTACGTTCTGTAAAATTTTTGTTTTTGACAGACATGCACAATTACATATGAGTTGAAAAGTTGACAAGTCAGATGTAAAAAACATGTCGTGTATGGTAGGCTTAAGCAAAAATTCAGAAAATGGCATATGAAGAAAATAGCCAAACGTCCACGCAGCACTTTCATTTGCCTTAACACCAGATTAGTATTGATACAATTCTCGCATACTAATTCCTAACAAAATGCGTTTAAACTCTAATAGACGACTGTAGTCTAAGTTAGGCGGCTTCCGGGTTATTAAAATTGGTGTTAATGTTTTTTTTTTGTTCCCAGGAATATTTATCGTCTTCCGAAATATAACACGGCAGGAGTCGTGAAACAAAAATAGTTCACGATTATTAACTAGATTTTATAATTTGGGAAGAGGCTTTAAAATCTTACACCGCTTTCCGGATAGAGAATTATTTTTTAAGTAGGACCAGCACTCAAAGGAGAAGGAGGGGATAGTATTGAGAAGAGAGATCAAGAAATATAGCTATTTTAACCTTTATATTAGGGATGTAACCGATACCGGTACCGATTCCGATATATCGGCGATACTTCTGATTTGCCGATATATCGAAATTTACTGTCGATACGGCGATATTTTACTGTCGATACGGCGATACTTCTTACATTTTTTTAGAGCTGTTTTGGACAAACAATTCAATTTTCAACCCTTTTTTTTGCATAACAACTAAAGCAGCCAATACACGACAAGAGCATGCACGCTGTCGGCACGCGCCAAATTTGTTGTTAAAAAAGAATTTGTTTTTTGTTAATTTCAGAATGAATTCAAATATCAATTTTAAATATTAATAATCTTTTATACTGTAATTTTGTATAATAAAAGAATTACTCTAATTGAGTTTTGTTAATTTTAACTTGAATTCAATTACAATATGCGTATCGGTATCGGAATCGCTATCGGCGATATTTCTTTTTTAGCTTCGGTATCGGAACGGCAAAACGGCGTATCGTTACATCCCTACTTTATATCGCCGGATAATTTTTGCTATAGAGCCGACGAAGGAGGAGTGCTCTTACTCTGCTCTTTAGTGTGTCAATTGCTGCCATTTACGTTCAGTGACTAGTGCTATGCTTTCGCCACTGAAAAAAGTCGACAACAACTAAACGCCGAGAGACATATAATCCGTCATACGCCTTTTTCAACTGACAACTGAGTTGAAATACATGCTTTCTTATGTGAGATGTCACATTCAGCACTTCTGCGTCAACGCAAAGTACGAAAGTTGGCCAACTTTTGACGTACGTTGAATACTTTGACGGACATCAGTAAATTTTTCAAATCCTTTTGATTAATTTTTTTGTATTGTGTGTCCAGGAAAAAATAAATAATTGGGGGATTCACACTGTAGTCATAAAGTCATAATATAATAGCACGAAATATATCACTAGTGTGAACAACCCGTCATAACTTCGTATGCTATTTCAAACATTGATCAGCTGATAACAATAACAATATAACACATTTGTAATTAGATGTTATCAAAGCAAAAGATAATTAAGATAATTGTAATAAAGTTGTTTGAAAATGCCAAAAGGTCTAAAAACCCCATTTCTATTTAAAATTATTAAACTTGTCTTCTAGTGCACAAGAATATCTAAATGAATTGGTATGCATGAACTAAAACAGCTGCTGCCTTGATATGAGCTGAATAAATTTTTCTTTTTGCGGCGGCATACGGAAAATCGTTCAGTGGCTACCAGCTACGTAAGTTAAACGAGAACAATTTTTCACTTGTAAATATTTAGTATTTGCGATCTAGTTTTCTTTTAATTTTTTATGTTATAAAAATGTGATTTAATGTACAAACATATAGCTATGAATAATTTTTTAGCCGTTTTTTAGTTGTAAATCATATATAAGTAACGGCGGCAAACATATACTATCGCCGTCTCGCCTAAAGATTTTCAGCCGTTCGACTCAGATCGCTAGAGGTACTTTATGACACAAGAAAAACATACCTGAAAGGGTGCTATTATTTTATGACTTTTTTTGAATGCAGCACAACAACAACTTTTTTAAACTGGTCTAAAATATTATGACCTTAGGACAATATGATCAAATAGCGCGAAGTGTGAATAACCTAAATATATAAAACAAATAATTTTTTTTTAGGAGTAGGACCGGCGCTCAGGGGATGACCCCTATATATGCAATGCATTGCATCGGAAATGGAAAGGAGGCGATAGTATTAAGGATACAGATGAGGAAAGATGAGAAGATAGAGATTTTTTTTTAGCAATTTGAACCTTTTTAATTCGCCGGCAAATTTTTTTGCTACAAGGCCGACGAAGGAGAATGCTGTTCTTGTGCTCTTTAGTAAATGATTGTGTCAGTCGCTTCCAATTATGTTCAGTGACTAGTGCTATGCCTTCATCTCTGAAACAGGCTGGCAACAACTAACACAACCATGCCCTAATGTTGATCAAATATGTCATTGATTTAACGTCAGTACCTGCCTTGCGGCCTAACCTGACGATGCTCTTAACATCGGGTGAAATTGGGTGTCACCACTACCCCTCTTAACACCAAGAGACCACACGAAGGCGATCTCGGGTCGCCCAGGTGGCAATTTCTTGAACATGATTTGGTAAGTCCCATGATCTAACACCATGGTAGAGTGCCGATCCTATCTAGATGATCTTTTATTTGTTGATTCACAATAACACTTAGATTTTGCTACTATCAGCCGGACAGAAGTCCAACCGCAAGGATTGGATATCAATCCTTATCTGACAAATCTTCCACCAAATTGGTGACCACAACCACCACGTGTACTCCCGAGGGAGACCACACCAATATCCAGCCGTAGTAAACTGCGGGGCCTGTACTAGATCCCGTGGTACCAGTTCTGACTACTGGTAAATCCTCGAAAGTCAAACCAGTGGAGGTTCTATAGACTTTCTATCGACTTCGGTTTCTTTTTTTACCCAAACCTAGGTGTCGCCTCACCTATTGGTTCTTACTCAGGCACGTAGGTGAACCTACTACTTTTATATTTTATATATTCTTATATACCCTAATGCTGATCAGAAGAGTTCGACACAATATTCATGACTCAGCGCGGGGTTGAACTCAGGACCCTCCGCTTCACAGTCTCGTGTTCTACTACTTCAGCCAACAACACATGTCATTGATTTAACGTCAGTACCTGCCTCGCGGCCTAATCTGACGATGCTCTTAACATCGGGTGAAACTTCAGCCAACAGCAGCCTCATTTCATTCATTCAAGTTAAATAAATAAAATGGAGAACAAACAACTGATATAATATCCGTTCTTTTGCCAACCTTCGCCGTAGGTACGCTCATGTCAGTTAAAAAATGCGATGCATAACGTATGACGAATTCCATGTCTGTCGGCCTTAACACTACCATGCGCCCGCCAGTGCTGATCAAAAAAATTCGACACCATGTTCATGACTGAGCGCGGATTGGAATGCCGAACTTTCCACCCCACAGTCTCGAGTTACTTAATTCAGCCAACAGACCTCGCGAAATAGGTTTCTCAGTTTTGCAATTGTCGATGCCAAAAATTTGCAATCAAAATGTGGTGTTAGTAGGAAAATATGATAAGAGTAGTTGAAAATAATTATATAAAATATGAAATAAAAAGAAAGTAACTAGAGCTGTTTAGTCGAGTGGCAAGATATCACACAGCGGTTTTTAATATGAACTGGTTTGAAATAATAGTATTTTGTGCTCTTATTGCTTTAGCCAATTTGCAGGTGAGAATATTTTGTGTTTTGAAATAAATGGATGCTTCGGGGTAAAACGTTTTCATTATTTTGTAAATGTAAACAGTCTGCAAAAGGAAAAGATGACAACAACAGAGTTGCAGAACGTGGCGATATTCCAGAATATGAACTCATTACTGACGAAAGCACTGAAAGTAACAGTAGTTCTGAACTTAATAACGACGACGGCAAGTTTGATGATCGTATTGATGATTATATAAAGTTCATCCGTCTCCAGTACGAACAATTTCTGGCACAATGTGACACAAAATTGCTGATGTTGAGGGAACGTTATTGGGCAAGTGTAGAGGGAGTTGAAATTGAGCAAAGTTTTGTTATTGACTATGCGGTGCGATTCGAAGAAATGTTGCAGCCTTTGGAGTTTCTCAATGACGTGGGTAAAAACTGTATTGCCAAATATCGTTTATACATTCCAACTGTCGCACATACGGAAAATGCCCTAAAAATATGTACTGTTACAGTCAGTACTGAGATCGACAGTTTGTTAACTAAAGTGGTCGAATTCAAGTCCACTCTCGAAACCTACTACAATATTGATTTTAACAAACGGATTAAGAGTTGCCGTCAGACGTATTTTAATGATGCAAAAGCTGATTCGGCATGTGTTAGAGAAGTTGTAAGTATTTCCGCAGCAATTTTTATTTTTTTATTTAACAATTTTCTTTTCAATTATCAGGTTTTAGAAACCAACAGCTTCACAATCGAGGCGCAAAAAAATTTTGAATATCTCTTAGATGCTGCCAGATGTGCCGTCAAAGCGTACACCAAGAAAGTTATCGGTTGTAGTGTCAGCACTCATTACAAGACAACTTATAGCATCGCCGAGGCTAATACGTTAATTGATAATTGCCGTAGGGGCAAGGACGACTGCCAGCCATGTGCGGAGCATACCTGTTCTAGCAGTTACCACCTTAAAGTGGATTACACAGCCACGACAATTGCCAATCCCTTTCACGGTCTTTCAAAACATGCGGGTTGTTTAATGCTGAATGTTCAGTAGAATGAAATATTTTACACGAGTTTATAAATAAAGAAGTTTGCAAATGAAATTTAAATTCTCTTATTCACATTCACAAAAGATTGGTAAAGTGGAAGTATGTTTAAGAAGCGTTATTTTTTTTTTTTTTTTATTTAAGATGAAGAATTCATGCATATGAAATTCAATTTCATTATATGAAATCTACAATTTCCAGCTAACAACTTGTTTGCAAAGCGATGTATAGAAGTGAAAGAAAATGTGACGTAAAAAAACCAGTACTATTGCAAATTTTATGCAAGTCAATAAAATTCCGCATAGAATTCTACATATTATATTTTTACCAAATCTGTTAGACATTTTTAATTAGGCGACTTCAATTGCAGTAAACAAGTTTATCATATTCTGTAAAGGAGTTTTCTAAGCCCGTCATATCAAATAACAGATTTAGAATTTCAATTAGTATAACGAGTAATCCAAGGATCAATGCAGCAGAGTGGAACAGCACTATTTTCGAAGGCCGCTACACTTTCATCATCAGTACTCATGTTACAAGTTGAATATGAAAACAGTTCTCATTCTATACAATCAGCCTCCACTAGTTCAAATGAGGCTCATTTTAACACAAACTAATTATATAAAAGCTAATACGCATATAAAGACTTTTGCACTAAAATTGCACATTTTTATCACTCCTGTCTGGCATATATCAAAATATTCCGTTTTGCAAACCTAGATTTCCTGTGATTTGGGCGCGATTCGGATCGCTAGATGCCGAGAAATCTCAAAAACTAAGAAAAAAATATTTTTAAATCGATGGATTCCACAAACTAATCACCTCTTCCCATTGAAAACTCACTTCGATCGCCAATAAGCGGGTCAAAATCGGTTTGTTATTATGAATGAAAAAGAGTGACTTTTTTTAAAAACTCCGAAATTTATATCCTATTCGGATCGCTAAATACCGGGAAATTTTTAAAACTAAGAAAAAAAAATTTTTAATCGATCGATTCCACAGACTAATCACCTCTTCCCATTGAAAACTCACTTCGATCGCCAATAAGCGGGCCAAAATCGGTTTGTTATTGTGAATGAAAAAGAGTGATTTATTTTTAAACACCGAAATTATATATCTGATGAATTAGTGTTCTCTCTTCCTTTATACGACTCGACAAACTATACCAACCACCGCTAATCACGTGGCAAACGGCTGATTCATTCAAAATTTATAGCAGTTGAAATTTTTAAATAATTATATAACAGAATGTTAATTTTTCAACGGGTTCAAGTTCAAATCTGCTAAACTGCCAATTATTTTTTTATTTAATAACTGAATTTGTTCAAATTCTATTTATTTATATTAAGAGTGGAATATTAAGTATATTTCTTATAATCATCAAACCAGCAGAACGGATCAGTACTGATTGCGAGGCCGCTACGCCATCTCATCAGCGTTATTTGTTCAAAATAGTATTTTATCAAACTCTCAGTAGACTTTTGAACTCGAAGAACTGAAAATCATAGAAAATCTTAGAGACTTTTGTCCACGAAAAAGGGCACAAAGTCCCAGTGTGGGTCTGTCACGGTTAGTACTTTCTCCCCCTTTGAAAACATTTGATTTCCCCTTTTCAACATGCACTATTTTCCAAATACTTCTAAAACAATTGAAAAGTTTATGAATGCAAGCACTGCAATCGTCTTACATCCCTAAACGAAAAAAAAGGATATGTGATCATTTTTATTGGATATGTTACATGCATAACAGACTTATGGTGATTTCTTTTTTGAAAAAATGTAACATTTTATCACTGTTTTCCTAAAAAACTACAATTGGGCGCATTTTTAATATAAAAATAATTTTTCGCAAGAGATGGTACATTCATTTTTAATAAATTCACTATTTCCAAATGCCATAATATCGCCATTTTTTATTGAAAAGTGCAAAATGTGTAGCATTCTTTTTTAGAAAAGAAATCAACATTACTAACAGATCTACATATAATAATTAATATTTCTAAAAAAATCAAATATGCCCAGAAATATGACAAAAACAAGTTAAATTCTTCGCATTTCTAATGCTTTGTTGATCACAACTTTCTTTGTATTGATGTTAAATTTCAGGGCTTTGAGAAAATAAAACTTTTAATTTTGGAGTTCAATGAAAATCAGTTAATAATGAAAAAGAAAAACGATAATAGAGGACAATCATGTAAAAAAGAACACTTTAATTTTGTTTCATCTACGAGGACAAGGCATAAAAAATGGGCTGTCCTCTTTTAAAAAAAAGGATGAATGGTCACCGTAAATGTACATACAAGTACATAAATGAATATCAATCTTAAAGTTTTCATTAATATACGTGCGTACATATTCGTATGTATGTATGTATGTATTTATGTATGTTTGTGTGCGTGTGTTTCGCAGAAATTCTAAGTTCACTTGCCTTTGTTTTAATAGTATTTGCCAAGATATTTCAAGGTTTCTTCCCTAAATATCTCGTGATATATTGTTTTATTCATTTCTTGGAAGTCTAACTGTTTATGCCTCTGGGATGTCACAAGACTTTCTAACGTTTATTAATTGAGCTGCGTAAATATTTAGCAGACAAGTTAAAGAGATAAAAATATATGTGTATACATATAAATAAATAAAAGCTGTAGCATTGAATCATAAAAGTAACACCACAACAATTTTTTGCGTCAAAGGTATTGTAGTTCCATTGCCCACGCAAATATTTAACATGTACGTTTTAAGTAGAGCGAAATAAAATACGCGATAGGAAAAATACTCGTATACTTATGAACATATAACAATTTCATAAAAGATTACGTTCTTTTAATTTAGTGTTTCTAAAATAATTTATGTATGGCAATAAAAAATAATACATGAAAATAATTTCCATTAAAGATATTCAGACTGTTTCCATAGCCTTCATTGACGCAAACAGTTTTTATATTTTTATATAAAAGCAGAGGGAAGAAGAATGGGTACGGTTGCCTTCTAGAAGGGCTCTGAAATCGATCTTTTTCATATACGAGACCTGCTCGCTTATATATTTTTTTAAACACGTTGATATTCAGAAAGACCTTATAATCAAGACCTTTTTTATACCCTCCACAAAATAATATGGGCGGTATATTCACTTTGGCATTCCATTTGTAACGCAGCGAAATATCAATCTGAGACCCCATAAAGTATATTGATTCTTGATCAGTGATGAAATCTAAGACGATCTGAGCACGTCCGTTCGTCTGTGGAAATCACAATTCAGTCCAAACGAAAAGAGCCAAACAGGTTAAGTTCGGAGATGATTAAATCGGGCAAGAGGGAAAAAATTTCCCCTAAGAAGAACTAAATCAACCTCTAAAAATCAACATAATTTTTTTGTAATTTTGTTAAGCAAATGATATATTTTTATGTCAGAGAAGGTGCAACGCGTTAAGCTTGGAGCCACAAAATAAAAAATAAAAAAATTGTTGGATCCCGCCCCCTTTAGTGGGCGTTATTATATGCAAAAATAGTGTAACAATTTAACAAATTGTTTTACTTAAGCCTACATTCCTTAAAAATAACATTTTGAAGCTTTAATGACGAAGCTGAGACGTGACCCCTCTGTCCTAACCCCTCCTCCCCCTTTGCCCTCTAAATGGACCTATAAAATTTTTTTTTTTAATTTTACATTTAATTATCGCAAATATTTATTTTTAGAGTTTAATGGCAAAGATGAAATGTCTCCCCCACAGCCATTGCCAGAGCGACCGCGCCGAAAAACCGTTTTAATACCCTCCAAAGAGAATTGGACCCTATAAAGTAAATATGAATATTTTTGATTAGTGATGAAGTCTAAGACGATCTAGCAATGCCCATACGTTCGGCTGTGGAAAACATGATATTGTCTATTTTTGAACCCCGCCTCCTTTGGTGGGCGTTGACGTACGATATTATCTAAAGGAATTCTGTCCCACCAAGTTAACCATTTTAAATTCACTTACTAAATATTTGGAGGGTATTTAAGAATCGACCCGGTCGAATATAACGTTTTTACTTGTTATTACTTTCTTTACTTATGAAGTCGCAGAACAGCAAAACTTTGCGTTTTCAGACCCAGTAAAAAAACATCCAAGGATAAGATCCTGTGAACTTGAGATTTTAAAGTAGTGCAAAACTGGATTATTTCTAATGATTTCTAATGACATTGTGTCGTGGTTGCAAAAAATTCTTGTTTTAAATCCAGAAAGATTTGATAGTCAAC
Source organism: Linnaemya tessellans (assembly GCA_951800035.1). Taxonomy (NCBI): domain Eukaryota; kingdom Metazoa; phylum Arthropoda; class Insecta; order Diptera; family Tachinidae; genus Linnaemya; species Linnaemya tessellans. Next base: position 147,996,984 of record OX637532.1, read on the forward strand.
ATCAGTTTTTTTAATTTTTCAACTTACACAGCAGAGTAGAACAGCTGTTTTCGAAAGCCACTACGCTTTCATCGTCAGTACTCATGTGTATCTCGTTTGTCGCTGCTTATTAGGTGGCTCAGTTGAATAATGATAACAGTTCTTATTTACAAACATTTTATTAGGAAATTGCATACGAGAACTTTATCAAACTGATGGTAGCACCTTTTTATTTTAATACACGTGTTGCCGTTTGATTATTTTCAGCATGTCCCAGTTTTCTGAATTTCCTAAGCCAAACTTTTTTGGTTCGAATTATTTTATACTTAAGTACAAGTGATCGTTTTCATATCTATTGCTGGCTTCTATTCTGTTCCCTGAGTATTAAATAATTTATTCCTTCTTTCGATCAATTATATGCATATATGAAATAAATATGTGTTTAAATTTGTTTTTGTTTTAAATGAAATTATACGAAAGAAAAAGCTTCTTCGACATTATGAAATCGGCAATAAAACTAGCCAATGTTGATTAAAGCGGAATCCGTATTAATTTAAAACCCTAGCAAGTAAAAAAATTAATATACAGTATCTTTTTAGTCCAACATCTTCCAAACTATAATCGAAGACAAATCTGTGCGTAAAAAATTTCTGCTATCAGATCATACCCTCAAAAAAAGGATAGGAGTGTGCATTTACTTTGTCATTCCGTGTGTAACGCAGTGAAATATCCCTATAAGACCCCATAAAGTATATATACTCTTGATCAGTGATGAAATCTGAGCATGTCCGTCCGTCCGTCCGTTTGTCTGTGGAAATCCCGATTGAGTTCAAACGAAAGAAGCCGGACACTTGAAATTTGGTACAAATATATATTGAAGAATAGCACAGGTCAATTTTGGAAATGGGCTAAATCAGGCAAGAAGGAAAAAAGCTCCCGTACGAAGAACTAAACCAACCTCTAAAACACAACATAATTTTTTAAGTATATGATATATTTTTATGTCAAAGAAGGTCCAACGCGTTAAACTTGGAGCCATAAAATAAAAACAAAAATAATTTTTGGACCCCGCCCCTTTATTGGGCGTTATTATATGCAAAAATTTAACAAATTGTCTAAGCACACATTCCTCAAAACTAATATTTTTAAGCTTTAATGACGATGCTGAGACGTAAGCTGGTACTCCTCTGCCCTACCCCCTCCACCCCCTTTGCCCTCAAAATGACCCTATAAAAAAATGTAATAAATTTTACATTTAATTATCGCAAACATTTATTTTTAGAGTTTTATGGCAAAGGTGAAATATCTACCCCACGGCCCTTGCCAGAGAGACCCCGACAAAATACAGTTTTAATACCCTCCAAATAGAAATGGACCCCTAAAGTATATAAGTATATTCTTAGCAAGTAATGAAGTCTAAGACGGTCGTCTGTGGAAAACATGATATTGTCTATTTTTAAACCCCGCCCCCTTTAGTGGGCGTTGACGTACGATATTATATGCAAAAATAGTGTAAATATTGAACAATTTTTATTCCTTAAGGCTATAAGAAGCTGAGATGTTCTCTGTTCTTGCAGAGATAAAACGTCTCCCCCACGGCCGGCCCTTCCCGGAATAACTCTGTCAAAATAGACATTTAAAATTGGTTACAGAGATGTCTTAAAGGAACTCTGTCCCACCACGTTAAACATTTTAAATTTACTTACTAAATATTTGGAGGGTATTTAAGATTCGACCCGGTGGAATATAACGTTTCTACTTGTTTTTCTCTTAAGCAGTTCAGAGCAACTATGCCAAACTCCCCAGCGGCGCAATAGGTCGCTTACAGAATGTGCCGATGTGATGTACTCCAGTAAGACGGTAATACAATTGCCGCATTTGTGGAGTGTTTTTATCCATTAAGGATCAGTACTAGTTAACATATACAGTAAAGTGGCAATAAGCATCTCTACCACAACGCTGGTCGCTTACTTCGTTAGCAGGTAGAAGACACCTTGAACATTTCTTGCCACACATTGAAAGCTGGCATTCATTGAACACAAAGTGTGGCACGCTTCATCGAAGAAATGTCATGTGGTAAGCAACATTTGCCGCTGGGACATGATATTAAAAAATGTATTCACCACTTAAAGCCTCCTCTGAGACAAGTACATAGAAATTTGCTCATGCAGCAATTCATTCATTTCACCCACAGATTTCGACATTTGAATAAAACCTAAAAATCAATTAAAAATTTATAAATCAGTAAAATCGCCTTTTCCTAAAAGCTGAATGTGTGAGACACTCTTATATGCCTAGAGTCCGACAATTACAGTTCATAAGATCTTTGTGCCGATCATTTTTTCCATTCCTTGTCATCTAGACAGGATATTGTAGTCCAAGCATAACAATTGCATTTATGATTAATTTCGAAAAGAAAGCCCTCGAAAAATGCTTTTTGTGAGTACGAGTAGAATAACATATTTAATACACAGTATCACGCCGAAATGCCCAAAAATAATTAGTTTAGAAAATTCAGGTTTTAATGTTGCTGCTAAAAGAACATGATTTATAATCTAGTGTTATCTCGGTGCTAAATACAAGTGATAAAACTTGATACAAGCAGTTAAACGTCTGAAATTGATAAGACAGCAGCCAAAGTATGGAGGCACTATCATTTCCGTCATAAACTTAATTAAAAACATGTTGTAAAACAAAAACATCTGAAAATGGCTATAAAAGGAGCGTCATTGAGTATGATATTTTCAGTTTGGATTCTTCTACCGAAAAGCCATCAATCGCTACACAGTCGCAAAATGTTTAAAATCATATCAGCACTTTGCTTAGTACTGGCTGTCGCCAAAGGATGGGGGGTAATTAGAATTTTCTTTATATTCAATTACAATATCATTATAAAATAGCACTTGCAAACTGCTGTTTGCTGCAAAATGAATATTAATTCACTTAAATTGTCAACTAATCATATGTACCATATATATTTTTTTCATTTAAATATTTGCAGGACGAAACAGAAGTAGAAGTCACAACACGTACTCCTCATTATGGATTTGACTATAAAAACGACTATAATCCAGAAAATTTCATCTCTTTGCACCATCGGCAGCACGAAAACCTAATAAAATCTCTCGATGGAAGATTACAGCACTTGCGAACTAAAATTGATGCCAATAGTAAAGAACTCAGAGGCTATGCAAAGATTGCTTATGAGCAAATAACTCAAACCAATAAACAAATAAATCCTTTGCAATTTCTTAGCGAATTTCACAAAAACTGTGTATCCCAATATCGCGTAACTGTCCCAACTATCAGGCAAGTCGACGCTGAAATAAAGACATGTCATGACGATTTCATAGAGAAGGTCGCAAATTTGCTCGATGCAGCCGCAAAAATCCGCAATGAATTGCAAAATCATTACGAGACCGATTTTCATAACGGCATTGAACAGTGCGACGGAACAAGTGACTTTAGCTGTATACAAGCTGTGGTAAGTGATTCAACTGCAAGCATAAATTTTATATATATTTGTATATTGATTCTTGCACTTAGGTCGATCAAACAAACCGTGTCACTGTCGAGAAGCAAAAGGAATTTGAGTCCGAAATAGAGGCGGCCGAATGTATCTTCGAAGCCGGCATGAAAAGAAGCGTTGATTGCGCTTACAATGTTGCATCTGATACAACCGAAAAAACTGTTACGGCCATATATTCGATTAATAATTGCATCACACCTAACAATGACTGCAAGCCATGTGATTTAGAATGTAATGAAATTACTGAACGCGTTCATTCGGAGGAGGTAGTTATAGGCAATCCCTTCCATAACAACCACGCAGAGTGTGTATTATTTACGAACTATAGTGCATAATAGCACAAATGCAGGATGAGTAGTTATTTACACAAGAACTTGCAATCAAATTTATTGTATATTTGCCTTGTATTCATATTGACAGAAGGCCTGTCCAAGTTAATAAAGAAGCACACAAGAACATAAAAACATTGTTTTTTCAATTATTATTACTAATATCAATCAATTAATCGTCAGTCATGTTTAACCCTAGAAAGATAATCATATTCTGACATGCGAGCATATTTTCATTGTTTTTTTAGTTAATTTGGAATAGACTTATGCAGATTATATCTCTGCATATAAATGAATTAAAAATATCAGCAGTTTAAATATATATTTATAAATGTTTATTAGGAGAAAAATCAAGAACTGTAAAACTTCATATGTACTCCACTAAACATAGAAAACATATTTGTTTGAAATTTTATAAGTAATCATGCGTCATTTTGACTAATACAGTGCGTATATTTCAAAATGCGTTATACGCACCTCAACGTTGTATGTGCCACACGAAAGATCTGCACAACGGCTGAGATGTCCAAAGAGCGCAGCGACGAATGCGCGCCATTTAAAAAGAAGGGAATGCATAAATATTACGCAGATTATCTTTCTAGGGTTAAAGAAATTCTCTTTTCGGTGAAATAATACAAATAAATAAGTTTCCAAGAAAACAAATAAAAACATATTTATGCATGTGTAATTTTTCTATATATATTTTTACAAATATTTTTTTTCACTTAAATTATATGAAATATTGTGTTGAATTCTTCTGAACAGCATTAGTGCGTGGTTGTGTTAGTTGTTGCCAGCCTGTTTGAATGATGAAGGCATAGTCACTGATCACTGAACATAATTGGCAGCGACTAGGGTTGCCAGTCGGGCTTGTTTTGGCTGGATTGTCCAGCTTTTTAATGGCCTGTCCAGTTTCAAGCTAAAAAGAAATTTGTCCAGCTAAAAACAATTTTCCACAAAATGCTCTTAATATTTATTGCTGCTTTAAAATAATTTTTATAAATTTGCTATAACTTTTTTACTTCAAAGTACAAAAATTTCTAGTAGCTTTTTTTTTGTTTTGTTTTTGTCTTTTTGGTATGATTTTTTGTTTTCGTTATTTAATTTTAATTCTTAAATACATATCGCTCATATGCTGGAAAAGGTCATAATCAAAGTTTTCAATTTGCAAAGAAGTCAATGGGAAAACGAAAAATTATATTTCTCTCAAGACTTGAATATGCAAGATTTTTACATAACTTTTTTACTTAAGATAAATATAGGAGCGATAATTAATTCTACATTAAAATAAGAAACTAATTTTTTGAGTTGTGACGTTGTTGCAGCAAATGAGAGGTATGTAGATATAATTAATAAAATTTTTTGTACAATAAAAAAGTAACTTTTCGTGAAAATGTTATTTCAAAATGTCCAGCTTTTTTTTAATATCCAGCATTTTTAATTCACATGTCCAGCTTTTTAATAATCTGGATCTGGTAAGCCTAGCAGCGACTGACACTATCATGTCCTAAAAGCAGAGTAACAGCAGCCACCTTCGTCGGCCCTGTAGCAAAAATTAGCCGGCGAAGTAAAAGGTTGAAATAGCCACACAAACAACTGTCTATCTTCTCATCTTTCCTAATCTGTCCCCTCAATAATATCCCCTCGTTTTCAATTCCGTTGCAATGCATTGCATATATAGGGGTCATCCCCTGAGTGCTGGTCCAAGATAAAAAAAATTATACATTAACTCTAGTACCTATAAAATAAATACAAATTTCAACACAAAAAAAAAAACAACTTTCATGTGTGTAATGAAAATAATAAAATGTTGCAAAAATAAGTTCCCATATCCTTTAAAAAACGCAGTGTCCACCGGAGTGAAGAGACATCTTGGAAAGTCTGTCTTGCATTATGGCTACTGATTTTAAGCATTCTTCACAGTGATTCAATTCCAGCTTGAAATAATACAAACCTTCAATTGGCTAAGGTTTTGTGGAGCTGCCTTAGTAATATGAATTTACAAGATTGGCCAAGCGTTTTCTATAGGGGAGAGGTCAGGGCTTTGGGGAGGGAACTTCAAAGTAGTAACATTTTGTACCGCTAAAAATTCGACAAGTTTTTTGGCGGTATGTATAGGAGCATTGTCCTGTTGGAATAAAAAATGTTCACCTATTCGGCGATTTCCTTCCGGAATTTTACCCTCGAAGAAAGACATGCTCTCTCTTCAATCGATTTTACAGTCGTCAAGGTACACTTGTAAGACAATGTATCACCTAGTTTGCGCCATACATGGACCATGCCATGAGAATAATTTAATCTTATCATTGATTCGTCTGTCCATAAGACGCTATACCGAAATTCTCCAGGCTTTAGTATGTACTCTTCGTAAAACTGCATTCTTTTCCTTATATTTATTTGGCAAACGTATGAATTTTTTCGAACCACTTGCTCTAAGTCTGCTTCGTATAGTGTAGGTTGATGATGGTGCTTCCCCTCCTTCACTTAGCAGCTGCCACCGAATTTTTGGCACATAAAGTAGCACTCAGGGTATGATCCCTACATATGCAGTGCATTGCGCCGGAACTAGAAAGGAAGGGATAGTATTGAGGGGACAAATGAAGAAAGATGAGGAGATAGAGAATTTTTTGTAGTTATTTCAACCTTTTCACTTCGCTGCGTGGGTTTGAACTCAGGACCATCCGCTTCATAGTCTCGTGTTCTGCTATTTCAGCCAACACCACCCTCAAATCGATATCGATATGTTGAATGTCAAGAGCTGATTAGTTTGTGGAATCGATCGACAGCATTGTTTAAAAGTTATTTAAAAGAACTGCTATTGAGAAAAAAACGTCTTTGTTTTTATTATGATCTCTCGAAATCTACAAGTCCGTAGCGGTTCCAATTCACAAGGAATCTAAGTTTGAAACACGACTAGTTTGGTTCAATTCGGTACAGCCGTTCAAAAGTTATAACAATCCTGAAGGAAACGTGGGGTTAAGTGTATCCATGTCAATATTTTTGTCAACAGTTATGGTGTCTTTTTGGTGACACTGTCACCAAATTGTGTTTTTTTATTTGTTTTTGATAGGTAGAGAAAATTGTTGACGGTTAAAACAAATCATCAACCTGATGGGCTCAAAATCGTTGGGTAGCCGGCGGCAACTGCTGTTATTGACCTCGGTGGTATCGTCAATAGTAAAGTCAGTACAATCTTACTATTGACATTTTTGCCATATGGCCCTTAAGAACTACCTAATCAGTATTGACGCAAACTACTGGTAGATTTCGTTGTCCTATGTGTTAAATGCCAAATGTAGATAGCATTAGTTGGGGTATAATTTGTCAGTAGTACTGGTGACATCGTCAACAGATAATAAGTATAATTTTACTATTGACATTTCCTGCAGGGAAGCATTTCACATACACATACATACACACACACACATACCCAGACACACACACACATACACACACAAACACATATACAGACACACACACACATAATCCCCTGGCTGGAGGCGAAACACTGCGAGCCCAACTTTTATATGACGCAGTTCTTGTATGGACATGGTTGTTTCAGAAAATATCTGCACGAATTTGGACACGATAGATCCCCCAACATGTCCAAATTGTGTTGAGGAGGATGAGGACGCTCAGCACGTTTTATTTTGCTGCCCGAGATTTAGGGGGCCTTGGGAATTGAATATTACTCCCCGTCAGCTTCTAAACGAGGTTTTGGGTTCCGAAATAAAATGGAACGAGTGCAACCGCCATATATCTGTAGTTATGCAGGAACTACGAAGGCTGGAGAGACAGAGATCGAACGAGCGTACATAAGATGAAGCGAAATCGCTAACCAGCCCTTCGCAAAGTAATACCTAGCGGCAGTGCCGCGGAGGGAGAGTGCTCGAAGGAAACAGAGGGGGGGGGGGGGGGTTTAGTACGTAAGCACCAGTGATGATGAATCGTCCATGCTTATGATGGAACATAAGTATCTTTTGAAGATTACCACTTCCGGTTCTATACAAAAAAAACACACACACACACACACATATAGACCTGGTGACACCCTCTCAGGAGAAGTCAAGAAAGCTTCCTAGGAATTCAAAACGGTGAGAGCAGCTGAAAACTCGATTCGTGAAAAACGAGGTAAAACCTATAATTTTTTCAATTTCTTGAAAATTGTAAATTCTCTTAGCTTAAAGTTAAAAACAGTAGTTGAGTTTATATTTAGATAATAGAATCGGGGACGAGCGCATTCATTCGAGCGTTTAACGCAAAAACCTACAATCAAGACCCATTTAATTTTGTTGCTTTGATCCGAGTTGTTAATGTTGTTCCAAATGTATGTCACACGATGCCACTAGGAATCGTTCTGTCGCACGATTATATTTGAACCGAAAACACGTTCTAAGCGAGTTTATGCGACCGAACGATATCAAGTGGCAGCGTGGAACAGCCGGTTTATGTAAACGGTTCCAGACATTTTGACAGTTTGGCCTTATTATAGCTTCACCGCCTCTTCATGAATTTCAAAATGCATTTGTAACTAACTCTAAATTCGATATTAAACTTTTTCAATATTTGCATTTAAGAGAGTTTGTGTAACTTCAGGTGTGTAAGTTTTTAAAAATGGTAACTATACATTCATTTTATTGGCTCTTTATTTGAATACAATATTTAATGATATTGAGTTTGCAACATAACACAACCACTTTCATATGGTGCACCATAGAAGGGATTGGAGATTGTGGTCACCGTTTTGTCCGCATGATGGGAGAGGACTGCATCACAGGTATTGTCTTCGCAAGGCGCGCAGTATTCTGTGTTCGCTAGACATCTAGCGATGTTTAAACCAGTCTCAGAAAGATTAGCAGCCGTATCGTATTGAATACCATAATAACACTCTATAGCCCTTTTAATAAATTCCTTGGCTTCACAGTCAGCAGCATCGAAGGCGTATTCGAAATCTTTTTGATTTTGAACGAATTGCTTTTGAGATTCGGTTGTCTGGAAGTTTCAACATTGAAAATAAAACTAACAAAACGTTTGCTGAATTGTATGTATGAAATAACTACAAACCAATTCGATAATACAGTGTGTGAAAAGTGCTGTTCCTTCAACATAGCGGGTTTTACAGGCTTCCAGTCCTTGCTTAAAGACAGTTTCGTAAAGATTTATTAATTTATCTTTGACATTAGCGACGTTATGCAGCAAATTTTCAAGATTTCCGAGGGCACGATCAACACATGCCTGGACAGCACCTCTGGTGTTGTCTACAATGCCGGTGAAATTCCTATGTGAGTGGACACAATTTGAATGTCTGTCACTTAAAAGTTCCAGTGGATTCAAATACTGTTCGGTCTGAACAATTCTGTCAATCAGGAAATCACTTTGCACTGAAATGACGTTGGTGCGTCCTTCATAGCTTTGCCGAAACGTTTTTAAAGATGATGCATACTTTTGCAATAAATCGTTATATTGTGATTCGTGTATCTTTAGAAAATTCTCAATGTGATCTGGACTTTCGTGCGGCTAAAGAAAATAATGATTAGACTATTAATAAGACTGCTTTGGAATATTCTATGTTTTACTAACATTTTCGTGTCCTTTAGCCAGTGCAAAAACTGCACATAGTAAAATAATAATTTTGCTCATCTCGTACACCGAATTCGTTCGTGTCTTCTTTTGGGTTACCCAAGCGCAACTGAAGATCTATTTCGAAATTCGGCTTTTTATATCGTAATTCAAAAATATTTTTTTATAATGAAAATCATAATATATGTGTATGTGTGTTTTTTCAAATTTAACTACACACATACTTTCATATCTAGCCCGTCTGACTGACGTCTTATCATTTAAAACACTAAGCGCTAAAAATACAACTTCACAATGAAATATGCTCTTGTTATAATTTTTATTACACTATTTATTGTATTTTTGCTTTGTGTTAAATACCTTCAGCTTAACTATTATACTTGGCTTCCCTGTCCGTTTTCCAGCCGGTATTTTCGAATTCTCTTTGAGTTTGTCCTCTGCCAACGAAATAGAAATCGAAAAGGTTTTGAAGCGCTTTCAATTCTACAACTTTTTTAAATACTCAATAAAAATCTTGTTGTGCATATATTTCATTTGTACTCGTATACTCTTCCCTCAAAATTGTGAAAGCTCCAGAAATGCTGGAGACTTAGGTCTGGGATTGATGTATTGGAAAAAGTGCTATTAAGATTGCTACTGCAAATCAGCACTCAGAGGATGACCCCCTACATATGCAGCTTATGGCGCCGGAACTAGAAAAGGAGCGGATGGTACTGAGAGGACAGATATAGAGAATTTTTTGTGGCTATTTGAACCACTTACTTCGCCGGGCTAATTTTTTTGCTACAGGACCGACGAAGGAGGGTGCTGTTCCTCTGCCCTCTAGTATATGATAGTGTCAGTCGCTGCCAGTTGTGTTCAGTGATCACCGAAACAGGATGACAACAACTAACGCAACCCTGCAGTGATGCTGATCAGAAAAATTCCGCTTCATAGTCTCGTGTTTTTTTTATTTTAGAGTGTCACAACACCAGAGCAACGCGTGCCAATTGATGAAATTTTTAATCAAAATAATTGTTCTCCTCGTCATACTCATCGTGAACTTCTTTCATTTTATAGCGTACATAATCGTCTTACAGAGCAACTAATTCGACGAACAATAAATCGTTTACGGATCACATTTACTGTTACTGACAACGTGCATCCTGTGAGACGCCGAACAGTGCACACTGAAGACGCATTACAGGAAAGCATTGAAGATGATCCTAATCAATCAATTCGTCGCCGTTGTCAGCAACTGGGATTGTGTCCTTTCGCTTTATGGAAGATTTTTTTAGTTGTTGAAAACTGGTGTTACAGATTGCGTCCTTTATGCGCCAGCCATGGCTGTCACATGGCAGAAATCATATATAAACATTAATTTCATAAAATTTTCTCTCCAATAAAGCCCGTTTCATTGATATTAAATATATATGTATATCCTTGTTTTATTATAATTTAAACTTGTGTCACTTTACAAAAAAAAACACCCTATACTTCAGACAACAGCGATATATTCAGCACACTGCCAGGTCTAAACAGGGTTGTATATATTATGAGTATAATTCTCAGAAAAGTTTCATTTTTATTAGCGAAAATTGACGAAAATTATGATTAACTTTATGGAGTGAGCAGTTTTGAGGTTAGGAAGTAAATTGACTTGTGAAGCATGAATAACTGAGCTGTAATTTTTTGACATCAATTTCGTAAAAAGTTGGGAACAAAGAATTTTAATTGTGAAAATTGGCTGGTAATGAGACCCATTTTCAATTAGGCGCTTATGCTAGGAACACAACTGGGACGAACGACGAATTAGTTGATAAAAAATCGCTCTATAAATTCGTCGTATGAAACACAATAACGACGAATAAATTAAAATAATAAGCAAACAAAATTTTAATATTTGTTTTTTAAATCATTGTAATCCTCTGATGCCAGCCAGATTGTTTAGACACCCAATAATTATCCCGGTGTTGTCCATTTGTTTCAGAACAAATTCCTTTTTGTAAATATTTTCTGAAACATTTTTTGTCTGTAAATAAATTATTATTTTCATTTAACAGCTGATGGGGTGACCATATGAAAAAGTGAGAAATAGAAAGAAAAACTATATTATAAAAAGTGTTCAAAATTAATAAAAAGCTGTGCGAATGATACATTTTTGTGAATTAGTGAATGCATTTTTAGTAAGTACTGAAAATTTTAGTGCTACATGCAACAATACAGTAGTGAACTATGTTTTTCCACAAAAAACCAGTTTGAGTATATGAAACCTGGTCACTTTATATTGATTTGTTCGTCGTTCGTTGACGAAACAATTAGAAATAAAAGTATTTCAACTTTCGCTGAGTATGACGAATTTCGCCCAACGCCACGATTGTGTGCTTTTTCATATACACCAATGTGTTTTATTTTTGGCGACGAATATTCGCGACCAAAAATTCGTCGTTCGTCACAGTTGTGTTCCTAGCATTATGTAAGCAAGCAAAATAGTCGCATATGGAGCACACAAAATTCACGAACAGCCCTCGAAAAAGCATTACATTCAAAGAAAGTGACTGCATGGTGCGGTTTGCAGGCAGGCGACATCATTGGACCGGTATTTTTTCGAAAATGATTAAGAAGACGCCGTTGTCGTGAACTGTCTGCGCTGTCACACCATGATTAACGTTTTTTTTTTGTGGCCACAATTGGCTAATGTTGAGATCAGGGACCTTTGGCTTCATCAAGACATCGCCACCAGCCACACAGCCGGCCAAACAAATCTGTTTTTTTTTTTTTATATACATTATTTTTCAAAATTCTGATAAGACACATAGAGTCCGTCATACGTTATACGTCGCCTTTTTCAACTGACAACTGAGTTGAAACACCTGCTTTCTTATGTGAGTTGTCACATTCAGTACTTCTGCGTCAACGCAAAGTATGAAAGTTGACCAACTTTTAACTTTTGACGTACGTTGAATACTTTGACAGACATCAGTAAGTTTCTCAGATTCATTCGATTAATTTTTGATGTGTTAACATCTATACGCGCGCCTCTAGGGCAGTTTCAATACATACGCAAGTGTAAGTGTAAGACTTTGTTTGTTCGTTGCTTGGCAGTCGGTATTGAAAGTGATTATGGGGCGATTTTCATATAATTTTCCCACTCGATTTTCTCCGGAAATTCATAGCCGATTTTATTTTATTTTATTTTTGGATTAAAACGCTAGTGCGAGTTTCGACGAAGAGTTTAGGCCAAAAATTAAGGCGATCCGATATCGGCGAGCGGAGATTTAAGTGTTTTAATTCGGAGTATTAATTTGGAGTGATATTAAAAAAGTGTTTTATGTTGATCTTCGGTTTTGTCTTATGCATAGCAAAGAGAATAGTGACGTGGTTATACGTACATATATAAAAATGAGATAGCAAGACAGCAACGTATGTTGCTTATGTACAAACATAACAATGTATGTATGTACATTTGTCTGTTGCTTTGCATTCTCTTTGTTTTTTGTGGGTTTAATATAAAATAAATAAACACATCGCCCGTGAGTTCGAACACTCATTGATTTTTTTTGTATTGTGTGTTCTGGAAAACTTAAATAATATATAAAAAATTGTATAAAATATATAAAATAAAAGTTAAATAAATGAAATCTAGAACCAATTTAATATCCGTCAATAAAGTACTCATTGTGCCAACCTTCTCCGTCAGTACGTTCATGTCAGTTAAAAAAGGCGACGCATAACGTATGACGTATTCTATATGTCTCGCCCTTAAGTTGGTCTCAGCGTCACTTGGTCATAGTTGAGACGAGTTGAGTTTTTGCATGAGAAATTGCCCGATGCCGCGATGTCTCGATTTGCCGATGTCAATTGGCCGCCTCGTTCCTGTGACACAGGCTTTACGTGAACTAACCACAAACAGCTGACGCTCTGAAAGATTAAATTCGGTGCTGTTGCAAAATGTGGTTTAAAATTTCATGAAAAGAGTGCAAGTCTGCCGATGCGCCAGGAATCGACATTTACTCGATATCATATACCATTATTATTAATTCCCATATTTCCGCTTTACGAGTACATTTTGGCATCAATAAAATTGCATTTTGTCAAAAAAGGGTGTTTTTAAGTCAATTTACTTTCTAACCATAAACCGTGCTACACGTTATATGTTTCAGCATATAACACAACCTGGGATACTTTAGCAAAATATGTTCAGTGCCATAAATTACTTTTTATCTAAATTTTAAGTGATCATGTCCTATAGATTCAATTACGTTTTGTTATCTTTCTCTCTACCACACAAACTTAAAGCAACTATAACCATAATTTTATTCCCAAATTTACACAACTTTTAATTATTAGCACTAACGTTAGATGATGAAATCAAGTCTTTGAAAAAAAAACAAATACGAGTGAATAATAAAAAAAAAATGATTAAAGTGTATATGAAATAATTTTATCTTGTTAGAGGACCTTTAAAGGTTGACAAACTAAAGTAGTTGTTATATGTGTTATTTATTTGGTTCAAAAGAAACGTATAAATTACCGAGGAATTATATAAGTTAAGCTGTCATAAGTTACTACTGTGTGCGTCACACGAAAATCATAAAAACTAAAGTCTTCTAATTTTATAATTTGACTTAGATAATTATATGTGTGCATGTGTGTATGTATGTATGCTTATCTGCAATTGCTGAAGATCACGCAAAACTAGAGTTTCGTTCTATGATTCCGTGTGATAAGAATTTCTCAAAGTTATGATATAAAAAGCTTGGAAATGAACAATATTTTTAGTATGTGCGCAACAAGTGAAGAGTAATTACGACGTACTTTTAAAATGTACAAGCTTATATTTGCCTGCTGTTTGATTTTGGCCCTGGCCCATGGAGAGGTAAGCAATTCCTTTAATCATATGCAAAACATATCTATATGACAAAAGTTTACAAATACGGATCGACGTTTGAACTGAACAATGTCCTGTGTACCGCTGAAAATGTGTTGAACTTCCTTGCGATGTACGAGGTATAGAAGCACGTATGTAGCTCCGGTGTTAAGACTTATACTGGCAACTCAATTATCATTTGAGTATTCTTGGCATTTTGTAAACGAATAGTTTTTTATTTTTTTAAAAAGAATTATTCACTATTTAAAAATCTATTCGTTTACGAAATGCCAAGAATATTGTTTTGGTCTTTAACAGCAAAGCATAAGTTCATATGTCCCGGTTTACACTATGGAATTTCTGTTGCAGCAATTCTTATTTTGTGTGAGAGTGCTGAAACAGGAATATATACCATTTATATTCCTTTCTCGATCTGCCGCACTAAATACTCAAGAATTGCAAATGTAAACGGGAAATATGTATGCCACAGGAATAGAAGTGCGAAACTGAATATCATTTCAAACAAATGCAAGTTTTAAAAATAGTTTTTTTTTCGCATTCACTATTGTTCATTCGCACGAACGATAGCCTGCGAAGTGTTGTATGGAGGACATGGCCAGTTTCCAGTCTTCGGTTGTGACTACGATACGAGTATCAAAACTAATATCAGGATTTAAGTGATCCGTGGCTTGTTTTGTTTGTAAGATCATTTACTTTATGTGCACTTGTGTTGTTGATTAAATTTATTAAAAAATTTTATGTATTCGCCACAATCCATGTATCGGAAATTATTAATAGCAATATAAAAAAAAAATATTTTAGTTAAATCGAATATAGACAGGACTTTAATGCCTAATACAATCTAATATTACGAATAATGGACTACAGACTTGAAAATTCATAAGAATCATTGTACAGCCAAGCCACTGCCAGCCACAATTTGAGATACTTTTTATTTATGTAGCGAAATGTAAACATCAAATTCACCTTTTTTTTATGTAATATCCCAATTTTATGTAATAGCCCAATCAACATGTGTATACCAGCCCATCGCACGAACATCATTACAATTTAGATGATTATATTGAACTAAACCAGCGGCATTATTCTCAAGTTATAGACGATTTTGACGAGAAACTGAATCACGCTAATAGTCATTTGATCAACAATATCGATCAAATCCATTTAATTGGCGAGTTTGTTGAAGCCTCTGTGACTCAATTCGAAAATCATTTAAGACCTTTGAGAATGCTTAGCTCTGGCAGGAGGTGTATTTCCATGAACCAGCTTCTTATTAAACGTGTTTCAAATTCTGAAATGAATGTCGCTGGCTGTATTTCTGAAGACGGTGATGTGTATACAAGACCGCTCCAAATCAAAGATAAGTTGGGAGATTATTACGCTAACACATTTGAAAGAGCAATTAAGAACTGCAGGGAGAACACTGACACAGACCAATCTACCTATAAATGTTTGTCTAAAGCGGTAAGTGATTTATATGCACAGTGTTTAGATCAGCTGTCATTGAATATTTTATTCGTTAATTTTTAGATCAGTGATGCTGACGCCTATACACATGACAAGCAACAGGAATTCAACCAGCAGATGGAGATTTCCGATTGTGAGGCGGAAAGATTTGTCAAGAGAGCCCTTGATTGCAGCTTTGATATTCAATTTTCAGTAGCTAGTGCCATTAACAAAGCTGAATTGTCTATCGGAAAATGCATTTTCAATGATTGCCAGGAATGCAAATATAAATGCCCTGGTACTCTACAACTACGACCGCATGAAATTGATAACGAGGAAGTGGTTAATCCCTTCTACAACACCCAAAGTAATCACAGTTGTTTCATACTGACCTTTAACAGTGCTCGCCCAACCATAGGCCATTCCCATCAATATGCAACTCCAGCATTCCCAGCTGAATCAGTTAAATTGTTATAATGAAGTAAATAAATAATGCTTAAGTTTGTTCAGATCGATAAACATGCCGTATATCAAGTTGTAAACTAAATTATTATTTAACGTAATATTTTTGAGATATTGTTTTCAGTTAATACGATATTAAACACTTGCCTTAATTGTTGCCGATCATCGAAAAGAAGTTGTTTGTTGTGGTCAGTGTTGCCAATGGATTTCTCGAAAAAATACCTAATACAAAAACCGATTTTTCCCTTTCACATTGAAAAAATTTTCCCTACAAAAATCCCTACGTATTTTTTTGTCATTAAATTAGAAGAAAACCATTAGCTATAAAAAAATATATATGTATGTGTTTATTAAAGCTTTGGTGAAAAACTAAAAAAAAAAATCAAGCAAAAAATAATGTACTTTTAATTAAATTCAATTGAAGCAACATAAAGTTTTTTAAAAATTATTATGCATAGTTCTTTTCAAATAAAATTTTCAAGGATAAATTCAGGTACAAAAACAGATTATTTTAAAATTAATATACATACGTAATTCCATTCAACTAATTTAAATAGGACAATTTTCATTTAATTAAAGTATAAAAACAATGCCATTTTAAAATTATCACTCATATTTAAAGGTCTTTTGCAGTAAATCTTTAAAATAATGAATTTAATACGGCTGCACAAACAACAGAATATTTTAAAATTAATATAGTTCTTTTGAATTTAATTTTCCAAAATGACTATCAGTACAATCGAAATGAATGCAGTCTTTTCCATTGTTTTGCGTAAATGATCTGAGTATACAAATTGAACTTAAGCCTGTATGGCTCAATTTGTTTTGCTTTTTCGTGCGAATATCTGTTTTTACTGAACTCTGGAAATACCGTTTTAAGCGATTTCAACGAAAAGAAAATTTTTTTAAAAGAAAATATTACTAAAAACAAGTAAAAACATTATATTCGACCGGGTCGAATCTTAAACACCCTCCAAATATTTCGTAAGTAAATTTAAAATGTTTAACTGGATGGGAGTGAGTTCCTTTAAGACATCTTTGTATACAATTTTAATTCTTTATTTTGACAGAGTCATTCCGGGAAGGGCCTTGTTGGAGATGTTTCACCTCTGCCAGATTAGAGAACATCTCAGCTTCTTATTGGCTTAAGGAATACAAATTGTTCAATATTTACACTATTTTTGCATATAATATCGTACGTCAACGCCCACTAAAGGGGGGGGGGGCGGTGTTCAAAAATAGACTATATCATGTTTTCCACAGACGAACGTATAGTCATTGCCAGATCGTCTTAGACTTCATCACTGATCAATAATATATACACTTTATGGAGTCCATTTTTCTTTGGAGGGTATTAAAACTGTATTTTGTGGGGGTCTCTCTGGCAAGGGTCGTGGGGTAGACATTTCACCTTTGCCATGAAACTCTAAAAATAAATGTTTGCGATAATTAAATGTTATATAAAAAAAAATTTTTTTTAGGTTCATTTAGAAGGCAAAGGGTGAGGAGGGGGGGGGGGGGGTAGGGAAGAGGGGTTACGTCTCAGCTTCGTCATTAAAGCTTAAAAATGTTATTTTTAAGGAATGTAGGCCTAAGTAAAATAATTTGTTAAATTTTTACACTGTTTTTGCATACAATAACGCCCACTAAAGGGGGCGGGGTCGAATTTTTATTTTATTTTTTATTTTATGGCATCAATATATATCATTTGCTTAACAAAATTACAAAAAAAAAACGTTAAAAAGTATGTTGTTGTTTTAGAGGTTGGTTTAGTTTTTCTTAGGAGAACTTTTTTCCCTCGTGCCTGACTTAGCCCGTTTCAGAACTTAGCATGTTCTATCCTGCAAGATATGTTTGTACCAAATTTCAAGAGTCTGGCTCTTTTCGTTTGGACTGAATCGTGATTTCCATAGAAGGACGGACGGGCGCACCTTCTCAGATCGTAGCTTAGATTTCATCACTGATCAAGAATATGTATATATACTTTATGGGGTCTCAGATGGATATTTCGCTGCATTACAAACGGAACAACAAAGTGAATATACCCTCTAATTCTTTTATGGAGGATATAAAAAGACGCTTATTGAGCTTCACTCTATAGCATATGCGTATTCTTAAGCTTCTGTGAACTTTAAATCTATATAAAAAGTTTTTTTATAGCTTCCAAAAAAGAAATGGAGGATATATTCACATTGTCATTCCGTGTGTAACACAGAGAAATATTTCTCTGAGACGCCATATACTATATATTCTTGATCAGTGATGAAAACTAAGACGATCTAGCCATGTCCGTGCGTCGGAATTTTTTTATAAATATATTTTGAAGGATAGCATAGGTCAAGTTCGTAAGCGGGCTGAATCGGGCCAGAGCGGAAAAAGTTCCCCTAAGAAGTACTAAGCCAACCTCTTTAAAACTACATAATTTTTAAAGTTTTTTGATGTGTTAACATCTATACGCGCGCCTCTAGGGCAGTAAATTATCAGTTTCAATACATACGCAAGTGTAAGTGTAAGACTTTGTTTGTTCGTTGCTTGGCAGTCGGTATTGAAAGTGATTATTGGGCGATTTTCATATAATTTTCCCACGCGGTTTTCTCCGGAAATTCATAGCCGATTTTATTAATTTTTGGATTAAAACGCTAGTGCGGGTTTCAACGAAGAGTTTAGGCCAAAAATTAAGGCGATCCGATATCGGCGAGCGGAGATTTAAGTGTTTTAATTCGGAGTATTAATTTGGAGTATTATTAAAAAAGTGTTTTATGTTGATCTTCGGTTTTGTCTTATGCATAGCAAAGAGAATAGTGACGTGGTTATACGTACATATATAAAAATGAGATAGCAAGACAGCAACGTATGTAGCTTATGTACAAACATAACAACGTATGTATGTACATTTGTCTGTTGCTTTGCATTCTCTTTGTTTTTTGTGGGTTTAATATAAAATAAATAAACACATCGCCCGTGAGTTCGAACACTCATTGATTTTTTTTTTGTAATTTTGTTAAACAAATGATATATTTTTATGTCAAAGAAAGTCCAAAGCGTTGAACTTGGAGTCAGAAAATCAGAAAAATCAATTTTTGGACCCCGCCCTCTTTAGTAGGCGGTAACGTAAGATATTATATGTAAAAATAGTGTAAATTGTGTTACTTAAGCCTAGAGTCCTTAAAAGTTACATTTTTACGCTGATCGTCCTCTGCTCTAGCCCAAATGCTTCTTAAAAAAAAATTTTTAACATTTTATTACCCCCGAAATTGACTTTTTAAGACAAAGGTGACATGTCTCCCCCATTGCCCTTTTCCGCAGTGACTCTGTATAGAGTTTTAAAATTAGCCACAGAAATGTCTTAAAGGAACTCTAATCCAGCAGGTTAAATATTTTTAACTTGTCTCAGACCTCTTTTTGCATGTTGATATAAAATATTAATTATTACGTAAATTCCTTTCATGCTGATGGAAAAGTGTCTCAGCCATGCTCCTCCCAACACATTGGAAACGGCCGTATAAAAATAATTTTTTTCTGGTTTCTTAAAAAAAAAAAACCATGAAAATGTAAATTTTAATAAGAATAAAAATATAGTTTTTATTTGCTAAATATTTTTTATTTTTGTTTTTTATCTCGGACCAGAACTCAGGGGATGACCCCTAATATGGAATGCATTGCGCTGGAACTGAAAAGGAGGGGATAGTATTGAGGGGACAGATTAGGAAAGATGAGAAGATAGACAGTTTTTTTTTCTTTATTTTTTTTATTATTTTTATTTTAACCTTTTACTTCGCCGGCTAATTTTTGCTACAGGGCCGACGAAGGTGGGTGCTGTTACTCTGCTTTTAGCACATGATAGTGTCGGTCGCTGCCAATTATGTTCAGTGACCAGTGACTATGCCTTCATCATTGAAACAGGCTGGCAACAACTAAAACAACCACACACTAATGCTGTTCAGAAGAATTCAACACAATATTTCATGACTCAGCGCGGGCTCGAACCATCATAGTCTCGTGTTCTACTACTTCAGCCAACAGCACCCACAAATATTTGGAGGACATTTAAGATTCGACCCGGTCGACTATAACATTCTTACTTGTTTTTTTTTTGTTGCTGTAAAGAATAAATTTAATTTTATTCCGATCAGTCTCTTGTACGACCATGGATGTGGTGACTTAATGCGTATGATTTTGAAATGAATTATAAAAGAATAGAGCCGTCCGCTTATGCCACCGATTACTGTATAAATAAAACAACCTCGCAAATATTTACAAAACAGAATATAAAGCAATATGACAGTAGTAGACTATACAGTTCCTTATTATAATAAAAACATGAACATAAAATTATAAGATAAGAGAAATCACTCGTAAGTTTTAGTTTCAAGATATAAAATATTTGATTACAAATAAAAATACATTTTTAGTGTTGTCTAGATCACCGAAAAGTGTTCACGTGTTAATTGGCAAAACATGCGTAGGATTGCGTTATTATTGCTTTTAGCTTTGGCTGTAAATGTGGCTAAAGGAGAGGTAAGTGTACAATGTGTATGATTAGATAGAAGTTACTGATAGAGGACTCGTGCGGGGTGCACCTGACTTTTTTGTTAAATGAGCTTAGCCTTAAAATTTAAATTTGAAATTAAAATTTCTATATGATCGCGTAATATTTTGTACAGCTCCAAGGTGGTACATCAACTAACTGTTACCCCCCCAGTGACTTTATATCGCGCAACGTGGTTTATAGTGATTTCAACCGATTGCAAAATGTTCAAAATTTACGAGACTATGATGTCAAATTGAACTATTTTGAAGAACATTATAGAGATCGTGTGCAAGCAATAATTATACAATATAATCTGACCGCTGCTAGCATAATGCAAAATGATGAAAGGCTAGAAAAGTTTCAAGTGCTAGGCGATTATGCCAGGAAATGTGTTTCCCAATATCGTCACCATTTTCCCACTGTGGCAAAAGCAAAATCATCTATCATCGCTTGTGCCATTGAGGCCGAAAATCAACTTAACGATATGTTGCAACATTCTTATACTATCAGAAATACGTTGGAGCACTATTACAAGACTGATTTTGAAAACCAACTCGCCAGCTGTGGTAAGAATGACCAAAAAACAACTGGAACTTATGCCTCTTGTCTTACTTCCGTGGTGGGTATTTTTTGTATGAATATTTTATTGGTGTAACGTATTTTGCCATCATGTTTTATTGTGCATTTTAGATGGACGACGTAAACCATTATACGACCAGCAATCAAAAGATGTTTGAAAGCCGACTGAGGACTGCTAAATGCACAGCAGATTTAAATATTAAGAAAGCTTTAAATTGCAGTTTTGGCGCTCAGACTGGTGTAACAGCTCTAATTACTGAAGTTAATGGATTGATTAGAAGTTGTGTAAACTCGCAGCAGATTGGAAAAAGAACACAATATTAAATGTCTTTTTTTTTTTGGACATGAAACCTCTTTCGTGTTGAATACTTAAATAAAGTAAAATAATTATAAATTTATTAATATAAGAATTCAGACAGCTATATTCGGCTATTCCGAATCTTATATGCCGTCCAGTAAGCGTTATATCTTTTACACGTGTACATTAATATATAAATTTTTCACAAACACATGCATTTTCGCTTGGTTCTCTAATATTTTGTTTTACTAATTCTCAGTATCCATCTATTGTAGAGCAAATCTGCCACTTGTTCTGCAAGTTAACGATTTCACTTTCAACATTTCCCCCATACATAAAACTTGTATTTTTCGGGTCTAGTCATCCATTTGAGTTCCATTGACACTGAAAATGTTATAAATATATTTTTTGTGGTACACTTATTGTGCTCCATTGATTGATGAAAGTGCTGCCCAACATTTTCCACAAAGTCGAAGAGAGAACGTTGCTCAGGATTCGTTATAGAAAATTCACAAGGACACGATTAAATAAATTGTAATCTTCGTGTTTACTTTTTGCGTGGACAGACTTACACTTCTGCTTATTTTGGAGTTTACGTTTGTGATTGAGTCCTAAACTCCGAGTCTCAATATACACACGTACAACGTAAACAGCTGCTGAACTCACATAAAAAAAATATAATTTAATGCTTACACATCAGAGCGGAGCAGTTGTTTTCGAAGGGCACTACACTTACATCAGCAGTATTCAGGTGTATGCTTGTTTACCATTACATATAAAGTGGCTTAGTGGAATGTGATAACAGTTTTTAGTTGTACAAATTTTATTAGGGAATTGCATACGAGAATTGTATCAAACCGATGGCAACACACTCTCAATGCCTGTGTTGTCAATTGATTGTTTTCTCCTTGTTACATTTTCTTAGCTTTTCGCTCTATTGTGCTTAAGTCAATCTTCAACTTTTATACTCAAGTACATTTGAACAAAAAAACAATTGGAGGGCATATTCACTTTGTCATTCCGTGTGTAATGCTGCGAAAGATACCTCTGAGACCCCATAAAGTATATATATACTCGATCAGTGAGAAAATCTAAGACGGTCTAGCCACGTTCGTCTGTCTGTGGAAATCACGAAGCAGTCCAAACGAAAAGAGCCAGACTCTTGAAAGTTGGTATAAATATATCATAAAGAATAACATAGAGCAATTTCTTAAATAAGCTGAATCGGGCCAGAGGGAAAAAAGCTCCCCTAAGGAGAACTAAACCAACCTCTAAAAAGCAACATAATTTTGAAAAGTTTTTTTTTGTAATTTTGTTAAGCAAATAATATATTTTTATGTCAGAGAAGGTCCAACGCGTTAAACTTACGGCCATAAAATAAAAAAAAAAATGTGGACCCACCCCCTTTAGTGGGCGTTATCATATTGCAAAACAGTGTACAAGTTTAACAAATTGTATTACTTAAGCCTAAATTCCTTAAAAATTAAATTTTTAGGCTTTTACGATGAAGGCAAGTAGTTCTCTGATCTTCCCCAGCTCTACCCCTCCACTTACCTTTACCCCTATATTACCCTATAACATTTTTTTTATACTTAATTGCCCCAAAAATTTACTTTTTACGTTTTTAAGACAAATCTGAGATGTTGCACCACGGCCCTTCCCGGAGTGGCAATGTCAAAATAGAGTTTTCAAATTGGGCAAAATGTTCCACCTACTTTTGACTCCTAAATTACCCTATAAAAAAAAATTGTTTTTCTCTACACTTGATTACCCCAAAAACTTTACTTTTAAAGTGTGTCTCCCACGGCCTTGCGTGGAGTGACCCTGTCAAAATAGAGTTTTGAAATTGGGCACAGAAATGCCTTAAAGGAATTGTCACCCAGCAGGTTAAACATTTTTAATTTATCTCGGTCACTTTTTTGCACGTTGGCATAAAATATTAATAAGTAAGTTTTTATGCTGACGAAAAGTTGTCTCAGCCCAGCTCCTCTCAACACATCGGCCGTATTAAAATAAATTTTTTTCTTAAGCCAAATACCTTAAAAAATTCGAATTTTAGTAAGAATCAATAAAGAGGTTTTATTCACTAAATATTTGGAGGGTATTTAACCGGTCGAATATAAAGTTCTTACTTCTTTATTTCAGTTGGGTACTTTTCTGTATCAAAAAGAAGTTGCAACTGTTTTTGTTGCAATACCAACGACGATCCCGAATATATACGAGTATGCTGTATGAAGTCACGTATTATTATTGTGGAATTAAGCACAGAATCACAAACCTACTTCTATATAAATTTCTAAAAAATAGCTCATAAAAATGTCCAACTCTTCTTGTTATTATATTATTTCAGAAAACTGCGTAGTTCTAGCTGATAAAAACATAAAAACAGTCAGAGATTAGTTCTGTTAATGGAAAGCAAATATTTATGTTGAATCTACGTAAGTAAAGGCATCATTCGCATTTGAAAACTTTTAGAAAAATATCTAAGCGCTGTTTCTTATTTTCCTAAGACTTATTAATGACAAAATTATACTTTACTCGTCCATTTTATCAGTTGCAGGCAAAATGAATTTGTTGCGATTTTTATCACTTAAAAACAGAGATGAAACGATTAATCCTATCGATAACCTCGTTGTAACAAACGATTAATTGTATCGACTATTTTGAAAATAGTCAAAGCCATTCACATCCATTAAATTTAATAGCGTGCCGTACATTGTTTCCCGGGAAAGCGGATAGTAAACTGAAAATTACCAGGAACTTTTAGAAATGCCCGGGAATAAAAAATTTAATAAAACGTTGCTAACCATCAAAATAAATCATTAGTAATATTCTATTTTAAACTTAACTTTATCATGGAGGTATTTCACAATCAAAAAATGTATGTGAGATAAAAAAAAGAAAAAACAAAAAGATTAAAAAAAATTTATATATTCAGTTTTTGTTTGTATGATAATTCATATCTAAAATAGTTTCTTAGAAATATATAAATCGGATGTTCCTTTTTTGCTGCATGCAAAATACCGTAATCGCTAGCCATGAATTGACAGCTTAAAGTGTCAAACCTTGTGCCAGAAAAACGCTTAAAAACCTTAAAAATTTAATTTGAAAAAAAAAGTTTTAACAAATAAAAACAAATACGAACGTTATATTCGACTGGGACGAATCTTAAATATCCTCCAAATGTTTAGTAAATAAAAACTCTGTTTTGTAGTGATCACACCGGGAGGGGGCGTGGGGGAGACATCTCACCTTTGCCATAAAACACTAAGAAGTCAATATGTGGTGTTATTAAGTGAAAAAAGTTATACGGTCACTTAGTGGCCAAAGGTGGGGGAGGGTAGGGTAGAGGAAGATCAGAGAACATCTCTGCTTCGTCCTAAAAGCTTAAAAATTTTATTCTTAACGAAAGTGGGCTTAAATTATACAATTTCTTAAATAATTACACTATTTTTCCAAAAATGGATTTTTCTGATTTTCTGGCTGCAAGTTCATAAAAATATATAATTTGCTTACCAAAATTACAAAAAAAGAAACTTTAAAAATTAAGTTGTTTTTCAGAAATTGGTTAAGTACTTCTTAGGGGATATTTTTTCCCTGTGCCCCGATTCAGCCCATCTACGAACTAGATCTGTTGTATGCTTCAGAATATATTTATAGCAGAGATGGGCATAATGCACTATATTTTTAGTGCACTAACAATATCACTACCAGTATTCACTTAGTGGTAGTGCAATTTTTTTTCACTACCACTAAATGGTTAGCGGTAGTGAAACATCAAACTGCACTACCACTAACCATTTAGTGGTATTTAAAAAAAAAATTGCACTACCACTAAATTTTAGTGGTAGTGAATTTTTTTTTTCTTATTAGGACCTGCACTCAGGTCCTAAATTTGTGTAGCCATGCCGCTTTACAATTAAATAGGAAGATATAGAAATGAACTCAAAAACGCTAATTTTTTTCTTATTTAAAAGCACGCTTTACCAAAACAAAAACACAATTTTTAAATATAAACATCTATTACATTGTCATATTACCATAGTGATGTTAAGGTGCAGAGGTGGAGCTGTTGTTCGCTACCCAGTTCAGTTAAGCTCATGTTATAATCCAGGGACAAACAACTGATATTATACTTTTATATATATGTATGTATATAGTGTTTTTTTTCAGTTTCACTAAAATTTAGTGGTAGTGCAATTTGATGTTTCACTATCACTAAACATTTAGTGGTAGTGAAATTTTAATAGCACTACCACTAATTATTTAATTTTTAGTGCACTAAAAATCTAGTGCAATATGCCCATCCCTGATTTACAGCAAATTCCAAGGGTTTGGCTCTTTTCGTTTGGACTGCATTGTGATTTCCACAGACGGACGGGCGTGGATAAATTGTCTTAGATTTCATTACAGATTAAAAAAATATAATATGTTTTTTTTAAATAATTTGCATTCTAATATATTTCTCTCGAACAAATTTTAATCAAATAAATACATATTCGAATAAATTTTAATCGAAAAAATATTCGAATAAATTTTAATCGAATAATCTTTAATCGAGTATATTTTAATCGAATAAATGAATACAATTTTTTCGCATAAATATGTTTTAGAAACCTTACCCTAGCATATTGTGTGTATTCGTTTTATTCCCATAAATTTTATTTAAAAAATATCGCAATAAATTTAATATTCATTCTAACATATTTTTCTCGAAAAAACTTTAATCGAATAAATATTCGAATAAATTTTAATCGAATAAATATTCGAATAAACTTAAATCGAATAAATTTTCGAATAAATTTTTATCGAATACATTTTAATCCAATAAATGAATAAAATGTTTTCGCAAAAATTTGATTTAAAAAAATATCGCAATAAATTTAATTTTCATTCTAACATATTTTTCTCGAAAAAACTTTAATCGAATAAATATGTGAATAAATTTTAATCGAATAAACATTAGAACAAACTTTAATGGAATAAATATTTGAATAAACGTTAATTGAATACATTTTAATCGAATAAATGAATAAAATGCTTTCGCATAAAATTTATTTAAATACGTTATCCTAGCATATGTATGTGTGTGTTTTCGTTTTATTCCCATAAATTTTATTTTAAAAAATATCGCAATAAATTTAATATCCATTCTAACATATTTTTCTCGAAAAAACTTTAATCGAATAAATATTCGAATAAACTTTAATCGAATAAATATTCGAATAAACTTTAATCGAATACATTTTAATAGAATAAATGATTATATCCTTTATGGGGTCTTATAGGGATATTTCGCTGCGTTACACACGGAATGACAAAGTGAATGTACCGTCTAGTTCTTGTTTGGCTTTCTATCCTAGACTTAATGCATCTGAGGAAGCATTTTCTAAATGAGAATAATAATAATAATACAAGTTCTTGTCAAAACAAATTAATTCTGTTATAATGCCATATATTAATGACAAGTTTATACTTGGAACTATTTTTTGGCTGCACAAAGAAATATACGGCGCTTTATAAATAACTAGGTGAACAGCATATGAAATAGTAATATATCTTGTTGATTTAGATTTCATTGCAGACAAGGTACGCATAATCAACTTCTGTCAGCAGGTTTGATTTAAAAGAACTCCCAATATATTTTTGGGGCTTAATGATGTTCAGAGAATCTAGCAAAGACAAAGCAACGAATTTTTATGCGACTGTGTGTTAGCTGCAAGAGATGATTTCCCCTTTACTCTGAACCGTTGCGTCTTCAGTTGTTGACTATTTCTTAACAGCCTAGTGCCATATGTGGCTAGTCTACGAAAATAGCCACAGGCTGGCTGTCAGAAGTAAATAATTCTTGTCCACAAGGAGTAGGTACTTAAGGGTCCTATTCTTGATGATAAATACTACAACAAATACGCTTTTATCTTCTTAATGCGCACAAAAACAAAAATAAATATATTTTCAAATAATGAGTTTAGATTTATGAAAGATAAGAGCAACTTTAAAACATGATATAAAGATGCTAAAGACCAAAGTAGTTGTCAGTATAGTTTAGGCAATTGCAGATATATCTTAGCCGATTTTTAAAATGTTAAAGTTAATTTTTGTCTCATATTTCATTCTGGGTGTGTCTAAAGCAGAGGTGAAAAATAATAAAAAAAAAGTTTCTAAACTGTAAATAAGCGAACGTTTATTGTCTTTTACAGATCGAATACGTTAACAAATACAATAGTCCTGAATTGCGTTTCGATAATTACATTACGATGTACCGACGGCAGCATGCTGACATTTTCATTCATTACGAAACACAATTTGAAAACTTCAGAACAAAATTTTTGGACAGCCTGGATGTAATAACAGTACAGCTGGATCTGCTCATCGACACCATAGTTAAAAATGAAGCGAATTTATATCCTTTGCAATATCTAAGCGATGCCCATCGAATATGTATCGACAAATATCGTTCGGATCTTCCAACTACAGACTATGCAAGGAACGAACTGACTAGATGTGGACAAGATATCCATCCAATGATCGATAGTATTTTATACAAAAACTTGAAAATAAGAAACAGTTTGGAACAGTATTACGAAAGCTATTTCGAAAAAGAGATTAAATTGTGTACCCATAGCAGTATTTCGCCGCAAGATTATGAATATTGCGTTTTCAATGTGGTAAATAATTTTATAATTCATTGCCTGCAATACAACTACATATACATACTTACTTATGTGTATTTATGTGTGATTGTATGTACTATTTGCTATGGAATCGTTTTTAAACTCTGAATT
The DNA here is from genome assembly GCA_951800035.1 of Linnaemya tessellans. Lineage (NCBI taxonomy): Eukaryota > Metazoa > Arthropoda > Insecta > Diptera > Tachinidae > Linnaemya > Linnaemya tessellans. The sequence goes on from OX637532.1 coordinate 148,025,372, forward strand.
TCTTTTTTACACTTTAGACGTACAACACCAGCCTTTACACCATTAGAAATCAAGAATATTTTAGCAAACAATTGGACACTGCTGATTGTGAGGCAGAGGCAAGTTTAAAGGAAGCATTGCGTTGCAACTTTGCTGTTCATATTTATGCTATCTCCAAAATATCTGAGGTTAATAAATTGATTAAAACTTGCATAGCCGATATAAATAAGTGCGGCAGATGTGGAGAATATAAATGTCCTGAGATCCGCTATCTGACCACGAATCTCAATAGCAAAACAATACAAAATCCCTTCTATGGATATGATGAAAGTCTGGATTGTGTCATGTTACGAGCCAAGAATTGAAAAATCACACACACACACACACCGATTAAAACTGTCATCCTGTCCCTGAAGACATGACGTAACACTCTTAAGACGTAAGAGTGAGAATTCAACACATTTTAAAGGGGATAAATTTAGATCTAGTTAATATTTTTTATGAGTATTTTTGAATTCAAAATTTTTTTTAGTTACAATGCCATGGCGAATGCATAAATAAAACCGACTTTTAGACCAATTGATAGGCACAATTTTAGCTGGGAATTATGTAAAAAGAAAACTCACATAGAGCATGTCTTGAAACAATAAAATAAAATATGATCATTTATCTGATTTACTGATCGTAACATATTCTCAACGAACACAATTAAGTATAATAAAATACAGCAAAATAGCAAAGTTTTAACTGTTACATGACAGCGAGCTGTTCCAGTGCTCAAATAAAATTTCACATAACGCCGAACTGCCACGTGGCCAGTCCCACAGATCTCTTACTACCTTAATTAATTCACCACTCATAGTGTTGTATTTTCAGCTGACGAAGACAAACAAAAAACAAGATCATAAGCTCATATCTAATGCTGAGAACACATTGTGGCATTTTGTGTGATCCCGTTTGTGCTGTGATTTAGAAATATGTATACTGTTTTGAAGAAATGCCACGCAACGACATACTATATATGTGACCTGCTCCACGAAAAGGGACCTCTGCGCCGAAATTTTTTTTTTTACATTTTGAGTGATTCTTATAGGAAAAAAACGCTCTTTCAAATGCCGCAAACCGCAAGTTTCTATGTCTTTTAGGTTTTTTTACAAATCACCTGTAAAGATGAACATAAATAATTGCGCAAAACACGGAAAAACGAAGTGCTTTTTAAACGCGTTTTTCTCAATAACTTCTTTTCGGCGCTGAGGTCCCTTCTCGTGGAAAAGGTCACATATATAGAAATGACAAACTTTGCCCATAGTATGAACTAGTGTGTTGGGGAACAATGACTGCAAAAGATCATTAAAAAATATTTACATATTCTGAAGAAGTTTTTTTTACAACTACTCGTACAACAGTGTCCCACTAGACATACTCACTCACGATCTCTACCTACTCAACTTTTAAGCAAAAAATTATATTTATTTTATATATGTGGGAATTTGTTGTTTAACAATGAATTTTTAATTTTATTCGTCCTCATTCTTTTCCCAAATTCACAAAAAATGCGCATTTCACTGGGTGGGCCTATGCAGATCATCAGGGAACCTTTGTGGTGCAAAGAATACCTAAAGATATCATTTTAAACTACGACTCAATTGAATTTCTGATTAAAGAAATATCAAAGTATATCGGCATCCGATGAAAAACTGCTGAGAGAGAGAGAGAGAGAAGAAAATTATTATGAAGATCCGTCGAATCACTATTACAGCCATACCTAAATACGGGCGGAAAGCGGAACGTTTTTTTCCGCTGAGCTTTAACGCTGAAATGCCATACCTAAACAAAAGCGGCAACGTTATGTCAAAAAACAATAAAAACAGGGTTATCACACAAACAAATTAAACAACCCTGATTATTTTAACAGCTGGACGGACGACATTTGTGATTTTGTTATTGAAATTTTGTACAAATTACAAACGTGCATACATATTTATGTATATAATCATATTGCAAATATTTTCTTATCTCCATTTTTTATACGAAGTGCACAAATTTTTTCTTTTATTATTTATTTCACTTTTGTAAATTTTTGCTTTTTTTCTCTGGTTACAATTGCTTTCTTTTGCAACTAACTTCATTAGAAAACGCTCTGTCAAAATCGGATTTTCCAATAGCAAAGCGTTGTCGCGTTATTTCGGTATGCTCCATACAAAATGTATGGACATGAGAACTTTTGACAGTTAAAAAACGCTTGCCGCCCGTATTTAGGTATGGCTGTTAGAGAAGTTGCTGACAAAGTCTGCACATCGGTTGGATCATGAAATGAAACGAAATCCAGCGACTTTCGTTCCAAAACTCCTAAAAATTGTTCCACTTTATAATTTTCTGGCTAAAAGCAGCACTGCACTCTTTCTTGCCTCGTTTAAATCCTAAACATTTCAACCATATAATATGTCTAGACTCTAGAAGAATAATTTACGAGATCTTATTGAATTGTTCAGTTATGTAATAAATTAATAATAATTTATTAATATGTATATATTCGAGATATCCTCTTGGGGTTGGCATAATTCACGTATTGTCGTTAAGAGAAAAAAATCAAAAATTTTTGTTCGAAAAATACAAAACATGTATACGAGTGCTTGTTATATGCTTAATTACTCTTACCTTTATGCGCTATTGCGCGCTTTTAACTTCATTACATTCACGTATAATCACTTCTCTCTTTACTAACCGTTTAGTAAACAGAAAATCACACAGTCAATTTAATGAATTGCTTACCAGCGACGAGTACAGAGTAAAACATTGCACCTCTTTAAAGGCCGAGACACATGCAATCCGTCAAATGTTAAGCGTTGCCTATTTTAATTGACATGGGTGTACCGACGGAGAAGTTTGACACAACGAGTACTTTTTTGACGGATATTGTTATTGTTACAAACAATTTTACAAAGTAAATTTGCAAAGTATTTGGTGCACAGATACCGACGGGATGACTGAGAGCATATGCCGGCGATGTTATTAACCCGTATTTTGTCCGTTACTGCGACTGACTGATCTGAGGCGTTGAAATTAACTAGTGCGAGTGAGACGCAAAACTCTCCAAACAGAGTAAACGATCAGTGGTCTGGCTGCACTTAAAAAATAATTGCCAACGAGGCGTGATGTTGACTGACTCAGAGCTGCTTTGCGTCTATTGACGGATATTAAATCAGCTGTTTGTTCTCCATTTCATTTATTTAACTTAAATTTGTTTTTTTATGCTATATTTTATATGTTATTCAATTTTTCCGGCACACAAAATAGGTACAAATGAATTAATTAATGTGTCTCGGCCTCTAATGATGTCTGTTTACACTTCAATTGTGTGTTCAATGGAAGTCAGCTTGCTAAGTGTACGAAGTAGTGTTCGATGCATATTCCAGCGTTCACTCCACCAATTCGGCAATGCAATTGAAAATGTACACTAGTTTCCAGTATGAGACGATGTGTATTATTGTCTTACTTGTGTGTATTGGATCATCGCTTCGGTAAACGAAATTTTCGCCTTTGGGATAGTTAATATCAATGCTCTCACGCATTTTCTCTTCTTACAAGCCATTTGCATTGGCAATAAAGAGTACCGTATAACAAGAATTAAGAGCACAACAATCATTTACTTTTTTTTTACTTCAAATTGGAACATTGCAAACAATATGTTGCAGCATTTTTCTTAACAAAAATATTATTACCAATATTTTCATACTCTCTACAAAATTAATTTAATATTTGTACAATAAACACTTTATATATTGCACTTGTAACAATTATTTGCATTTTGTACACCGACAAACTAATTGAAATCACGATTCAACATCAACTTTTAATAAGACGGAAGACCGACATGTTGATTGCACGAAATAAAAACACCGACTGAATGAATGCACGTGTACACAAGTACGAAAGAATATGTGCAGATAAGCAAGAGAGGTAAATAATGAATTATTATTTGGCACTCGAGGAGCATCTGGTTGTCATTTTTCGTTGTCAATGCTTGAGTAACTTGATTATTTCACGATAGCTTTATAAAATTTGTTGCCAAAAAATGCAACTGCACACATACATCCACACGCTTTTAGGTATGTATTTTTTAATTGATTTTCAAATTATCCGATTAATCAATTGATCGAAATTGTGGTGATTTGATGAATCGTGTAATATTAACTTTTAACTTCGATTTGTATTAAATTTTAATTCAAAAACTAGTCAAATCAAATATTAACAAATTCAGTACAACAAGAGTAAAGTTTTTCAAAACTAAAATCGTACTTATCAATTATGAAATTTAGTATTAGACATATTGCCATAATTTAATTTTTAATGAAATTTATTTGTGAATGATTAAGCAATATCTGTATGCATTTCATTTTGGTAAAAAAGATTGAAATAGCTACAATAAAAAAACTGTCTATCTTCTCATCTTTTCTAATCTGTCCCCTTGTTTTCAGTTCCGGCGCAATGCATTGCATATATAGGGGTCATCCCCTGAGTGCTGGTCCAAGATAAAAAAAAAACTTATCAATTGTAATAATGGGTATGATTTTGATTCGAAAACTTAGGATATTCCTTCAATTTGCAGGTACGTTGTATATATTATACCATGTTATTGAAGCATCTCTAGTAACGAAACTTTCTATATTCTCTTTTCCTAGTGATTTGCGAATATTCGTTATCGTATAGCTCCCACAAACTTCCAAAAGAAATCTCATATAAATGTAATAAAATATGTATTACAAAAATGAAAAGAATGTTTCTTTATTTCAAAGAATAAATACAGTGAAACTTCGATATAACGAATTTCGTTATAACGAAAAACTCAATATAATGTATGTTTTATTGAGTCTCTGCAGAAAACCTCTTTATTGCAAAGATTTTCATACAAAAACACACTATAGCTATAACGAACAAATTCTGAGCAAAAAAAACCTCTATATAAAGAAATATTCCTTTAAATGCCTCAAAATAAGGAAATCAGAATAAATCCCCTTATGAAAACAGCGAATTTTAAATACATTTACAAGCGCATTTGTAAAGCCTCCGAAGCAAGGCGAATTCATACCAGGTGGCCTTAGTTCAGAAATTGGTGATCATCTGTTACCAAGGCAAAATTATTGAACTGTCAAAGTGCTCTCCTGGTTTTTCGTTTTTGTGTGCGGCCATTGTTTTTTCCAAAGCATTTCATTTGACAGTTCAATAAATTTTGCACAGAGTTGCATAAGTAAGGCCACCTTGTATGAATTCGCCTTGCTCCGAAGTACTCATACAAAAGCATCTATACAACGAAGTAAGAATAAAATTATAACAAATTATCAAAAGAATGAGTTCTTAATGTGTGTTCAAAACTATAGTTATAACGAATTTTTTTCTTTTTTCTTATATATTCGTTATATCAAGACTTTACTGATTATATTTATAGCGAAGCAATGGCTATAACGAAGTATTTTCGGAACCCCTTGGAATTCGTTATACCGAAGCTTTTCAGTAATATTAAATGGATACAATATTGATTGTTGCTACTATAGTTCAACATACATATGTGAAAAGGATATGACAGAAATAACGTATAACCACGTTATGCGTGATTAGCATTGGAACAAACTTCTTCTCTCTAGGAGCAAACGCCTTTAATTTACATTAATTTTATTATGGATTTTTGTGTAAAACGAGCAAATGAACTCAAGTCTGGCCACAGTGTGTCTAGATATTTTTTGCTTTACTGTGCGCGAATAAAATTATGAAGTGCCTTTTTGTACATGATTTTTCATACATCATTTCACAGACGTTAATAGAACCCCAATTAGGTGTGTTTAAATTTTACATATACTATTGGTATCCATATTCGCGATTATTGTTGCATATTGTTGAATATGAATATTCGTATTCGGAAATATCTGGAATTAACATTCGGCACATCACTAGTATTTATGTTTATGCAAAGGCAGTCGGTGTTTTTATTTCGTGCGTTCAACATGTCGGTCTGCTGTTTCATTATGAAATTGATGTTAGATCTCGATTGTAATTAGTTTCTCGGTGTTCAAAATTCAAATAATTATTACAAGTGCAAAATATAAAGTGTTTATGATATAAATATTAAATTTATTTTGGAAAAAGTATGCAAATATTAGTTAAAATAGTGTTTTAAGAAAAACTCCAACAACAAATTACTTCCATTGTGCTAAATGCCGTAAAATAATCTGTTATTGCTTCCCTTGGCTTTTCGTACACAAAATTGTTGTTGTTGTTTTGCTACATAAAGTTTTGTTTGTGTAATGAGTCTTTTACTTGCAATTTCAATTTGCAAAGTAAATAAAATCGTAAGAGCAACGAGAATGTGTGAGAGTGCTTAATGCTCTGTTATTGTTCTTAACAGTTATTTGTTTGTTTATTTTGATTTGGACTTTAAGAGTGCATGTGTTTACAATCGGATATTTGTTTATGGATACAAAATAAAAGCTGTCAACAAAACCTACAGGTAAATTAATTTAATTACACAAATTGTATACATATTACTAATATACGCACGCTGATATTAATTAAATAGCTGATTGATGGGTCTACAGATTGTGTTCTAGCATTACTAGAACAATAATCTCTCCATTGATTATTTTCTATTTGAAAAAATCTGATATATGTACATATGTATGTGCATACACATTTATTTAAAGTGTTTTTTTTGTATAAAGATTATATACATATATAACTTCTCTGCAGCTAGGTATGTAAATATATTGATTATAGAAAAATAGGGACAAAATCTTAGAGATTTTACATATACAATCAGCACGCTACTTAAAAGTACGGATTATGATGACATACATAAAAGTACATCTGACATCTGAAACCCATGTCAGCTTGTGTTCAAAACTCTATTCCTGTTTCTTCTGCCAATGTCAGCCGAATGTCCTTAAAAAATTTGAAATAGAACAATCCCCCTTATTCTGTAACTATTTGTCGACGTCAACATCAAGACAATCACCTCTATCGTGAATAACAAATGATAAGTTTGTTCGTGTGAAATTTTCATTCCCCCTCACATGAAAATAGATATCATGAACTTCATGTGGAATTTTTGTTCCCTTGGGAGAACTGAGGGAAATTATTATACGGCCATGTAATGGAAATCGCATTTCGCATGAAATAAAGCGTTTTCGATTTGAAGTCACAAAATTGGTGTGCTGGGGTTCGTAATCGCTCAAAATCGTTCAAAAGAAATTGGCGTTTTTCAAGTCGCATGTGATTCGACAATCGTGCGATTCACAGCACATGCATGATAGTTACAGAAATAAACAGTAAAATAATCAGAAAAAGTAAAAAAAAAGTTTAAGGGAAAAATTATTTACGATTGCAATTCGGGGAAAAGGGAAAACTTTCCAGGGGAAAAATTTTTCACGATAGGGGTGAATATCAAAAATGTGATACTTAGATACTCGTTGTGGCGAACAATTGAATTCTTCCGATAAGGGCTACAAAGAAGCAAGAGGCTGTTAAAAACAGACAATTGGCGAAAAAGTGTAAATAATTGTCCTATTTTTGATATTGTCTTGCTATTAACGTCGACAAATAGTTACAGAATAAGGAGGAATATACCTATACAAAAAAAGAGAAAAATGCTGCACTCCTGATGCTGCGTAATTAAAGAATAGATTAATATAGATATAATGAAATATATGAAAGGATCTCAGGACCAAAATATTCATTCATTGAATGTTGGCATTCACCAAAAATACTCATTTTAATTTTCTAATAGAACTAGTTTTATTGATATTAACAGCAGTTCTTATTACTTAATTTCAATTTCAACTTGTGAGCCTTTACAAAACATCCTTTATAATATGAAGAAAAAAAAATTGGTTCTTGATTTAGTGGTTTTAAATAAACCGTTTTATAATAAAGGACGTAACATTAAGCAACTTGTACTATTTTCACGGCCATAAAATGGATTCAGCATTGTTTGATTTTTATAATCCACTTGGAAGTCATAGGCTTCCCTGCAAGTAAAACCTTCATCGCATGGCTTGCACTCATCCTTACCCAAAATACAGTTATTAATCAGAACATTAGCCTCAGCTACCAATGAGATTGTACGAGTTTGAACAGTGTAACTGCAATCCAATGCTTTCTTAATATACGCCTTTGCTGAACATTCGGCCGAATCCATATAAACGTCAAACGATTTCTGGTTACTTATAGAGTAAGAGTTAGTAGTGGTGGTCTGAAAAGAGTTAATATTTGAATAGGAATAGACATTAGAGATTTACATATTTTTACAAACTACTCACCACCACGGTAATGCAAGATGTGTAATTTGCTGTTCTGTTGTCATAATTCTTACCACAGTTTGTTACCTCCTTTTCAAAATAGTTTGTGTAGTAGTTTTGCAGCGAATTTCTGGTACTAAGAGCGCTACTTAATAAGCTGCTGATTTGATTTGTGGCTTGAGTAATGCAACTAGTGATCGATGTTTTTGCGTACGCCACAGTTGGTATAGAAGAGCGGTATTTGGTTACACACTGTTTGCTAAAGTCACTTAAAAGTTCCAATGGATTCAAACGTTCTTCGATCTGCACTATATTACTGGTGACCATATCCAGTTGGACATTTATTCCATCTAAACGTCCGGAATAATATTCCCTAAAATTATCCATATTTGTGTCATAGTCTTGTAGAGTTTTAGCATATTGTTGCCGGTTTAATTTGATGTAATCATCCGTACGATCTGCCAAATTGTTGTTGCCACTGAGAGTGGTTACCTGATTGGACTACACGAATTTTTATTAAGTCAATAGCCATAAACAATCATTTGATAGCACTATAAAAATACAACTAACCTGTGCCTCAGCCACGGCCAGAACTACACATAATACTAAAATTGCTTTATTCATAACAAACTGCAGCTTGCGATCTCTTTTCAAATGACTTAACACCACTAAATATATTATCTCCACACTTCCACCTTTTTATATCATTTTTAAGAAGTTTTTATCATATCAATTCATAAACTTGTAATGAAATTTCCTCCTAAACTGTGGGTACTTTTTCCTCGTTGTCTTATCGATTTAGAACATTTAACTGTTTCACATGAATTTGTGTGATTAATTTATTTCACACACACACATCCATACATATTTTCTTTGCACATTATTAAATTCGCGAGTGTTTGATTGCTTAATTTAAGATATTTATTTAATATTAACAAGGTGTTATTGTCATATTTTTATAGATACTAATTTTTATTGGTTTGTTTGCGAGTGGAAATAAATTTTAATTTCATTTGTCTTATCATTTGTGTTGTGGTTTTTAGGATGTTACTTGAAATACGTTTAACTTTTAGTTAAAGTCAAAAATGTTTATGAAGACGAGCGCTTAAGTTTAATCTGCCTTTAAACTTTGCAGCGAATTTATAGCACGTGCTTAAACCAGAATAATTTTTTAATCAGGTTTACATCCGTTGATTGGTTGAAGAATTGAAAGCAATTCTAATAAAGTGAGAGGAATTGTTTGAACTTCTTTCAATAGTTCAGATCACTTTTTTATGAAAAGTTTAAAAAATTTCTGTAGCTTCTTCAGTATAAACAATGATTAACAAACAACAAAATTTAGTTTTTTTTTAATTATTACTTTTTATTCTTTATAAATTATTTTTTACGTTTTCTGTCTGACGCAGTGTTGCCAGTAGTTTTCTCGTAAAAATACCCACACATGCTAAAAAAGCGATTTTTCCCTACACGTTGAAAAATGACCCCTACAAAAATTCCTACGCATTTTTGTCTTTAAAATAGAAGAAAACAAAGAAAATAAGTATATATTATTTGGTAAAAAAAATAATATATACTTATTTAATTTTAATTAAACTCAATTAAAGCAACATAAAGTTTTCTTAAAAATTAATATGAATAGTTCTCTTTAAATAAAATTATAAAGGATAAATTCAATTAAACAAAACAAAAACAGTTTATAAAATTAATATGCATATGTAATTGCATTCAACTAATTTAAATAGGAGAACTTTCGTCTAATTAAATTAAAAAAGCAATGCCATTTTAAAATTATTACTCGTATTTATAGTTCTTTTGTACTAAATCTTTAAAATAATAAATTTAATACGGCAGCACAAACAACAGAATATATTAAAATAAATAAATTCTTTTGAATTTAATATTCTAAAATGACTATCAGTACATTCGAAATGAATGCAGGCCAGGGATGGAAAAGGGCTATTTTGATTTTGTACCAATTAACTAAATAAAATGTAAAATGTTTCTATAAATAGAAATTCAAAAACTTCTCTACACAAGTATACAACAAAAAAATATTATATACATAAAAATCTAGGAATCAGTTGATTAAATTTTATTCAAAAAGTCATACAATTTAAGATAATAAATTTTCTGGTAGTTTAAAATTAAGGCAACGAGACATTGATTGAAAACTTTTTCGGTATTCGGAAATCAACTATTATACCGTTTTTCAACGTGATTGTTTTTGAATCAAATATAAGGCAGTCTAACGATGAAAAATATTTCTGTTGCGAAAAATTATAGCAAATAATTGTAAGTCCGTTACTTAAATAAACCATAATTTAGCAGAAATATGAGACATAAGACATTATTTTGAAAGATTCGGGTCTAAAGAACCGTTTTCTTTCGAAAGAACAATCATTTTCAAAAAGAAACGACAAAATAAATATAAAGAACAAGCAGAGGAGTAAGAAACGATCCGAAAATTTCATGAAGTACTGACTGGAATACTGTATGTAATAAACAGTTGACACAAAATCTTTGATTATGTAACCGTATAATTCACAGAAATATTTTATGTTTATTAACTGATTCACTGAGAAATCAACAAAAATTTTCAAGCATAAAACGTTTTTATTAACTAGGTGTCAGCCTTTGATTGAGATATTTAAATTGTACCAAATTAGTCGTGGTAGTACCACGGTACCATCAAAGTCTAATTGTACCAAAAAAAGTACAATTGTATCAAGTTTTCTATCCGTGATGCAGGCTTTTCCATTGTTTAGCAGAAATGATTTGAGTATACAAATTGAACTTAACCTGTCATATATAGGGGGCGCTAATGACGAATAAGTTGTCTTTGCTAACTTGTTTAAAAGAAAGTGGAGTATAGATGGCACCACCGTCCCGTATATTTATATCCCGTAAAACGATCTCAATTCAGATTTTAAATGTTTCTGGATATTTTCAATTTATTAGTTATTAAACTCGAGGTCGTTTTTTATATAAAATAATTTTAATTTTATTTTTTTTAATTCAAAATTAAGCTTAATTGAAAGGAAGTAGATAATCCCTTCACTGATCACCATTTTACGATATTCTATGCATTGTTTTTGAAAATTACCTTGCAAAGTATCGATGCACAGATGACGACGCAGTGACTAACAAGCGATCAGTCGTTTTATCCGTTTCAGCAGCGTTGTCAACTTTGAAATTTTGAAAAGCACTAAAGTCGGACAAAAAACGCGTGATTTTTGAAAAAAAGCACTAAATATAAATATTTTTTTATTTTAATTGCCTTTTATTTAATATATGATTTTATATAATTTTTTTTTCTATTTTACACATTTATTAACAACAAATTTATAAAATAAGAGATCATTTATTACTATAGTATTCTATTATTTTAAAGCTTAAGGTCTCTTTATTTTTATTTAAAATATTTTATTTTTCAATATTTCGTCACTTCTTTGTGTGACTTCTTCAGGAAATTAATTATTTTTAAATAATTAATTTCCAATAAAAATAAAGAGACCTTAAACTTAAAAATAATAGAGTACAATAATAATTATAAAGAGATAAAAAAAAACAGAAGAATTTTAGATCATTTATTACTATGTATTTTTAATAATTCATATATTACACTAAAAAATAACTCAACATATTGTTAATATCGCCATAGAAAATGCAATAAATTTTATATTGTTTTTTATTCTCCTGTAAACTTTTAAAGTGATGCACTTTATCTGCCATATTTTATATCTTTTAAGGTAACAAAAGTAAAATAACATTTAAAATAACAAAATATATTCATATAATAACGAATGAATTCCAATTTGTATTTGTTAAAGGTCAATATTAAAGTCCGTGAATTCCTCATCACGGTCATCTGTCCATAATACCGTTTTTATTTCATATTCCAACGTTTTATAAACCATTTTTGTATGAATATTGACCTCATCTGGAATTTCCGTTTTTGATTTGTAAAAGCGCATTAACCGAATGCAGCGACATTCGGTTCTAATTTTTCTTTTTAAAAGATTCATTGAGCTAAAAACTCGTTCTACTTCAGCATTGGAGTATGGTAAAGATAAAAGTTGAATAGCAACATTTTTTATTGTCTGGTGCCACCGAATGAAAAAACAAGCACCAAAAAAGCACTAAAAACCAAAAAGCACTGAAGCCAAAATTTTTCGCGTAATAAATTTTAAAAAGCACTAAAAACAGTGCTAAAAGCACTGAGTTGACAACGCTGCGTTTCAGTGACTGACTGTGCCTACAGAAGATTAGACTATGTTAATTGTTATAAACTGAAATTAGTTTTATAAACCCTGGAAAACAAATTAAAAGTATGAGCTCTTTGAATATTCTTTTAAACTAATGTTATCTCACGGAGTGTGTGTAAGTGTGTGTTTTTTTCGTAGAGCTTTATTAGCATCAGCACATAAACTGTGGGCTGTTTGGCTCAGTCTTTGGCTCTATTCATAAGATTGCCGCAAAGATGATTCGTTTTGTGTCAAAAAAAATAAATTCAAGTCTTGTTTAAAACTTTTTATATAAAAATAACACTTTTCCTCGTATAGTAGAAAGTTATTAGTCATGCCATGCGATTTACTTCCTTTGCGTAAAATTGCTTGCAATCATTAAATATATGCAGCAACCACAGTGCATATGACGCACAAGATACGAGTACCGCGATTTTGATGGATTCCCAAATTAAAATTGCAATAAAAATTTTTAGTTTTTGCTGAGAAGCGATAAGACCGCATTGCTCTTAATTGTGCAAAATTAGTTCCATATCGTTTCAAGGGGATTTTTATGTTCTTTTTTATATTTAATATAAAATGCTGGTATTCTAAAAAGCAGCACAGTTTTTAATAGAAAGTGAAAGACAAGAGAGGTTTAATAAAATAATAATAATAAAAAAAAGAAACAATTAAGCGAAATGCCACAATTGAAAAGAATCTTATTAGGCTGTGCAGTGTTTGCGATTTTAAAGGTAAGCAAAATTGGCTTTGAATAAATTCTACGATTTAATAATATTATTTGCACTTGCAGTTAAATCAGGGTGAAGTGTTTAGCACCAGCACCAGTTGCAATAGCTCTTTTCGCAGCGATGATTATATAAATATAAACAGGCGGCAATACGAACGAACTATTAAAGAGTTCGATGCCAAACTGCAAATTTTCAAACAACTTTTCAATGAAGGACTGAACACTCTGGATGTACAGCAAGAGATGTTAATTGATAGCATGAAGATCAATGATGAACTTTTGAATCCCATGGAAATTTTAAGTGATTTTAGTAAACATTGCGTAACGAAATATCGGCCCAGAATACCCACAATGGAATCAACTAAAGCAGCTGTGCAAGCGTGCATTAATACGGCGAAAAGCCAATTGAACCCACTGCTAACTAATGCCCAAAATACCAGAAATAATTTGCAAAATTACTACAAGAATACTTTTGAAAAAGAAGTAACCAATTGCAATAACAAACACGGCAGTGCTTTAACTCATAATTACACCAGCTGCTTAACAAATTTGGTAACAAGTTTGGCATGTTAATTGTTTCGGAGTTTTATATTGACTGTTTGGTTTGATTTCTCCATTTAGGTCTCCGGTGTCAATGTGGTTACTTTAAGCAATCAGAAGCTTTTCAGCACACAAATGGAGGCTGCCCAATGCAGTGGAAACTCTCACATTAAAAAGGCCATCGATTGCAGCTTTTTGGCCCAAAATCGCACTTTGGCTCTTACGGCTGAGGCAAATACTTTGATAAACAAGTGCTTGGAAAATCTTAATAACAGTGAAGACTTTTGCTCCGATACGTTTTATATGCGGCAATCCCAAATAGACTATAAGAATTTCTCTATGACAAATCCTTTTTATGGCCGCAATGAGTCTTCTATAAGTTGCTTATTAATAAAATTGTATTGAAAATCATTTGTTATGATAAGTTATTTTTAGTACTTAGTTTTATTATTAAGTTATATTTTTCTTATTTATTTTCCTGCATCTCCTCAAGAACACTTTCCCATAGAACAATAAACTATTTGTATTTGATTTAAACAAACTTTCATGTGCACGTGTTTGAACATTTGTTTTCGTTTTGATGTGTTAACATCTATACGCGCGCCTCTAGGGCAGTAAACTATCAGTTTCAATACATACGCAAGTGTAAGTGTAAGAGTTTGTTTGTTCGTTGCTTGGCAGTCGGTATTGAAAGTGATTATTGGGCGATTTTCATATAATTTTCCCACGCGATTTTCTCCGGAAATTCATAGCCGATTTTATTAATTTTTGGATTAAAACGCTAGTGCGGGCTTCGACGAAGAGTTTAGGCTAAAAATTAAGGCGATCCGATATCGGCGAGCGGAGATTTAAGTGTTTTAATTCGGAGTATTAATTTGGAGTAATATTAAAAAAGTGTTTTATGTTGATCTTCGGTGTTGTCTTATGCATAGCAAAGAGAATAGTGACGTGGTTATACGTACATATATAAAAATGAGATAGCAAGACAGCAACGTATGTAGCTTATGTACAAACATAACAATGTATGTATGTACATTTGTCTGTTGCTTCGCATTCTCTTTGTTTTTTGTGGGTTTAATATAAAATAAATAAACAAAAAGGTGTTAACACATCGCCCGTGAGTTCGAACACTCATTGATTTTTCATATTATTTTTTATTTTTATTTTTTTTTTGTGGATCTTAAAATATGTAATATTCATTTTTTAATTTAACAGCTTTCTCGACTTATTTTGCAATATATTTCAAATGCAATTAAAACTTATGGACTGAAAGCCAGCATATTGAATCCAGATAGACATGGCCAATAGTCCAAGCTGCAAGGAAAAATCAATACCAAATTGATATAATAGAGATTTAAATCGAAATCTATTATTACTTATAATTTTCAACTTAGGTTAGGTTGGAGAGAGGGGCGTAAGCAGGGGCTATCCCAATCCGTTCAGGATTACACTTAGTCCACATAGGCCTTTTGTGCGCTCCATTGTAAGGAGTTCCCATTCCATTATAGGGAACCTCCATTAAAAACCATGGAAACCTTCGAATTTGATTACGTTAAGAACCTCATTAATTCAATGTATCTTCTTAAGTTTCTCCAATTAGAACCCCTAAGAAATTCCATCTCCTGTATAATCTCCTGATTAAATGTCTGTCTCCTAACTTGACTGAAAGCTGGACAGTAGCACAAGTAGTGCTCTTGTCATCTTCCTGACAGGCCCTGAATGTTATATCGTCAACGATACCCATGCGTGCCAGGTGATTCCTCAACTCCGTATGTCCCGTTATTAAATAAACCAATCTCCGTAGTGCTGGCCTACCACATAGAATTCTAGTCGCCCTACCTACAGTAGAGTGCAGCCAATCTCTTGTATGCAATTCTCCGAAATGGAGACGTGAATAGAAATACAAAATTTAAAAAAAAGCCTGTAAAAATATAATTTATATAATCTAGTCCGCCGAAAGTCCTTTTAACAAGAAAATTATTGTTTAGGGCAAAATCTTTGATATGATTGGCACCGCCAGTGGGGAAAATACATGATTGTGAATGTAGGGTTTGTGTTTATTTCATTCTTTTTTTAAATTATTAATTAAAGTTTGTCTTATGAAATTAATCTGCAGACAGGGTGCGGTACTATTGATGCCTCTGAAAGGATTGACAATTTTATCGCTCTTCCGATCGTCATCGGTAAAATGCCAAGCCAACTGATACGGACAACGTCCACGTGTAATATAATTGTAATCAATATCACAAGCAGAATAAAAATCATGACCAGCCAAACAGTTTTCAATCAGGCC
Organism: Linnaemya tessellans; assembly: GCA_951800035.1. Lineage (NCBI taxonomy): Eukaryota > Metazoa > Arthropoda > Insecta > Diptera > Tachinidae > Linnaemya > Linnaemya tessellans. The sequence goes on from OX637532.1 coordinate 148,041,446, forward strand.
GTTAACCTCGCCCATGATTGTAAAGGTTTCGTATACGATTAGGGAATAGCAATCAAAAGCCTCATCGATTTTCGTATTGGAGCCGCATTCGGCCGTATTCATTAGGGCATGAAATGTATTAGTGTTGGTGTCCAAATAGGCAATCATACTTTTTATCTAAAATGTTAAGAAATTAGTTGGTTTTTATTTAAAATTTAGTACTGAATGCATCTAATACTTACCGCTGCGGCCGCACAATTTTTATATTTCATTTCATCCACATCGAATTTCTTTTTGCAGTCTTTGATCGCGTTAGTGAAATGGTTGTTGTATTGGCTACGCATACTTTTCAAAGTGTTTTCGGGATTGCTAGTTAAAGATGCAACTGCTATTTTAGCCTTATTAATACAGGCTTTTAGATTGTCTTGCAAGACTTTATCAGCTGGCATTCTACTACGATATTTTTCTACGCACACATCTGTGGCATCACCCATCATCTCCAAAGGATCCAGCTTATCCTTGAAGTCGCGTAACTTTTTATCAACTACTGCATCATAATATTCGATGACATTTAAACTTAAATGAAATTGTTTACGAAAGTCTTGCAAATATTTTTCTAATGCCAGTATTTGGTGTTCGAATTGTCTCTGATGTTGCAGTATGTAATTGTCAACCTTAGCCGTGGGACTTGTGTAGCTGTACACGGCTTCGGGCATTACAACTATGTTGCACTTTAGGAAAGTAAATACAAACGAAGTTAGAAACTTGATATAAAGTTATAATGAGTATTAGCTTTACCTGAACTGCTGGGCATGATAATAACATGACCAGCATATAAATTTTAATAAAAATTTTTCGTTGATGCTGCATTTCTTAATACTATTTTTCTTGAGAAAATCTATTGAAACACTTGCACTGCATTTAACTTTAATCTGGTTTATATAAAGTTTTTTCAAGTACAATTTCATAAACTTTTATACGAATTCTTCGTCGAATTCATGGCATCTTTCCTAGAACGATAAGCTGAGAAATATAAAATGTATGCGCACATAAAAACGCACAATATGAGCTTAAATAAATATTCATGTTTCTATTTTTATTTCCAAGTTTAAGTAGCTTTTACTACAGGCTTCTTATCAGTTATTTTTTTCTTAAATGAAATTAATTTTAGTGGCATCAAGTTGAAATATTTGCAAATGTTAACTAATAAAACTAGAATTGATTATGACTCAAATCATTAATAAAAATCTCCAACAAAATAAAAATCAACAATATATTTAATTAAATTAACCATCCATTACTAACCTCTGGGTCGAATCGACCCAGAGACGCAAACTTTTTAAATTAAAAAATCAACACGATATTTTAACTCAAGATATATGTGTAATCTAAATTTGTTTATATTTAAACCTTTATAAACAATAAACATAAGGAATATTTATGATATTATGCATATAAAATTATTTAAAAAAACAGCCTGGGTCGACTAGACCCATAGTTAGCAATAACGTAACAAAGATTATGGGTCGATTAGACCCAGGTTAGTTATACCGTTATACAAAAAATATATGTTCACGTTAGTTGGAACTATCCGAAAAAACAAAAGATTCTTGCCACCCATATTTTCAAACGCTATAAATCGCGAAGTGCATTCAACAATCTTTGGCTTTACCAAAAATTCTACAATACTGTCTTATATACCAAAAAAAAAAAATAAGTGCGTTCTTCTTCTTTCAACGTTTCACAAGACCGGTAAGGTATTAGATGGTTCTAAGTGCTTGACAGAAATTATAGATTTCTACAATCATACGAAAGGAGGAGTGGATGTTACAGATCAATTGGGTGCTGCTTATAACGTAGCCAGAAACTGTCGGCGTTGGCCTTTAGTAATATTTTATTCACTTTTGAATATGGCAGCTATAAATGCTAGAGTTATTTTACTCTGTACTCAAAACGCACCAGTAGAGTACAAAAAACGATCAGTTTTTATAAAGGATTTGGCAATGGATCTTGTACAGGCAAATATTCAGAAACGTAATAAAATATTAACTTTGCCAAAAAATCTGAAAGCAAGCTGCTCAAAATTTGCGAACCCATTGGAGGAGGAGGAAAAAGAGCTGCCAACAAAACAATTGAAAAGAAGCCGCTGCCAGATTTGTGATTACAAACAAGATCGCCAAACCAAAACCACGTGCTCTAAATGTGGAAAATATATTTGCCAGAATCACTGTTGTATATTGTGCTCAAATTGCATTGCTTCTGCACAAGAGGAACACATTTATGACGATCTGTTCGATGAAAATTCCGAATAAAAGGTGACATTTACAGTACATAACTGAAAAATTTTTGCTTTAGCCGTACCAATTTTTCTGTCTAACATTTTACTATTATATTTCAGCTTTCAAATGCACTTTATTTGACGTCAATATCTTAAAAACTCATAATTTTATGCGCAATTAGGCTGGATAACTTTTTTTTCAATTTTTTTAGCTATGTTGTGATGAATACAAACTTAATTTCAATTTAAATATATAAAAGTTGTTTAACACACCATTCTATATTAAAATTTAACAATAAAAGACTAAAATCTACCACAAGAAGTATACGTTTTAATCAATTTATAAGTTAAGACGATTTCAATGGATAATACAATTGAGGGTCGATAAGACCCATGGTTAGTAACTATGCGACATGAGTTAAGGTTAGTAATGCAGGGTTAATATTTATAGGCTCATTGTTCGACATTTTTGTTTTAAATTCAGAAAGAAATGATAAATGTTCCAAGGCACAAAGGAAGGTCAACATCAGTTTTTAGTGATTCAACTTAAGCAGCAGAGCACAACAGCTGTTTTCGAAAGCCGCAAGGCTTTCATCATCAGTGCCCATGTGTATTTTGATTTCACCACTTATGAGGTGGCTTAGTTGAATATGATAACAGTGGAACAAAAAACTCAGAAAAATGGACATGAAGAAAATAATTAAACGCCAACACGGGTATTAAATAGAAATGTGTTACCATCAGCTTGATACAGTTCTCGTATGCAATTTCCTAATAAAATTTGTACAAATGAGAAGTGTTGAATTTCATATTTAAACATTAATTTCTTAAAATTTTCTTTCCAATGAAGCCCGTTTTATTGATATTAAAAATATTTCCTTGTTTTATTATGATTTAAACTTGTGTCACTCTATAAAAAACACCCTGTACTTCAGACAACAGCAACATATTCAGCATCATATTGCATGACTTGGGAAAAAATGTCAGCTCTAAACGGGATTATATATTTTAGGAATATAATTCTCAGAAAAATTTCGTTTTCTTTAGCAAAAATTTACGAATATTATGATGAACTTTTTGGAGTGGGCAATTTTGAGGTTAGGAAGTAAATTGACTTTTAAAGCATGAAATGTCAATAACTGAGCTGTCATTCTCTGGCATTAATTTGGTAAAAAGATGGTAACAAAGAATTTTAATTGTGAAAATTGGCTGTTTGAAAAACTGAACAAAATCATTTTTGGTTTTTTGATGAAACCCATTTTCACTGCTATAAAAAACACCTTATACACCGAGATCGCTATAAACATATTCATATTACATCATGTACTTACACGATTCTGTATGTACATACACATTAATCAATTAAATATAATCCCCCTGATTGTGTAAGGTGTTAGCGATTACGCCTCAGGCGTTTTTCGTAGTAGATTTAAGAACAATTTTTTTGTGTTTCTTTAATCTTGTACAAAAAACGTCTTCGGCGTAAACGCCATCGCCTTACACAATCAGGCTGAATACATTCATGTCTATAAAATACTCTAGATCTGACAATAATTTGAATTGTTTAGTTTTAAATAGTCGTTGGAATAAAAGATCGGCAAAAATCGTCGAGTCTGGCAGCCTTAAGTTATAATTTCTCTAAACTGTATACAAAACACGATTTTATCATTTCATCACGCGCCTTAAAGTGCGCTGTAAAATTGTGAATATGTCGTTTCTTTGGCAAATAAACATCCAGTTTCAACGACGTTTGAACATTCTTTTCAACTCAACTTTTTTTTACTTGTTTTACAAATTAATCATTTCAACGAATCCCTCATTGTTTTTTGAGATATTTTTCTAACAATTTTCGTTTGCTGGGGAGTGTCGTTTCGCTGGTTGTTGGTTTCCTTTGCTTTAATATCTTGGCATTTGCTATTATCAAACAGTTTCTATTGATTTAATATATTTCAGTGCTTTTTGCAAGTTCTTTTAAACAAATTTTGAATATTTTTTATTTAGCTTCTGGCTGTAAATGTTTGATTGTTATCATTGTTATAGAAAACAATATACTAAATATAAAAGTTTGTCATTAAGTGGTTTAATAGCTTATTGTTGGCATGCAACTGATATGTGTGTGTGTGTGTGTGTGAGGTCCGGTCATTCCGTGCATCTTCAGTTTATGCTTTACAGTTTTATACAATAAAAGAGAAAGGTGGCATTGTGCTTACGAGTTAAAACCAAACTGGAAAAAAGTAATTGAAAATAATTTCAATATAACCTTTGAACCTCTTAATACCAAGTCATTGCAAAAGTGAAGAGTTCATTTCCATCTACATGCACACCCAATTTATATGATGCTTGAAAAACTTTTAGTTGTATTGAAAATATGATTTGTTTACCGTAATATTATTTTTTGGCAACAAATGAAAATTTTGAACATTTTACGAAAATCAAAATGTGTATTAAATAAAAATGTGTTATGATACACTTCTCGTATGCAGTTTCCTAATAAAATTTGTATAAATAAGAACTGTTATCATATTCAACTGGGCCATCTAATAAGTGGTGACAAACAAAATACACATGAGTACTGGTGATGTGAAGTGTAGCGACTTTCGAAAACAGCTGTTCTGCTCAGCCGAGTAAGTTGAATAATTCAAAACTGTCTGCTGACTTTCCTTTATGCCTTGGATATTTACCATGTCTTTTTGAATTTAAAGCAAAAATTTCATACAATTAGTCTATAAATCTTAATTGAACTTAATATGAAAAATGTTTTTAACTTGTATAGAAAAACAGATTTCTTAATTTTACGAATTTCCTTCAGATTTCTTTGATTTTGCAAAATTCTTAACTTAATATAAAATTTGGATAGCGAACATTTTTTGTAATATGCACACCAGTGAGGGATTTAGACTTCTTGACGCCTGAGACTGAAGCTCTAAACACATTGACGACAGCAGACAGCAAGCAGCAATATGTCAAAAATAAAATCCATGTGTTTAAATGAAAGCGATTATTTTGAGGGCAGCACAACAGCAGGACTGCACAACAGCATTTGCTGCTGCTGCCAAGTTAGGCTATTTTCTATTTTGACGGGCAGCAATAAACAAATATAGTGTTGCCATTATATATATAAATTGGAAAAATAAGAACAAAAACGTTTTTGTTAATATTAAACATAAAAGAACATTACAAATATACAGGGTGTTTTTTTAAAGGTGTAGAACTTCGAATTGAAATAAAATACAAGAAAATCGTTTTAATGTCCATCAATTTGGCTTTATTGGAAGGATAATTTTATGCCATTAATGTTTAAATATGATTTGGGGCATGTGGCCGCCGCGGCTGGCTCGAATAAAGCCAATTCTACAGGTCCAATTTTCAACCACTTTTTCGAGCATATGGGGCCGTATGTTGGCAATAACGCCACGAATGTTGGCTTCCAAGTCCCCTAACGTTTCTGGTTTGTTGGCGTAGACGAGCGACTTCACATATCCCCAAAGAAAATAATACAATGGTGTCAAATCACACGATCTTGGTGGCCAATTGACAGGTCCATTCCGCGAAATTATGCGCTCATCGAATGTTTCCTTCAATAAATCGATTGTGACGTGCGCTGTGTGGCATGTAGCGCCGTCTTGTTGGAACCACAACTCATCCACATTCATTTGCTCAAAATCTTCCATAAAGTGCCAATTGCTGGGCACGGTGGCGAATCGATTCATTCGGGTACTCTTCAACACTTTGCTCTACAGCGGCAATTGTTTCTTCGGTGCGCACTGTTCGACGTCTCTGCGGATGCGTATTATCACATAGAGTAAACGTAGTGCGAAAACGATCCATGGTTAACCGAATTAATTGCTCTGATGGACGATTATGTCGACCATAAAATGGACGGAGCTTGCGGTAAACTTGGCGAACTGAACCATTACTTTCGAAATAAATTTGCACGATTTGCAAGCGTTGTTCTTTTGTCAACCTGTTCATGATGAAATGGCAAACCAAACTAAATATTAATCACTTGACAGCTGACAAAATGGCCGCCAGTTAAAAAAGTGATGCCAACTTAAAGTTCTATACCTCAATAAAAAACACCCAATACAATATAGAAATAAATTTATGTGTTTTTTTTTATAGTTTTTCGTGATATTATTACGTTTTTTATTAATAACTTTTAATTTTGTTGATTATAAAATATATAGACGGCATCCCTGTTGTTATGTTGTTGCTGCCTTCAAAATAATTATGAAGCTGACTTCATAGCAGCATTTGCAGTTGGCAGCATTTGAAGCCGTGAAGTTGTGAAGTCTGCTGTCGTCTATGTGTTTAGAACTTGATGCGGCAGCCTTTTAGATTTATGAAATTCTATTCATTGTGATTCTTTATCTTGTCTTGTTTCTTCATCTGTCCTCTCAATACTATTTCCTAATTTCCTCTGAGTGTTGGTCCTTCTAAAAAAATTTTTTCATTAAAGAGGTCTGTTGGAGCAATAAAGTGAATTTTTACTTTTTTTTTTGTTAAATAATTAATTACTAATCAATTTTAGTTTCGTGTCCTTAAAAGTAGTCTCCTTCAGATAAAATATAATTGCGCCAGAGTTTTTTTTTCAATTCTCGAAATAGTTTCTTCAATCTTGGGTGACAGAGAAAGTCCCAGCGAGTCAAGTTCGATGAATACGATGGAAATGAAAATTACTAACAAGCGAAAATTACTATTATGGGATTCTTCAATTCCTTCTAAATGTTCTATAAAATTTCGAATACTAAAATTTGTAAGTTCAGAAAGGTTTTTCGCTCTCCTGGCCACTAAAAACAGCAAAGCGATCGAAAAAGATGCAATTGCTATTTGACGAGTGCTACCACAACGCACCATACCTTTAATTTTGGAAATAATTTGTTAGCTCGTAAACCTTTAAGGATATAGCTGCACTTAGTAACTCGATATTTGATCGCCAAATGTACAGATCAATTCATTTTTTTTTGTGTGTAACGGTGTAATTATTTCTGTTCCAGGACATGCAGAAAGGTTGCCTAAAATTACCCTTTTCACTTTTTCCTCTAATCACAAGTTGTTTAAAAGCAGATGAACTAGTCGCAAACATTTTGTTTTAGTTTGCCTTTTACTCATGAGCACAAGAATCTAAATAAAAAATTAAAAACTAATAAATAAAAAAATTGAAGTGCCACTTTTCGTTCAAAACTGATGTAAACCATATTTCCTGTTGCCAATGTGGCAACGTGTGTTCCAACTTCTTACACATAAATAATGGCAAGTTATGACATTTTGTTAAACGGCAGCCAAAAGGATTTTAACTCTAAACATTTTCTAATACACGAAATTTTGCACTTGTTTTAATAAGGCTAATAAACACATTTGTCGCAAACACAGTGGGGCTTGTTATTTCATATAATCACGTTCTGGGGCTGCTTGCACTTAGCAAAATTAAAGAGTAATTGTTCTCATTAAAATAATAAAGCGTATTTATTTTACGGGTAAAGGAAAAGGCAACTTGAAGGCGTGATAGCCAGATTTTTTAGAAATTTAAAGAGAGACTAAGAAGCCGAAAATCACGGCTTGGAGTCTGCACTCAGTCATGGAAATGGTGTCGAATTCTTGTGATCAGCACTAGTGCAGGGTTGTATTAGTTGTTGTCGGCCTGTTTCAGTGACGGAGGCATAGCACTGGCCACTGAACATTTACTGGCAGCGATGGACACTATCGTGTACTAAAGAGCAAAATAGCAAACAAGTAGCAAAAATTCGCTACAACAATTTCTCTATTTTCTCTTATCTGTCCTCTAAATACCACCTCCCCAATCCTAGGGGAATCCTTCCGTGCAGGGTCCCTTAAAAATGGAAGTTGCATTGGAATGAATTATTCCAATTATTTAAACTTGGGAAACTCCACTTACCCATTTCATTTTTCCAGTGTATTTTGCAACTCAATGGCAGCAATTCGCTAAACAAAAAACGCATATATAATTCAATGTCGAAAACTCCATTTTAGTGAGTTTGAAATATGTATCAACATTTTGGTTGGCAGTTACAAAGAAATAAAAATTAAAAGTAAAACTAAAAAACAGAAAAACGACGTATTTATTGCTTCAGTTATTATTTGTTCAAAATATTTATTTTTTTTACGCCTACATGCAACTATTTAGTTGTTGTTTTTGGCTGCATGTGATTCATTTTTTACCCCCTCTTCCATAGTGGCCATATTTTGGGACACTTTGCTATCAATAGCAAATAGTCAAAATTCTCAAAGCAATTAAAAAATAATTTTTTGTTATTAATTAAAATTCTTTGCCATACATTTTCGCTCGCACGTCGCGTCGCCTGTTGTGTTCTATTACAGATCAATGCAACGATATTGTTGAGAAGCCATTAACGTGTGTACATATTCAGTTGGCATTTGGTTGGTTGCCTGCCTGCCTGAACAGTTTCGATAAAAATCACTATATAAATGTATTAAAAAAATTCATGAATTTTTCATTTTTTGCTGCTGTCTGCTGGAAATAATTTTAAAACAACTTTTCAAAACTGTTCAATTAATGTGGAAAACCACCCATTATCTTTCAGTTTGTGGCCTGTCAGCCAAACGGAATAGATGAGAATAACAAGTGTTTAGGGCCTACGGAGAGGCGCATGTTTCTTTTGGTTACATTTCAACTTTCATATTGAGATTCTATTTTATTTGCTGTTTTTAATTGAAGTTAATCAACAAACCGCATGCAGTCTACACCATCGCCAAAGCCTTTATTTATATATCGGGAATAGTTTCTTATTGAATTCTTTATTCTAGCAAAATTTATACATTTAGGGAAATAATTTTAAATTCTTAGCTACTTTTCCTGTTTCACTGCTATACTCGTAAATAAGTGTTTTACCTCGTTAGACAATTTTTCATGTTTGGCTTGTTGTACGTGAAAATATTCTAATATTTTTCTTCGGGATTTTACAGAAATATTTTTGACCGATTTAAGTCTGTTAATTGTGAAAAAGTTTTGTCTATATCCCGGCAGAAATTGCATTGCGACAAGATCCCAAATGTATTTAGGACTATAGTTATTCTTAAATATCTATTTAAAAGTAAGTTTTGTTATGGAATATTACATCGAGTATTATTTTAGCTGCACGAAAATTATCAGCATCGATAACTCTGCTTTGACAGCTGAGAATGTTCAACTGCTTTGAAATTTCTGTTCAGTACCGTTTACCAACTCTTTAAGGCGCTATTGTTTGGCCCATGACTCCGCCTTGTTGAAATCACATTTGGTCCACTTCATAATCGTCAGTTGCAGAATAAAAACCATAACATGCATTTGCCAAGCCCACCGAGGAAAGGTTGAATTCGAAAGGAAGAAAGGGTGCTGTTGGCTGAAGTAGTAGAACACGAGACTATGAAGCGGAAGGTGCTGAGTTCAAAACCGCGCTCAGTCATGAATCTATTGCGTCCAATTCTTCTGATCAGCATGTCAGCCTGTTTCAATGATGAAGTCATAATACTGGTCACTGTACAATTAGTGGTAGCGATTGACACTATCAGGTACTAAGGAGCAGAGGAGCAGCACTCTCCTTCGTCGGTCTTGTAGCAAAAATATTAGTCGGCGAAGTAAAAAGGTTAAAATTGCTACAAAAAAAAAATTCTCTATCTTTTCATCTTTCCTCATCTGTGCCCTTAATAGTATCCCCTCCCTTCTAGTTCCGGTGCAATGCATTGCATATATGGAAGTCATCCCCTGAGTGCTGGTCCGAGCTAAAAAAAGGAAAGAAACAGCAGACCATTTTGCATCCATGTAATACTTGTATCAAGGCATTAGATTAGAGTAATGCATTAAACACATTTATAACAGCAGGCTGCAAGACTACAGTAATTCAATACATCCCTGGAAGAGATCGAACTAGTATCAAATTAGTATTGCACTAGTACAAAAATCACCAGTACTAGTTCCCAACTGTGAACTTTCCTATACCACGTTAATGCTCAAATTAACATTGAGTGTGTTTGGAAAATTACTAGTGCCGTTGGTACTAGATGCAAACTAGGGGGATACTAGTACTATTAGTACTAGTATAATTTCTTCTAGTCGGATACTAGTACAATCAGTTCTGCGTTAGGAACTGGTTTATATATAAAAAAAATCCCTAAATTTATTGGTTTTTTAAACCCAATGAAATTTGTTAAGTCTTTGTCTTCACAAGCAATTTTTGGTTCATCAATTCTTTGTTTATAAGAGGAAATGGAAAGTTCCTTTAGGGCACACTCAATCCACTAGCACCTTGTGCAACTTGAGTTACGTTTGGTACTCCACCATATACCAAACACTAATGAACATGCAATACATACTATATCAGTTTTTATTATTTTAAAAAAGATCGCTGATTTTCCATATGAACATAAATATTAACAAAAAAAACACGTTTAAAAAATTTTAAAATTAACTTTTAATGTTATTTATTTTTTAAAATATCACTTTTTTAACACACAAGAAAACTGCGGCTTACTTACATAAATTATCGAATAAATAAACTGATATGCAGGTGGCAAAGACTTCTAATACTATTCTTTGTTTCAAATTTAAATTTGTTTAAAATTGTAACAATTAAAAATAAATTAAATGAAAATGCGAATTAGCAATTCGCTTTAAAACAGGATCAAAAAGTAATATGAAATTCTACAAGTCAAATCAATCTACAAATGAACTACTTGAAGTACTAGTACTTTTCTGTATATGTTCAATCACCTTTTGAACTAGTGCTTGCTATACTAGTAATCGTACCAGTAGCTTAAAGACAAATAACGCTTATCCTCCTGCAGGGATGTGTTTATATGGGAATAATTCTTGCCATGGCTACACGACAGGTTGTTGTCTGTGCTACGTTTTCCTTATAAACACATGTATTCTATTTCTGTAGTCATGTAGTTGGTAGTCTGGTGTCGTGAATGTGTTTAATGTATTAACACTAGTAAAACATTTGCTCTAAAAAATTAGTAACTCGTGTTGTTTTTAGAGTGTCACAACACCAAAGCAACGCATGCAAATTGTTGAAGTTTTTAATCAAAATAATTGTTCTATTCGTCAAACTCATCGTGCACTTCATCCATTTTATGGCGTTCACAATCGTCCTTCAGAGCGGCTAATTCGAAGATCGTTTTCGGATCACATTTACTGTTACTGTTGATAATGTGCATTCCGCGTGAAACACCGAACAGTTGCGCACTGAAGAAGCTGTAGCCGCTGTGCAGGAAAGCATTGAAGATTATCCTTATCAATCAATTCGTTGCCGTTCTCAGCAACTCGGGTTGTGTCCTTCCACTTTGTGGAAGATTTTTTTAATTTTTAAAAATTTATGTTCCAGATTGCGCCTTCTATGCGTTAGCCGTGGCGGCCACATGACAGAAATCATATTTAAACATTAATTTCATAAAATTTTCTTTCCTTTAAAGCCCGTTTCATTGATATTAAAAATATATTTCTTTGTTTTAGTATGATTTAAACTTGTGGCACTCTATAAAAAACACCCTATAGTTACGCTTTTTTGGGCAAATTTTTCACAACTGTGAATATAACTGAAGTCCTGAATAAATATTTCTAATACAATTACAACAATTTCTTTGCGAAAAATAATCTTGTTTTCATATGAACATTTAAATATACAGAGGAAAAACTCGAGAATTACTCGCATTCGAATTTTAGTTCCATCTCTTTCTGCCAATTCGGTAACCAATTGTAAAAATTAGTTGGCTTTTCCTAAGGGGCATTTCTTTTCTTCTAACTATTTGCTTTACCAAACGAAAGATGTTCATTTAATTCGCTCAACATGCCGAAACAGGCTCGTATAGAGAATTAAAAATAAAATAACTATATTTTGCAAGGAAAACTGATCAAAATGCACCCCAACTGTGAACTGATTTAAATCTGTAACATATGAAATAGATGCGAGAGTATTAAAGAAGGATTTTGTTGTAAAAATAAATTATGTCGTTCTGTAGACACTTTTTCATTTTGCATTCTTGCTGCTGCTTTTTAAATAAGAAGCTTCCTTGTGTCGTTATTTGTGCAGTTGCAGTTGTTTTGATTTGTGTGAAATGGACGGCTACAATAATGACAATAACAAGTGCCTGAAATATAATGTCAAGAGCAAATGGACAAAAATATTGTTCAAAATAAGAACAGAAGTAAAGAAAAACAGCGAAATGAAAATCATGTTAGAAATTGTATGAGTAGGAACAAACAGGAGTTTTGCAATTCGAAGAGAATAATGGGAAAAAATTTATTCTTTTATATGAACTTTAGCGACACCGTACATTTTATTTTCGCATGACAGGCAAATTATTTTGTGTACGAGAGTGTAAAGAAAAATTAGTGTTTCAAACAGCAGAGACACAAACCATAAAACTTAAGGCTTTTTGTTTTTGCTGTAACACTCTTACTGCCTATTTCTCATTGTCGAATGAATTCTTTCTTTCGTATAAAACAATTTATAACATTTTTAATTTTTTATTACTCTTCCTTAAGTTCTTTGTCGAAAAACATGTGTTATTTTAAACGTGTAGGGTGTTCTTTTCTCATGATGTTTGCCTTTAAAAAATGCTACACTCATTTCCATTAAAGGAAGATCCTTTGTGGCTGTACATTAAAAGCTGAGTTTGTTATTGTTTTGACATGGTTTTGGTATTGTTATTTTTTCTGAACATGGAGTTTTGCTTTTCAACAAGACATTTGAAAAAAAATATACATTTTCTTATAAAATATGAAGGCCCGTCTATATCTGCCGCAATAGATTAACACTTTGGTTTAATATTTAGTTTTTAGTTAATCACACGACGACAATATTTGTAACATCCAATACGACGACAGTATAACAAACACTTTGCATATAATATAGAGTGCACGGGATATAAGAACAATAACAGCAGCAACAGCAATAGCAACAACAGCAGCAATAACAATAATAACAAACAAACAAGATCAACAAGTTTATTTAACAACAAAGACGACATATTCTGTTCAATTTAAAATACAGGACATTCGTTGATTCTCAATTTGAATATTATCAAGACATTAAAATCACAAATGAATTGTTCTAAGAAGAAACGAATGTCTGCCGATCTGTTTGTGTGTAACATTTTCGTAAAAGACTATACAAGTACGCAAATCACGAGAGCATGGTGAGCCATTTCAAAGTTTAAATTTAAAAAATGCCACAAAACAAAAACGATTGGAAATTTGCAAAATTTATTTCGTTTTCTGTTGTGAAATAGAATTGCTCGGGTTAGAGATAGATGATCAGGCGGCTGCAACTCTTAGAGTAATTGAAGTTTGTAAGGCGTCATACCGAGATCTTTTCGCAAACTTCGAAAGATCTCGGTATGCGTGAAATGTTAAATTCATGGGAACGATGACGATTTGAGGAATTCTCACATACAGCCTCAGCCACTGCGTCGATATTTGCGGGTGTACACACGCACTGAACGAGCACGCTCACGTATTAGCGCATCAACAATTAAATCAGTTCCACGAACTTTAGCAATAACATTTTTTCTCTTTTTTATCTCGGACCAGCACTCAGGGGATGACCCCTACATATGCAGTGCATTGCCGCGGAACTAGAAAGGTGGGGTTAGCATTAAGGGGACAGATGAAGAAAGATGAGAAGTTAGAGAAATTTTGTAGCTATTTGTACCTTTTTTACTTCGCCGGCTAATTGTTGCTACAGAACAGACGAAGGAGGGTGCTGTTGTTACTCTGCTTGTTAGTACATGATCGTGCTAGTCGCTGCCAATTATCTTCAGTGACCAGTGCTTTGCCTTCATCATTGAAACAGGTTGTCAACAACGAACACAATCATGCACTAAAGCTGATCAGAAGAATTCAACACAATATTCGTGACTCAGAGCGGGGTTGAACTCAGGACCATCCGCTTCATAGTTTCGTGCTCTACTACTTCAGCCAACAGCACCTCCTTGCGGTCCTTGCGTATAGCGGGCCCTCTTGGTCCTGCTCTGCGACCAAATTTTGTACAAAATTATCGTGCAATTTCTACCAATTGTCTTTGTTTTGGGAATAATTTTCCAATAAAACCCAACGTTGCGCAAGCGTAAATAGATTCACTTCGTGCAGTGGAGATGATAGACTGAGTTTTGCGACAGAATAGAATGGCATAAGTATTGCCAGATACGAAATAGCCGGTGGTTCAAATTTAAACCGATAGATGGTCCACCCGATATATATATATATATATATATATATATATATATATATAAACATATATACACACACACACTTACTTTAACAGAAAATTGACATGAAATGCAATTAAGATTTATAAAAGCCACCACCAGCTAAACCACCATCCATCACAAGACACATTTAATGAGTAAATAAACGCACAGATACGAGTACCTAAATAAATGGCTGGTGGAATAACAAACAAGCTGAACGACTGTCAACTAATAAAACACAAATGCCATTAACGAATAGTTTTCTATTAATAAACTTCATGACGGTATGCAGTGGAAAGACAACCAACCCCCTCCACCTCCTCTGGATTTACAATAAATAAATATTTTATACGCCACAAAATTTATAACTTAATAATATCACAACTATTTTTTTGTTCACTTGTTTCATTATTTGCTGTGTTAAACGGGCACATGTAAAAAAAAATTTATGTTTTTATGTTGAAAAATTTTAATAAACATTATGTTAACATTAAATGTTTAAGTGCAAAAAAAAGAAGGAAACCCCAAAACGAATTATTGAAAAAAGAAAAATTCAAGCTATCGTTTCCTCGCTCCCCTCCCCAACACGCAGTTTAGCTTTTTCTTCAAAATGTATTTATTGCGTGCTTTTATGGCAAAACATTGTGGAAACAATTTTGCAACAACAACTTTTATGATTTATGGTTTATAAATGATATTGTTTAGATTGCATTAGAAAACATACAAACGCACAATTCGGTACATGCGTTTTCGGTGTTTCTGGCCGTGTTGCTTTTATCCCACCAAAATAGTGCACATAAAATTAGAAACAGATTTTGATCAGATTTATATTTCTTTTGCAGCGGTTGTTAGTTGCTTGTCTTTTCTCACATTTTAAAGTAATTTTTTTTTTGAGATTCTACTTTGCCGTTTCGTGGATTTTTGCATGTGTTTTGTTTGTTAAATGGAGTTAAATGCCTATTAAGATTTTCAATTAAAACGATTCTTATCGGTTGCGTTAAAAATATTTTTTGCGAGTACGTTTAAAGATTTATTTTACGGTTTTTATGCATAAGCCATTTACACTAGCTTGACCTTTGAACCGGTTAAAGGATAAAATCAAAAAAATTTCGTACAATAATGTCATACTAAAAAACAAAAGACTTAAGACAGAAACTTTTTTTAAAATCAAATGTCCAGTACCTTGTGAGTGCGGCCCCAAATAAAAAAAAAATAATATATATATATATATATATATATATATATATATATATATATATATATATATATATATGTATATATATATTAAAAAGTGATAATGAATAGGGAACATGTAAATTATTGGATTGCATAAAAATTATTTCGGAGTAGCAGTGCAATTTCCAGTATTCCCATCTTTCTTCATCAGCTCTCTCAACACTATCCCCTTTTTTCATGTTTCGGCACAAAGCACTGCCTTTGTAGGGGACATTCTCTGTGTTGTGGTCCTAGTATTTTTAACTCTCATGCTTATGCACATGATAATTCTCAAATAAAAATATGAGGATTTTACTTCACACTTCATGACTTACAACCCAACATCTCGGCTAAAGATTAACAGCAGTATTCACAAAAAATAAAGTAGACTTGATCAACACTTTAAAATAAATTTTCTATGAAATTTTTACTTTAAAGCACACTTGAAAAACACATTAATTTTTGTGAATACAGCAGTAAATACACACTCTTGGGTTGGCATAGGGGTTTCCGTGATTTTGTACGATCCAAAGCCGGCTTATGTCATATTTCGTCTTTATCTCAATTTATTAAAAGCCGTCCTGTGCTATTGTTTTTTTTATCGTAAATGTGTTGTATCAGTTGTTTTATATATCTTCTAATGTTTTACTTTTAATTGAAGGAAAAAAATATTTTACGAATATGAACACGACATCAACAGTCACCAACAAAAAAAAAAAAAATTAAATGCAAACAATTGCTTTATTATGTCTCCCTGTACACATTTTAGAGATAAAAACTGGCTTTAAATAAACTATCAACGGAAAAATCGACACAATGGAAAAGTCAATAAAAAGAGCTTAAATCAAAGGGCAGACCGCTTGTAATCTTTAAAGTCTTTCTTAAATTTTTTTTGTTTTCACAGCAGAAACTTAACGATTTACGAAAACTAACGTTCACGTTTGCATTAATTGTTTGTTGGTGATAAAAACTTATTAAATGCAATGAAACACAAACAAGCAGCATGCAACAACATTCATACCTATTGTAGCTGATTTTATACCCTCGAAAAAAGAATTGGAGGGTGTATTCACTTTGCCATTCCGTGTGTAACGCAGCGAAATATCCCTCTAAGACCCCATAAAAAATATATATTCTGGATTAGTGATGAAATCGTAAGATGATCTGAGCATGTCCGTCCGTCCGTCCGTGCATCCGTCTGTGGAAATCATGATTCAGTCCAAACGAAAATAGACAGACTCTTGAAATTTGGTATAAATATATCTTGTTAAGTTCAGAGATGGTCTGAATTGGGCAAGAGGGAAAAAATTTTCCCCTAAGAACAACTAAAGCAGCCTCTGAAAAACAACATGATTTTCTTTGAGTTTTTTCTTTATTTTGCCTTAAGCAACTGATATATTTTTATGTCAAAGAACGTTTAAAACGTTGAAGTTGGAGCCAGGAAATTAGAAAAAAATTAATTTTTCGACCACGCCTACTTTACAGGGCGTTGAACATTTTACATGGGAAAACTAGTGTAATTTTGTTAATCAAATGATATATTTTTATGTCAAAGAAGGTCCAAGACATTGAACATAAAGCCAAAGATCAGAAAAATCCATTTTTGTGCCACGCCTACTTTAGTGGGCGTTGAAGATTTTACATGGAAAAATAGTGTAAATATTAAATAAATTGTATTCCTTAATATGGTGTTCAGACATACACCTTAATTGAGTTTATTGCAATTAACAGCATTATTGAGCTCAATTACCCATACAAAATTTTAACTAGCTAATTGATCAATTAACGCTTAATTGACTATTAAATTGAGCTAGGTTTAAAATGCAGCACTGTAAAAGTTTGTTTAGTGAGCACCACACTGCCTACCGAACAAACTTTATGAAATTTGACAACTCATTCATATGTAAACAAATTCACAGAAAAAAATGGCGAGTCAAGTTGAGGGTGAGTTTTTAAAATAGAATTTTTTAATTAACAATTAAAACAAATGAAAAATGAAAAATTTATTTCATACAACAACGGGTACAAAGGCAAAAAGAAAGCGCATTTTATGGAACAATGCCGGTGAAGCAGCAATGTAAACAACACATTTTGTCGGCTGCTGTCAAACGCTAATTGAGTTAGCTATATTTCAATTAACTTATTATTGACTCAATTAAAAATGCATGTCTGAACACCATATAAGCCTACATTCCTTAAAAATAAAATTTGTACTACGAAGACAACAGGCTCTCTGAGCTTTCCTTGCCCTACCCCTCTATCCACCTTTGACCGCCAAAATAAGTATAAAAAATGTTTTTTTTCTTTTCTGTTAATTACACCAAAAAACTTACTTTTTATGTTTTTACGACATAAAGAGAGATGTTTCTCCCACGGCCCTTCCCAGAGTCACCCTATCAAAATAGAGTTTGAAAATTGGCCACAGAAATGCCTTAAAGGAACTCTGAGCCAACAGTTTAAATATTTTTAAATTATTTACTAACCCCGGTATTCATAAAATTTAAAATGAGTTAGAAATGTATTTTAATCAAATTTTTTCATACAAAATTTTCTTAAAACAGATTTCAAATACGTTTTATTTTTTTTATGAAAACCGGGTTAAATATTTGCAGGGTATTTAAGATTCGACCCGGTCGAATATAACGTTTTTACTTGTTTCTTTGCAATTGTAGTGCTAATTCGGCAGCTGCCCACAATCATGTTTATACGCAGATATTTTTGTTAGGCCACCAATTTAATATTCAATAGTCAGCCTCAAAATATATTTTCTCCTTAGAAAATTTATTTCTCAAACAACAATTTTGTGTGTTAAAGTTGAAGTTGTTCGTGCGCAGTAGTTTTCGTGGCACGAGCAGCAGTTTGTGATTTTCATTACAAAAGCATTCAACTAAATTTACAACAAATTATGTGATAATTATATTTAAATTACCAGCATTAGTTTCGATGATATTTGGTTCGAAGGCAGATCCAATTGGAAATGCTGTTTCTGTTTTCGTTTTTCAGCATTTGCAGCCGATACTTAATACGTTTGCAGTAATTGAACTGATAAAACACATTTTCGTGGTGAGGGAAAAAAGCTTGTTTTTTTTGTTTTTATCTTAATATGGAATTTAGACAGTAAACAAATTAGCCAAAAATAGAAATATTTTATTGTTGTTGTTCGATATGATAAAATGAAATTTAAATGCTGATACGAGAGTAGAATAAAAGGAATTCAGTGCAAATATTTTTTTTTACTTCTTTCTTTTGTGTATTTTAAATTCAATTGAAATTTATATACGTGATTAGTATTCCAAGCAACAACGAACAATCAATATCAATTTATTTTTAAACTTGTAAACAGTAAAGCAGGATATCGCTGTTTTCGAAAGCCTTCGCACTTCCATTATCAGTACTCAGGTGTACTCTTCGCCACCTATTGAGTGGGTTATTAGCGGACTTCGTCCTATTTTCGTGTTCTATTTTGCTGAATTGTTTCTTTCAATTTTTCTTAACTCAGCCAACCATTTTTATACCCTCCAAAAAAGATCTGGCAGGTATATCCACTTTTTCATTCCGTGTGTAACGCAGCGACATATTGCTCGAAGACCCCATAAAGTATATATATTCTTGCTCAGTGAGGGAATCTAATGCGATCTGGCCACGTCCGCCCGTCTATCCGTCTGTGGAATTAAATTTTACTTTAAATTATATTCCGTCTGTGGAAGTCACGATTCAGTCCAAACGAAAAGATTTAGGCTCTTGAAATTTGATACAAATACATTTTGAAGAATAACACAGATAGAGTTTTGTAAACGGGCTGAATAGGGCCAGATGGAAACAAGTTCCCCTAAGAAGAACTAAACCAACCTCTAAAAAACAACAGAATTTTCAAAAATTTTTTTCTTGTAATTTTGTCAAGTAAATTATATATTTTTATATCAAAGAAGATCCAAAGCATTGAAGTTGCAGCCAGAAAATCAGAAAAATATATTTTCGGACCCCGCCTCTTTTAGTGGGCGTTGAAGTAACTTATTACCTGGAAAAACAGCGTAAATATTTAAAAATTTGTATAATTTAAACCGACATTTCTTAAAAATTCTATTTTAAAGCTTTTATGACGAAGCTGAGATGTTCTCTGATCTTCCTCTGCTCTACCCTCCTCCCACCTTTGGCCCCTAAACTACCCTATCAAATATTTATTAATTTTTCATTTAATAACTCCAAAAAATTAACTTTTTAGTGTTTTATAGCACAGGTGAGATGTCTCCGCCATGGCTCCTCCCGGTGTGA
The DNA here is from genome assembly GCA_951800035.1 of Linnaemya tessellans. Classification (NCBI taxonomy): domain Eukaryota; kingdom Metazoa; phylum Arthropoda; class Insecta; order Diptera; family Tachinidae; genus Linnaemya; species Linnaemya tessellans. The sequence continues at coordinate 148,061,400 of OX637532.1, forward strand.
GGGGCCTGGAAAAAAGTACAGTTTTTATTAATAACTATTTGTAGCCTATTTGAGATTCGACGTTCGTACTTGTTTTGGTTTATATTTTATATTTAGTGTGAGCATTTTTCCGTTTTCCTGTTAATTCAATTGAGTGCCTCTGTGGCTGATAGGAGGCAATGCTAGCCTGGCAGTCCATTGGTCGTGGGTTCGATTCCCGCCGGAGACTTTGGGTGTATCCCGCAGTCATGTTTATTAAAAAAAAAGTTTTCATGTTACTTCTAGAGCCTCATTTGGTAAAAAGTTGCAAAATTTAAAAAAAAAGATTAAGATTTATTGGCTAAGATTTTTATTTATTACTCAGGGAGTCCCTCCTTCTATCATTGGTTTCGGTGAAAATGTTTTTGCTGTCAATAATTATTATTTTTATTAAATATACACAATAAATAAACAATCGTTCCTTTTCCATGTCTGCCTAATTGCTACAAATCTTTAAATTAAATGAATTATTTACCAGTCAATATATTATTATAATTTTAAAATCCAATTTATTAGGAATATTTAAAAAAAAAGTATTTCCATTCCACATTTGCAGCTTTTTGTTTATTAATCATAATTTGTCACTGTCATAATAATCCTAATTGTTACACTTTTAAATCTCCATAAATCAAATTAAGTCGTTTGAATCACAAGATCACTGCCACAAAAGCGATGGAAATATGACAAAATCAAATAATAATAAAATATCAGTAAACAGCATTTACAATTGATGGAAATGTAGGTGTGGCATGACATCAACTGTGACCGCCTTGTCCGCTTTGTATGTGAAACTTATATGACAATTATTTCACAGAATTTTTTTAATCGAAATATATTTTATTCATTGTAAAATGGAATTAATTTTATTAATTGTTTTATAAAATCCAGCTATAAATTGATAATATTATTTACTTTGATATCGTTAATCCTAAAATCCTAATCCTAAAATGTGAACTTCTGCCCTTCAACTTAAGCTATAAACACTTAACCCAGCCTTTACACATGCAAGTGCAAGTTCGAAAAACACAACACACTCACACTTTTTTACTAACACAACCATATTTTTCGTACTTGCAGATCAACTTGCAAGAGATTTTAGGGGACGGTAATTTTTTCACACTTGCTGCAAGTTAATGTCAAATATGTAAACAGTGCTACCAAATTTACTTGATTGAGGAAACAATAATTATAATTTTAACTTATTTCAAAATATTTCTTGGTTTTTTTTAAATATACAATTAAAACATCAATTTAATTAGAAAATGCAATAATAACTAATAACTCCAATTGCTTCCATAAGAACGTATCCCAGTTATCTCATTGGTAACACTGATTAATAAACAAAACCAAACAAAAATGGAGCCAAAATTAAATCACTCGGCAATTATAAAACTAATAAATTTATATCGGTCTCATCCAATTTTGTGGGACATGAACAGCAAAATGTACAGGAGATAATTTAATAATAAACCAGTTTTTTAGTTGATTTGCCTTCGACGACATCTTGAAAATGAACTTTCACTTGACTGTGTAAACTTTCATGCAACTTGCATGACATTCGGTTATTTCATCAACATTCTCGATGATACAACTTGCAAGCAATTACTTGCATGTGTAAAGGCAGGGTAAATGACAGCAGGCTAGCGACTACAAGCTTTTTTTTTTATCTTGGACCAGCACTCAGGGGATGACTCCTATATATGCAATGCATTGTGCCGGAACTGAAAACGAGGGGATAGTATTGAGGGGACAGATAAGGAAAGATGAGAAGATAGACAGTTTTTTGTAGATTTTTCAACTTTTTGTACTTCGCCGGCTAATTTTTGCTACAGGGCCGACGAAGGTGAATGCTGTTACTCTGCTTTTAGTACATGATAGTGTCAGTCACTGCCAATTATGTTCAGTGGCCAGTGCTATGCCTTCATCTTTGAAACAGGCTGGCAACAACTAACACAACCATGCCCTAATGCTGATCAGAAGAATTCAACACAATATTTCATGACTCAGCGCGGGCTCGAACTCAGGGTCCTCCCCTTCATAGTCTCGTATTCTACTACTTCAGCCAACAGCACCCACACAAGCTGTCAAAAATACAATACGTGTATTTATATTGATATGATTATTTTCATGGCTACATGACTGGTTGTTTTCCGTACTACTTTAATGGCTCTATACAAATCAAACTAAAGTTAGAAACACTTAGCAGACAGCACAGGCTAGTGATATTGATCTTTGATAAATATTTTGCGGCAGCAGAAAAATTTTGGTTTTTCAATAAATAATTTCTAAATAGGGAAATGCCATCAGTAATATGATTGTATATATTTGAGTAAATTGAAAAGATGTAACTCCAATTGGCCACGGCAGGGTTACTTCCCCTACTAATTGCGTCTTAATTGGCACAACGAATTTTTGTGGACACCTCCGTCCCAATTGTGTCTATATCGTTTCCTACAATTACTTTGTGTTGGAATTGTTTTTTGCTCTCGAAATTAGTGAGAACTGATGCACGAGAAAGTTTTTTTTTTTTTTAATCTTGGACCAGCACTCTGGGGATGACCCCTACATATGCGATGCATTGCGCCGGAACTGAAAACGAGGGGATAGTATTGAGGGGACAGAATAGGAAAGATGTGACGATAGACAGTTTTTTTTGTAGCCATTTCAACCTGTTTACTTCGCCGCCTACTTTTTTTTGCTACAGGACCGACGAAGGGGGTGCTGTTGTTACTCTGCTTTTTAGTATATCATCTTGTCAGTCGCTGCCAATTATGTTCAGTGATCAGTTCTATGCCTTCATCATTGAAACAGACTGGCAATAAGTAACACAACCATTCACTAACGCTGATCAGAAGAATTCAACTGAATATTTCATGAGGAAACGCGGGATTGAACTCATGACCCTCTGCTTCATAGTGTCGTGTTCTACTACTTTAGCCAACAGCTCCTCTATTTGGAGGGTATTTAAGATTCAAGCCGGTCGAATATAACGTTCTTACTTGTTTTAATAACTTTTATTTGTTTTTATTTTTATTTTTTTAGGAGTAGGACCAGCACTCAGGGGATGACCCCTACATATGCAATGCATTGCGCCGGAACTGAAAACCAGGGGATAGTATTAAGGGGACAACTGAACTGAAAGTTTCACTTGCCTTTTAGTCTGCTTTTTTTGTTAACTTTGAAACCCATAGGAAGAATCACTCAAATTTACATTATGCCTATTTCATCATGCCTTTCTGTGTATAAAATTACACACGTGTAGAAAAAACAAAACGAAAACTGCCATGCCTTTTATTTTACACCGCAAATGAAAAGCTTGATTTTTAATTTAAATAAAAATTTAATTTAAATTACTTTGATTTAATCAGAAGGTGTTTTCTAAATTGAAGGAATGAATGAATTAGACCCACATCTATTGTAAAGTTAAGCGGGAAAGAAGATTTTCGACAGTTCGTCTGTCCGTAACACTTGATTTGTCTTCAATACAAAACCATAGATTGTTTTTTTTACAAAATTCTGGATGTTTGACATTTTTTTGTTTCGTGTTTTATTCTGTTTATCGCACTTCCAGTTGTATCTGTTTCATTCAAAATGTAAAATGTTTGATGTCTATTGAAAAAGGCGACGTCTTTTCCGGTCTTCCTGTGACTTTTTCTTTAATTTTACCACTAAAAACACATGACATGAGACAAAAACATTTGCTAGTTGTTTTTTTCTTTTCATAAATTTTATACGAGTATTATTATTTGTTTATTTCGCCTGTTGGCTGGCTCGCTGGCTGGCTGGTTGAATTGTTGACTTGTTGAATGTTTGAAAAAAAAGAAAAGCCAACGCACTGTGATTGTTTGTTTTGCTTCACAGATAGTGAAGTGTAGACTAGAAATTCTACTTATGGGCCCGAGTGTGAGTGTGCGGCCGTACATCAGAGTTTTGTTTCTTAGACACTTTATGTAGGCAAACAACATGACATGTATTTTCACACTATTATCGTTTCTTTTTGCCTTTGTGGCCCGCAGCCTGTAATAGGTGTAGCGATATGTGCGATAAAAGCTGGATATTTACAAAAATCTGTATTCCTTTCTGGCACTTTGGAAATGTGAGATGTAAAGAACTGGTGTGTGTGTGGTTTTTGTAATAGTTCGAAAATAATTGCACTTTCAGTCTGCCAAATATTTGCACGGGCACACGTCTAACTGAGATTGAAATGAAATGTGACACATTGTTGCTCTAATCTAATTAACACGGGGTTTGTTGCAAGAAATAATTTTTTGTTTAAATATTTGCATAAATTTCTTTTCCCAAGTTGACACTCACAGATGTTGTGTGCTGCGCGTTGCACTCGATGTGAGGATGTATTTGTGATGTCTCCGCTTTTGGCTTTTTTAAATAGAGACGACGTACAGACAGACACATGTACAGTATGTAAGTAAATTATTTGCCACCAAACTGCCATTTTTAGCGGCTGATGGAAATGTTTATTTGTCTCAAAGTCAGGTAAACTACACACATTTGTTTAGTTTGGCTCCATCTCATCAGTAAATGTTGTTTGTTGAAATTGCAATTTCTGGTAGTTTGAAAACGAAACTTTATATTTATTGTATGCGACAGCTGACCTTGTTTTGTGGGAGAAACATATATTTAAGATCATGTGTGTATTTTTTTTTTAAGAGTACGACCAGCACTCAGGGGATGACCCCTACATATGCCATGCATTGCGCCGGAACTGAAAACGAGGGGATAGTATTGAGGGGACAGAATAGGAAAGATGAGACTATAGACAGTTTTTTTTTGTAGCTATTTCAACCTTTTACTTCGCCGGCTAATTTTTGCTACAGAACTGACGAAGGAGGGTGCTGTTGTTACCCTGCTTTTTAGTACATGATCGTGTTAGTCGCTGCCAATTATCTTCAGTAACCAATGCTATGCCTTCATCATTGAAACAGGCTGGCAACAACGAACACAATCATGCACTCACTAATGCTGATCAGAAGAATTCAACACAATATTTCATGACTCAGCGCGGGCTCGAACTCACGACCCTCCGCTTCATAGTCTCGTATTCTGTTACTTCAGCCAACAGCACCCACATATTGTGTCTAAAATAGTTACTGAAATAGGATTTATGAACTTTAGTAATTGACACGAAGTCTATTTAGCCGGCGGCGTGGGTGCTGTATGACTATTATGTAGAAAGGGTTTCGAATCCGCACTCATTCATCACCCATGAATATAGTGAAGATATGAAGAGCATTGTTTTATAGAGAATCATTGAGTCACTAAATATTAAAGAAGTTACTGAGGAGGTTGGCCGCGTTGGATCGGTTGGCTCATGTCACGAAATTAGTTTTTGGTCATGAAAAACTAAATGCACCAAAAACTACGCCTTAATCATGGCTCAGCCTCTGCATTCATCAGATTTGGCATGGCGAGAAGTTTTCCTATGCCCAAAATGGAATAGAACCCTAAATAAATAAAAATAAAATAAATAACCCTGAAACTATGACATTTAGCGAAGACAGAGGAGACAAAATCCCTAATTTGAGGGTGCTGTTGCCGGAAGTAGTTAACACGAGACTATGAAGCGGAGGGAGAGTCCTGAGTTCGACTTCTCTCTCAGTCATGAATATTGTGTCGAATTCTTCTGAACAGCATTAGTGCACTCTTGTGTTAATTGTTGTCAACCTGTCTCACTGATGAAGGCATAGAAGTGGTCACTGGACAGTTAGTGGCAGCAATCGACACCATCATGTACTAAAGTGCAGAGCAACAGCACCCTCCTTCGTCGATCTCTGTAGCAAACAAATTAGACGGCGAAGAAAAACGTTAAAATAACAAAAAAAAAATTCTCTTCTATCCTCATCCGTCCTCTCAACATTATCCCCTCTCTGTAAGCGCTGGTTCGAGTTAAAACAAAAATTAAGGACATTGACGCATACATTTGAATTGGCCAAATGAGTTTAGGTTTCGTTGCTGTAGCCCAAAAAAAAAAAAAATTTGAAAAAATTTTAATAGAAAATTTACAAATCGGCCAAGACTTAGTTACTACAGAAACTGTGGCCAATAGTTTTTTCTTACTAGAAGGCGATGGTGTTAAGACAGAAAATTGCGTTGCACCCATTTCTTTTTCCTTTTTTTGTCATAGTAAAATTGTATATAAATGATATATATAGAATAGTCGGATCTCAAAAAGTCAGTCCGCATTATTCTCCAACCATTTTTCAAAGTCAAATCAATATTAATAATAAAAAACTTTCATATTCTCTTCGTTCCGCCTCCTGCTATTTTCCAGGACTTATAGAAAAGTCAGAGGATCTCAGAATTGTTGTATACAAATAGTTATACAATGAGTTGGAAAAAAAATAATTATAAAAAATATATAAACATAGTCGTAGAGGAAAACATTAATATAGAAAAAAGTACAAAAGAAAAGGAAAGAAAGCAAAAGAGATACATGGAATATTGGGAATATTAATCGTCAGGGTTGGGGAATTTCATACTAACCAAAAGAAGTAATAACTTAAAAATATGAATGTGGGAACTTCTCATATTCAATTTTCGTTAAAATATTGGTTAAATAGTTGATATTCCTACTAACTAGCACCACTTGCGATAGTGGAAAAATTGAACAAAGAACGCTGATGAGATGGCGTAGCGGCCTCGAAATCAGTACTGATCCGTTCAGCTGGTTTGATGATCATTGAAAATATTCTTAATATTCCAATCTTAATATAAATTAATAAAATAGAATTTGAACAAATTCATTTATTAATAAAATAACAAATTCATTTATTAATAAAAAATTTCGAAAAGGAAACATGTTTGATTGAATCTACTGCTAAAGATTTCAAATTTGATGTTATATTCAAGGTGTGCAGAATATATTTGTGATTTTCGCTAATTTTGCTTGCACATAGAAATAAAAAAAATTCTAGAAATTAAAATCATTATGAATTCTAGAAATTAAAGTTGTATACACTAGAGTACTGTTGGCGAAAATGCAGCGACTTTCGAAAATAGCTCAATTCTATTGAAAATTAAATTGAAGTAGTTTTTCCCTTCTTCCTAAAAATATTGATGCAATATTTTAGAAATTAATATAACAAATTTTAGGCTATAGTTCACAATGAAAAGCAAATAAAATGTAACACAACATTTTTAATGTTATACGTGCTGATTCTTTTCCAAAATTTACAAAAAAGTTCAAAATTGATTATTGAGGGGTTTTAGCTATTTCCTATGAAAAAAAATTTAAGTCGAAAAAAGTTTCCAAAAATTCCTTTATGAAACACGATCGTTTAGGACACTTAGCGAAACCAGAAGCACAACTGTAAACTAAAACAAAACAAGTAAAAACGTGATATTCGACCGGGTCGAATCTTCAATACCCCCCAAATATGTAGTAAGTGAATTTAAAATGTTTAACTTGGTGGGACAGAGTTCCTTTATATAATATCGAACGTCAACGCCTACTAAAGGGGGCGTGGTTCAAAAATATATAATATCATGTTTTCCACAGCCGAACGTATGGGCATTGCTAGACCGTCTTAGACTTCATCACTGATCAAGAATATATTTACTTTATGGGGTCCAATTCTCTTTGGAGGGTATAAAAACTGTATTTTGGCGGGGTCGCTCTGGCAAGGGCTGTGGGGGAAACATTTCACCTTTGTCATAAAACTCTAAAAATAAATGCTTGGGATAATTATATACAAAAATAAAATTTTTTTTTTTTTTATAGGATCATTTAGGGGGCAAAGGGGGAGAGGGGGTAGGGCAGAAACAGGTAGACATAAAACTCTAAAGATAAATGCTTGGGATGATTATATACAAAATTTAAAAAAATTTTTTTTTTTGGTAGGGTCATTTAGGGGGCGAAGGGGAAGGAGGGGGTAGGGCAGAGTAGTAACATGTTTCGTCTCAGCTTCGTCATTAAAGCTTAAAAGTGTTATTTTTAAGGAATGTAGGCTTAAGTAAAACAATTTGTTAAATTTCTATGCTATTTTTTGCCTATAATAACGCCCACTAAAGTGGGCGGGGTCAAAGCATATTTTTATTTTATTTTGTGGCTCCAAGTTTAAGGCGTTGGACCGTATTTGACATAAAAATATATCATTTGCTTAACAAATTAACCAAAAACTTTAAAAATTATGTTTTTTTTTTCTGGGTTGGTTTAGTTCTTCTTAGGGGAACTTTTTTTCCTCTTGCCCGATTTAGCCCATCTTCGAACTTAACCTGCTCTAAGCTTCAAAATATATTTATGTTAAATTTCAAGAGTCTAGCTCTTTTCGTTTGGACTGAATCGTGATTTCCACAGACGGACGGACGGACGGAGATGCTCAGTTCGTCTTAGATTTCATCACTGATCAAGAATATGTATATATACTTTATGGGGTCTGAGATGGATATTTCGATGCGTTACAAACGGAATGACAAAGTAAATATACCCTCCAAATTCTTTTTTGGAGGGTATAAAAAAAAAACACAAGCAAATAATTGTTAAGAATCTAACATTTTATATCAATCACACTTAACCGATAGGAATTTTTTTCAAGTCCTATACAAGACTTGAAGAAAATTGAGGCGGGCTGTAATAAAAAGTGACACTCTTTTTAACATCCGCTTCAAGTGGCATTAAAGTAAATTTATGCTGATGGCGGCAAAGTTTAAAGTTCTTAGTTATGAGCGGCGCATTCCCTTCACTCCTCCAACCAATCGTTAAAACTAATCTGCTGTTGGCTTTAATTACTCTGCTAATAAAAACAACTTGTTGGTATTTAATATTTTATTTTTGCATTTTTTTTTGTGTTACATTTTTATATCAGTTTTGTTTTCAATTCATTTAAAAATCATGTTCCTTGGAAAACGTGAAGACATGCCTGTGCTTGCCTTTTGATATCGACGCATCTTGTTAAATGAAATTGAAACACGTACATTTCATGCAACAAGCGAAACATTGTTAACTGTCAAATGGCCATTGCTGGTGTTGCAGTTGTTGCATTTATTGCATTTGTTGCATTTTGAGCTGCTCTTGTGCAGCGTAGTTGTGTGAAAACATCAATTGCAGGCGAAAACTTGCACAGAAATGGAATTGCATTAATTTAATTTACAATATGAGATTCTATAGCAAAACTAAGTTGAAGTTTAATATTTTTTTAACTCGATTCGCAATCGAACCCACGATCATTGAATTGAAGGGCTGGCACAGAGACATCTGAAAGAAAGTTCTAAAATATTTGATAAGAGCTGCTCTCAATTCTACAAATTTCCAAATATTTTGGTTGATATTTTAAAACAACACCAACTGCATTCACTCTATGGCAGACATAGGCATTGTGGGTGAGCGCTTTACATATATATATATATATATATATATATATATATATAGATATATAAATTGCCTGCAAAATTAAAAGTGCCTCTGAGATTTTAGAATCTTGAAAGATTCCAAAAAATATTTGGTAAAACTAGAAATACAATTCAGTAAAGAAAAAAGGCCTCATCACTCCTACACAATAACATTTTAATAGAAAATATTATCAAAACACTTGTGCGACATTGACGAGCCCAATCTTTTAGCTATTGGAATTTCTAACATTAAAATATTTCTTGTATCCATTTGTAAAATATTTGAAAGCAATAACCTCCACTTGAAATATAAGAAATTTTTTATTTTTTTTTTAAATAATAATAATGCCATTTTATTATGGCTCTTTTAAATGTTAACAACAATTGAATGTTGAAATATTTCAAATATTTTTGCCTTAACACCGCCAGTGCTTGCGTCTTAAGTCTTTTGTTTACAAAATTTCTTAAATTACAAATTCATATTTTTCATGCTATTATTTACACTGATAAATTCCGACCGACACACTTTCAATTGATTTCGATACCCAAGTTAAATTTTTATTGTTGTTGCTAATTTTTTGTTAGTTGTTGTTTTTTTTTTGTTTTTAATATTTATTTATTTGTATTATTTATATATTTTTTTGTAGTTATTTTTTCTTTTCAACTCCAGCCATATTAGTGAATTTGTTACTTCACGCTTTTTGCAAATAATTCCACAGCTACTTATTCATTACTGAGATGACTTTGTTCCAAATGTCTGTCCATTTACTACAAGCACCGACTGGTGTTGGTTACAATTCCGCATTTTTGGTAAATAAAATAAAACATATAAAATAAAGCAATAATATTAGTATACAGCATGCTGTAGCACTACAAATACATGGGGATTTTTTAAGAGTTTGGGGTTTTTAAGAAAAAATACACTGCATTGCGTAAGGGCCATAGTATGCAAAAAAGTCTCAATCATTTAATTAAGGCGGCTTAAAAAAATCGATCGTATATAAAGAAAATTTAAAGTCAGCCCAGCCATAGATCCCGATTCTGTACGAAAACGGATTTGGTTCTGTATTTTGATTCCTCAGAAGAAAAAAAGAAGTAACAAATTTTTCGAAATTATTTTTTTGTTTACTTTTTTAGGAGTAGGAGCAGCACTCAGGGGATGACCCCTATATATGCAATGCATTGCGCCGGAACTGAAAACGAGGGGATAGTATTGAGGGGCCGGATTAGGAAAGATGAGACGATAGGCAATTAGTTTCACTACTTGATTTCGTTCATGATCTAAAAAGTGATTTCATTCCGAAAACTATTTTGTTTATCGTTTTCTGAGCAACCAGAATACGGAATCAATTCCGTTTCCAAATAGATTCAAATTCTGTGTCATGGCTGAACGTTTTTATTATATTTTTTTTTTGTTATAATTTTTATGCTTATATTTCTCATTTAGTTTTCAATTCTTTTTTGAGAGTTTTTGTGTAAAATATTGAAAGGTTAGGTTAAAAGGGGCTGCCCGCAGCTAACAAGAAAAGACTCGGAAGCCATAAAGGCCCATTGTGGTGCCCACAGGACCCTACACCCTACACAATTCTTTCGAAACGAAGTACTCATTCCTAAGAACCACCTAGAACTTCTCACAAAACCCGCCTAGGCAGCCAGCGGTGCATCCCTGAGACAGTCCAGATCTCGCAGGAAACGAGGGCCTAGATGTCTACGTCTACGCTCCTGCAGGGCTGGGCAGTCACAAAGGAAATGCTGTACTGACTCCTCTTCTTCTCCATCGAAACAGCTCCTGCAGTGACCATCATGACACTCTGACATGTCCCGAATTGCACAGTGTCCCATCAAGACCCCTACCAGGAGTGTCAACGACTTCTTCCCAAAAGTTAGAAGCTGTCCAGTTCTAACTCTGCTAGGCGAGGGCCATAGAGTTTTGGAGACCCTGTTGACCACCTGCTTGTCACCTTTCTTTCTGTCCATTCCTCAATTATGCTCAGCAGCTCAACTGAGGGAATGTCAATATCCCTACATGAGACTGTTTCATCCAAGGCCGAACCTGCTCTTGCGCATTCGTCTGCCATTTAATTTCCCTGAATACCTTCATGCCCTGGAACCCCAACTATCTTGACGTCATGTCTTTTAAGTCGAACCAGAGATTGAATGCACGCCAGCTCACATTTCGACTTTGTCATCCTCGAATCCAGGTCGGTAATTGCTGCCAGACTATCTACAGTAGTTCTGGCCTCTAAACTGAGCCCATTAATCCTTAATACTGCCTCGATAATGGCATAAATCTCTGCCTGGAAAACTGTTAAGGTATCGGGGTAGCCTGAATGATACTAAAAGGCCGAGATCCTCGAAAAATACCCCCAAACCAGTGCCAGTGTCCATTTTCGAGCCGTCCGTAAAAACCAAGATTGCATTACTTCTGGTCGCAGAGTCTTTCCTTTTAGAGAGTCCGACTGGGAAGGGTCTATCAAAACTCCTGACAGGAGTCATATAATCAGTTTGTCTCTCCAGGACCTGCCCTCCTAACTTTTTTAGGATAATGCCATGTCCCGTACGATCATGCCTGAAGTTGCCCGACTCAATGAGCCTAAGGGCAGATCTTGCAGATCTGTACTTGATATAGACCTCAAGGGGAGCTAAGTCTCTAGACTGCCCTGAGGGCCTGATCTCATGCTAGGGTTTGCACCTTGCCTAGAATAGAGAAAATATTGAAAACGTTTTAAACATTTTATTATTGAATTGAAATTAGCACAAATAAAAGTTTATCCATTTCATAGTTTCAAGGCCACCTATTTTTTTTTTATTATCTTGGACCAGCACTCAGGGGTTGTGCCCCTATATATGCAATGCATTGCGCCGGAACTGAAATCGAGGGGATAGTATTGAGGGGACAGATTGGGAAAGATGAGAAGATAGACAGTTTTTTTTTTTAAACTATTTCAACCTTTTTACTTCGCCGGCTAATTTTTGCTACAGGACCAACGAGGGAGGGAGCTATTACCCTGCTTTTTAGTACACGATCGTGTCAGTCACTGCCAATTATGTTCAGTGACCAGTGACTATGCCTTCATCATTGAAACAGGCTGGCAACAACTAACCCAATCACACACTAATGCTGATCAGAAGTATTCAACACAATATTATCATGACAGCGCGGGCTCGAACTCAGGTCCCTCCGCTTCATAGTCTCGTGTTCTACTACTTCAGCCAACAGCACCCACATTGAATATCTGTTATGTGAATTGCCATTAAATTAGTGAAAACTTTGCCGTTTACGATTAAGGACCCTTTAACAACCGTGGAACGCTAAAAATAGTTGAAACTTACTTTCAAATGAGGCGCTTTAAATGCATAAATTTTTGTCATTCACCATTCCAGCGGATTAATATTTTACTAATTCAGAAGAAATGCAACAACACCAAATTCTTTAGGCAATCACTTTATTAAAAACCATCGAAATACTCTAGTATAGTTTTTGCAATATACAGGTTGCTTGTGTGAAAAAACACCCTGTACTATTTGTTAAAATTGCTATGGCAAAAAGCAGCATGTTGTTGTTCTAATTTGGATGTATTTTTGGTAAAATTGCAAATATTTTTACCATATTTAAGCGCTATGAGAAATTTGTCTTTAACAATTACAATTGCAGTCAAAATTTCATTGAACTGCGAAAAAAAACAAATAAATGAAATAAAACATGCGTTTGAAATTTAGCAACATCAAACAAGATGTCAATATAAATTAAATACACGAGGGGTTCTGTTGCCAAATCTCTATTTGCTGGCAGGTAAAAGACAGTGTGTGCTTTGGATGGCTGCTAAAATGGAGTAAAAAAAAAAAAAAGGAAATATTTCAAACACTATTTGCTTTCATTTAAACTCTTTCACTTGTTGCTTGTATTAATTTGTATTTTATAGTTTATGGCTAAATAAAGATATTTTATAGTTTCCTGTTACAAGGAAAGGCGTTCATAAATTATATTTTAACAAGCATAAACGATTTTCTTTGTTAAAGCCGTGTTGCCTTTGATACTCTTTGCTGTTGTATTGTGTTCTTGTATATATTGATTTCTTGCCTAAGAAAATATTCTTGTGTTGTCAGTTAAACGGTTTCTTTTGATAAGCGATTATTAGGCTTTTCATTTAACAAACAGATGATGCAATAAATTTAATTATTGCTGTTTCTTTCATTGATTGGATTTATACATTTCGAATTTAACTGACACACGAATTGCTTAGTAATTAAATATCACAGTTTCAGCTAGCAAGAGCGTTATTATACACCATTTCCCGAAGATGCCAGGAGACGATGGAATTTAATATATAAAAGAAAAAATCTATGAGTTTATAAAGAACAAATGTCAATCGATGAATTGAAACACTTTTAATTAAGTTTTAATATTCCATGTGTCTCAATCTTTTAATGCCGAAAAAATATATTGCACCGGATATATTAATCCAAACTTGGTTTCATTTTTTTATATATACCTCTGTTCAATAACACAGAGTTGTTACTTAAAGATAAGATAAGAGTAGCTAGATAATAACACAGAGTTGCAATCTTAAATTAAGAGTAGCCAGATGACATATGACTACAAGTTTGTATTTTTCATCAGTATATATAAAATATTATTTATTAATTTGCAGTTTCGCAGATTTGAACTTAGAGCCCGTTGAAAAACTTAACATCCTGTAAAATAATTGACATAAGACAGTTTAACTAATAAGACAGAAATTCATACATAACACTGTGCGACAAATGCAGACCTTTTGAAAATTGCAAGGTCGTGACTAAAAAATTATAAATTTTTGCTAAAAATTTTAATTTGTATGCACAAGGGAGTCTTTATGACCTATTTGTGGTATCTAGGCACGTTCAGATTATATTGGCATGTTCACAAAAGTTGTTCAGCTTTGCCGTGGCTACAATTTTCCCAAATATAGTGTACGAAAAATCAGGATTTTCTGAAAGTCATGATAAAAAAATTAAAAAAAAATTTTTTTTCTTTAAAAAAAGTTTTTTTTCTTTAAAAAAACTCTAAAATAACATACATTTTTGTCAAAAAATTTTGGCAAAAAATATTCAACCTACTCTTGGCTACATTTTTGCCGAACATAGTTAAGCGATATATATGAGTGCTGATTAGCTCTTTGGCAAAAACTGATGACACCTTTTTTTGGGCATCATGGTAATATGGGGAAACTTTGGAGGCCCATAAAAAAAAATTGGTTACCAAATTGGCCAAACTGAGTATAGAGTTTTACTACAATTTATAGTAAAGGGTGTTTTTTTTATGAAGTTTTTTTTTATCACTCTGTTATCTGACAGCTGTTTTGACAGTTTAAAGTGACGTCTCTACTCAGTATTGTTTGGCAAATCATCATGAACAGGTTAACTCCAGAACAACGCTTCCAAATCGTGGAAATTTATTTTCAAAAACAGTGTTCCATTAAAAATGTTTATCCGCTTTTTTACCGCAAAATTCTCTTCAGTGATGAGGCGTATTTTTGGTTGAATGGATCTGTCAACAAGCAAAATTGCCGTATTTGGAGCAAAGATAATCCACACGCCGTTCAAGAATTACCCGAATGCATCCCGATAAATGTACTGTTCGGTGCGGTCTATGGGCTGGTGGAATCATCGGTCCTTATTTCTTTAAAAATGAGGAAGGACGACGCTTTGCCGTGAATGGAAATCGATACAGCATCATGATCAATGAATTTTTGGTGGCAAAACTTCAAGATATGGATGTAAACGAAATGTGCTTTCAACAGGATGGTGCCACTTGTCATACTGCGGGCGAAACAATGGACTTATTGAAAGAACATTTCAACGACAACATTATTTCGAGAAATGGACTGGTGAATTGGACTCCGCGTTCGTGTGATTTGACGCCACTCGATTATATTTTGTGTGGATACCTGAAATCATTGGTTTACGTGGAGAAACCAGCAACGATTGACGCTTTGGAAACCAGTATTCAACGTGTCATTGCTGAAATACGCCCTCAAATGCTTGGGAATTTGGGTGGTCGAAAATTGGACCTCCAGAATGACCTTTATGCAAAATAGTCGTGGTGGCCATATGCCCGAAATTATATTTAAATGTTAAATGACAAGAATTTATCTACCAAATAAAATTTTTTTTTGGCCATTTCATAATTTGGCATTTGTTTTATTTAAATTTGAAATCAGCAAGCTCTTATAAAAACACCCTTTAGAATCGAACCCATGTAGTCACGACCTTGCACTTTTTTCACTGTTGTACAGTGTAATTTAAAAAAATTTATTAATTTATTAAAAATTTGCTTAAGTTTTGTGTCTCACTTCTTCACATTGTGTTTAATTAGCAACAGAGAGTGATAAAGGACACATTCAGTTCAATGCAGCAATTATCTCTTGCAAGGATATAGGGTTAATTTCATGCGTTAGTACTTCCATTTGTTCATGCTTGAGCTGTAAAATGTTCACTGCATTGGCTAAATAACAATTAAAATGTTGTTGTACATTCGACTGCTTAGCAGAAATTTTTCCCTTCCATTACCTGTTCATCTGCAATTTACAAATGGTGTAAATGAATAAGTTGTCTCATCACTTTTAAGCAGTTTGTTTAACACCAAACAACTCGTGTACTTCATAAGCAGTTTGTGTTCATCCCCAAGGAATTGTCTGCCTGCCTGATTTACATTTTGATAGCGCCCGTAATAAGTGACGAAAACATGATTTGTTTCGGTTATTAAAAAATTTATCATACTTTTAGCTTAAACAACACGATGAAGCAAGTGTTTGTATGGGTTTCTAAACGCTGCATTATTCTTTAATAATTCCGTTTTAACTCATCCTTTCAGCCAGCTAAATGGCAAAATAATTGCCCCTCTAACACTTCTGGCGACGTGGCAAGAGACAAACCGTTGCAGCGCTGCACTTTAATTATAAGGTTCGCTTTACAATGTTCAACAACGTTTTAGGTTTAATTTCAGTTTTTTTTTTTCTAGCCGTAAGCATTCTTGTTACTCCCAACCAAAAGGCCGTATTGAGGATCGCCTAGCAATTTTCTGCTCATCTCGTTGTTTCTTTAAATTAAAATTTTAGCTGATTTTAAGTGAATCGAATGGCTGCTGTAGACAGATCTTTTTTTCATTCTTTTGTAATTACTTAAAAAGTTTAAAACTTCCTAGAAAATACCAGTTTCATTTTATAATTAATTGTGCATAATTTGTCATACGAGCTTAAATAATTTCCACAACTTGTTTCTTGCTCAACTCCTTCCTCGCTTTGGCTTCATTGTGTTTTTGTATCATGTAATAAGTGTGTAGCAGAGCCCACATTAGCGCAGTTTTTGTGTTGCAAATAAAAAATGTTGAGATAAAAATCTATAATTTGTTATGAAAAATCTATATATTTAATGTTGTTTGAAATGCTCTGAAATGAGATAAATGACTTAATCAACGCTTTTTTATAAGAACTTTGTTGTTGTATTCCATTTTTAATTACTTGCATGTGGAATATATAAAATTTTTGCTTTTTAAAGAGAAATGCTTTACTTTTGTAAATTTCTTATAGACATTATTTTGCTGCTTCACAATCATCGTGGTAAAAGTTCTTTCGTTCTGTAAACCTTTTTTAGATTATTTTCCTTTGTTTTATATTTTTGAAAAATTTAATAGATTTCTAACATACAGGACGTTTCGCTATTCGTAGCATGTGACCTATTTCGATTTTAAGGATTTCGCTGGAAGTGCAAAACTTTTTTTTTGTGATATTCGCAATTTCCACAATTTGCAAAATTGTTTGATATATTTATATTTTTAACTCCTTTGAATCAATCAGGCCTGTTCTGTAAATCACGTCGGTTTGAAATCGCGTGATTTTAGAAAATTATCTCCACTAATAGAAATACTTTTCCAGACAATTTTCAATATTGCTGTTATATACTTATAGATTCAAATATCATATCCATAAGAAAACTGCCGTATCTAATTTTAAGAACATTTTCAGGATCATGATTTATTTTTGAATTCACGTGATTTCAACCCGACGTGATTTACAGAACAGGCCCGAATATCAAAACGTATTTCCATATCTAAAAATTGTATAAAAAATTTGCCCAAAAATTTTGAATACGAATTTCGATGGATATCGAGTGCCGTAATTTGTCTCCAGTTTTCGTAAAACTAAAGTCACAATTTTCTTTAACCCATTTCGTCCCAGTGTTCGATTTTTCGAACAGTGAATTTCAAGCATTTTAAATTTTTTTTTGGTCTGTTTAGGAAAGACTAAGAACATATCTTTTTTAATGAAAATAAAAAAAAAAATTTAATGAAAATTAAAAAAAAAAAATTTATTGAAAATTAAAAAAAAAATTTTTGTGAAAATTTTTAAAAATAATTCGGATATCTGATTCGTATTTTCTGAACCCAAATTAACATTTAACTACGAAGTTTTATAAACTTATTCGAAAAAAAATCTCTGGGACGATGTGGGTTAATATATGTGACCTGCTCCACGAAAAGGGACCTCTGCGCCGAAACATTTTTTTTTTTTACTTTTTGAGTGATTCTTATAGGAAAAAAACGCTCTTTCAAATGCCACAAACCGCAAGTTTCTATGTATGTGTTCTTTTAGTTTTTTTACAAATCACCTGTAAAGATGAACATAAATAATTGCGCATAACCATGCGCAAAACATGGAAAAACGAAGCGCTTTTTTTAAACGCGTTTTTCTGAATAACTTCTTTTCGGCGCAGAGGTCCCTTTTCGTGGAGCAGGTCACATATAACATTTTTCTGCCGTTTTCATAATTGCTGCGTTTTGTATAAATATTTTTTATATTAAGTTATTTAAAAGAAATCTCATATGTAATTTTTGAATAGCAATTTTAATTACAATTAATATTTAATTTATTTCTAAATTTTAAATCTAAAATGCTTAATTTTATTCGCGCTGAATCTTTTTTCCCAAACATTTAAATACTTCAAAGTGATCTTTGTAGTATCTTTTAGCTCGTTCACTAAGGCTAACGCAGATCAGGAGCTCACTAAAATACCAGCATTTCTTAGTAAAAGTAAACATCTCATTTCACACGTCTGTTTAATTAAATAGCAGGTTTAAGGAAATATCTACTCGTCAGTAAAAGCAAGAACTCAATAATTTATTTTTGTTTGTTTTATTACTCTGCTTGTGTTAGCTGGTTGTTAGGATAGAGACAACAACAATACATTATAATTCTTTTGAGAACATAAATAATGAAATAACTTTTGGCAAACACTTTTGAGATATGGGAAACGTAATGACAAATAATTGTCTGTCTAACTTGAAGTCAATTGATCTAAATCTCCTAACATCTTAAGGGTAGCATTTTCACTCGTATTATAGTTCTAGATTGCTGCAATTATTTGAGTTGTTCTAACATCAAGTGATCCCATTAGCAATTTCTGTCAATTAATTTAAAGTATGTGTCTTAAGTCTTTTGTTTTTGCATATTAGATAATATCAATATCTAATATTTTAATTTTCCATTTTTCTAATACTTTTAATTTATGCAATTTTAATTTTATTTTATTTTTTTTGCAATTTACTTTAACAACATTAACATAATATATATTTCTTTAAATTGCTTTTATGTTAATTCTTGGCACATGCATGTGGGTTGTTTACAGTGTTTGGCTGCATGTTGCTTTTAAACCGTTACATATCGTTTGTAACAAAAAAAAAAGACATTAAAAATCTTAAAGGCGAAAAATGCAACAATTAATTTATTGATATGATTTCGGATTTGCTTTTGCCTGGTTGGTTGGCTGTTAAGTTGTTCGGTTGGTCGGCTGGTTGGCTGGTTGGCTGGTTGGCTGGTGTTACATTAATAATAGCACTTATGACAAGTGCTTAAGTTGCTGCATGTTTTGTGTACATTTAAAATATTGCATGATGTCGTCTAGGCACATGCAACTGCTAAAAAATAACAACAATAGAAAATACACTAATACAACACCAACTGAAACACATACTTATCGGCACACGTAGGCCAAATCATATTTTAATACAGACATATTTTCGTTATCATATAAAAGAAAAAAATTACCCGATTTAAATGAAATTTGATACAGAGATCCGAGGAACAACCTAGGGTGTTTTTTTTTGGAAATGATGCTATCAACGGTGGTCTAAAATTTCTAGGGGTATATGAAATTATGGAACTGTTAACGGACAAAGTAGGGGGTAAAGGTTAGTATTATAATATAATAAAATAAAAAGCCAACTATAATAAATACTTCGTACACGCTTCCGCTTGTTATGATGACTTGCACTTTTTATAATGGCTGCATTTTTTATAATGACTTGCACTTTTTATAATGGCTTGCACATTTTATGATGACTTGCATTTTTTATAATGACTTGCATTTTTTATAATGACTTGCACTTTTAATGACGACTTGCAGTTTTCATAATGACTTGCCCTTTTTATGATGACTTGCACTTTTTATAATGACTTGCACTTTTCATAATGACTTGCACTTTTTTTAAAATGACTTGCACTTTTTTTAAAATGACTTGCACTTTTTATGATGACTTGCACATTTTTTAAAATGACTTGCACTTTTTGTTTTGACTTGCACTTTTCCTAATGTCATGCATTTTTTCTGATGAAGTGCACATTTTATGATGACTTGCACTTTTTATAATGACTTGCACTTTTCATAATGACTTGCACTTTATGATGACTTGCACTTTTTATAATGACTTGCACTTTTCATTTAGACCTGCACTTTTTATGATGACTTGCATTTTTTATAATGACTTGGACTTTTTATGATGACTTGCACTTTCCACAATGACTTGCATTTTTTGTGATGACTTGCACTTTTTATGATGACTTGAATTTTTTATAATGACTTGTACTTTTTATGATGACTTGCACATTTTATAATGCCATGACTGTATGATGACTTGCACTTTTTATGATGACATGCACTTTTCATAATAACTTGCACTTTTTATAATGACTTGCACTTTTCATAATGACCTGCACTTTTTATGATGACTTGCATTTTTTATAATGACTTGCACTTTTTATGATGACTTGCACTTTGCATAATGACTTGAATTTTTTGTGATGACTTGCACTTTTTATGATGACTTGAATTTTTTATAATGAGTTGCACTTTTTATGATGACTTGCACTTTTTATAATGACATGACTGTTTATGATGACTTGTACTTTTTATGATGACATGCACTTTTCATAATAACTTGCACTTTTTATAATGACTTGCACTTTTCATAATGACCTGTTCTTTTTATGATGACTTGCATTTTTTATAATGACTTGCACTTTTTATGATGACTTGCACTTTGCATAATGACTTGAATTTTTTATGATGACTTGAATTTTTTATAATGACTTGCACTTTTTATGATGACTTGCACTTTTTATAATGACATGACTGTTTATGATGACTTGCACTTTTTATGATGACATGCACTTTTCATAATAACTTGAACTTTTTATAATGACTTGCACTTTTCATAATGACCTGCACTTTTTATGATGACTTGCATTTTTTATAATGACCTGCACTTTTTATGATGACTTGCATTTTTTATAATGACTTGCACTTTTTTTAATGACTTGCACTTTTCATAATGACTTGCACTTTTTGTAATGAATATGAAAGTAACTCTGTCTGTCTGTTACCTTTTCACTTTCAAACAGCTAAACCGATTCTAGATAGAATTCGGCATAGAGATATTTTGAGATCCGATTAGTAACATAGAGTAGATTTTGTTTTTGGAAATGATACCATTAAATGGTTCAGGGTGGTCGAAAGTTTGTATGGACATATGAAGTTATTAAATTGATAACTATGAACATTTTAAACTTTGATACAGTAACAATACAACACATTATTGACATAACATTCACATTAGCTAAAATTTTACATATTCTTCTCCGGTAAAGTCGAGGGTAAATGCTAGTAATAAAATAAAATATCTTTAGCTTTGTTAATTACTCATAGAATAAAAATGAATATAAATCATTTTAAGGTGCAAAATTTATTACTGATATAAAGTTTACAAAGCATTTTTTCATGCAAGAAATATATACTTCTTACTAACTATTAAAGAAAAAAAATCAATTTATCAACTGCATATACATATATGTTTTATTTAAAATTCAGTTTTTAGAGAATACTCGATAAGTATAATTTCAATACTACATTAATATTAATTAAAATTAAACTTCTTTCCTCGGTAGCCAACTTAATGTCATTTAAAAATTTATACGTCCAACTGAAATAACTCATAAAATTAAGTATTTTATTTCATTTATGTCGCTACAACAATTACTCAAAATTATTGTTGACAGCCACAGAGAAAAAAAGACCAACAGAAACTAAAATTATAAACACAAATTAACAAGTACCCACAATAACGGCCAAGTAGTACAGCTTAGCTGCAGTCAGTTATTCAGGTCTCTTGTGGTGTTCCGATATCACTTTAGCCAGCCAGCCAGCCAGCCAGTCAGCCAGTTATTTCATGCTGCACATGATGTAAATGTATTTATAGATTTTTACAAAAACATATTTATTGTATGTCGAAAACCAGCAAACAAACATGACATTGTAAAGAATAATGGACGGACGGACAGACGGATGGAAGGATGGACGAATGGAAGGATGGACGAATGGAATAGTGGAACCAACAGGGAGCTTTTTAAACTAAATTGTAGTATTCATATTTGTATGTGTTTGATTGTTACACTCTGTAAAAATAAAATCGCGCGTTAACGTGTAAAAAACAATAATAATAATCAAGAACCAACTTTAACCACACCCACCCACATGACGCTAAAGAAGCGAATGAAAACGAAATAAATAGGCAGTCATTTAAAATGATTTTCTTTGGTCAAAATTCAAATTTTAGTCATTTAATTTTTAAGACTTAATACAATTTGTCAAATAGCACTAGTTTTGCATATAATATCTTACGTCAACGCCCACTAAAGGAGACCCCGTCTCCTATAGATTTTTCTACAACTCGGACCAGCACTCAGAGGATGGCCCCTATGCAGTGCAGTGCATTGCGCCGGAGATACGAAGGAGGGGATCGTATTGGACAGATGAGAAGATAGAGATTTTTTTGTAGCTATTTAAACTGAACCTTTTACTTCGCCGGTAAATTTTTTGCAACATGTCCGACAAAGGAGAGTGCTGTTTCTCAGCTCTTTAGTATATGATGATGCCATTAATTGTCCAGTGACCAGTGCGATGCCTTTATCACAAAAATAGGATGACAACAACTAACACAACCATGCACTAACGCTAATCAAAAGAATTCGCCACCATATTCATGGCTGAGCGAGGGGTTGAACTCAGAACCCTCCGCTTCGTAGTCTCGTGTGAACTACATCGGCCAACAGTAACGGCAATATGTATGTTTCTGATATCCTGACTTCAAGTTCAACGCTTTGGATCTTCTTTGACATAAAAATATACCATTTGCTTAATAAGATTACAAAAAACGTTAAAAATTATGTTGTTTTTTAGAGGTTGGTTTAGTACTGCTTAGGGCAACTTTTTTCCCTTTGGTCCGATTCCGCCCATTTACAAACGGGGCCTGTGTTATCCTTCAACATACGAGTAGATCTATAAAAATTTCAAGAGTGCGTCTCTTTTTGTTTGGACGGAGTCGTGATTTCCACAGACGGACGTACGGACATGGCTAGATCGTGTGAGACTTCATCACTGAGCAAGAATATATTTACTTTATAGGGTCTTAGAGGGATATTTCGCTGCGTTACACACGGAATAATCCCCCAATTCGTTTTTGGAGGGTATAAAAAATAACTTTTACTTTCTGAGGATTAAATAAAAATCCAGAAATAATTTTTATTTTCTAAGGAATAAATAAGAGCCAAGAAATAACTTTTACTTTCTGTAGAATAAAAAAAAATCCAGAAACAAATAACTTTTATTTTCTCAGGAATAAATAAAATAAAACATAAAAATTAGGGTCCTTGATTTCAACACAATAAACTTGAATGTTTGCAATCTTTCATACGACTGACTTTTAATATAGAAAACGTCTTAAAGACGTGAAGGCAAAAAAAAGTGAACCTCATTTAGTGCAAAATCCAAATAAATCTAATGAATCATATTGCAAAAATAACAAATAAAATTTATTTAAGTCGATTAAATATTTTTTTTTTAGGAAAGATAAGTTCTTGTTCTCGTAAGTGGAAAGCCGAATGAATAGCTGAATACGAAATGGATTTAAATAAATGCTGCAAGATCATTCAAAAGGCTATTGCCCGTGTTGTTGGCGGTTGCGAGAAACCTGCTGCTAATTGTCATTATTAATTTCTTATAATTAATAATACTAATTGTAACAAAAATTTATGTAAATGTATTGGCAACTAAAGTTGTTTTTGCCCCCTTTGCTTGTTGTTGTTTTTGGTTAATGTGGTTAATTCATGTTGGTGTTGTTTTCAAACGTGTATTAAAAGGCTTAAGATAAAATATTGACAAGTTGAATTATTAAAAGCAGCAATAGTTCACATACATTTTACTTAGAGTGTGTGCGTGTGTGTATGCACATATTTTTTTTTGTTGTTCTTAACAGTGACACTTGTTTTATATTGAAAACTAAATATTTCATTGGTTTCAAGTACAATTAATTTGCCGATATGAGATAAATTCTATATGAATTAGAAAAACATGTTTAGCATGTCAAACAGATTTTTTTAAATATAATAATTAATATGTAGTAAGAATTTTAACGAACATTTTATATTGCTATATTAAATTGAATTAAGATTCCATAGGCTAATTGTTCGAAATTTTAATTCAAATCTCAGAACGACATGATAAATATTCCAAGGCACAAAGGCAAGTCAACATCAGTTTTTTGTTATTCAACTTACACAGTAGAGCAGAACAGCTGTTTTCGAAAGACGCAACCCTTTCATCATCAGTGCTCATGTGTATTGTGTTTATCACCACTTATTAGGTGGCTTAGTTGAATGTGATAACAGTTCCTATTTACACAAATTTTATTGTGAAAAAGGATACGAGAACTGTATCAACCTGATGTTAACATGTTATTGTTATAATACCCGTGTTACCGTTTGATTATTTTTCTTCATGTCCCATTTTTCTGAATTAATTAAAACTTGCCTTTGTGCCTTGGAATATTTATCATGTCGTTCTGAGATTTAAATTAAAATTTCGAACAATTAGCCTATAGAATCTTAATTCAATTTAATATAATAATTAATATTTGCCTGTAATGCTCTTGTCTTTTTAAGATGTCTGGATGTATTGATTGCTTTCCAAGATAATATATTTTATTTTTAATTAACTAATTGCGGTTTTATAGTGATAGTTTTCAATTTTGTGATATTAAATTTTTGTAAATTATTTCTAATAAAGGCTCCATTAGTTTTTACTTTCTATTGCTGTTCTGTGCTGTGAAGTTCTGTAGAAAATATTTTGTAATTACTTGTTCTGTTAATGAAATCAGCTGTTTTTAAAAGCAAACAAATAAATTGAAATTGTGAAAATAAATAAATTAATAGTTCAAAAAAGAATATATTGTGTGTACAAACTTAAAAAATCTTAAATTAAAACAAAGAAAAACATTCAACAAAAAATGTGTAATATTTGATACCACAAAAAACTAATACATACGCACTGTTAGCTGACACTTAACGTTGAATTCTATTTTCTACAGATTTGTCCGCAACAGAACGGAACGAAAAAGAAACAGCAAACCGCACATACAGATTTTCAATTGAACAGAAACAAAACAGCTGATTCAGAACAGAACAGCACGTACAAACTAATTCTGCCTTAAGGCTCTTAAGGCTTTGCCTTGAAAGAAAGAGAGAGAGGCTTGAAAACAGAAATTAAAGCCAAATTTTGCTTATGTAATTTTTTTTTTTTTTAAATTGTCTATTCAACTTTCAAACTTAAATTTAATTTACTTAAATATATAATGTACTTGTGGTATCCATTTACTAGTGTATACCCCTCTGATATGGTTTATTTGGTATCAAGTTAAAAGTAAAAAATCTATCGATTTTTATAATCTTTGCACCATTTCAAAGCATATCGCAGAATAAACTTCTCATAATATTCTTACACACACTCTGGCTTAATCACGCAATTCCCCTCGCTTGTGCGCCGCCGCACTTTGCTCAGACAACAAGTTCATAATAATTAAATTAACAAACACATGATTGCAAAGAACAAGAAACGACAATAATCTCAGCCATGATCTTAATAAGATACCAAGAATGTTTAAGCAGGGCACAAACTTAAAACTACATTTTCAAAACCTTCAACAGATAAGAACAAGAAATACTAAGCGGGCAAGATAGAAATCTCAATTCGAAATAAGCATGCAAGTAAATACATGAGCGGCAATATTGACATAGATTTTTAATAATAAATAAAGACAAAGGAAAAATTGTTATAAATATATCGAATGACATGAAGTATTAATTGGTTTTTTTTTATTTTTTTAATCTTGGACCAGCACTCAGGGGATGACCCCCCTATATATGCAATTAATTGCGCCGGAACTGAAAACAAGGGGATAGTATTGAGGGGACAGATTAGGAAAGATGAGAAGATAGACAGTTTTTTGTAGCTTTTTCAACTTTTTGTACTTCGTCGGCTAATTTTTGCTACAGGGCCGACGAAGGTGGGTGCTGTTACTCTGCTTTTAGTACATGATAGTGTCGGTCGCTGCCAATTAAGTTCAGTGACCAGTGACTATGCCTTCATCATTGAAACAGGCTGGCAACAGACTAACACAACCACGCACTAATGCTGTTTAGAAGAATTCAACACAATATTTCATGACTCAGCGCGGGTTCGAACTCAGAAACCTCCGCTTCATAGTCTCGTAATCTACTACTTCAGCCAACAGCACCCACAATAGAATACACTTGATGAAGCGTGTTGCAGCACAGTTGATTCTAAAATATTCTGCAGAGCTGGTCCGCCAACGACTTTGTTTAAGTGCCAAAAATTTAAAACACTCACAAATGGACGATGTTTTGGTACGTGTGGGGAGATACCAAAAAGTGGATGACAGCACTGCTTCGAGGATTGGAAAGAGGACTCATGACAAGTGGATTATAAAGTGTTCTTCAACTGGAACTTCTTAACTTTGGCAGATGGTGTTGTGCCAACTCATTCGACGACATGTGCTGCTCTTGGCTGATGTTGTTAACACGAGATTGTGAGGATCCTGAGTTCGACTCTGGGCTCAGTCAGGAATATTGTATCGAATTCTTCTGTTCAGCACTAGTGCAGGAATGTGTTAGTTGTTGTCAGTCTGTTTCAGTGATGAAGGCATAGCACTAGCCACTGAACATAATTTTCAGCGACTGACACCATCATGTTCTATATAGAGCATAGCAACAACACCCTCCTTCGTCAGACCTGTAACAGAAAATTGGTTGGTGAAGTAAAAGGTTTAAATAGCTTCAAAAAATTCTCTTTCTTCTCATCTTTCTTCATCTGTCCTCTCAATACTGCCCCTTGCTTTCTACATCCGGCACGATGCACTGCATACGTAGGAATCATCCCCTGACGGCTGGTTTGAGTTGAAAAAAAAAATAACTAAAAATTGTTTTAATAAAATCGGTATTTTGTTCCGACAATTTACCGAGCGATTTTTCATCGAGAAATCACTTTCTGCAGTGAGGCCCATTTTTGGATGAATGAGAATTGTTGAATTTGAAACGATACCGATCCGCATGATATTTAAGAATCACTGTTTGGTGCAGTTTTTAGCCTGGCGGCATCATCGGTCCATATTTCGTTGAAAACGACGTTGGTGAGGCCATCACTGTCATGCTTACGAACTTCTTTTGAGATAAATATAATAGACTGGACATCAACGACATGTGGTTATGAACAGGACGACTCCATGTGCCACACAGCTCATGCCACCCTGGATATTCTCACATCGATGTGGGCTAGCCTCCAAGATCGTGCAATTTGGCCCCATTAGACATTTTCTTGGGGGAGTTTCTTACGTCGCAGTGCAGCCCATACCACCGGTTAAATTCTGTCTGATTTAACAGCAAAGTTATTCCCTTCACACAGAGAAGCTCTAGGGGACGGGTGAACCATGTTTTATTCCACACATAATGCCTCAATGGATTTTTCAAAGGAGTAAACCCCCTTTCTATTAAAGCTCAAAAATTAAATTATTATGATATTAACGCGTAAGTAATTCATTTCTTTTAATATTTACCTTATTTTTGCAAATAATATTTTATGTCATCGCTCACAAAAAAAGAAGGCAGGGAAAAAATTTCATTTTACTATCATCTGGGTCCATGATTAGGTTTTTGAACTTTCGCCGACGTTAACAGTTCCGTTTTCTAAACAAAAGTACGGGAAAACTTAAAACAAAATTTAATTTTTCATAATAATTTTTAGGATTAGTTCCAAGGGGAACTTTTGTCCCCTTAGTCAGATTTTTCGTTTTTTCAAGCTTAAATAGTCTATGACCATAACACACATTTCCACCAAGTTTCATCAAATTTTAGGGGCACCCTATAAAGGCAATATAAAAAAAACTTAATCTCCGGCTAAATTGGAAAAATGTGGGTGCTGTTGGCTGAAGTAGTAGAACACGAAACTATGAAGCGGAGGATCCTGAGTTCGAGCCCGCGCTGAGTCATGAAATATTGTGTTGAATTCTTCTGATCAGCATAGTGCGTGGTTGTGTTAGTTGTTGCCAGCCTGTTTCAATGATGAAGGCATAGTCACTGGTCACTGAACATAATTGGCAGCGACTGACACTATCATGTACTAAAAGCAGAGTAACAGCACCACCCACCTTCGTCGGCCCTGTAGCAAAAATTAGCCGGCGAAGTAAAAGGTTGAAAAAACTACAAAAAAACTGTCTATCTTCTCATCTTTCCTAATCTGTCTCCTCAATACTATCCCCTCGTTTTCTGTTCTGGCGCAATGCATTGCATATACAGGGGTCATCCCCTGAGTGCTGGTCCAAGACTAAAAAAAAAAAAAAAATTCCCCTATGTGCAGCGCCCAGAAGATAACCTCTACATATGAAGTGCTATGCCTTCATCACTGAAACTCATCGACAACAACTAACACAATCATGCACTAACGCTGATCAGAAGAATTCATTTACAATACATTTACGGCTGAGTGTCGGGTCTCGAACTCGGCACTTGCGGATTCTTGGTCTCGTGTTAACTACTTAATCCAGCAGCAGCCTTAATGGATTGTTAGACGGTTTTTGGAAGGAATTAAAATTAACCTTAATTTTTGAACAGACCTCGTATGTAGAAAAAAAAAACACTGATAACTGCCCTGTACTGGCTGTTATGGTCAGGTAATTCTTCTCCTATTGTGCAGTTCAGCGTGGAACTGATGTCGCAGTGAAAATAGAAAATAGTATTTCACTGTTCCTTTTGAACTTTTATCCGTTACAGATTTTCCAACTTTTATCCGGAAATATAACACACAAAGAAGTGAATTTTTTAGCGGCCACAGGCTGTTTGAAATATCAGTTGCATTTTACATCTCCCATACATCCAGCGTTTAATGAAATTTATGGTTCTGAATAATTTTTTTGGTCATAATTTAAGCTGCCAGCAATTTTTATTTCTTAATGCTAATAATTACTTGTGGTTGTATTTCAAATAAAACGCTGGACTTTTTATAAGGAACATTTTATTAAAATTTATGCAACAAAAACACACTGTGGCTCCGTAATCAGAAAAACCTGGAGGAAAACTTTAACCGTTTAATGCACAAATTTGTTGTTGATAACTTGACTTATTTTTAGATTTAATTTTCTGTTTTATTACTCTTTTGTTTGTTTGTTGACTGGTAATAGATATTTTGCGAGCACTTGCCACATGATTGAGCTTCAACAGAAAATTAAAATTGCTGAAAGTATTCTACTTTTAATGGAACTATTGCTGCAGTGGTGCTGTTGCTTGCCACGGGTGGGCATACTTTTTACTACGAAATGCCAAAGATATTTAACTTCTTTTTTTTTTTCTTGCGTTAAATTGCAAATACTTTCGGAAAACATAAGCGATGAATTTTAATTGGCTACATAAACTACAAATATTTTTCTGTCCACCAATTCGGCTTCGTTATCTTTGCGGGACTTGAGGCTGAGGAGTATTTTATTGCAAGTCACTGGGGCTGTTGCATCTGTTCATACATCTATGGAGTTTTGAGTTCGTTTCGTGTTTGCTTGGCTTGCTTATTTTTCTGTTTGTATAGTAATTAGCATAATTTAGAAAAAATTAGCATGTAGAGATTCAGATGGCAATAGGAAGTTTTTATTTGCAGTCATTAGCCAAGAGCGCATAACAGTGAGATATTTAAATTGTTGGCTACACACTAGTTTTCATCTGTTTTACTTTTCCTTAGCAAAAATTCACGCTCATGGAAATCTATTTACTTAAAGTGCATTTTGAAAGATGTTTTTGGCAAGGCACGTGGTGTTTCTAGCAACTTCATTTATCCAAGAGAGTGTTGGCCTTTTTTTAGTTAATCAACTAATAAGAAAATAATTATTTTCCAGATATCTTTATTCATACTTAGCGCACATCCCAGCCAATAATTATTCTTGAGCCAATTTACAAGCTCAGCTCATCTTCTGTACTCGACCAGCTGTAAGTTGTCCATGATGCTCTCGATAGTTTTAAATTGGTTTCAACCATTATAAAGTGTTTTTTTATAGAATGACACAAGTTTAAATCATAATGCAACAAGCAAATATATTTTTTTTATATCAATGAAACGTGCTTCATTCGAAAGAAAACTTTATGAAATTAAAGTTTAAATATGATTTCTGCCATATGGCCGACACGGCTGACGCATAGAAGGCGCCATCTGGAACATAAATTTTCCACAACTAAAATAATTTTCCATAAAGTGGAAGGACACAACCCCTATTGCTGAGCACGCCGGCGAATTGATTGATTAGGATCATCTTCAATGCTTTCCTTTACAGCGGCTACAGCTTCTTCAGTGCGCAACTGTTCGGCGTCTCACGGTATTTAAATGATCAGTAACAGTAAATGTGGTCCAAAAACGATCTATTGTTTTCGTATTGGGCGCTCTGAAGGACGATTGTGAACGCCATAAAATGGAAGAAGTGCATGATGAGTTTGACGAATACAACAATTATTTTTATTAAAAATTTCAACAATTTGCACGTGTTTCTCTGGTGATGCGACACGAAAAAGAAAAACATCCTACACAAGGCCAACAGAGTGAAGCCGGAAAACACTATGACATTTTGAGGCATTGCCATCAAGCACACCGCAATATAATTGTGGCATTGCCTTAAAAGTATAAATTTCTAAATGAAGTCACAGGCAAGAATGATAAAATAAAGATTACGCCTTGCGCATGATTTACCGTTTGATGACGTATTTGTTCCCTCGAAGAGGTTGCCAAATGTTTATCATATGCAAAACTAATACTTTCTCGTACAGAATTAATATTTTATGCTATATTTGGCAACTCTTCACACAATTTACTCAGAGAGATTTCCAATTTACTCAGAGAGATTTCCAATTTACTCAGAGAGATTTCCAATTTACTCAGAGAGTTTTCCAACAAGCAAACTAAATCGGATTTATGAAATTGCAAGTTTTGTGTTATATTTTATAATAAATTGTGTTATATTTTAAAATAAATATATTAAAATAATTATTAAATAACTTAAAGTGTAAAAAACTTATTGAAACTTGATTTTTAAAGCTCATAAACTGTAAACAAAAAACCTAAATTGAAGAGAAAAGAGAACAAAAAGAGCAAGCATGAAATGTGCAGTAGGCAATTGCAACCAAAATAACAGCAAAAAAAAAACAAGTGAGAAATAATTGTGTTAAAATGTAATATTGTTATCAAAATTTCGTTTGTTTTCAAAAAGCTGTATCATTTTATAGTTTTCCAAGATATGAAGCTCTAAGCAAGTTATGGCTGATATATTGCATGCAAAAAAATTTTTGAATGGGGAAAAAAGAAAAATAATTAGCAATTGAGTTCAATATTTATATAAAATAACTATAAATTTACAATTTCAAATAAAAAAGTGGTAAATAAAATAATTTTTTAAAATTGTTTATTATCAAACAAATTTAATTTGAAAAATCACAATTTGCCCCACTGTTCTGTTTTTACAATAACATAATAGTTCTCCAGCTGAATTTTATTAGCCAATCAGAACACATGTTGAGTGACGTCAGAGTTCCATCATGCGCAGAAAAGTGTTTTTATTTCAGCTTGTTGGCGTAATCTTTATTTTATCATTCTTGGTCACAGGTGTGTTGCCACAAAGTGACCAATGGCATAGTGTATTCTCAGCTAACACGAGACTATGAAGCGGATGGTCCTGAATTGTGTCGAATTCTTATGATCAGCGTTAGTTCATGGTTGTGTTAGTTGTTGTCAGCCTGTTTCAGTCATGAAGGTAAAGGACTGGTCACTGTACAATTAGCGGCAGCGACTGACACTATTATGTACGAAAATAGCAGAAGAACAGCACCCTCCTTCGTCGACCCTGTAGCAAACATTAAGAATCTATCTTCTCATCTTTTTTCATTTGTCCCCTATATACTATCCCCTTCTTTCTAGTTCCATTCTTTGCATATGTAGGGGTCATTTCTAGGGTGCTAGTACGAGTCAAAAAAAAAAAAATTATAATAATAATAATGATTAAAATACAGGGTGTTTTTTATTGAGGTATAGAACTTCGAATTGAAATAAAACACAAGAAAATCGTTTTAGTGTCCATCCATTTGGCTTTATTGGAAGGATAATTTTATGCCATTAATGTTTAAATATGATTTCGGGCATGTGGCCGCCGCGGCTGGCTCGAATAAATCCAATTCTACAGGTCCAATTTTCAACCACTTTTTCGAGCATATGGGGCCGTATGTTGGCAATAGCGCCACGAATGTTGGCTTCCAAGTCCCCTAACGTTTCTGGTTTGTTGGCGTAGACGAGCGACTTCACATATCCCCAAAGAAAATAATCCAATGGTGTCAAATCACACGATCTTGGTGGCCAATTGACAGGTCCATTCCGCGAAATTATGCGCTCATCGAATGTTTCCTTCAATAATACGATTGTGACGTGCGCTGTGTGGCATGTAGCGCCGTCTTGTTGGAGCCACAACTCATCCACATTCATGCCATCCAATTCGGGAACAAAATAGTCGGTTATCATGGCTCTATACCGGTCTCCATTAACGGTAACTGACTCTCCAGCATTATTTCGGAAGAAGTATGGCCCAATGACTCCACCAGCCCATAGAGCACACCAAACAGTCAGTTTTTGTGGATGTAATGGCGTCTCATGTGGATTCTCTTCACTCCAAATGCGGCAATTTTGCTTGTTGACGTAGCCATTCAACCAAAAATGAGCCTCATCACTGAACAAAATTTTGCGGTAAACTTCGCGAACTGAACCATTACTTTCGAAATAAATTTGCACGATTTGCAAGCGTTGCTCTTTTGTCAACCTCTTCATGATGAAATGGCAAACCAAACTAAATATTAATCACTTGACAGCTGACAAAATGGCCGCCAGTTAAAAAAGTGATGCCAACTTAAAGTTCTATACCTCAATAAAAAACACCCAATATGTAAAAAATAAAGTGTATTGTTTACTATAATAGATGAACGCTTTGTCACCGTACCTGCACCGCAGTGCATTTTAATAACTTAATTTTTATAGAAGTAAATTTTTCATATTATTTTTTACAAATTTTTCGTAACCGAAATAACATTAAATTACTTGTTTTATAATAAAAATATTTTAATCACATAATATTCACTACCAAAGTGTTTTACAGCCGCCATTTAAATATTGAAAAAAAAAAAATAATTTTATTGAGCAAATTATAACCATAGACAAGATTATGATCTACCTTGCTAACTGGTTAATTTCCTTTGCCAATTTTTATTAATATTAGAAGTTTGCAGTCATGAAAGGCTTAAGCTCTTAATATTGGCTAAGCTCCTCAATAAAAAATTAAGGAAAAAAAAATACATGCAAAATATTTATCTACAAATCATTGCAAAAGTTTTGCAACTTATCAGCAGTAGACACAAATCTTATCTTCCAAAAAACAAGTACCACCATCCAGGCACAACCAACGAGCAAATTATGAAAAAAAAAACAAATGGGGAAAAAAGCATATAAAATAAATAAACACCTGTTTCGCATAAATTGTTAATAAACATAAATTAATAGACAATATAACAAATACACAGGGAAATACAAGACTTGAAGAAATAAACTTTAAATATTTGCAAGATTTGTTATACGTTATCGTAAAAAATTTAAAAAATAATGCAAACGTGTTTAAGTTTAGCCAAGGAGGCGTTGATGAAAACACCGTTAAAACACAAAAGTGTTAAAGTGCGTAAATACATTGACAACCGCAAAACATGATCAGTATTCACGACCATTTTCTTTGCTGCACACACCTTCAGACATGAACACTCACACACACAAATACACACCCATACAGTGCTAACAAATTTAGACATTAATTCATTGGACTTTGATCATACGAAA
Organism: Linnaemya tessellans; assembly: GCA_951800035.1. Classification (NCBI taxonomy): domain Eukaryota; kingdom Metazoa; phylum Arthropoda; class Insecta; order Diptera; family Tachinidae; genus Linnaemya; species Linnaemya tessellans. Next base: position 148,095,372 of record OX637532.1, read on the forward strand.
GCAGAAAAGAAAACAAGAGTTTTGAAATATTTACAACGGAAAGAATTATCTGCATGTTTTGTAGGTGGAGTTAACTGTGAAATAAATTACTGTGTGCGCTGTAGCCGCCAAATAAGGAAAATAATCAATAATCAATTTGTTGAAGTAACCAAAAAAAAATAAAATAAAAATTTTTGTGTTGTTAAAATTACAATTAAATGTTTTGTAGTTAAGCAATTTAATCATTAATTAAAATACAAATTTAAAAAAAAAAAACAATGAAATGCCTACAAATTAAACACAAGGCGGACATACGCAGCATTATATTTTATTTATGGCAAATGATACTCGTACCACCTCGATACACCTGAGTTAATGATGATGAAAATGTGGCGGCCTTCGAAAACAGCTGTTCTGCTGTCAAAGTTTAATTATTAAAAGCTGATGTTGTTTTTCGATTGTGCCTTGAAATATTTATCTGATCATGTTTTTCTAAATTTAAAACAAATTTTCGAACAATTAGCCATAGAATTTAATATCAAATTCACTTTATTTTTAAACACACCTCGTAACATATTTTGGTTTGTTCTAAACTACTGCAACCAAATTGGGGGTGCTGTTGGCTGAAGTAGTGGAACCATGGACTATGAAGCAGAGAGTTTTGATTTCAACCCCGCGCTGAGTCATGAATATTGTTTTGAATTCTTCTAATCAGCACTAGTGCATGGTTGTGTTAGTTGTTGCCAACTTGTTTCAATGATGAAGGCATAGCACTGGTCACTGAACTTAATTGGCAGCGACTGACACGATCATGTACTAAAAAGCAGACTAACAGCAGCATCCCCCTTCGTCGGTCCTGTAGTAAAATAAATTAGCCGGCGAAGTAAAAAGGTTGAAATGGCTACAAAAAATTCTCTATCTCCTCATCTTTCTTCATCTCTCCTCTCAATACCATCCCCTCCTTTCTAGTTCCGGCGCAATGCACTGCACATGTGGGGCTCATCCCCTGAGTGCTGGGGCCAAATTACCGCATTCGATATCGATCGAAATTTCCATACAATTTAAATACAAATTTCGTTCGATATCGAGTTCCGTAATTTGCCCCCTGGTCCGAGCTAAAAAAAATACTGTATAGTTTCGGAATATGTGTCCTTAGCTCCTCTATTGCTGCAGGTAACGATGCATAAGCTTTAATATATTTAATTTATTTGCACAATGAAATTAAAATTAAACTTTATAAAATAATTTCATAGAAATCACCATGATACATTAAGTGAAGTTTTAAATATTTGTTAAATGTTGTAAAATCCAAACTCCGATTGTAATTGAATTTAATAAAAATTCGTAAAAAATTAAGTTGTAGACTGCAGATTTGAACTTGAGCCTGAATAATAAATTCTTATCTTAATAAAAATATTAATAACATTCACACAGCGACAATTATTGTAAACTATTTTAAAGTAAATTTTTTATCAGAAAGTTCTCACCATTTAAAAGCAACTTTTCATGCGATGGCATGTTTCTGTAATTCTTCTCATGACACACATTCAGCACCATCATAATTCTCTTTCAAATTATGTTCAAATTATCAACAATTTTTTTTTCATTTATTCTAATTCCTGCAAAACTTTAGACTACAGAATCCCAACTATTAATAATCATGTTGATTTAGAGTTGCTCCTCATTCTCCGTATTCACCTATTCACTGATATTTTAAAGCAGCATTTGAGCTAAAATTGGCGATTTCGTGCTTAATGATCATTAATTGCGCACTGAAATATTAAATAAAAAGAAATAGTTAATAAACAACAAGCTGAATTGAAAAATGTCTTTGAATATGTAAAAAAAAAACTTTCTGTAATAATAATTTCCTTTTTTCGTTCTCAACTTCAATTTCAACTCCAAAGAGTTCAATAAATAAATCATGGAAATTAATAATTTTTAATGAATAGTTAGTTGTATATAGACGAAAAGTTTGCTTTGAAATATTTTACAAAATTAATCTCTGCAATGAAAGTCAGCAAACGAGGTCTGTTCAAAAAATAACATGAATTTGCTGATTTCTCAAAAGATATTTATTTATTCATTAATTTCTATAACGTCTCCTGGCAAAGTAGCCGTCTCACAATTAATAAAGTTGTGTCATTGCGATTCCTTGAAGCCGTTCTGCAATTTTCAGAAATTTACTTAATATCTCACAGTGTGTTTTTTTTTAACTCGGGCCAGCCCTCAGGGGATGACAATGCAGTGCATTGCCGGAAGTAGAAAGGAGGGGATATTATTGGGAAGACAGATGAAAAAAATATGAGAAGATAGAGAATTTTTTGTAGCTATTTGAACCTTTTTTTACTTCGCCGGCTAATTTTTTGGCTCCACGGCCGACGATGAAGAGTGCTAGTCTTCTGATTTTCAGTGCATAATAGTGTCAGTCGCTGCCAATTATTTTCGATGGCCAGTGCTTTGCCTTCACTACTGAAACAGGCTAACAGAAACTAACACAACCCTGCATTAATGCTGATCAGAAGAATTCGGCACAATATTCAGGAGTGAGCGCGGAGTCGAACTCAGGAGCCTATCCTTTAAAGTCTCGTGTTAACTACTTCAGCTAACGGCATCCTAAAATTTGGTTTTTTGTCTTCTCTGCCGTCGTTAAACGTCGTAGTTTCAGGGATCGCTGTCATTTTGGGCATAGGAAAAGTTCTTGCGATGCCAAATCTGATGAATACAGAGGCTGAGCCATGATTAAGGCATACATTTTTGTCAATTTACTTCTTCATGCCCAAAAAAAAAAAAAATAAAAAAAAAAAATCCATGGCTTGAGCCAACCGATCCAACGGAGTCAACATCCTCAGTAACCTCTTTAATATTCAGTGACTCTATGATTCTCTATAAAATAATGTTCTTCATATTTTTACTATTTTCTTCGGTGGTTGATCTGCTGCGCCATCTGAGACGAACATGATCATTCACACATTCTCTAGAATTTCTCTGGAAAGCGTGCATGTCTTGTAAACAATTCTCTGACTCAGAGTGTCAGGCGTGTCACAGCATTCGATTCCGATTTCAGGAATAAAATCATTTTGAATATCATAAACTAATTTCGTTCATCATATTAAAGATGAATTAATGCCAAAATTTTTTTTCTTTGATGGTCGTTTTTGGGTGATGTGGCTGCCCGTATTCGATTTGACTTCTTTATGTTGATCATTTGTCGATCAGCTTCAGCCAAAAATCACTTGAATTGGTGTTAGTGGAATATCGTGATTGTACAACTGACACACTGACTTCAATTCCGTTTGAAAACGATGGTTGATGTTGGCTGAAGTAGTAGAACACGAAACTATAAAGCGGAGGGTCCTGAGTTCGAGCCCCCACTAAGTCATGAAATATTGTGTTGAATTCTTCTGATCAGCATTAGTGCGTGGTTGTGTTAGTGGTTGCCAGCCTGTTTCAATGATGAAGGTATAGTCACTGGTCACTGAACATAATTGGCAGCGACTGACACTATCATGTACTAAAAAGCAGGGTAACAGCACCCACCTTCGTCGGCCCTGTAGCAAAAGTTAGCCCTCGAAGTAAAAAAGGCTGAAATAGCTACAAAAAACTGTTTATCTTTCCTAATCTATCCCCTCAATACTATCCCCTCGTTTTCAGTTCCGGCGCAAGGCATTGCATATATAGGGGTCATCCCCTGAGCGCTGGTCCAAGATAAAAAAAATTAATATCGAATCAATTTAGTTTTAGAACGGGGAATTGAAGTCGGACTACGATCACCGTATTCCACTGCCAGCAATTCAAGTGCTTTTTGGCTGTAGCTGATCCACGAATGATCAACATAAAGAGTTCAAAATGGAATATGGGGCAGCCAGCAAAATTGGAATATTTAAGTTATTTTTAAAACGGACCTCGATTTCATTTTATACTTTTTCGTATATAAATAATCTGATTATTGACCTTTATTTTTAGTAATTAATGTGTGTTTTTTCCCAAATAATATATGTGAAATGTTATTAAAATTATCTACAATAATATTTCATAAAAAATTTGCCATTATTAAACATTTTTTGTTCATCATATTATTTGGCTAAATATCAAGCCTGGGCTCTTTAGTTTATGATTATTGATAATTTATCAACATTAAATTTTGAAATGTAATTTGTGTAAATCCTCCTCTTAGAGTGTAATTAAATTTGCAAAACACTTAAAGGCCGCTCGCTAACTAAACGATTTTGTAATTTTGCTTCGTTAATGTGTTAAATTTGTCATGCAGGATTTCTATGGCTTTAATGGTTGTTTTTTATGGCCAATAAAAATTTCTTTGATTAAATTGTCATTTACTAGTTTTAATTAGCGATTTTTTTTTTGGTGGAAAATATTTATGCACTAAAATGTGTTTAAGAAAATGTTTATTAAAGTGAGCATCACTCTAACAACTCTAATGGCCTCCATTACGTTGCTTTTATTGTTCAGATGGCGGCCGTAAATAGTGCATGTTTTTCTTTTCCTTTTCGCATTATGATCTTGTCATTGTGTCTTGTTTATTTTGTTGTTGTTTTGTTTGTTTTTGTAATTAGAATGTGTTCTGCTGACCCAATAACACTTTTCTTAACTCTTCTTGCCTCTGCGCTCTCATTCTTTATCTTTTGTTTTCAAAACAACACGTCTTCTCATTATTTGGTTAATTGTTGTTTTATTTCTTTTTAAATTCTTGTTACGTTCTTGTTTATTGCCGTTCTCGATATTAAACTGCATTTGGAACATTAAAGTGATTTTTAGAGTATTATTCACGTTTTTTCTTTTATTTTCTTTTAGTTTTTGTTGTGGCTGTAATTAAACACTTAATTGTGTTTAGAGCAGTTGCAGCTCATTTTTTCAGTGGCGCCATTTCCTTTCATTAGACTATTTTTTTTAAATTTCTTCTTTGCCATTTTGATTGACGCATATTTGCTTTAGATTTAACCAGAAGGTTGTTTTTTTCAAATATATTCAATTTTAATGTAATAAACTGTAATGAAGAAAATTCTAATGACTGATGCTGGCAAAAAGAAAATGTATATTGTATCTTTAAAACTAACAATATAACAATATTATATAAAAAACATAGCCCGCGAAGCGATTTGTTTGTCCACGCAACAACATTTTTTAACTGCTTGTTAGTCGTTGACCAGGAAGCTTTGGGCCACAAAGGCCACACAGCTCGCAGTCTCAAGTTTGAGGAATTTCTAAGTAAATCATGTATATAAAAATTTAAAAAAAAAATTTCGCACATTCAATTCAAAAACTCGTACGTACACTGAATTCAATGGCAAATAAATTTCTTCCAGTGTAGCTTTTCAACAGCTAAATTTTAGCACAAACGAAAAAGTTAAAGAAAACTGGTCGAGATGTTTTAATTGCATTAACCCAATAGAAAGTTTAAAAAATATATAAGAATTTTTATTAGCTGCAGTTTAAAGCTAATAATCCCACGTAAAACTTAATACAAGGGGGAAATTGAAGCTCCCTGCCACATGCCTTACACTCAGTGTATTGCATATAAAATCAATTAAGACAATGACAAGAGACTTCACGCAAAAGCAAAAGAAAACTCTACAACATTCTACGAAACTTAACGACGTTAATACACATGTCTTGAAACGCTAAGAACTGACAGATTTTACGATATTGAAAGTACAGAAATTTAAATAAATTTCAATGTCTAGAAGGCCCCTGGCAGTCAATTGCAGCAACATGTTGTTGAATGTTTTATAAAGAAGTAATTATTGATTCTAAATACTTCTTATCTGCTGAAAGAAATCCTTTAAAAAGAACAAGAAACAAAAGAGAGAAAGAAAAAAAAATTATTATCATATTGCCATCAATTCAAGCACTTGTTGCTTGTGAAATCTCTATGCAAAGAAGACACTGCCAGTGGCGTGAGCTGGCCCACAATGTAACAAAACAAGTTATTAATGATTTATTTATTTCTTTTTTTATTTTAAATGCTTATATTTCAGCTACGAATAGCAATTCCTTGGAAATTTAATTTCATTCAATATTTCGTAATTACAAAACTAAATTTAAGCTATTTACAAAATAGCTTGTTTTAAAAATATTTTTTAAACGTTTTTTTTCGTATTTAACAAATATTTCCCAAAGCATTTCTTATTACATTTAACTCTTATGGTTTTTGTTTTGTTTTTATAAATACAACCAACTCTTCTACAGCGCTGCTGTCATTATAGAAATCAATGAGAGACAAATAGACGCCAAAAATGGCAGTGACGCAAAATAAAAATTACCACAAACTGGAAACTAAATACATTCATAAACGAGTACAATGAGCTAAAATGATGTAAATATTATTAATTTTACTGCTCGTATTGTATAAATTGCCAGTTTAATGTGGTACAAGGCATTGCCTTGTTATTGTGTGGTAACTACAATGTGGGCTGCTAAACGGCACACCAAATTTATTGTGGTTTAGTTAGCTTCGAAATAAGACTTAAAATAAAAAAATATATAAAAATATGTGTTAAACAATTCCCAAATATATAAACTTATCTCTAAAATTAATTCAAAATAATATCAGCGACTTTGATATGTTGCATTATTAAATGTATTAAAGTTTAATATTTTATTAATTATAAGTTTCACGGTTTCATTGATCCTGAGAATTTTGGACCATCCTTGACCCTTCATAAGGTCATTGCCAAAAACAAATACATTGTTAAGTCGACTTTATCAAAGTTTAAAATGTTCATAGTTATCAGTTTTATAATTTCATATTTACTTAACCACCTTATTTTATTGCTCGGATCTCATAATATTTCTATGCCAATTTTATCTAAATCGGTTCAGCGGCTTGAGCGTGAAAACGTAAAAGACGGACAGAATTACTTTCATATTCATTATATTAGTACCGAAAAAACTGCATTTCGTTTTAAAAGGTGCAAGTTATTATAAAAAGTGCAAGTCATTATAAAAAGTGTGCAAGTCATTATGAAAAGTGCAAGTCATCATAAAAAGTGCAAGTCATTATAAAAATGCTAGTCATCATAAAAAGTGCAACTCATCATCAAAAATGCAAGTCATTATAAAAAGTGCAAGTCGTCATAAAAAATGCAAGTCAATATAAAAAGTGAAAGTCATTATAAAAAGTGCAAGTCATTATGAAAAGTGCAAGTCATTATAAAAAGTGTGCAAGTCATTATAAAAAGTACAAGTCGTCATAAAAAATGCTACTCATTATAAAAAGTGCAAGTCATCATAAAAATTGCATGTCATCATAAAAAATGCAAGTCATCATAAAAAGTGCAAGTCATCGTAAAAGATGCAAGTCATTATAAAAAGTGCATGCCATTATGAAAAGTGCAAGTCATTATAAAAATTGAAAGTCATCATAAAAAGTGCAAGTCATTATAAAAAGTGCAAGTCGTCATAAAAAATGCAAGTGATTATAAAAAGTGCAAGTCATCGTAAAAGATGCAAGTCATTATAAAAAGTGCATGTCATTATGAAAAGTGCAAGTCATTATAAAAAATGCAAGTCATCATAAAAAGTGCAAGTCATTATAAAAAGTGCAATACGTCATAAAAAATGCAAGTCATTATAAAAAGTACAAGTCATTATAAAAAGTGCAAGTCATTATAAAAAGTGCAAGTCATTATAAAAAGTGCAAGTCATTATGAAAAGTGCAAGTCATTATAAAAAGTACAAGCCATTATAAAAAGTGCCAGTCGTCATAAAAAATGCAAGTCATTATAAAAAGTGCAAGTCATCAAAAAAAGTGCAAGTCATCATAAAAAACGCAAGTCATTATAAAAAGTGCAAGTCAATATGAAAAGTGCAGGTCATTATGAAAAGTGCAAGTCATTATAAAAAGTGCAAGTCATCATAAAATGTGCACGTCATCAGAAAAAGTGCAAGTCATTAGGAAAAGTGCAATTCATCACAAAAAGTGCAAGTCATTTAAAAAATGTGCAAGTCATCATAAAAAGTGCAAATAATTATAAAAAGTGCAAGTCATTATAAAAAGTGCAAGGCATTATGAAAAGTGCAAGTCATCGTAAAAAGTGAAAGTCATCATAAAAAGTGCAAGGCATTATGATAAGTGTAAGTCGTTGTAAAAAGTGCTCAATTTTGCAATTTTTGTTTGGTATCAGTATCTAGTAACCTAGGCGACAATTAGGACAATAGGTACGAGAAATGAATCCCTATGACTGTTTGGATTTCAACAATACAATGAAAGATTGCACAGTATGCGATGAGTATGACGTGCATAAGAACTTAGCGGGTCAACGGTTATCAACGAAAAGCAGCATAGATTAAATTACTAAATTGAGGCTGCGGGTAATACAACAATATTTTAGTGGGATGGCCTAGAACAAGATGGATCTAAAGTGCTACTTAAAGAAAAACAATAATTTTAATAAACTAATTTAGACGATATATCCTGTAGTATAACACCGTCAGTCAATGTTATATTTAATTTGAAGTGATACGGGGATGCTTTATTAAACATTTTTGCTGAGATTTTACTTCATATATTCGTCTAACGTTTCTATTCTGCTCTGAAATGAACAACTAAATTCTGTTGCATGTGTGTGAATAGCTTTAAAGCATATTGTGTTTTTGATTGTAAACACAAACTAGTTGTTGCTTGGCTCTTGTGTATATTTTCATTTTCTTTATTGTTTGCTTAGTTAGTTTCTTAAATGTTATTAAAGTCTAGTTAATAAAATGCCTTTAATAATAAACATTATTTAACAAGCAAAAGACAAAAAAAAACAAAATAAAAATTCAAATGCAGGTGTGCTGTACAACTTAGATGCGGTTCGTAGTAAAAGTATTCATTTATTTATTTTTTATATGTTTTTTTTTTGCAATGGCGTATCACAAGAAAATTATAAAAAATAGCAACATTATGTTTAGATAAATGCAAGGCAATGATGCAGTAGTGTGTTGTTTGATTTTTCTTTAAAATACTAAAAATATCTATAAAAAATGATATAAAAACTGGTTTGTTTCTTAAGTCTTTTGTTTGAAAAACTGCAAACTGATTTTGGAAAATAAGTTTAAAAGCAAACTGCAGTAGCCCAACATTATTTATTGTTTCTCAAATAAAAGTAGGAGTTGGAAATATTTGAAAACGTTAAAAATGTAGTTCAAATTAAATAAAATATTTGTGTTTTGGCGAATGTGGGTCAAATTCTTTGAACCAAATTGAAATCGTTTGTTTGTCATAAAGGCTTGCTATGATTTTATACTATTTTATGATCATTTTTATTCGGTTTCATGGATTTTATGATAGTGTACTTACAACCATATAGTCAGTGTGTATGTACCTATTGCGAAATGGTGGGCCTCACAAGGGTGAGATTCTAAATGAAAGGATGGTGGCGTGGCCGGGTTCAAATCAGTATTCTTCTACAAGCTAAAGTAACTAATGGAAGTAGTGATTTCCAGAATGAATCAACAGCTTCTGGCCAACACTAATTTCTATAGCTAAATCTGAAAATATTAAGTTGTTGGCTTGACAGAATAATTGACGGTGAAGAAATCTGTAACGCAACACATTTCCATGGGACTTGGTGTCGTTTTTATGACAAGGAGATGGGAACCTGTCACAAGTCTGATAACGTGATTAATTTTAAAGGACTAGCAAGTGATTGGAGTTGCGAAACTTTTATACGAGATTGTTTTGTGTACATAAAAATTATCTTCCCAAATTATTTCTAATCAAAAATTAGTTGATTTTGCAAGACTCCTTCAATTGTTGCAAGATGACCTAGGCAGTGGTTTGTTGTTGTTTGTTTGTTGAGGGCACGTGAAAGCAAGTTTTTAAATTTTTTCTTAGCTTAAGGATATTAAAGGTGACACAATAAATACCACAATTGCTGCAAGATGTATGAGAGTAGAGAAAATACATACACATTTAAACAACAACAACAACAACATAGAAGCAAACACTACATTAAGGACTGGACAAAGTAACCGACAAAAGATGTTGATACTAATTATAAGTATGATGTTGAAAATATAAATTACTTTTCTAAAAGAAAAAAGCAACAACAAAATTAAATAAAATAAAACTTAATATCATTCACTGCCACCCATCTTCAGATATTTTATTTAATCTATAAAATATTCTCGTTTACTTATCTTGAGGTGAATTTGTGTTAAACATGAAACCATTTAGGAATTATCATAAAATTTCACAGTTTATGTTTGCCTATGATTAAAACTAAAGAGGAGTAGGGCAATGAAGGCATGTTTTAGACTGAAAGTTAAATAAAAGATAAAAAAGTCTAAACAATTTATTAAAGTGAAGAAATTATCTTTTAAAGACCGATAAAGTGCAAAGCACAGAATTCCCCAACGAAACATTTTTATGCAAAATTACCATAAATAAAAGTTAACAACAAAACCGAAATGACAATAAGAGCAACTGCTGCGATAAAAGCAGTAAAAGTTAAAATGATCTCGCCTTATATAGAAATCATTCGCAGGTATGCGCCAACCGACAAGATGATAATCGTGCCTGCTTTGGCATTTATCAAGGAACGGGTGCCACAGAAATATGTGTGCAGCTTTAAATGTTAGCAAAAAAAAAAAAACTGATGCCTTAAGCTGTACAATAAGCATAAAGTGGCTTTAAAAGAGGCAAATATTTAATATAAGGCTGAGGGAAATTTTGTGTCAATAATTGTCCTCTGATCACAGAAAAAAAAACACCTAATTTTTAAGCACACATTTTAAGTGAACAACATACTCAATCGTATATGCAAAATATGTTTATAAATAGAAACTTCAGAACTCATTTAAAATACAGAATAAAGAGAACAAAACAAATGCATTGGGATTGTAAAAAATTGCCACCATATTGTGTACGAAAAGCAGACAATGAAACAACAACATTAAATCAATACCATTAACTTGAACATGCCAACCCAAATAGACGTAGACAAATGGACAGACCGGCACAGACATTTAAGTTCACAAAAAGTGGCCTGCCTGCCTGACTACCTGCATTGTTGCTGTTGCTGCTTTGTGGTTGTTGTTGTCACTTCAACATTGAAACTATTGTTAAAGGTGACAATCGTATCCATATTATGCCTTATTTACTTTTGTTATAGATATGCCCTTAAGAATATTATGCACAGTGGGGCAAATTTAGAAAAATAGAAAGGCTAAATTAAAATTGCCATAAAATAAAAAATGGAACAAATAATTAAGAAAACTAGCACACGCAGAACATAATCAAATGGTAATACTAAAATTTAATTTGTGTTAGCATCACTTTAGTATTGAATTCTCGTATGCTATTTTTTTGTCATGAAAATTTTGTAAACAAAAACTGTTGTCACATTCAACTACAGTCGCAAAGCAGCTCTGAGTCAGTCAATATCAAGACTCGTTGGCAATTATTTTTTAAGTGCAGCCAGACCACTGATAGTTTACTCTCTTTGGAGAGTTTTGCATCTCACTCGCATTAGTTAATTTCAACGCCTCAGATTACTGTATAAATTTACAGTTCTTCTGAGGAATATTCCGTAGTTAACTACGTTGCTATTTCTTATGGGAAGGCATAGGTCGTGTACAGTCAGTCACAGGAACGGAAAAAATTACATCGCCGGCATATGGTCTAAGTCACCCCGTCGCCATCTATGCAACAAATACTTTGCAAATTTACGTTGTAAAGTATTTCATCAAACAAAAACAACAACAATCAATTAAGCTAATTAAAACGTGCGATGATAAACCAATCATATGATTACTGATGATGAGAATGTAGCAACTTTCGAAAATATTGCTATTTATTATGCCCTGCAATGTAAACTTAACATTTAATTACTTGAAATATTGTTCATGTCTTTCCGAATTTAGTACTATGAATTTCAGGAAATTAATCTTAATTTAATTTTAAAATTATTGTATTTAAGTTTTCTAAAAAAATAACTCCCTCCATCACATAGCTCAGAGTTTTATTATCAATCATGTCACAGACTTAAATTTCTTTTGAAAACAGAATTAATTTTGTATTTTTGCTCTTCTATGTCCTTGAAGAAGTTTTAATTAATATCACGGGAAATAATGAACAAGTCATTTCTTTTTGCCTGCAACATATTTCCATAACAAAATTTGTTACGTATAATGCAATGAACACATTCACAACAGCAGACTACCGACTACAGAAATGGAATACATGTCTACATATATACGACAATGATTATTTTTACGGCGACACGGGAGGTTGTCCGTGCTACCTTTTCCATATAAATACATGTATTCTATTTCTGTAGTCGTGTAGTCGGTAGCCTGTTGTCTTCAATGTGTTTAATACATAAATTGTATAAAACAATTAAATAAAATAAAATAAATGCATGCCCATTGTGCAAAATCAGTCAGAATAAAATAAATATTTGCCGCTTGCAGTTTTTTCAACAACAACAAACACAAAAAGAAATATTTCAAAAGCTAACCGAAGACAAAGAAGAATACAATATCATTTAAAAATAAGGAGCTTTGACTTAAATTCTACTCATACAAACAACATTCAAAAGGCTCTGTTTAAAATTACTTTAAACAATAAAACGGTTTAATTTAGTTTAAATCCATGACTTGAAGACCTTTTTCTCTCTAACTTATTTTGCTGAATACCCACTACTCATATGAAGGAGCTCAACAAATTATCTGTTATTCTCATGTCCTTTTAGTCATACGATGTATTTAACATCCGAATCTCACCTCTAGCTTCAAGTGAACCTGCACTTGCAATAGATTCTAAAAACGACGACAACATTTACGAATTCATAACCTGATGGTGTAATAATTTTCCGTTTATATTTTAACATTTCAGCACCTAAATTTATTCTACTCGTAACAACACACACGGACAAGAGAATAAAAAATCAAATATTGTCCATCAGTAGCTGGATCAACGACAAAAAAATTAATAAATAAAAAAGAATGATGCCTTGCGAAAACTCGTACCAGTCTCTAGTTTGCATATTTTTTAAACAGAAAATTTTTCCTGCATTTCGTTTTCATTAATCGTTTGCATAAAAAATTATCAGTTGATTGCATAAAACAATAGACCCATCGAATGCGTTACGCATTCAATATGAGAACTTTTACTCTTTTCAGTTTTTGCAATGCAAAAAATAACCGACCTCAAACTGCTGTCGTTTTCAATTTTTTGTCAACTGCTGCCTGTAGCGCAGTGGCCCTCCTATTAGAGTGTTTTTATACTTAACGATGATCACTTATGTTAAATAAATGGATAAATCAGGCTTTACTTTATTTCGCTTTATGCCAAAGTCCAAAATAAAATAAAAATTATAATAAAATAAAATGGTAAATGTTGGATTTTTTAAAGAATTCAAACATTTAGTAGGAGGTAGACAATTTGATTTGATGTTGTCTTAACTTGTAGTGTGATCGTTTGTATAAATTTATGAATATTTTACAATAACAATAAATCAACAGATTGTTTTGATAGCTGAGAATTGTTTGTTCATAGAATTATAAATATTTAATATGAATTTGTGTTTGAAGATTTTCTTTGGCTGATTCACTACAATAATCATCCTTTAAATAATAGCCAAAAAATTTATTGAAAAACACATGTTTTGTATAAAGTAATTTTTCTTAAATGTAACTGATCATATGCGGCACATGGCATATGATCACATTCACCCCGCCAAATTTCTTTGTATTGTGTGAGGAGTGAAAATCAGGTTTTCAGAACATTCTCTAAAAATTGGCACTTGTGATGTTGCGCAAACTTTAAAGTTTACCTGATAACTTTCGAAAAGACTACCTGAACTGCTCCATTTTTTAGCGGCATTAAAGTCGTGCAGCGTGAAATAGAAAAGGTCTGATTGCCTTCTAAAGAAATTTTATTTAATGTTGTTTAATTGAAATGTTTGGCAGAACACAGAGAACATAACAATGGTGCTTTGAACTGTCTGCAGTGTCCATGTTCTGTTTTGCATTTAATTCATTTTTATAAAAATTAATTTAGAAATAAATATTAGATTGGAGTAGCTCCTTTACAATAGATAACATATTTTATTGCTTTGCCTATAATAGTCCAGGTATGCTTAGAATATTTAAAATTATTTGAGTTTGCGCCATGATCATCGCCTAACACATAAATCACTAACTGTGATCTATTCTTGCTTGTGGTCTGTAAACTTACAAGAAGGAAGGTGTGTCGTAAAAATTCTTATATCTATTTGATTTCAATTATTAGAATTGAGATTAGAATGAAAAACAAAAACATATCACAGTAAACATATAATAAATGATCTTGTTAATAATGGGTGATTTTTTAAGAGCATTCGGAATTGATTTACATACTTATAATAAAATTTTATTTCCATTTATTTTTCTCTTTACCTACCGCAGTTGATGGAGTTCAGTCAATAATATTGTTTGTGAAGATTGGTTACAGGTGTGATACGGGTACGTATCTAAAGTTTTTAATAGATACAATCAAATTTGTAATCAGCTTCTGCCAAGACATTATAAGCGTATGTACATGTGTGCGTGCGTGTGTTTTTCTGTGTTTTTATTAATCAAGTATTGCTTGAGGCCATAAAAAGTTTTCGTTTTGTGGTTTTAGTGATGCGTGCTAATAATATTACGCAAAATTTGTGTAAAACTGAAACTGGTATTAGATGGTAATTGACATGAATACGGCTGCGAATCTGGTTAAGTAATAAAGCTGTCACTGTAAACTTTTGGTGAAAAAGTACGTATATATTAATATATTAATATTTTACAAATGTGGCCAATATACTATGTGCTTTTGTCATATAGTGCATGGTTGTTGATAATCTTCTCAAGGAAAAAAATATGGTGTGTGAACCAACAACATTTTTTGATATGCTTTCCTTACTATTTCTATTTACTTCCTTTTGCATTTTAATTTTGTATTGTTATTGTAAGTATGTATGGATGTACATATGCACGTTTATTAGTTGTTGTTGGTGTATTTGAATATATCCAGTGTTCACTCATTCGATGTGTCTACATACCTATTGACTGAGACGTTGGCATATCAAATCAATCTTTTTTCCAAAAATTATATTCTACAACCTATTCTGTTCTCTATTTCATCATATGCAATAGTGACATCCAGATGTCCCCCTAGTTGTATGTACTAATTTCTCATTTATCTTTCCTACTTACATATTGCATAAGCATTTATTCAACTATGACTTTAGTCCGCGTTTTTATTTCGTGCCATCAATACGTCGGGTTGTGGTTTCTCCACCAAGTTGATTTTCAATGTCGGTTTTAATTAGTTTGTCGGTGTGTAAAATTAAAATAAATGTGAAAAGTGTAAAATATAAGGTGTTAATTAAATAAAAATTAAATTTCTTTTCCCAAAAGTATACAAATAATAGATAAAATAGTGTTTGAAAAAAAAAATCCAGTGTTAAATTCTTGCCAAATTTCAAATGAAAGAAAAATGATTCATCATTTACCGTTTGTTTGCATGCTTGTTGTTGCTGTTTTGCCAAAAAAGGTTTATTAGTGTGATTGTTATATGTATAAAATGCAATAACAAAGTCAAGTGCTCTGAGAATATGAGATGAGGGAGAGTATTAAATTGTTTTGTTTTGTGCTTAACGATGTAAGACTGTGTGTGACTGTGTGTTTGTTTTATGAAGAGATGCTTGTTCATTTCATTATGTGCACATTATACATGCCTATAATTATTTATATATTTATGTCTTTGGTTGTTGGGTGCAATTTAGGATTGTCAACAATACTTTCAGGTAAGAGATTAGTTAATATTAATGAAACATGTTGCGTGTAAAGTAGTGTTTGCTAATTTATAATACATATTTAGAGTTTGTTTATAAATTCATCAGATAATTATCATATTTGTTTTAAGTATTTGTATATAAAAAGCTAACGATGCAGTGCGATCGACTGCAAAAATAAGTGAAGGTTGTGATAATCAATATGAAATTTTTTAATTTTCTTTAGAAACATTTTGGGATTTTTAGCGGATGTTATTTATTAGCAAAAGTTTCGAAAATATTTAATATAAGTAAAAAGTCAATATAATTGTATTATTTGGACAACATCTTTCTAGGTACTTGGTTTTTATAAAAAGAGAACATCTAGTTAAAATAAATTTGCTTAAACGAGATAAAAATGCAAATCTCGCGTTTTCTTAAGTTTCAGTGAGATCAAAATATTCGTTTGGTTTTAGATTTGGTTCATTGATATCGGCCGACAGAACAGACAGAACATTGTTACGATAGTACGTAATAAAATTGTTTATTTTTGTGAAATAGTTTCAGATATGATATTTTAAAATTAGAAAACTACAATATAGTATCTATGCCACCATTTGTATATAGTGGTATATGTGTACCTATCCGTATTTTTCCATAATGACTAGTGATTCTCTCACTATTAAACTATTTTTTTTGAACTGATATTATTTGAATTTTAAAATTATTTCAGATTTAACACTTTTCTGCAATATAAAGGACTCCCTGGGCCACCATTTATAAATAGTGGCATATGTGTACACATCTCCATTTTCCAACAATGATCGAAAACCTCTCCAGGAAGTTATTTTTTCAATAGAATGTTTTTACAATATTTTATAAGTATTTCTTGGGCCATAATTTAGATTCCCTAGTTTTAGGCATAACAGGCTTCAGTTCCTAGATTTCGGCTGCCAAATGAACTTAATCAAATTTTACTTCAAGTGTTAAGTGGTTAACTGAGATCTGTTAACTGCAGATTAAGTTTGCTGCAACTTTTGGTTTGCGTCTTCAATAATATAAATTTAAATTTATCTTCACACAAATACTATACTAGTACTTTATTTAAAATTTTTTTATTTAAAAATTTTTCTATCAAAAATGTCAATGTTAGTTATAACTGGCAACTAACGGAAGGCTTTAGATTAGAAGGAATAGTATAATTTATTACAAAGCCTCTTAAAAAATTAGCTCTAAAATATTTTTTCGTATAGAAATTTTCCATAGAAACACCTTGTATTTTCCAGGAATTTCTTAAGCTCTAATGGAAGCTCCATTTTTGGCTGATAATTAAGTACAGAAAATATTTTATAGATTTTACATTACGAAAGAAGTTTTCAATTAACACAGACCTTTAGAATTTTTGTTATGGCATCTTTTACTTTGTTTAATTAGTGGATGCAGTATAGATGGTAATTAAATAAATTTAACTGCTGTATATGGATATGAATTGAAATTATTAAAAACAAACTAATATTTCAAAACTCGTGATTTATTTTAAGCGGATCTTCATTAAGAGTTACAAAGTAACATTTAACACAAAATGTCAGGCAATTAACAATTCAATAAAATATTCAGCAAACAAAAAGTACAAGACCACAAAAACAGACTACCTCTCACTATATAAACTTTTTTTCTTGTTGATGAGATTTAGATACAATAAAAAGGTTAAAGTCATGTACAAAAATAAACTTGTTTGCAGTAAAACTGTTTTTAGCAGCCACCAACAGAACTTTAAACAATGACAGTCATTTTCACAGAAATAAAAAAAAGAAAGAAACACCTAGAAACTTAAAAAATTATAGCAGTAAGACGCTATAAAAAAAGTAACAGCTTGCTAAAAAATTAAAAAAAAAATTGTTTAATGCCAACTAAAGGTTTAATTTATTTTTTAGTTGAGCAAACGAAAATAAAAAGTAGAAGAAATTGGGTTACGTTTTATTTAAAATTGTACAACAAAATGTGCGGTACTTGCTTGTGCTGATCAAATAAAAATTTTGGATTATTAACTAGAGCGAGTCCTCAGGAAATACGATAGCGAAAGCTCTATTTTATAGCCTCAATTAATAATTTATAGTGGGTGTTCAGCAAATATGTCAAGGTCATACTAGGCAGCACATTGAGACTAATATCATAGTGTGCTGTAGGATTTGTGTAGCATTTCTCACAATAATCCCACCTTTTGCCTGTGAAAATTATTAGATATGGAAATTTAGCAAAAGTCTCCCCTAAAGAATATTTTTAAACACAGTTCCAATTTAACCATACCTTCGCCAAACTGATATATTGTATTAAATCAACGATATATAAATATTTAATAGAAAAAAATACAATTCAGCGTTGAAACATTGAAAGAATGTTTTAATTTCAAACAAGAAAATTTTAAAATGTTAAAATGTTTCCGAATTCAAATGAAGTGTTTAAATAGCGAAAGTTCAATTGTTTTAACTATTTCAAATGTTTCTTTTCTTTTCTTTTTCATTTGTTAATGTAAAAAGAGCTCAATTTGAATATAATGGGCAAAATGGTTTAAAAATTAATTGCATGCTGTTACTTTTATTACACAATTGACGTTTAATTAAATCGAAGAAAATGAAAGCAATTGCTTTTAGTTCATCCAATTAAATGAACAACACTCGAACAAATAATTGCAAACCAATTTGCAAATAATTAAGTACTCAAGTTTATAGACGTACATTTCAGAGACTGGCCTTTTATTTCATAAAATTAATTTTTATTGGAATTTTGTTAATACAATTCTTCTGTGCTCAAATTAGTTAACAAATTAAAATTAGCAGCAAACTCAAATGTCGTATGATGCAATATTTTCTGCTGCACACTAATGAGAAAAACGTGTCAAATATCACCTCAGTTATTGCCTTCGCCCAGCTTCTGTTGGCAAATGGTTTCTATATATAATAGAAGTCTTCAAGATACTTCGTTTTTTCTTGTTTTTTAACTCATATGAAAAGCAAAAATTAAAAAAATCATGTCGATAAACATAACACACAAGTACACACTCGTCTGTAGTTAAGAAAGTGTGTATTGAAAAATAAAATTTTAAATGTCACGATTTTCTTAAACAACGATGGTGCTAATGATTTCAAAATGATTATGTTTGCTAATGAGTTAGTGGTGTGTCTAGTGGCGAAATTGATGCTGATGAAACTACTGATCTCTCAAATGTCTTAAAACAATTCACATTTTACTTAGAAGAGTTACTGACAAAGCAAAAATGCTGGTAAGATGTTTACAGAATTTAATGAAATTAATTTGCATATTTTTTTTTTAAATATCATATAAATCTAAGAATATATCCGCAAAAGCCTTGCCAAAAACATATTTTTTCTTAGTTACTTTCAATTTTATATGTTATCGATATCTTAGTTTTTTGCCGCTGCACAGTGGCGCATAATTCAACAATATGGGAAATAAATCTTTATCCGAGAAAGCTGCTGTCCGATTTAAGATTGTTATGAAAGTTGTAGGGAAGAGCTGAACGTGTAAAAAAATTAAATCATTGTCTGCGGGTTTCTACAGGGTTAAAGTTGACTGACTCGGACATCAAACGCTTTGCTGCAGGCTTAAATTTCATATATATTTTAAGAATCTAAGTGATTGTCCAAACCATTATAGATTTGTTACCATTATATTTTGCCACGCCACCACTGAGCTGCATATGACGATGATGTTGCATATTTGTAGCTTTTTAAAAAGTCATGTTTTCTGAGAATTGTGCATGTAACAAGATTTATATAGAACAAAGCTAAGGCACCTAATAAGTGGTAGCAAACAAAATACACTTGAGTACTGATGATGAAAGCGTAGCGGCTTTCGAAAACAGCTGTTCTGCTCTGCTGTGTAAGTTAAATAATTAAAGACTGGTGTTGACTTTCCAAGGCATAAAGCCTTGGAATATATAACTAAATTTTCGAACCATTAGCCTATAAATCTTAATTAAAGAAAAATCAATAAAAATTATTTAACAGTTTTTTTCGTCTTATTTTTTAAAAAATGTTGCAAAAATATTTTCACTATATTTATATATATTTTTTAAAATAATTTAAGTACTATAAGGCATATTAAGAAGAGTGCACCCTAAGGTCTAATGTGCTCTCAAATATTTCAAAAAACAAAAAAATATATATCTGCATTTCGTGAAACATAAAAGAAATATAGCATAATTACTCAAAAAAAATCTAGTTTTGGGTTTTTAAAAACATTCTTTGGGCTCGGTTGAAGGACAATTCTTGCTTTGTTTCGTTCTCCTACGACAACAAATTATTTTATCACATCAAAAATCTGAGCCTGGTCAAGAATTAGCATCGAAGTGCTCTGACCGCTTTAAAAATATAAAATCTAAAACTAATATTCTTTCAAAACGGGATCTCAGAGGTCCTACTTGAATGCTTGTGGGTTACAGGCAGCCACGTATACCAAAAATAATATTATATTCCGCAAAGCCTTTTTAAATACGGCATTCAATTTTATTCCAATTGTTCTATCTGTTTTGATTTAATGTCCATGTCCCAGTGTATGCCGTTGCCATGGGCACCATTGTGCACCTTTTTTTCTATCATATTTCAATTATCTAAGCAAACGAATCCTATAACATTATCGTTCTTTGCCAAATTAAACAAATCTGCTGGCAAATTAAAATAATTTTTCATTTATTCACGATTGCAGTAATTGGTTACCTTGACAAATACCAAATAATACTTTTTAAGCAAACTTTAAGAAAAATTACCACAGCCGCTTGTAAGAGTATTGTCTTGCAGAATAGAATAAATTTTATGGCATTCCACATTTGTTCTTAGCACTATTTGCAACGAAATGCTTACAATATCAACTTTGCTTTCCAATTTCTATCTCAAACTAATCACAAACATCATAATAATTGTATTTAAAAAAATTGATTTCTTAATATAACAAAAAAAAAAAAAAATAACAATAGTAAAAGATAAATAAACAGCAAAATATGCATTCTCCATATAAAATAAAGATATGGCAGTAATTTGAAAGTAGAAGCTCTTAACATGCAACCAACTTCCATCTAATGCCGGCAATATATAAATATATAGGACATGAATGTCAAGTGTCATATAATAAATCACACCAGTAATTACATGTGATAACTGGCAGCAGTTATGCGGAGAAAAGACCAGAAAATATAAGAAAAAAATTGAGCTTGAACTGTAAAACTACTTTAAGGCATAATACTTGCCGGCAACTGTCAGGCATACAAACAAATTAAGAATTGCAGCAGCCGCAATTGCAGCAGCCGCAATTGCAGCAGCTAGAAAGTAAACAAGCAATTTTATAGTTTGGCTAGCAGGAGAGATGCCATCGTGGCCAAACTTACACTCTGGAAAACTTATATTCGTGACTATGCAAGTTTATGCGTGATCACGAAAATTTATGTTGACTTAAATAATTTAATATAAGTATTTTTTTTAACGAACATTCATTATGAATTAAATTCAAATAAGATTTATTGGCTAGTTGTTCAAATATTTCTTTGAATTCAGAAAGACATGATAAATATTCCAAGGCACAAAAGAAAGTCGGCAACTGTTTTTAATTATTCAACTTACACAGCAGAGCAGAACAGCTGTTTTCGAAAGCCTCTACACTTTCATCGTCGCTACCCATGTGTATTTTGTTTGTCACCACTTATTAGGTGACTCAATGTAATAACAATTTTTATTTACACAAATTTGATTAGGAAATTGCATACGAGAAGTGTATTAACCTAATGGTAACACATTTTTATTTTAATAGCCGTGTTGCCGTTTGAATACACTGGTCAACACGAAAAATTACTTTGAAGTCGATGAAATATGGCCCTCTAAGTACAAAAACACCGACGATTTAAAATTCTATGGATACAATTTTTTTTTTTTAATTTTTTCTTTTAAATTACGGATTTTCAGAGAGGTCGTTCCAATGATTTTGTCATATCTTGGGAATGGCTTATCCAATTTTGTTGGAAGAAATAAATACCAGCGGATTTACCACAAAATTTTCTTTAAGTCATGGTAACATAATTTTTTCGTATGATCAACGGTTATGGAATTATTCACATAAAAATGTAAAAAAAAAATTTTTACACATATAATTATTTTCTTCATGTCCCAGTTTTCTCAATATTTTGTTCCATTATACCTAAGCCAAACTTTTTTTTATTCGAATTCTTTTATGCTTAATTACACTATAAATCTTGATTGAATTTAATAAAATAATTTAAGTTGAAAATCATTTAAGTTCGAATCTGCGATTTGCAAATTATTTTTTTTTATGAATTAGATCAAATTCTGTGGAATATTCTGAATCAGTTAACAGGAGACTATGAGGCGGAGGGTCCTGAGTTCAACTCCGCGCTCGGGCATAAGTATTGCGTCGAATTCTTCTGATCAGCATAAGTGCAGGGTTGTGTTAATTGTTGTCAGCTTATTTCAGTGATGAAGGCATATGACTGGTCACTGGAAATAATTGGCAGCTATTGACACTATTGTGTACTAATTAGCAGAGTAACAGTAGCCTGTTTCGCCGGCCTTGTAGCAAAAATTAGCCGGTGAAGTAAAAGGTTGAAATAGTTAAAAAAAATTCTCCATCTCCTTATCTTTTTTTATATGTCTCCTCAATACTATCCCTCCTTTCTAGTTCCTGCGCAATGTACTGCGTATGAGTGGTCATCCCCTGAGTGCTGCTACGAGTTAAAAAAAATCATCAAAGTAACAGAACGGATCAGTAGTGATGCTGAAGTTACCATGAGGAAGCTTACGCCTGACATTATTCCGTCGCATGAGGACTGCTTAGAAGGGTTATGGGCGACTATATTTTAAAGCAAGATGTCATAAGTCTCGGTTCGCACTATGAAATTTTCTTTCATGAAATTCTCTTTTAAAATTTCACTCATGTCTGCACACTGAACGTTAATTTCATGAAACTTAATATTTTTGTTTGTTTACTTTCACATAAAGAATATAAAAATAAAGTAAAATCAATCACGAATTACAATACAAAACAGAATTTCAGTGAACATGAAAGTGTGTACCCGACACCATTCTTCTCTCCCCTCTCACCAACAAACTGCCACTTTCATGAAATAAAATTTCATAGTGCGAACCGAGACTAAGTAATTTTTCCAAGCAGTGTGTTGGCGGTTGTTGCTCTCAACCTATATGCAGATTTAAATTTCAATTTAACCGGCCTTGAGTCGTTTGTATCGGTGTGTAAGCGCTTTATACAAACCGATTATAGTCTGGCCAATCCGGTATCCCGACTGGGTGAAATCTAAGCAATGGACAAAAGGGCTCCATTGTCTATATGGGCCTCCATCAATACCTGCATACATTCCCATCAGTTATTTGAGTTCACCCGACAAGGTGTCTGGTTATTTTCGGCAGTCTCCTTGTTTTATTTGCGTCAGGGTCGCTTCAAATAACTTTTGTTGCATTACAGCCAGTATTCATATTTCATCGTATTCGGTAATTTCTTTTTGAAGCCTCAAATGGCTTAGCTTTAATGAGAGTTAATATCTATAAAGGTTTGGTAGGCCGTTTGCACGCTCGTTATCGATTAGGGCATGGTGGGACGCTACCCAAACTTGACGAACTCTGGCGTATGCTGCATAGCCGTTGATCATTCTTGCCATTCAATATGTTCCTAGAGTTCATTTTCTCGGCCCTGATTTTTGTAATTACTGAGTGATTGTCCGTAAAGATTTGTAGGCCTACTAGTCATTCTGAGGCCCTTCAAAATCTCCGATTTTCCTTTATAACGAAAGGCACATTCTTCTCTCTAGCTTCGATCCATCCGTGTAAAAGCAAAATTCCGCGCTTCTTTGCTTTAAATCAGAATTGGCTCAGGCCAGTAATAAACCATAACCGTAAACGGTCAGACATGTCTACTATCTAATTATATAGAAAGTTCAGTGGCTTCCATATGTTGTGATATCCTGACGGATCGATTCGACCACTATTTGTGGAAACCTGCTCGTTTATACGCACTAACTATTTTTTACTCCAAAAGCTCACGATGAACACGTGAATGGTGCCCATCTCTTGTTAACAGTTTCTATTTACACTCACTCACTTGCATTTGATTCTCTTGATAATAGAAGCAACAGCTTTTCTGGAACAAAACAACAAAACTGCTGAGGAGATTGTATTTTTAGAAGTTGTAATATTTCTCTTTGCTTAGGAAGACATCAAGCTAAACTTGGAAAAACTATCAGTAACATCAAGGCAAGAGCTGCATCGCTAGACTTAGACAGTTACCACTCAGTTTGTTTTTGTGGTGCAAGAATTAATGTAGATGCAACGCGAACTGCATGTTAAGGCTCGCTAGCAAGAAAAGAAATGTTTCATGCTGTCATTCAGCTGCATTTTTCTGCTTTAGAACAAGAAAAACATCAAGATTATTTGGTATTCGAAAAAAAATGACTTGATTAAAATTGAAGAAAATATTTTGATATAATGGCGTTTAAAGAATGTTGGCTAAAGTCGAATATCGTTTTCATACTGAAATGCCATTTATGAAGATTTAAAATCTGATTAACGTAATATTGACAATAAGTCATATAAATTGTTATGACTTAACTGCAAGAAACATAAATGGAAACATAAAAATATAAAGTATTAGCGCGTATGACAGTTAGAATAATAGTTTAGTTGCTGGCTTTTTTTTAAATGCAAGAATGTAATAGTTATTTCAAAATGGGAATTTTTAGGTGAAATCGTATTGACAGTTTAGACATTTTTATTTCGAATAGCAGCGAGTTTTCGGATATGTTGGAGTTTTCCCTTAAGTTAAAGGTCCTTAAAATGCAATCCTATTGCAGAGAGTCCACTTAAAAATCTTTATGTCACTTTACTTTTTTCTACCCGCAGAAGGAAGAGTGGTTCTGCGTTTATTAGCCTTGGAGCGAACTCCTTGATGCATGAAATGTTATTTTATGCAGACAACCTAATCTCTAAAAGAAATCTGTTCTGTTCACATATTTCACTCTGGATTTATATGAATAATTACTCAGTATTTCTTTGTGGCTCATGCTGCTTACAAAATAATAACAATAACGCTAATAAACGCCTACTTGAATTTTATAAAAATATTTTTGGTGCAACAAGTTTGCGTTTGTTTTATCGTTCTTTCTTCAGTCTAACTTTTTGCTGCACTGTTTCTTATTTCTTGAAATCTTTGTAAGTTTATTTGCCTTAAGGTTACGATTTCATAGCTTTTTAAATGTTCGAATTTGGTTGCCCACCAACCTGAACACACACGCACACACACACACATGGTGTATAAAACGAGTATTTGAATATTTATTTAATCAAAATTGTTTGTTAACGATTTATTTGCTTATATTTTAACATGAACATTTATTTATTTTTTTGTTTGTTTATATGTATTATTTGGTAAGCGAGTATGTCTACACACACGTACGTCAAATGGATTTGGCTTAAAGCAGTACATGTGGTTAACGAGTATGTAAGACAACACTCAAATAGTTGGGTTAAATAATGAATGGAAGTTAATAAGGAAAATTATAAACGTTCATTTCGGTTCAATAGTAATTAAAATTTTTACAAGTAAATTAAAAATATAGATATATTTTTTTATTGTAACTGCAAGTAGGTTTTAAAATGTTTACTAATATTTTATTAATATTTTGGAGATTTTTTAAAAATACTTTTGGAAAGCCCACCTCAAGTGCCCTGATTTGCGTTAGAAAATGTAATTCATTTTTACAACAGAGTGTATTGGGGTCTTTCGAGGACAAATTGAAAAAGACAATTAAGAAATTAATTCGATTATATTTATTTGTACAGAATTTAAAAGGCACACTTGATATGCACATTATTTTTTTTATTAGGAGCGGCACTTAGGGGATGACCCCTACTAATGCGAGCATTATGCTTGAACTAGGAAAGTTGTTTGTGAGAAGGAGAATAAATTAAAGTGAGCTTATTCCACATGCGGGCAATCCGGGCAAAGAACGAATTTTTCTTGTAATACGTATGGGTGTGATCGCAGTATAGAGCGTGTTGTGCATATAAAAGTGAGTGTTTCGGGAAAGAGATCCTTGATTTCATCGGAACACAAGCAATTATAGTAGCGGTGAAACACAACCCACATTGCATCGATGATCAAGTGCGTCGTCAATAGAGTTCCCTACCCTACTGTCCCCTATGAGTTTCTTCGCTCTCTCCTGTACACAGTCGATTAGCTTCAAAATGACAGTTGTTTTTCATTTTCTTTGTATTCGGTTTTGCCCTGAGAGAAACACGCCCCCTCTCTTTGCAAAAAAATAAAAAAATTAAGATTTTCGAATACAAACTCTCTAATATAACATGAGCGCATTCCGTTGTAATAGCGGTGAAATAGTCAAATACACCTCATGTTCCGGCGATTCTTCAGTCAGTGAAGAAATTGTTTACCCCACTGTCACCGATGACCTTCTTCGCCGTCTCCTTTAAAATAGACCGGTGCTTGTCTATACATGAGAGTTGCATTCCATTTCCGGTCGGATGTAATTGGTCGAAATAGTGTGGAGATCCGATGGTGAGAAGTATGTCTTAAACCGCCTTAGGAATCCGAGGCATTCAAATGCTTCTCTTAACACATAAAAAATGTGCTCTGTCCAAGAATAGCAAGAGCTTTTGATTCATCAATGCCTATGCCACCCTTGTTTACAAATGAAACAGCGTGATCGGGCATGCTTCGGTGTGTAAGATTCAGTCTTACGGCATTAATATTTAACCTATTCTTCTGATCTCATTTTATTTAGGTCACTGTTGAGAGCAACATTTATATCATGCCTTATGGACCCGATCTTTGACGATGTCGGCTTGTTATTAAATGCATGTGAATGGCATAAGCAATCATATAAGGGTTGAAGTTTGACATAGAAGGTTAGTTAGAAATATAAGAAATAGTGTAGGGTATAGTGGAATGTAAAAATGTATTATTTATCCCCGAAAAAAAAAAAAAATATATATATATATATATATATATATATATATATATATATATATATATATATATATATTACTATTGATTGGTTGCTGCCGCTGTGGAGTTGAAATTTTCAACACAAACATACTATTGCTGCTTCTGAGGAAGTAGGCGGTATTAACACAATCAGCTATAGTTTTTTGTTTATTTGAGTTTTTTCCACTCAGTCTGTTACTGTTGTTTTTATTTGTTTGCTTGTGCCACAGCCGTTGTGGCAACAGGGTTTGTTGCTATTTTTCCATTTCGTGACAAGTGCAAGTTAAAGTTTTTCGCAGCAAGACTGCGTTTTATTTTCAGCAATTTCAATTCAACTGCACCAAAAAAACACCGTTTGATTTGTCACTTATTTTATCTTCAGCATATTTATACAGTCTCGAACATTATTATTATGTCATAATTGAGTTGGCGTATTTTGTAAATAGTTTTTTTCCAAATCTTTTTTTATGTGATATTTGTTATATATATATGATTTTTGTAATGAATTGAAAACTGTGCTCAGAACGATTGTATTAGATATTAATGATTTTATGTATTTTGTTGTGATTCATTTAACGATCGGTAATAAATATGTTTAGGTATCGCTTGGTATACTTTAGCTGCAGGAGAACACGCAATTATTTAGGCCTATTACAGAAATCAAATTCGATCGCAAGTTTTCTTCAATTCCGAAGAAACAAATATTAAACAAAAAATTTAATTTTTCCTTATATAAAATAGTGTAGTCCAGTAGTTTATGAATTAAATCCAGGATCAATAGCAAACAGTATTTGGCCCATTATATTTTTTAGCCAGTCAAATCTATCAATTTCCTCTGAATGAAATCATTTTTAATTTTTCCATCGAGTCCTAGAGTTTCTCTATGTGGAAATACAAGACACTGTCAAACCCCTTTTTATTTCAATCAAAATATCTATTTTTGAAATTCTTAAAATATCTCTTAGCAATAAGAAAGAAGTACAAAGAAAACCCATAATTTTAATCAAATGCTGCCGCGTTATTCCTTTTTTTACAAAAACAGTCAGCTGGCAAACATTTTACATACAGGCATCTCTCAAAAATGATTGCTAATGCCTCTCTGCATCCAATTCAGCAGCCATTGAACTGGGTAATTTGTGTACAATTTAAAATTAAAGTTTGTTTACTTTAATTGCCACAAATATTTGTTTTGGTTGGCACATTGTTGCCACATTTACTGAAGTTAAAAATACGTAATATGTCAGAATTAAGAACAGAAGAGGGTAAAAGAAAATCGATCGATGGAAATGAAAATTGGGATTCAAAACTATTCTGGAAAATTTTGTTGGCCGGTCTGCTTGTTGGATTGAAATTGTATTTGATTAAAATCTGATTGACAACTTCATGGCATTTGATGTTTAAATACGTTCACAAGGTCACTGTCAATCTGTCTAGCAGATGAGTTGAAGTCATACCCCAAAAAAAAATCATTTCTAATTACAAAACATTTTTCAATTAAATTAGTTTAGCACTTCAATTTTAAAATCTAATCATGCTGATTACTTGTTTCCCAAATTACTTAAAACGTTCACAGCGAATTTATACAGCAGAGCAGAACAGCTGTTTTCGAAAGCCACTACACTTTCATCACTACTTATTGGGTGGTTTAGATAAATGTGCTTTCAGCTTTTTTTTACACAAATTTTATTAGGAAATTGCATACGAAAAGTGTATGAAACATATTTTAAATTCCTGTGTTGCCGTTTGACTATTTTCGTCATGAATTTTTTGTTTAATTTGTACATAAGCCCAACTTTTTATTTTCTTGCTTTAATATACTTCATAGACTGGATTCTTTTGCAGTTCTAAATTCCATACGGCTGCCAAGATAAAGAAAATGGCTTTAACCTTATCGTTCACTCGCTGGCTGAACGATTTTGTTTTTGGATCTGCCTCATAGCTGACTTACTTTGCCAACGGGTGTGGACATATAAAATAGTTTCTCCAGCCCTTGTTGTGGTGACCTTTAATATGCTTGAAGGAAAACACAAATAGCAAGAAAGTTAAATATATCAATTGGAATTTACTTGCCAGTATAAATGTTTAATTCAATTAGTAGCCATTTGAAAACTAGCCAACTGTTCATTTGACAATTGTCATATGACCCAAAACACTTGAAGCAAAATAAGTTTGTTCAACTGTCAGACAACAACGAGCATGGCACAGATGTAAAACTAGATCAAAAACAATTTAAAATTTCGACTAGTTTGTAAACAAATGCAGACATTTAATGAACATATACGACTAAGACAACAAGTTGAATCTAAATATCACTGAAAGCCAAAAAACAAACACTATTTATCTGAACGTAAATGTATTTTGCAGCCAAAACTTTTGCATCTGCGATTGTATTTATTTTCTCACAAAACAGCATATCACACCATGATATCGTTGACTTTAAAGTTACAGAAATTCATTTGATCTTGTTTTTCCTTTAAATAGATCTGCTGCAGCCAGTTTCTGTGCATTTATTGCAAACAATACGAGTAAAATATTTAAATAATAACTAATCACATGCTCCGCTTCAGTAGGGGCATAACTAACTGCGTTATTTTGTTAAATAAAGTAAATTGCAAGCAAATATAATGCCTGCGACCGGCCGTACATAATGGGGAATTATAAATTTAAATAAAACATAATTTTTTTTCATTAATTTGAATTTTTAAATTTTTTGTTAACGAAACGTGTTTAAACAAAATGCTCAGCATGTTGTACAGAAAGACAAATGAGTCGTTTTATTGCAGATCATGTGAATTTAAGTATCACTCTTAGCTTTCCTTTTAAATAGTTAGTCTTTTATTCGAAACTTTATTACAGACATGAGGTTAAAGTACTCATTTCATTTATTGACCTTATGGCTGGCAGGAAAGAGTATCGCATGAAAACGAAATTGTCTAATATATTACAGTTTGTAATTTGTTATTTGAAATCTCAGTTCCATTCCCAACATTCATCATGTAAAGCGATGATGATTATAATGATGAATATGGGAATGCAGTATTTTGGAATACCCTACGTGCTGTTGCTGGAAGAGGTTAGTGAATAAGACAGTCAAAATTTTTGATAAAATTTTAATTAGAGAAACTGCTTTTTAGCTACATTCTTTAAGATCAAGTTGTTTCCTATTACAGAAGTTTTAATTTCCAATTAAAGAGTAAATTTTTCAAATAGCAGCATGTCGCCAACATATTTGTTTCGAGTATTTTTCATATTAATGTAATAATTTCGCGGGCATAGGGTTTTACTTCCATCTTGCACTGTTTCTGCCTGTTCTAATCCAAGAACATTGCAAAACATGTTAGTTGTTACTTCAGTAAAGGAAATGAAGGAACTTGCTTTGCTCGAAAGTGCGCAAGAAGAAGTATTTCTCTTCAATTGAAGTGTTGAATAATCAGATCGCATTGGTTTCAAAAAGTATTTTTTTTACTCCTCACCCTTCCTTCACACTTCTGTATGTCATTTCCACTATATTAATATGCGAATCCAGGAACTATTTATATTCTGAGACCTCATGATCAGTATAATATGCGATGTCCGTATGCCTGTACGTGAAATTGGTTTTCCGAAGACCCAGAAACTTGGGTCTTCTGAAAAGACTGCTATTGAAAATCAGCAACATTCCAAAAAAAAGCTCCCAGAGCTGGAAAATTTCCATTAATTTTTGGTATATAAAAGCAACCAGTTAAAACTAATTTTTTTTCTTTGTTATTTAAACCTATTTTGTACTTTGGGAAAAGTTAAATTGGTATTAAAATTCAAGCAAAATAAAAAAAAAGATTCCAGATTTTATGTATCAAAAGATTTTGATACATAAAAGCAACCAAATAAACAATTTTTTTTTAAGTATTAAATATTGACATTTAAAAAAATATTATTGGTCGTAGAAACCAGCAAAGCCAAAAAACCCAGCTCCAGAGCTGGTAACTTTTTTTATATTAAGGAAAAAGTATTAAAACGCCAATTTATTTCTTTGGCAATCAAAATACTTTATAATTTTGGATTAAATTATATAGTATGGAAAATCATTAGGTTAAAAAAAAGGATTACAGGGTTGGATAATTTTGATCTGTGCCACTGTTTGGTACATAAAAATAATCAAGTAAAATTATTTTGTGTTCCCTAAATTTTAGATGTATTGACATTTAAACAAAAAAAGGTGGTAGAAACCAGAAAAGTTAAAAATCCAGCTCCAGAGCTGGTAAATTAATTTTTTATATTAAAATAAAAGTATTAAAATAAAACCAATTGGTTTCTTTGGCAATTAAAATAGTTTAGTATTGAAAATCAGTCAATTAAAAAAATGCTTCCAGGGTTGGCAAAACTTTGGTACATAAAAGCAACCAACTAAAACTATTATTATTTCTTTATATATTAATTATTGATATTTTTCAAAAAAATTCATTGGTAAATATTAGAAATCAGAAAGAAAAAAAAAAACAGCACCAGAGCTGGTAAATTATTTTTTTTTAAATTAAAGTAAAAGTATTAAAATAAAACCAATTTGTTTCTTTGGCAATCAAAATACTTTATAATTTAGGATTAAATTATTTAGTATTGAAAATCATTAAATAAAAAAAAATTATTCCATGGTTGGATTTGTGCCACTGTTTTTTACACAAAAGTAACCAACTAAAACTATTTTGTGTTTTTAAATATTAAATTTTATTTTATTGACATTTTTCAAAAAATAAAGAAGAAAGAAATATTGGTGGTAGAAACCAGAAAAGCCAGAAACCCAGTTCCAAACCTGGTAAATTTATTTCTTTTATATTAAAATAAAACCAATTTGTTTCTTTGGCAATCAAAATACTTTATAATAATAGAAATAAATAGTTTAGTATTGAAAATCAGTCAATTTAAAAAACGCTTCCAGGGTTGGATTATTGAGATCTGTGCCACTGTTTGGTATATAAAAGTAAGCAGCTGTTTTTAAATGTTAGATGTATTGACTTAAAAAAAGTTGTTGTAATTAAAAAACAGAAAAGCCAAAAACACAGCACCAGAGCTGGTAAATTTAAGATTTCTGTTTGGCATATCAAAGTAATTAAATGAAACCTGTTTTTTTCAAAAATACTTTATATTTTAGAAATAAATGAATTAGTATTGAAAATCATAAAGTTAAAAAGACGGTTCCAGGGTTGCAACGATTGTGCACGCAAGTGTGTAGTGCACACGTACGTCGGTGAAGGGTATATAAGATTCGGCATAGCCTTTTAATTTTTTTATTACTGGAAATGAGAAATGAATAATGTGTTTCCTGAACAGTTAAAATTTATTTATTTTACTTTTTTTATTTTATTTATTTAAATCAAATGGAGATTTCACGCATTTTTCTGTTTTCCTCCAAATTTCCCTATTCTCATGACAACTTTGACTTTTGCATATTTTGTTTCTTATTTTTTCACTTAAACATTTCTAATTAAGTTTACATGGTTGCATCTATTAAAAAGCGATACAAATCTCTGTATGGCTTTATTTTGGCTTCGGCAAAGGCATGTCACTGTATCCTGTTCTGTGCGCTGCACTGATGGTGAGAAGTCTAAAGCAGTAGCAGCTGTAGGCGCAGTTTGAAGTCGAGGAATTTTGTTAGTTTTTTTATTTACTTTTATTTTTTGCTTTTGTACATTTCATTCACATGTCTCTTTAATTATCCTGAGAGTTGTAGATTTGTATGCGTATGTGTATGTGCATGTGTTGTTTTTTCCATTATATTACTCAATGTGTGTGTGTCTGTCTGTCTGTCTGTCTCTTTGCCCATTTGTTTATCTCTGCCACTGTCTATTTGATTAGCTGTATTTGGCAGTATTTCTGTGTTGTTTCTTTTTATTTACTTTTTCATCTTTGTCAGGTGTTAATTAAAGCCATAAATGTTTAATTAAAGGTTTTGTGCAACTTTAAGCCTTTTGCTTTTACAGCATTTTTCATGTTATAAAAATTATGGTTACGCTTAAAGTTTGTATGTTGTAAAATTTAATGCGATTTAGATTGGGTGGTCATTTTCGCCGAGTTGCGTTTGAAGCTTCTCAAAGGCAAGAAAGAATTCACAATATGAATGCATTTGATTTCCTTTTCAATGTCAATCTTCTGGTTCTGCTTTTAACTCATATAATCATGGTTTATTATACGATTCTTAACAGTGTGATTGTTTTACAACAACTGCAGTGATTAGAAGATAAGGAAGTTTTATATATTTAATAGCAGTTAGCTGGAAATAGTTAAGGCTATTAAAAGTAATTTAATTGCTGTGGCAGTAATTGCTTACTTACATGCATAAGTATGCATATTTCAACCTTTTGTAGCTGCAAATTCAGTGTTTGCCAAGCCAATTAGTTGAAAAAAAAATCATACGAAATGCTAAATTATAAGTAGCTTGTACCTGGTCTTTGGACATAATGTGAGAACTTTTCCAATCGAGAACTTTTATTTGTCATTCTGTAAAACTTTCTGTTTTTATTTTTTGTAATTTTATTATAACTCTTATAAATATTTTTCGAAGAATCGTTCTTCAAATTATGGAATGACAAGCATAATACAGTGAAAGCTCTCATATGCGGACACCTACCGTCGGCGAAGATTTTGTCCGCGAACTGGAGATGTCCGTTTTTCGGAATGGTATAAAAAGTAATTTTTAGAATATTGTTTCATTTTAAAAGTTTAAATTATTTTTATTAAACAAAAAAAGGTTACAAAGTTGGAAAAAAATCTAAAATATATTTTTGTTTTAATTTTGCTTCATTTTCTTTAATGAATTTTTCTCCATAATAGCATTCTAGATGTTTCAAGGGCTCATACGCTGTGTAGTCTTCTTCTTCAAACTTCAATAAGCGTCTAACTTCTTCTAAGCCTTCTTTAAATGAAGATATTTTGTTATGGCCTTCTTCTAAAATGCTTTTATCATTATTTTCTGATGAGCTTATTTCCACTCTATCAACCAAAACTTCTATAGCGTCAAAATCTGTTAGAATATTTTCATCAATGGAAGTAAACTCACTATATTCTACATTTTGTCTAGTCAATCTCGAGAGGATAGATGAAGGGATATCATCGTCTGCATCTAATTCTGTATTATAAAAATCTTCCATGAATTCTGCTTTGCCAAAACAGTTCTTAATGGTTTCGGATGTTACTTTTTCCCATGATTGCTTAATAAAGTACAGAGCATAAAGAACAGTTATGGTTTTCTTATTTCTTATTTCTCTAATATTTATATGCAGCTTACACAATAAAAATAGGAGAAACACTGAAAATTATTTATTGTACAATTGTTTGACATTTTTACTACAGTTTTAAGCCGTACATGCTCTATTTCTTTTTCAAATGTCCGCTTATTAAAATGTTTTGGCCAAAAAAAGGTTGTTTTCGTGTCCGCCGCTGTCTATGGGAGCGTCCGTTTTAGGGAATGTGTTTTGTTCGGGTTTATGATATCGGTTCCAAAGTTTTAGGAATTGACCGCTTTGGAGAGATGTCCGTTTATAGGAGCTGTCCGCTAAGGGAACTTTCACTGTATTTCATTTATTTTAAAGTTTTGAACACTATTCGCCAGTTTCAGAAACAATCGTCGCATATCATCGGCCTTTCATGGTTGTTTTCAATCTTCTAGGGCAATGAAAAAAACGCAGGAAGCCAAATTTTATGCATACAGTGACTGAGGCTTGATTACGGAGTCGTTTATGGCAAAAACAAAAAATCTTTTGTTTTGGTAAAAATTCAATTTGGAACGAATTTCGCTGCCACACGCATTATGACCAAAATTTCAGAAAAAATTGCATTGATGCGATATTTCTCCATAACAATTTTGTTCACATTCTCATTATTTTTCACTTGTTGCTGATACAGCCCGCTCAGGAAGAACGCCATCATTTACATCATCTTGAACTTCTTTGAAAAAGTGTGTCATTTGTAAACATTTTATTGCCACTGTCGATATTTCAGGTGCTTTTTGGACATTAAAATCATTTTTTCAATATCAGAAATTTTTCCAAACTGTGGTCATACAAGTATGACTCGAGAAGAGTTTACCAAATTTCAAAACAAAAAAGTAATAAGAATAATAATAATAATGCGGCAGCGAAATTTAAAAATTCATCTTATTTTTGAACAGACCTTTTTTGTCGCAAATAATTTCAAGTAAAAATAATAAATTACACAGCTTTACAAATTTTTAATTTGGAAAAATACCAAGAACGCCACATGCCTAGATAAGTTAATTTACGCTGAGAAGATCGATACATTACTGCAAAAATTCAATGCCATTGGTAAGCGTTCAGTGAAAGCGTGTATATCAAAAAGGCGTTATCATTTGAAAATTTATTCCTTTTAACTTTTAGGTTCAAATATGACACCTAAATTACACTTCTTAATCAGTCATTTGGATATTTTCCCCACGAACTTGGGCTCCGAAAGTGATGAACAAGGTGAAAGATTTCACCAGGAAATGGAAGAAATCGAGAGACATTACAAAGGCTGGTAGCGGACTATTATTGGTTCCTCA
Organism: Linnaemya tessellans; assembly: GCA_951800035.1. Lineage (NCBI taxonomy): Eukaryota > Metazoa > Arthropoda > Insecta > Diptera > Tachinidae > Linnaemya > Linnaemya tessellans. The sequence continues at coordinate 148,130,655 of OX637532.1, forward strand.
TTCGCGAAGATCCATCCGAAAAAAAAACGCCAAGGTTCAAGTCGCTAGTCGTTTTAATTAAAATTTTCGGAATTTACGCCGAATATAGTGTGTGAGCAATGAAAATTAAAATATTGTCGTTCCACGAAATCTTTAATAAAAACTTTATTTTTCATCCGTTTTTTTTTCTTCAAATTACGCTTAAAATGTTGGTAATTAAATAGACTATTTGGTAAAAAAATAAAACATTCCAGATCTTTACTATAAAGTAGAAAAAAAAAAAACGAAATAAAAATGAAAAATTTTGAAACAAACGTAAAAATAGGCAAATTTTGAACTTTGAGGTGCTATAACTCAGCCATTTCTTGTCAGATAGCACTTTGCAGCATATCGATGGAAATGACAATTACGTTTCCAACAATATGCCACTTATCTCGCTCGGACTTTTCGGTTGGGCTCCACAAGGGTTTCAGTGGCACCATACACCGAAAAACACAAAAGTACCGTTATCTAAAAAACGGTACTTAGAAAAAAAAATTACAGCGTTTTTCGTGTTCAGGAGGTCTCAATTAACTTATTTATTATTTTTTGGCTGTAAACCAGTTTTATTAATATAATAAATCGGAAAATCGCTCTTCCACGATCCCGTCCGACTCATGAATATGGCATAGAATTTATCAGATCTACATGACATTAAAAACACCGATTACAGCAACTTCCCTGGTTGTTGTTATTGTACTAAAGTCCCGGGCGATATAATATAATAAATCAAACGCCTTCCTTAAATTCCTCCTTTTTTGTATAGATTCAGCCCAATGCATTGCCTAAATAATAAAGTTCCCAAAACCAAAACGCAAAAAATATATTGAATTCATTAATTCATTCTACTGGGAGCTCAGTTAACAAAGAAGGCCTACTCACATACCTTCAATTGAGGGAAACTAATGGCCGCGTTCATAGATCGTTCATGACGTTAAAGAAACAGTTCGGATAGATTTATATTGAATGAATGACTAGATCATTCCTGTGTAATAGGCCAATAGTGGGAATCTTCTAATAGTTTACTTGGCGGAGTATTTATAAAATTTTAGCAAATACTCCACTAAATAAAAAAATAAAAATACTAGTTTGTAGTAAGAATTTTAACGAACATTTATATTGCTATATTAAATTGAATAAAGATTCATAGGCTAATTGTTCGAAATTTGTTTTTAAATCTCAGAAAGACATGATAAATATTCCAAGGCACAAAGGAAAGTCAACATCAGTTTTATTCAACCTACACAGCAGAGCAGAACAGCTGTTTTCGAAAGACGCAACACCTTCATCATCAGTGCTCATGTGTATTGTGTTTGTCACCACTTATTAGGTGGCTTAGTTGAATTTGATAACAGTTCCTATTTACACAAATTTTATTGTGAAAACGAATACGAGAACTGTATCAACCTTTGTGCCTTGGAATATTTATCATGTCTTTCTGAGATTTAAAAACAAATTTCGAACAATTAGCCTATGAATCTTAATTCAATTTAATATAAAAATACTAGTTATTTTACAATGTCGGAAGAGTTTCTTCTTTCCTATAAATAAATTTGAAACAAAAACAATTTATAAAATTCTGTTTTTGTTGGAAATATATTTTTGAACGAAGTAAAGAATTCATTCGACATTGCGAAATAGGCAGTTAATGTATCCTCCCATCCTCTGCAGTATTTAAATTAAAAAACGAACTCATCAACTTAGAAGCCGAAATAGTTTTCATTGCTACAAATTCAAAGAAGCTTTTAGGCAAAGAAATAAAATATTCATGTAACTGCTTGTTTATTCACTTAAATAAGTTTCGATGTGTTGAACACGCAATAGATTTGTTTGTTGCAAAAGGAAGATAACAAAAGCCATTAAATTGCTTAAACCATAAATTCTCCAAGGCATAGAAAATTTACAGGAAAATCTCTGCACGTTAGAAAAGGCATATTTTAGCAAATTATTGAACATCAAATAACCGGCGGCCAACATGAAATATTATTTACAATAATAAAGAGAACAAGTGTTTTTCTTTTATAAAGAACTTTTCTGTGTTGTTGGTTGTTGAATACTGACGTGTGCAGAGCAAGAGCTGTTTTGATAATAAAAATCCTTGTAAAATGTTAACACTGCAGCTGAAAAAAAATTCAGTAAAACAAGATAAACGAATTGTTCCAGCACAAGCAGCAGCTACTTCAGTAGCACTTCAAAAATATATAGAAAAAGAAAAATTCTAAAACTGCGAATACTAGCACACACACATGTGTAACATGTCATGTTGAGACAACTAACGCAGCACGTATTTTATTTAAAATTTTATGTGCACTTTTTTTAAAAAACCAAAAACCAATAAGAGTTTCTTAAATCTATTTAAAACACAAAAGTGATCCTCAGTTTGTGCTGCTGTGCTCCAAAGCAAATGATGTTTAATACTTGACCTTTAACAACCGACTGACTACAAGACAAAGATGTCAGCCGGCAATGAGAATGGCGGGAAAAAAGAGCAAAATTTAAAGAGAAAGGTGTTTAACGGTAGTTTTAATGGCTAAACAGCAAAAGAAGGTCTTTAACTTCTGTTCACAAGTGGACACCATCAACGAAGATTAAAACTTTTTGTACACAAAAAAAATAAAAGAACAACAAAATCCAACTAAAAAATAATCGTGTTAAAGATCTTGTTATAATTGCTTGCACTTTGCTAAACCGTTAGCAGAGCAGAAAGTCAAGCCACAAAAATGCATGACAAGCAACAATTTCCTCAAACAACCTGTAAAATAACATGAACAATAATTTTTAAAAATTATTTGTACAAACACTGACCCAATCTAAAGGACCGTTTGGGAGATGGAAACATTGGAAAAGAAAAAAATTCTACACAGAATTTCCAAACTAGAGTGGAACGAGAGCGATAAAAAATTTCGTAGTTTTAAATTAAAATTTTAAATTTCACTAATTGGAAATAGACGAAAATACGTACATGGAGAAAGCGGCCAGTCATTTATGGCCAAAGAATGGAAAAAAGTTTTTAAGGCTTGAGAATTGTTTTAACTTTTTATGTCAAATAGTTTTAAAGATTATTTTTTTTATGTAGTAATAATCCTAACGAACATTTTTATATTGCTATATTAAATTGAATTAAGATTCTATAGGCTAATTGTTCGAAATTTTTTTAATTTAAATCTCAGAAAGACATGATAAATATTCCAAGGCACAAAGGCAAGTCAACATCAGTTTCTGTTATTCAACCTACACAGCAGAGCAGAACAGCTGTTTTCGAAAGACGCAACCCTTTCATCATCAGTGCTCATGTGTATTGTGTTTGTCACCACTTATTAGGTGGCTTAGTTGAATGTGATAACAGTTCCTATTTACACAAATTTTATTGTGAAAAAGAATACGAGAACTGTATCAAGCTGATGTTAACATGTTATTGTTATAATACCCGTGTTACCGCCTGATTATTTTTCTTCATGTCCCATTTTTCTGATTTTCTGTGTAGGTTGAATAACAGAAACTGATATTGACTTGCCTTTGTGCCTTGGAATATTTATCATGTCTTTCTGAGATTTAAATTAAAAAAATTTCGAACAATTAGCCTATAGAATCTTAATTCAAATTATTTTTTTTATTTTAAATGCCCTGAAAAGTAATACTTTTGGGTGAAGATCAAAGAACCTTTTGCTTAAGGAATACAATTAGTTCAATATTTACTCTATTTTTCCGTGTAATATATTATTTCGATGCACACTAAAAGGCCGGTCTCCACGGTCAGTGCTGTGGATCTTCTTTGACATAAAAATATATCATTTGCTTAAAAAAAATTACAAAACAACTTTAAAAATCATGTTGTTTTTTACAGGTTGGTTTAGTTCTTCTTATGGAAACTTTTTTACCTCTGGCGCAATTCAGCCCATTTCCGAACTTGACCTTTGCTATCCTTTGAAATTTATCTATACCAAGACTTAGGGTTCTCTTTTCGTTTGGACTGTATAGTGATTTCCACTGACGGACAGACGTACATGGCTAGATCGTCTTAGATTTCATCACTGATGAAGAATATATATACTTTATGGGGTCTGAGGTGGATATTTCGATGCGTTACAAACGGAATGACAAAGTGAATATACCCTCCAAATTCTTTTTTGGAGGGTATAAAAAGGAAAAGAAAACAAGTCCGTGTTGAAATCCAACAAATTTTTCACGAAATTGCAAAACTGTGGGCTAGACAAAATAATTTCTTTTTTCGTTGTACTATAAACATGATTCCCCTTTTCATTCTTCAACTTAGTCAGACTAATGGAAATTTAACCTGCCTGAAGTACTGAGAACTTAATTTTTGCTAACTTTACAATTCATATATTCCTTTACTAAATTCTATATAATTTTTGCCAAATCATTTTTCCGCAATTCAATAAACTGCAACAGAAGTTTTTTTTTTTTTGTATGTTGTACAAACATTATATATTTGTTAAAACAAATCTCCAACCTAAAGTCCATTTCTAATGATTTAAAAGTGGTACATGGTTTGATGTTCAACTGTCATGTTCCATGGCAACACATCACAGCGCTGCGACAGACAACTTAGTCATTTGTGGCAATTTTCACATCAGAATCGTTGATACTTTATGCCCGTTTCTCTTATCGTTTTGTTCATTGGCTGGGTTTCCACAAATATCAAATGCATATAAGATTAACTTAGGAAAAATTGAAATTGAATTTGAAATTTGAGTGCAGGAAAAAAAAACAAACTGCACAGCCAACAATATGTGATTGATTGTCGTACTGGCGATTTCCAATGACAAACATAAAGTTTTTTATTTTTATTTCTTCAAATTGTTAAATTCTTAAAGTTGTAATAGATTTTGAAAATGTGGAAAAAATTGGTATTTCAAAACTGAAAGACAACAATGTGATGTGACATGACAAGTAGCTACCATTTCAATTACAATTGAAATTGAAAGAGGCCAAAAACAAGAAACTTAACATTTACTCAAGGTTTTTTTTTTGTAAGAATTTTAGGTTGAAAAATAAAATGTTGAATGAAAAATAGATACATTTTTTTTGTGAAATAAGTTTGAAAATTATATTGCAAGCATATGTTTTCATTTAGACTGGTATCGAACTCTTTCATCCGTTCATTTATGACAAGAACCTTTGATCAAACCCATGTAAACTCTGCAAAAAATAATTTTTTGTCTCTCCTTTAAATAAAATTATGTGGACTATATAGATTTTGATGTGCTGAGTTCAAATCCGTTTTCGGTTTTTGCCATCAGATCGGGATTTTTTTATAGGCGTGGCAATTACCCCCCTCCCCTAAATTAGTCAGGTACGTAGACATATTTCACCCTAACTCGAAAACGAGTCATCCGATTTTAAAAAAATATAAATATTGGATACCTGCGTTAAATTGACACTAAAATCCAAATTTTTTAACCGATTTTTATGGTTTATATCTTATTTTATTTTTACGATATGTAGTTCTCAGCAAAATGTGCAGAATGTTGAATATTTGCTTTAATTTTTTTTATTTCCATTTTCAAACTGAAAAAAATTACGAATTTTGGACGAAAAGAAAAATTGTTTTTCTTCATTAATTTTTGAATAATTCCAAAACAATAAGAGATAGAGAAAAATTATATTCGACTGAAATAAATGCAATTTTCCGAAATAGACGATAACTCGTTTTCGAGTTAGGGCTAAATATGTCTACGTACCTGACTAATTTGGGGGGGTGGGGGGTAAATTTGCCACGACCTGATGCAAAAAGACCGAAAACGGATTATAGTCCACATAGTTTTATTTAAAGGGGTATTTTGCTGCACAGCACTGTAATAGGATCTGGTCAAAAATGGGCGGATGAAAGAGTTCTTAAGTATTTTAGCTCTGCATGTGCCTATAGTTTTTTTTTTCAAATATTTCTGAATTGGCTAAAAATAAATATATACTGCGAATACGCCCGCTAAATTATCAGCAAACAAGTGAAAAGTTTTCAAACTCAAACGCTTACATAAAAACCCTCAAAAACACAAAATCATAATAGTGATCTGCCAGCAGCGATCTTCTATACTCGTTGGTTTGTATCTCCGCTAATAAAATTTAACTGCACTGCAGTTGAATTTTACTCTTCCCATCATGCGTAGACTCTTTGAAACTACAATATTGCTGATGTAAATGCCAAATTATGATATCAGCCGACAGTTAGCTGACCACAAGGCAAATATTATTTTATATAAATTCTTTAAATAGTCGAAATGAGTGTAGAATTTGCCCAGCACAATTTAGCCATGTGAGTCATAAAATGTTGTGTTTAAAAATTGTTGTAAAATGCGAAATTCTTTTCACATCGTAAATCTCCGAAAGTACAACTACTTAAAATTTAACGGTAACTTATCTCGGCAATAAATATTTCTTTAAAGTATTTCCCACTTTTAATCACTTGTATATGAGTAATTCCTTTAATGATTTCTTAAATCGTCTTTGCTCATTTTCCTTCAGCATCAGCATTTACACAAAAATTTAATTTTTTCTATTAATCTCTTCCTGCATTTATTGTATTTATTCATTCATTTCGACAAAATGTTGGAAAACGTTGTACAACATGTTTCTCTCTCTTGTCTTTTTTTTTTGTAATAAAAGGTGTTTTCTTTTCCTTTATCCTAAAATAAAAAATTTGTAGAACAACAACTTCAGTATGAAAAACAACAAAATTATGTAATTTATTTAGTAATCTTCTGTGGCCAAGCAGAAGTACTCGTCCCAGATGAGTCCCAGCGTCTAGCCCACATGTCGGTATGAATATTTGTTATATCTCTGCTGCTTTTTCTTCTTCTTCTTCAAACATGGGGTAATAAATGTACTGTTTTGTTTTGCTGGGTGCCAAATGGAAAACTGAAATTTGGAAAAAAAAGAAGAAGTTTTTCCAGCTCTCTAAAGCTTTGTCGGCTTTAAATTGTTTTTTCGCAACCTTTTGTTAAATGTTTGCACATGAGTGCGTGTGTGTGTGAGCCCATGTTGCAAAAACATTGTTGTAAAATGAATAATGTTTTGTTATTATTGTTGGCTGCGGCAGTTGCATGCACTCGTATCTACGCACTTGATGGCTCATACGAGTATTAATAAAATATGCCTGAACATAATATTCTTTTTTATTTTCTTCTTTATTTATTTTTATACATGAGTGTAATTTTTTCTTCTTCTTCTTCTTCTCGTAGCTGGCCCTGTTTGAATTCCATGTTAATGTTTTCAAGCATTCCTCACATTAGAAGGCAGACGTACGATAAAATTCTTACAGTGTATAAAATAATAAATTTTTTTTTAAGATTTTTGCTCACATCTTATTGATAGAAAGTTTTCTTTGACTAATTTTCTATTTGCTTTGTTGCAAGTTCTTTTACTGTTTGTGCCACAAAGCAACGGTTCTTACATCATTAGCATAGGACTTTGTGTACGCTCGGTCATGGATATAAACACGCCTGATAGCAAATGCTTTTCTGTTTATGCCAAAAAGTAATAAGAATTTGTTAAAGTACTTGTACTTAAAGGCCATTTGTAATACAAAATACCAACAGATCCAATAAAATATTGGCAATTGTCTAAAGAAACAAATGGTTAGATAAAGTTTGAAAAATATTTTTTTAATGCTTGTGAAGTTAAATTGAGTTTTAATTAGCGGAGACGCAAACCGCAACTTTTAACATAGTACATTTTTAAAGGTTATTTCAGAGGCCTTAAATACATTCACGACAGCAGGCGACCGGCTACAGAAGTAGAATACATGTGTTTATATGGGAAAAGTAGCACGGACAACAACCTGCCGTGTAGTTGTGAAAATAATCGTTCCCATATAAACACATGTATTCTATTGCTGTAGTCGTGTAGTCGGTAGCCTGCTGTCCTGAATGTGCTTAAGCAATATGCTTTGAACACAATCACAACAGCAGGCTACCGACTACACGGCTATAGGAATAGAATACTTGTGTTCGTATGGAAATGTAGCAAGGACAACAACCAGCCGTGCAGCCGTGAAAATAGTCATTCCATTCTATTGCTGTAGTCGGTAACCTGCTGTCATGAATGAGCTTAATGCAATAAACGTAATTTAGAAAATACCGATTCTATTACGACACATTTTGACGGATAAAATATATGTGTATTTAAAATAACGCACAGTGGGGGAATTTAGAACAAAATGTTTTATTTTCATTTATTTGTAACTTAATGAATGTTGTAATTTTTTTCCTAAAAAATTTGCAATATTTCGAGGAAAAATTACCATAATACTCGTATGTCATTTGGAACAGTGAATTTATTAGAAACCAGCTGTAACCTGCGCGCTGCTATAACAACTAAACTAAAATAAAATAAAAGCACTGAAGATGATCCCAATCAATCAATTCGTCGCCGTTCTCAGCAGCTGGGGTTGTGTCCTTCCACTTTCTGGCAGATTTTTTTAGTTGTTGAAAATTGGTATTCCAGATTGCATCATCTACGGACCAGCAGGTGTGGCCACATGGCAGATATCATATTTAAACATTAATTTCATAAAATTTTCTTTTTAATGAAGGCCGTTTCATTGATATTAAAAATATATTTCCTTGTTTTATTATAATTTAAACTTGTGTCACTCTATAGAAAACCACGCTTTACTTGTGCGTTAAAATAGGCTATTTGATTTCATTTGATGACTTAAAAATACACAACACAATATAATATTTTTTTTGTTATGCGGTTAAGTACGTCCATTTGCCTACATATTGTTGCTTCTTACACTAAATCATCAGTAGAATTTAATCTACTTCCAAAATCATGTGGGTGCTGTTGGCTGAAGTAGTAGAACATGAGACTATGAAGCAGAGGGTCGCGAGTTCCAGCCCGCGCTGAGTCATGAAATATTGTGTTGAATTCTTCTGATCATCATTAGTGCGTGGTTGCCAGCCTGTTTCAATGATGAAGGCATAGTCACTGATCACTGAACATAATTGGCAGCGACTGACACGATCATGTACAAAAATCAGAGTAACAGCTTCCACCTTCGTCGGCCCTGTAGCAAAACTTAGTCGGCGAAGTACAAAAGGTTGAAATAGCTAAAAAAAAAAAAGAAACTGTCTATTTTCTCATCTTTCCTAATCTGTCCCATCAATACTATCCCCTCGTTTTCAGTTCCGGGGCAATGCATTGCATATGTAGGGGTCATCCCCTGAGTGATGGTCCAAGATAAAAAAAAAAAATAAAACCTCTTAGCTTATACATAAACTCCCAGAAACCATATGAGAATTACACCAGCAAAGCCATAAACCTTGAAAGTTTAGAAAAAAAGAACAACAAACAGGTTTTATTCGATTCGAATCTATCTTAGTTTTCTACTTCTACACAATTAATTTGATGTACATTAACTCAGATAATATCTCAAATATATTACAATCGCCCCTATTATGAATGACGTCATCAACGTCCCATCAAGAAATTATTCTTGTTTATTTTTTGTCGCCAGCAACAGAGTACTATTGACATGTTCTATCAATATTATATGCCTTAGAGAATAATACAAAGGGTTGTCGATAAAAATAGTAATTAATTGTTATCGACAACTAGTAGACAAGTGGTAATTTTTTGCTGTCGAGTTAATTTGACGTCAATGTCGTCATTCATAATAGGGGCGAAGTACACATTTTATAGCAAGAGAAAACTAAAACTCCATTTTTATTACAAAAATGTTCTTGTTTCTGTAATTCCAGCTGATGATATAGAACATCTAAAAAAAGATTCCATAATTATGATTTTATATAGAGAAATTTATTTTTCTATATTAAATTGAATTAAGATTCTATAGGCTAATTGTTCGAAATTTTAATTTAAATCTCAGAAAGACATGATAAATATTCCAAGGCACAACGGCAAGTCAACATCAGTTTTTTTGTTTGTTATTCAACTTACACAGCAGAGCAGAACAGCTGTTTTCGAAAGACGCAACCCTTTCATCATCAGTGCTCATGTGTATTGTGTTTGTCACCACTTATTAGGTGGCTTAGTTGAATGGGATAACAGTTCCTATTTACACAAATTTTATTGTGAAAAAGAATACGAGAACTGTATCAACCTGATGTTAACATGTTATTGTTATAATACCCTTGTTACCGTTTGATTATTTTTCTTCATGTCTCATTTTTCTGAATTTTTTGTTCCATCATACCTAAGTCAAACTTTTTTGTTTTGAATTTTATACTTAAGTACATGTGAACGTTTTTCCAATTCAATTTAATCAATTTAATATAGCCATATAAAAAAAATGTTCGTTAAAATTCTTACTACATAGAAATTTATTTTTGTTATTTCGAGGTGCTGTTGGCTGCAGTAGTTAACATGAGCCTATGAAGCGGAGGGTACAGAGTTCGACTCCACAGTCCTTCATGAATATGCTATCGGATGTTTCTGATCTGTTTTAGTGCATGATTGTGCGTTTGTTGTTGTCAGTCTGTTTTAGTGATGAAGGCATAGCACTGGTTACCAGCATGTACTAAAGAGGAGAGGAACAGCACCCGCCTTCGTCGGCCCTGTACAATAAAATTAGCTGGCGAAGTCAAAGATTGAAATGGTTACACAAAAAATTATCATCTGTCCTCTCAATACTATCCTCTCCTTTCTAGTTGCGGCACAATGCACTGGAGATGTAGGTGTCATTCCCTGAGTGCTGGTCCGAATTATATATATAAAAAAATAATAAAAATTCAATTGGTATTCAATTACTTATTTAGTTAAATCGTCATTTAAATGCCAACTGCTGCTGTATGCGTTCAATTAACATTTTATCAGATGAATTTGCATCAGAAAAAAAAAATTCACTTTAATAAACATTTCAGTAACTCGAACAAAATACCTTTTAAATGAAAATGTAATATTTTGGAAATTGGATATGCTTCAGCTTGGCAGTTTTGGCATTTATATCGCTCTCGAGAGATAAAATATTTGCCGCATTTTCTTTTTTTGTATTATTATTTCATTTGCTATTCTACTTGCTTAAAGGACTTCAAAGTTGTCTCCACAGAATATTGCTTAGCCGCCTTTTATTTTATTTTTAGGCGCCCATAATGATGATGGTGATTAGATAAAGAAACATTTAGAGAAATGAAAGGATGGAGAAACCAACAGTTAGACGGACAGACGGACAGTTACACATAAAATAAATAAATATTCGCATTAATACACACAGTCGTAAAAATCAGCATTAGCTGCTTTAAGCACACAAATAAACTGGTAATTTGGCTAAAATGATATCAGAAAAAAAGTATGTATTTCTGTGTATATTTCTGTGTTCAGATAACTAAAATGTAAAAAAATAGGAAGAAAAAAAAACGCCCGAAAGAAAGACTGTAACAAGTAGACAAAGATCTTTAGCCGCTTAATGCATGATTAAGAAACAACAACAGATCGAGAAACAAGACCAAGCAAACGGCATAATGAAGGAAAATAAATACTTAATCTAATATTTTTATATGCATTCGCCGATGAGGATCATATCGCAGAAATGTTTTTCAACGTGTTTTTTTTTTTTTTTTATAAAACCAGAGACCACATCAGACCAGACCCAAGTCCAGGTCTCTGCTCAAACACTAGTTTCTTTTGGCAAGGCGCTGCACTGCGTACATGACTAACTGACTGACGGACTGAATGGGCATGAATGCGAATGCCCGGAGTATTTAAGTTTTAATGAAAATATTCTGTTGTGAGTTGCAGCATCTCGCGTGCTCATTCATACAAGTTTTTATTTTCATTTGAGTTAATTTTTTTACACTTTTCATAGCTGTAATGTTTGCTCTTCTGCTCTTACTCTCCACCCCCTCCGCGTTTTGCCAAGGCACGCTTTTTACGTATTTGTGACAAGTGACAAATGTCGTAGAGTCTGTTTTTGTCGCCAGCCTGGCAAACAAGTGAAATTAGAGCAAAAGTGTTGCATTTATGTTTTATACGAGTATGTAAAGTTGAAATCCGGCAACAGCAGTAGCCACCAAAGTATAACATGCAACATTAGCCAGTTCGCATGTGTTGTTGCATGGTACGTTGATTACTATTTTGTGTACGGCCGGTGTACAAAAGTATCGATGCAGTGCTGCTGTCTTATATGTTGCACGTATAAAATTCAAATGTAAAGCAAGACAGACATAAGAAAATAGAAAAAAAAGAAAGAAAGTGTCAATGAAAGTCAATTATTTAAATTGAAAGAGAAACTGAAAGTTGCTTTGCTTTGTCAGACATTTCAAAAGATCATTTAGATTTTCCTTTCGCAAGTTTTAATTAGAAATTTCGATTCGCTGTTGATTGAGAAGGAGAAAAAGAGATAATTAAAGAAAATAAAAGCGTTTTTCCTATATTGCAATTGTTTTAAAAGAAACTGGTTTCTGTGGATTTTATTGAAAAGTGTTTAGGAAAATTATCGTAAAAAATTATATTATTGTTACCATACCGATTTCATGTTCTGCTGCGTAATCTGGTATCATGTTTAAAGCTTTGCTTTCATTAAGTTCCCGGTTTTATTTTATTCAACCAAGCACTTTATTCGAATTTCTTTTTTGAATATTTCATTAATATTTGGAGCCGCTGAATTGAAATTAAATGCGACAAGCAATAAGAGAAAACGGACATCAGTTTAATAATATTGCAGAAGCAAGCAACGGTGTTTTCGCAGGCTGCTGCAACCGCATCATCCAAGTGTTTATTAATTGTTCTCCAAGTGCTGTTTACCCCTAATGATACATTTTGAGTTATTAAAACTCTTTTATGAGAAGCAAACAACGGCGTTTTCGAAGGCCGCTGCAATCACAACATCTTAGTTTTTAATAATTTTTCTCAGAGTGCAGTGTTCTCCTCATGACATATTTTGAATTATTAAAACTCTTTGATAGCAAGAAAAAAGCGATGTTTTCGAAGGCCGCTGTAATTGAACATCTTATTTTTTATTAAGTTTTCTTAGAGTGAAGTGTTCTCCTCATGACATATTTTGAGTTATTAAAACTCTTTGATAGCAAGAAAATAACGATGTTTTCGAAGGCCGCTGCAATCTCATGATCAAGAGCAGTTTACTCCTCATGGTATACTTTTAGTTATGAAAATTCTTAATAAATTATAGAAGTTAAATTTTATACACACGAAATTAAAAAAAAATGAAATGCTTATGTCTTTTGACGCCAAATTCTCAGTAAAAAAAAAATCTCTTCGTTTCTATAAATTAACGATGAACTTCTAAAAAAACTTTTTACAATTAATGACACATTTTGCTTTGTTATGCATGCTTTTGTTTAAATAATTTTTTTATTTACACAAAAAAAAAATAGCTGACCAGAAAGCCTTAACTTAAACAAGTTGAAAATGTTTTTGTGTTCATGTAAAATATGCCAGCCTCAAATAATTCCATTGCCACTTTAATGTTAACAATGTTGTTGCCTATTGACAAGTCCTTCAGATGCTTAATGCAATCAATGGAATTTGCATTGTTTACACCTCAGAGACAAGCAACAACAATAAACCGAGATTCAAAACCAACTGAATAGTTTTCTTAACATATTTTTTTTCTATGTGTTACAAATAAAATTCATTGTGTTGTTTGAGTTTTACTATTTTTTATTTTTTATTTGCCTTTTGTAAACGCAACAGAGAAATATGCACTAAATTGACGTGGCTTAAATGCCTGCTGGGCATTCTTAAAACCAACAAGAAAATTACGAGTAAAACAATTGTTTGGAAATATTTTAACAAAGACTATTTTTACGAAAATGCGAAAAAGCTGAAACTTATTAAAATAAAGTGCCATTTTATTTTTACCCACATTTTACTTCACGTTTGTTATATCGAACTTAATTTTATTTTTCATGGCATTCTACTCGTATTTTTTATTTCATTTTAAATTGTATCCTCAATGATGCCGAAAACTCTTTATACTGATTATTAACAAATAATTTATATTACAAAATTTGATTGGGAAGTGGCTCACTGTAGGAGATTTATGATGTTTAGTTTTATTGTGGCTTTTCCTGAACTCATTAACTTTAATCAAGTATTAATTTTTAGCAAACTTTTAAATGCATCTTTAGCACGAGTCTGTATATCATGGCTTTTAAATAACAGTCATGCTGATTACATTCTCTTCATGCTGAAGGACACAATATCAATTTGAAAAAAAAAATAAATAAATTGATTTGAAGACTGTTCGTCAGAATGATGCGACTATAATCATAAAGTAATTTTCTTCGAAAGTCATTGTGTTATTTAACAGCTCGACAATATTTGTAAAGGATCTCCCAATGGGGAATCCTGACATTTGACAGTTGATAACGGCCATGTTGTTTTGAGGGTGCTGATGTCTGAAGTAGTTGACACGAGACTATGAAGCGGAAGGTCTTGTGTTCGACTCTGCACTCAGTAGTGCATGACTGTGTTAGTTGTTGTCAGGCTGTTTCAGTGATGAAGACATTGCACTTATCACTGCCTCAATTGACACTACCCTATACTAAAAGAACAGAGGATCCGCACTCTCCTTCGTCGACCCTGTAACAAAAAATCAACTGGCGAAGTAAAAGGTTGAAATTGTTGCAAAAAAATTCTCGTTCTTCATCTGTCCTCTCCCCTCTTTTCTAGTTCTGCCGCAATGTACTGCATAAGTAAGGGTCATCCCCTGAGTGCTGGTGTGGGTTAGGTTAGGGTTAGGTTAGAGGGCCGTTGTCCCTGGCGGGACAATCCACTTGGGTCCGTCAATTCGGTCCCTTTGTGATGCCCTTAAGCAGAGGACCTCCTAAGGGATGTCCTCCGCCGTTTCAAACCATCCTGTACCCCTGAGGAAGGATGATACCCGTGAAAGCTACATGTTTGCCAGGCTGTCTAAGTCTGACAGGAATCGGGAGCCCAGCGCCACTGCCCTTGCATTTGCAAGGGCAGGACACTGACACAAAAGATGGAGGACAGCGTCTTCCTCCACTTCATCATTGCAGCTTCTGCAATAGTCGTTGTATATTAGACCCATCCTCCTCGCATGAGTCCCAAAGCTACAGTGTCCTGTCAGAACAGTCACCAGTTGACGCATGCGTGCCTTGTCAAACTTGAGAAGGTTGCGTGTTTTGCGCAAATCATAATGGGGCCACGTGGCTCTTGCCACGAGACAGTTAGCCACGCTTTCCCACCAAAGTTGAGCTAGTTTGTATGATTCGCTTTGAATCAGAAACTTGCATCGCGATAATGGAATGCCAGTGAAGTGACTGATCATTGAACTGTTCAATTCAGTCCCTTGTCTGGCAAACTCATCCGGCGTAAAAAAAATTGTTTTTATTGAAAAATCGTATTTAGCGATGAGCCTGAAGAGCAAAACAAATTGTGGAACACCACTCCAAGAGCATCTAATGCAACGTAAAAGAGTCACTGTTTGGTGTAGATTTTGGGACTGGCGGCTTCATCGGTCGGTATATCTTTGACAACGGCGTAGACCGTTCACCATGACGGTGAAGGGCGGGTGCTATAGGTGTATGATTCCAGGATCTTTTGGATTAAATTGGATAATCCGGACAGTACGGCGCTTTGTATCACAAAAATCATGCCACTTCAAATATTCTGCATGAGTGCTTTGGGGACATGGTCATCTCACGTTGAGGTGTTGTGCAGTGGTCGCCTTTAGACTTTTTCTAGTGGGGTTTTCCCAAGTCGCTGGTGTATAGGAATTAGAAATAGACCATCATAACGATGCCATCGGTCAAATTCAGTCTGATTTATATGTCAGAATTATGGAAAATTTAAAATTTCGCTTGCTGTTGGCTGTACTAGTTGTTAACACGAGACTATGAAGCGGAATATTGTGTCGAATTCTTCTGGTCAGCATTAGTCCAGGGATGTGTTGGTTGTTCTCACCCCGTTTTAGAGATGAAGGAATAGCACTGGTGACTGAACACGTACTGGCAGCGATTGGCATTATCATGTACTGAAGAGCAGAGCAACAGCACCCTACTTCGTCGGCCCTATAGCAAAAAATTAGCCGGCGAAGTAAAACGTTGAAATAGCTACAAAAAACCCTCTATCTTCTCATCTGTATTCAGCTGCCCTTCTCCTCCTCCTTTGTATTTCCGGCACAATGCACTGTAGGGGTCAACACTAGAGTTGTGCAAAACAGCTCTTTTGAGTGAGCGCTCTTTTCCGCTCCGCTCACTTTACTGAATTAATTCATTCATTTCATTCACTAGCTCAGTTGATTCCTTAGCTCTGCCATAATTCATGAAATGAAAATGTCATGAAAGAAAATGAAAGAATCAGACTAGCTAATACAACAACCACTTATGCCTTTTTATTTTTCCTTAATATGTAATATAAAACACATTTATTGAACATAAGTATTAACTAGATAAATATTTAAGTGATTTTAAATATTTTGCTTTCGAACCTATTTTAATAAAGTAATATTTTCTATTTAACGTTGTATTTTGGAGATTTTTCTCAGTTAATTTATGTATATGTTTATATATGTATATATACGCACCAAGTTAATAAGTACTGAAATATGTATCACGGCAGTGCTGTTTAAAAATTTTCATCTGGCGGCTCCAATAATATAAAGCGCCACACCATGTGTGTATCTGCAACGAGTGAATTAATTCCTTTTTTTCATATAGATTTTGACATACAAGCATTGAAAACAGCTACTGAAAGAGACAGATTCAATGAGGCAATTGAAACAACTGAATCACTGAATCACTGAATCAACTGAAAGAAGTGAAAGAGAAGAGCTACTGAAACAACTGAAAGATGTGAAAGAAAAGAGCTAAAAACGCTCAGTAAAGTGAAAGATTCACCTCGCTCAATTGAATGAATGATTCAATTGAATTAATTCATTCAGGAGCCGTACAACTCTAGTCAACACCTTAGTGTTGTTTTTTCATTTAACTTTAGAGATAAGAAACGCCGGAGTCGATGCTGTTCGATTAAGGGCGCTTAAGGTATTTTACGATAAGAAATGAAGAAATCTGAAAATTTATTGGACCTTTTAGCTTCCATTATGATTACCGGCACAAAAGGTAAAGTTAACAAATTTTGTATTCTTTACGAACATTTGGCCTGATTCGGTTAAGGTCTTCGAAATACTTTTGCTAAGTTTCTAATACTTTCTTAATGGCATTTTGTTTAAATTAGAAACATAAAAAATTTAAATAATAATAAAAATAGATAATGAAACTGAACACTTCAATATGTATTTTTTGGGAATAATTCGGACAACATTTTTTCCCCAAAACTATCGGCCTTGAAATACTTGTGCATTATTACCTCTTTGCCATAACTGAACCTGCCACCTTATTCAGCCACTTTGGCTACATTACAAACAACCAATTAAGCAAGTTAAAAGTATGAAAAAAATTCAAATTAATTATATTTAACAACCACGAAGTTAATTTTTATTTTGACATTTTTTGTCATTAAATCTCTTCCATGATCTCTCTGCAATAATTTGGATGTGACTACACGAATGTTTAAAGTTTTAAATTGAAAAGTTCAAAATTTTTGGGGGCTTTTTTTTTTGGCAACACCCTCCACAACTGAATGAGTTTTGAAAGATTTGAGTAATTCCACACGCAATTGCAATTAAAGTCATACACAGCATTGTGTGACTTTGCTGTGGCAGCTAATGTTGGCAAGCTGAATGGAAAACATGCATGATTTGTTGCAACAACATTTTATTTATATTTTTTCTCTTTTCCACTAATTTTGACGATTTTTGATATTGATGCCTGAAAAACAAGCAAATTGCGCAACTAACAATTTTTTTGTGCCATTCAGGCTTAAGTAATAACCAAATCAAAAAAAAAAAATAGTTTTTTAAATATTCCAATAGATTATTATCTTCTCTAAGGCACTCATGTACTCGTACTTATTTGTTTTTTTTTTTTAATAATTTACCAAAGCTATTTTTTTGTTTTTGATTTTTTTTCGTTTCTGTGCAGCAATTAATCAAGAGACAAGTTGCGCTACATATGAGGCATTCAAAACAAAAGGTACACGCTTAACTCTTTATTCCGTGCCAAGTCAATAGACAGACCTTCATCATTTTGGCATTTGAATAATGAATATTTTGATTTGTTATGGTATCCAACAATTAATCACATTATTGAAATTTATGGCCCCTATTTATTTAAATCAATTATTTCTGTATTGCGCTTAAAATTGACTTGGACTGGTTTCGTTTTTCTTTCTTCAGCTGGCACGTACAATCGTTGTCCTTTGCGTTAAAGATTTACGAGTTGTTTTAAATAATTTATAACACCTTCTTGTATTTAACATATATATTTTTTTCAATTATAACTTGTTGAGTTGTATGGACAACTATGGATAATGTTACTCATAGTAAATTATTCACATGGTGACTAGATTCCTTTAATGCATTTTCTGAATACGATTACATGCCTTTACCACGATCGTACAATTTATTTTTATTGTTTAATTAGTTTCTTAACAAGAAATTAAAATCAACTTGTTATGGAAATTGGTTTGTTTAATAAAACATAATTATCACTGTAAGCATTTCAATTGTTATTGAAATGCTTAACTTGTTTTACGATAGCATTTGCATCCTTTTTCTGGGTAGGAAATAGTCCCTCTTATTCTGTAAGTGTTCGTCAACGTCACGTCGAGACAGTCCCCTCTTATTATGTAACTATTTGTCAACGTCACGTCAAGACAATATCAAAAATAGGACACTTACACTGTGCTTGTGGGCAACAAATGATTACTGCTGACAGTCTTTGACTATCCTGTAAGGACTACCAATTAATAAGAGGCTGATTAAAAGTAATTAAAAGCCGAGGGAAAAGGGTATACAGATGTTTTGGTTTTGATATTGCCTTGACGTGACGTTGACAAATAGTTACAGAATAAGGGGGAATATCAAAAATATGACATTTCTGTGCCCGCTTTCTTCAGCAATTGACAATTTCTAGCAGCATCACGATATAGAAAAGTCTTTAGAGAATATTCACGGCCAGTCAAATTTAATTAATTGTCGTCCATAATGAGTGGGTAAATGTCCTAAGTTTGATGTTGTCTTCAGGTGACGTTGACAAATAGTTACAGAATAAGGGCGAATATTGTTTTTATTACTAAATGCTTTTGTTTTTAATTCCTTAATATAGTTTTTTATTTGCTTAAGTACTAGTTTTAAAGGGTAGGCCATTTAAAAGTTTAGATTTAAAAATGTAAGAAAACAAAAACGGTTTGAAATTTTGCCAAATTATTTTTTTGTTTTGCAGTACAATCCCAGTCCCAGTTAGAGATGGAATATTATTTCATTCATATGGCGGCCCCATTCGATCGGATAAATTTTTCAGGACTTCTTCGAATGTATTTTTTTTCTTCTTGTAACTTGGGGATGAGCCCTACTTTTTTTTTAATCTTGGACCAGCGCTCAGGGCATGACCCCTATATATGCAATGCATTGCGCCGGAACTGAAAACGAGGGGATAGTATTGAGGGGACAGATGAGAAGATAAACAATTTTTTTCTTTATTTTTTTTATTATTTTTATTTTAACCTTTTACTCCGCCGGCTAATTTTTGCTACAGAGCCGACGAAGGTGGGTGCTGTTCCTCTGCTTTTTAGTACATGATCGTGTCAGTCGCTGCCAATTAAGTTCAGTGACCAGTGACCAGGCCTTCATCATTGAAACAAACACAACCACGCACTAATGCTGATCAGAAGAATTCAACACAATATTTCAAGACTCAGCGCGGGCTCGAACTCAGGAACCTTCGCTTCATAGTCTCGTGTTAACTACTTCAGCCATCAGCACCCTGTCGTCAATGGCATCACAAGTGTTGCCACCAAATTCTCGATTGTGTCTGGTTCGTCGTCATAACTCATTTCTTTAACTGTGCCCCACAGAAAATAATCAAACGGTGTCGAATCGCGGCTTCTTGGCGGCTAATTGAGATCACCACTTCGGGTAATTAAACAGCCATCAAAGATTTGAAGCAATAAATCGATTGCAGCATCCTGTTGAACCCAAACACCGTTCACTTTAATACCGTGAAAAGCGGGCAAAAAAAAATCGGTTGCCATCGGTGGGGTAAGTGTCTCCCTTGACCGTAATGGTTGCCCCGTTTTAATTTCTTAAGAAATATGGTCCTCCGCTCTACAAGCCGCACCAAACAGTCACTCATAATGAGTGCAATGGCTTCTGTAAGACCACGTCTGGGTGTTCTGAATCCCAAATACAGCAATTTTGCTTATTAACGTAACCTTCAAGATGAAAATGAACTTCATCCGAAAGGATTAATTTTTGTTTAGCAAAATCGAAAAATCGATTTGTAATCAATTCTCTTTGCTTTGGAAATAAATTTCCAATGAATCCCAACGTTGCTCAAGCGTGCGTCAATTCATTTCGTTCAGTGGAGTTGATAGAATGAATTTTGTGACAGAATAGAATGACATAAGCATTGCCAGATTGAAAATGAACGGTTGTTTATATTTAAGCCCCATAGATTTTCCATCTCTGTGGTAATTTCTTAACTTATTTCTATTCTGGGTACAGATAAATATTACAGTACAAGTCGTAAACGATAGGCTTATAAATTCTCAACTGTTCATGTACAGCTTAAAATAAATCTGAACAAGAAGCCGGGTTTCTGAAGAAGTAAGAATTTTTCAAGAAATCAATTAACAAATTTCGTAATCGATTAATTAATCATTTGATTGGGTTAATCTACAAATATTAACTGCCTCCCAGTCAGCATGTGGAAGTTTGTTTCACCAAACTGAGTTTTTTTCGAGTACCTAGATGATCAAAAACGGATTAATCAGTTCTGCGCTTAAAATAAGACTTGAAAATGATTCCCAGAAATACTTAGAAAGTGATTTAAAAAAAAAAAACAAATACAAACAGCAAGCAAAAAAAAAATATATAAAGCAAAGTATATCAATATCAAGTAGTCGCAAGAGTACAAAAACAAAATCCACCGTACATTTTGTTTGTGTAAAATTAATATCTTATGTCAGAAATTTTCTTTTATTTTTTGTTTTGTTCACAATTATTTTCAAAAATTTAAATACTTTTCGCATAGAACTTTTTTAAAACAATTTCTTTTTGTTACTTTTCTTAAACAATACACTTTTTCACAAAAATCTTTTCCACAACAATTCTTTTTTGCTACTTTTGTTGAATTAATAATGTTTTTCACAATTTTACAAAATTATTTTTTCAACGAATAAACAAATATGGCTCGCTACAAAAGTAAACAAATTTTGACATACGTTCATGTAAAAACTGAAAAAAATTTTAGTCAGCTGGGCTCTTGCATATACTTGATATAGATATACTTTGATATAAAGTGTACATATTACATTTCTCAGTGAATTCATATAAAAATTAGAAAGAAAAAAAGGCAATGTCAGCTATAAAGAAGTTAAATAAAAAATTTAACCAGAACCAAGAGAATGAACGTGAAAATGAAGATATTCAGGATGAATACCCACAAAGTTTAAGGAAAAAACAAAAGAAGAGAAGAATAAATCTTTAAGTGATGAAACAACGCGAGAAAAATCGCCAGGAGCTGCAAACGACGTAATCATTGAGTAAGTAAGGACTTCATATCGTTATAGTTCAAAAAATATAATTGTCTGGTTCTTTACAGATATGTGCCGGAGAAGATAGCCATTGCCGATTTGGCTCCCATGTATAGACAGTTCCGGAAAAAGACAAAAATGCAATTGCACCAGAAAAGTTAAGCAAATAAGTTGCAGGAAGATGGTGAAGACGACGAGTTGGATGAAGAGAATAAAGATGATAAGTAAAAAAGTTGTCAAAAAGAAAACTCAGTGTGGCTAATGCGGTTCAGTGTGGCTGAATTAAAACAACTTGTGTCGCGGCCGGATGTTGTGGAGATTCAGGACATCACTGCACGTGATGCCAAATTGCTATTACAATTAAAAGCTTACAAATTGAATTTTATAATTTTTCAAATTTTTTTTGTTATGTTATTCATAATTAAATTAAAATCAAAACAATAATAAATAGTTGTATTGATACAGCAAAATTTAATTAAAAATTCCCTTTTAATATGATTCGAAAAAGACTCGTAAATGACCAGTAATATGACTGAAAAATGACTCGAAGAAGACTCGCAACTGCTTGTAAGAACTACCACAAACTGTCTCGAAAATGAGTCGAAATTGATCAGAAGCGCGAATCATAAAAGACTCCCTTAGAAGAGTCGCGGCTAGGGTACCATTTTGTCCCGAATGAACAGTCATTTTCGACGCGAAAACGAGCGCATAAATGATTATTTTAATCGTACGGAGGACTCGAAAAAGACTCGACTATGATCATTAATTTCATAAAATGCTGACTGGGGCTGTTCACCGATTTCGAAAGCTATCATTCGATCGAATAAATAACATTTAAAATAAAAACAAATTAAAAAAATTGTTTTTGTTTTAATTGTTTAAATAACATTTAAAACAGAAACAAATTAAAAAAAATATTATTTTTTTAAATGTTATTTATTCGATCGAACGACATCGGTGAACAGGCAGTAATCCTAAAGTGTATTGCTATTAGTTGAAGAATATTTAATTACTTATCCGAATGTTCCATTTGAAAAATATCTTTTTATTAAATATATTTTTTACGTAATTAATGGTTACCTGTTCAATACAACTTGGCCACGTCGATGCATGTGTCCCAAAGCAATTGCATTTACACAAGCTTAATGCCAGCTAACACTTTGCAGCCCTTAAGGTTTTAAATGTGTAATAATTTTTTATTGACTCGCATGCACTCATGTCCGTCATCATATTAGAGAAGTGTTTCGCTATCAAGGGTATTACTCGGCCTAGTGCTTTAGTTTCGTTTCGTTTAGTTTAGTTTATAATAAAGTAACTACTGCTGGGAAAACTTGAACTTTTTATGTGGAACATTCATTTATTAATGTTTGGCACAGACATTAACAACCACAGGCCGTGATTGTAAGGCTGTCATCATCAGTCTCCTTAGACAGGCGTCTTATTGTTCATTTCACTGGCTTGAACAGCATCCAGTAGTTATTCCTGGATAATATTTTATTTAAGTTATTTAGGCTTTATTACCCTGTGGTTTTTATTTCAAGGCTCTTAATCAATTTCTTAATGAGAAAGTTTTTTTTTTTGCTTGCAAAACTTCTATTTTTATGACTTCATTAATAAAAACTTTTTTGGTTTAATTAGCTATTGGAGTTAGAAGTAGGCAAAATATTAAGGAAATCATAAATATGTATAGATCATAAAGTACAGGAAGAGCAAAAATGTTTGTGCTCCACTGGCAGACCAAACAGTAGAGCATGATTAATTAGCAGAGCAAATTAATACAATAAAAATTTAGTTTTTAATTATAAACAAAAGCCCGTTAGCCCAAAGCTGTCTATTTATTTAAAGTAGTTTGTTTGGTTCTTAAGTCTTTTGTTTGTTAGATGGCGACCATAAAATAAACTTTTGTAAAAATATTTTGTAATAAACTTAATAGAAGTTGAAATGCCTAATAAGCTTGTTCATAATAAATGACTTAACGAGTTGTTTATGAGGTGGATGTAAATAAATATTAGTGATTAACTGAGTTTAATTAGAACGCTAACTGCTTAGTGTGGAAAATTTTGCGAGATAAGTAAAAAAAAAATTCTAAGATTTTATATATATATTTTTTTTAATCTTGGACCACCACTCAGGGGATGACCCCCTATATATGCAATGCATTGCGCCGGAACTGAAAACGAGGGGAAAGTATTGAGGGGACAGATCAGGAAAGATGAGAAGATAGACAGTTCTTTTGTAGCTTTTAACCTTTTGTACTTCGCCGGCTAATTTTTGCCATAGGGCCGACGAAGGTGGATGCTGTTACTCTGCTTTTAGTACATGATCGTGTCAGTCGCTGCCAATTATGTTCAGTGATCAGTGACTATGCCTTCATAATTGAAACAGTCTGGCAACAACTAACACAACCACGAACTAATGCTGATCAGAAGAATTCAACACAATATTTCATGACTCAGCGGGGGCTCGAACTCAGGATCCTCCGCTTCATAGTCTCGTGTTCTACTACTTCAGCCAACAGCACCCACATTTGTCCGTTGGCTCCAAAACTAAAACTAGATTCCTAGAAATCTAATAACATCCGGAGGGGTTTCTGCAGAGTACGATTCGAGGGGCAAGATGTTGGAATTTATACTTAATTAATATAGAAGTTCGAAAGTTCCTAGTCCGAGCAGTCAGTATTATTTCGAATTTTTGAAACTAAAGCGTGTCTTTTCTAGAGTGTGGCAACGCGTGCCAATTGTTGAAATTGTTAATCAAAATTGATGTATTCGTTAAACTCATTGCGCACTTCTTCTATTTTATGGCTCTCACAATCATCCTTCAGAGCGGCTAATTCGAAGAACAATAGATCGTTTTAGGACCCCATTTACTGTTACTGATCATTTGAATCCCGTGAGACGCCGAACAGCTGCGCACTGAAGAAGCTGTAGCCGCTGTACAGGAAAGCACTGAAGATGATCCTAATCAATCAATTCGCCGGTGTGCTCAGCAACTGGGATTGTGTCCTTCTTGTTTATAGACGATTTTTTTAATTTTGTTCGACCTTATTTTTAACTAAAACTCTTATTTAAATTATTTTTCAGGCTCTAGGTCTAAGAATTTAAAGTAAAACACTTTTTATGTTTTATTTCGGTATATAAAGGGTGTTTTTTTATGAAGTTTTTTTTTTGTACGAATCACTCTGTTGTCTGACAGCTGTTTTGACAGCTTAAAGTGACGTCTCTACTCAGTATTGTTTGGCAAATCATCATGAACAGGTTAACTCCAGAACAACGCTTCCAAATCGAGGAAATTTATTTTCAAAAACAGTGTTCAATTAAAAATGTTTATCCGCAAAATTCTCTTCAGTGATGAGGCGCATTTTTGGTTGAATGGATGTGTCAACAAGCAAAATTGCCGTATTTGGAGCAAAGATAATCCACACGCCGTTCAAGAATTACCAATGCATCCCGATAAATGTACTGTTTGGTGCGGTCTAAGCGCTGGTGGAATCATCGGTCCTTATTTCTTTAAAAATGAGGAAGGACGACGCGTTACCGTGAATGGAAATCGATACAGAATCATGATCAATGAATTGTGGTTTCAACATGATGGCGTCACTTGTCATACTGCGGGCGAAACAATGGACTTATTGACAGAACATTTCAACGACAACATTATTTCGAGAATATTAACCCAAAGACGCTTTTTAATTTTCTCCCAGTGGTCGAATTAATTACATAAAGAAATACAAATAGTTATTTGATTATATTTTGGCATATAACAAAATATTTACGACGTCGTTTTTTTAAGTTAAAAATAAAAAAGAATTTGTTATTTATCACTGCAATGGTAAGCAGAAATCTGGAAAATGTTACAAAATATGTGGCTAATGAAAGAAACTCGAGCAGAAACACACACCAAACAAATATTCCAAAACGATACGTGATAAATACCACTTTGAAGTGGCCTACAGATTTTGGATTTGCCAAAATAATATTAGGTTTTAACCAACTTAACCCCCTGGTGTATAAACTGCTGGTTAGAGAATTAAACAGAAAAGAAAAAAATAAATATGTGATACAATTTAAAAAATGTTTTTTTTTCTACTTTAATCACCAGCATGCAACAACCTGTATGTTTTGGGTAAATATTTATTATTTTTGCAAACAGAAATCCGAAAAGTATTTAAACCAACAGCCAGGTATTCACCTCATTTAGAGAGTGCAACAATTTGAAAAACTGTTTGACCAGCAACTAAACGTTGCAAGTCGATTTCTTTGACAAACCGTACAATAATTTAATGCCTCACACTTGTAAATGACATCCAAAACCGTGGGATAAATATCTCGTTAAAAGTGTGAGCTGATGTTAAATAAGTCTGCTCTGTTTTTTAAGCTTTTAAGCAAAAAAAAAAAAAAAACAAAAACAAACAATTTATTTTCAAACGACATCGATGTAATCCTACAAATCGTAATTTCTGTAAGTAAAACTGTTTCTGTTTGTAAAGAGTTGCTTTCAATATTCGTTGGTTGTCTGCGGCCTGTTTGCATTTGAACATTTGAAAAGTGTGTGACAAGTTTTTTTTTCTTTTTTTACCTTATTTTGTGATCATTTCATTTCATTTGAATAAAGCCATTTGATAGATGACAGTGATATAAATTAGGTGGTGCTTTTAGTAGTTTGTTTTATTTTAACAAAAATATTTATCAAAGTTTTGGCCGCCAGCAACATGATTCAATAGTCACTGCATACGAGTGCATTTACAAATAATTGGGTTTTGTGGTTTGTGATAACTGTCGCTTAAGTGGACCAGTTCTGTTTTATTCCCCCTGTTAAAGTAATTGCTATTTATTTTAAAATTACAATCTAACGACTAACATGCGTAAGAAGACCACCAGGTTACTTTGGCCAAAATATTGAAACCATTAGATTTATAAATGCTTAGAAAGCGTTTAATTACCTGCATTCAAACGAGGCAATATTTCAATTACATACTGCAGTCTATAGAGTTACAAATGGCGTGAAATAATGTTACAATCCTAAGCGCTTAGGATTATTTAAGAGTTCGCTGCTGAAATTTGACATGTACCGGGTAGAAATACTTATGATGTTGAAGCAATTACTCGACCAAAACAACACTTGATGTCCAAGCTGAGTTAGTAACTGGCTAAAATTGAGTAGACATTTTCTGGGAACCTAATAACTGACAGTGAATATCACACAGACTTTATGTTATTATCACCTGTTTTTATGTGGCTTTACTGTATTTCTTCCAAGAATTCTATAATAAATTCAAAACTGTGTGCTAACGTTATTGGACTTTACCTTTACCAAAATATATGAACAAATTTTGATTTCAATAATATTTCTCTGAGATAATTTAACTGGCAACGCTATTTTTAATTAAAGAAGATTTCTATACATTTTATATGCTTTTCCATGGATTGGCCTCCAAAATAACACCTGCTCTGTGCGACAGAAATATACGCCAAAATTGTTAACAATTTATCTCTTTTTTAATCATCTTTAAAAGTATTATTTTCCAAAGATGTATGCGAGAATTCACATAAATTGAAAATAGTTTCAACATGAAAACATCTTTTCATACAACAATACAAAGCAAAATAATCAAATTCAAACACAGAAAATAAAATTACTCACAAAAAATGAATGTAAAAAATAAATAAATAACTAAGTAATAATCTTAAGCCATAAACGGGATGATCACTTGATTTGATCACATGCTGAACAACATGCTGCACATTCGTGTGCACACACGTTGTTTGTGGCAACATTTTATGTGATCGTTACAACAATACTTTCGATATGCATACCTGAAACTGTTATTAAACGATGCAAGTAAGTATTTCGAGTATGTCGATATTGAATTGCAAAAGTATCTTAATAAAACTTAATATCTGTACGGATTTTTTTTTTCATATTCATTTCGATTTCTTTATTCAGCACAAAAACACATTCAATACAAAAACATTGATTTTAAACCATTTATAGTCAACTGACAGTTGTCATGGTTTTTTAATTTTGTCATTGGTTTGTGTTTACAGGCTTTTGCTTATCGATTGGAAACTGAATAAAGCTATTGCAGAATGTGACACGGCAGTATTAAGAGCAGCGCAGTGTTAGTTACATTTTGTGGGTGATTGCTGCTACTTGGATATATTCCATTCGAGATATTAAATAGTTGATATGAATAAAAAACAGATTATAACAAATTCTTTGAGATTAATAAAATTTACAAGCAAATTAAATTGTGTTTAAGCAGTAATAAAACGCATAAAAAATGACTATGAAAATCTTTGAATCAATTTAAAGAACAATCCAAAAAAATTATTTCTATATAGTGTCATTAAAGCTAAATACTTTTAGTTGTTAGCTCATGCTTGAATAACTTGTATTTTTTCCAACGTGAAGTCATTTATACAAACAACTCTATGGCACAACATAATAGTCTGTTTTTCGGGGAGTCGCAACGCCCACTGCACTTCTTTCCTATACAAAAAATATGACAACTAAAAAATATTCAAACAAACTTTTGATTGAAATAAAATGTGTTTCGCCTAATGCTTTACACTACTTCAGTAGCTCTTTAAGACGTCCGTATTTGATCCACAAATATTTTCGAAAAATTTCTAAAAATTGTCAATCTTTAATTTAATGATTTTAAGAATCAGAAATCAAAGTTAGTTAAAACCGACTAATCGTTCGATTTCGGTTTAGAGGGTTTATTTCAGAGTGATCGGTCGGACAAATGAACTTGAAATGCCTGAGTATAAGAACATACAAGATTAAAACTAAACGAATATCAACAAATAATAACGTAATATTCGACCGGGTCGAATCTTAAATACCCTACAAATATTTAGTAAATAAAAAAATCTATTTTGTATTATTATTATAATTTTCATTTTTATGTCATTTGGTTAAGTTTACGTAAACAAAAAAAATGTATTATACTAAGGACGCTTCCAATGTTCTGGGGTGAGGAGCATGGCTGATACACCCTTCCGTCAACATAAAATCTTAAGTATTTTATATTAACTTGCAAAAAAGAGACAGAGTTCGTTCAAGGCATTTCTATGCCCAGTTTTAAAACTCTATACAGGGTCACTCCGGTAAAGGCCGTGGGGGTGACATCTCACTTAAATCGTAAAAACTTAAAACAAAATTTTTGGCAGAAAAAAAAATTTTTTTTTGTTAACGTCATTCAAGGAGCGAAGAGGGGTGGAGATATAGAGCAAGGGAAAATCGGAGAACATATTACTTTCGTCATAAATTTTTTAAAAATTTAGGCTTAAGGAATGCAATTTGTTAAATATTTACACTATTATTATACTTTCATGATGCGCCCACTATAGGGGGCGGGGTCCAAAAATAGACTACATCATGTTTTCTACAGACGAACGTATGGGCATTGCTAGACCGTCTTAGACTTCATCACTGATCAGGAATATGTATACTTTATGTGGTCTAATTCTATTTTGAAAGCAAGGGCCGTGGGGGAGACATTTCACCTTTGCCTTAAAACAATAAAAATAAATTTTTGGAATAATGAAATATAAAATTTATTATGTGAGTGAAGATAAATATGCCGACTTAAACATGTTTTGACGTAAGCAGTTACGAAACGACGTATTTAGCTGTCAAGTTAAATATGTTATGACGTAACGAAATGGCAAACAGTGAAGTTTTTTATGAAAATCTGTATTTAATAAATTTTTTGAGCATTTTGTGAAAATATTTTCAAGCCATGAAAGGTCAATTTACAGGCCATGAGAGTGTGTGTAATCTTGGAGAGATTTTGACCCAAATGGCCAAATAAGGAGATGGCATGCATTGCCAGTATATGCAAACTGATGTGTGGGATGGAAGACACTCCCATAATTATTTTGTATATAAACATGGATTTTCATACAAAAAAAATGTCACTGCCATTTCATTACGTGATAACATATTTAACTTCACTTCGTAACTGCTTACGTCAAAACACGTTTAATTCGGCATATTTATCTTCACATAAATTTATTTTTTATTTTTTTTTTGAAAGGTGGCAAAGGAGAGGAGCGGGTAGGCCAGAGGAGGATCAGGTTACGTCTCAGCTTCGTCATAAAAGCTTGAAATTTTTTTTAAGGAATGCAGGTTTAAGTAACAAAATTTTTTAAATTTTTACAAAATTTTTGCATATAATAACGCCCACTAAAGGGGGCGAGGTCCTAGCATTAATTTGATTGATTTTATGGCAAGTTTAACGCGTTGGACATTCTTTGACATAAAAATATATCATTGGCTTAACAAAATTACAAAAACAAACTTTAAAAATTGAGGTGTTTTGCAGAGGTTGGTTTATTTCTGCTTAGGGGAACTTTTTCCCCTCTGGCCTGATTCAGCCCATTTCTGAACTTGACCTGTGCTATCCTTCAAGATATATTTGCAGCAAGTTTCAAGGGTATGGCTCCCTTCGATTGGACTGAAACGTGATTTCCACAGGCGGACGGTCGGACATGGCTAGATCGTCTTAGATTTCATCAGTGATCAAGAAGATCTTTATGGGGTCTCAAATGGATATTTCGCCGCGTTTTACACGGAATGACAAAGTGAATATACCCTGCAATTATTTTTTTTGGAAGGTATTACTAGACGAATTATTCATCAATCAGTTGTAAAGTATTTTCTAAAAAAAAAAATATTGTGGGTTTTTCCTGGGTAATTTTTTCAATTGCTGTAAATTATTATTTTCATAGAATCTTAAGCATTTTATTACTGGCCATTCAGCTCATGTTAGTAGAGGCGTATCTAAAAATCGTTAGTGATTTACACTGACAACTTTACCCACACTACACACAAACACTATTTGAACGAAATTATTTTTACACAAAAATTATTTGTATATTTAGGAAAATAAATCAAGGTTAAATACATATTTTGCTGCAATTTACTTGTCAATTTATAAGCAAATGAAAGCAATTAATCAAATTCGACAAACAGTTTCAATTGAAAACATGTCAAAATAATTTTTTCGAAAATTCATAAACAAATTTAGAAAACTGCTGGCAGCGATTATTTTGAAAAATATTTTTATGAATTTTTGGTGGCTTTAGCTTCAAAATCTAATTGTTACTTTGTAATATTATTTGGCTTTGTCGTTGTTGTTATTGTTGCATTGTTGACTGGCTGACAGACAAGTGTTTTGTGGAACGGCGGTGTGCATGGGATGTTTGTCGTGTAATAAATTTAACCCAAATATTTTAGCTTGATATGATTTTTTTTTGTCTATTTGCTTAAAAATTTTTTCATGGTTCCCTTTCTGCATAGCAAAAAAAAAAACACAAAAATAAAAGACCAAAAAAAATCGTGTTTATTTGTTTGTATTTGCTTCTACTCGTTTTTATTTGTGCCTTTTGGTTTTCATGTTGACACCCACTGCACGACTTTATTTACTCAACAAAAAAATAAAAAATTCTGGTTTTCGAACAACACAATTTCAGATTTTTAATTCAGTGTTTTTCTTTTTATTTTTCAACTTAACCGATATTGACTTTACACATTGGCCGCTGAAGGTTTTTAGCCTTAGAGCATGTTAACACATTGAGCCAAACTGTAAGGGACCTGTTGGCCAAGATTTTGTTGTCAAGATTTTTTCTGTATATTTGGCGGTTGTACAAAAATGTTTAGTTTTGATAAAGATTTTAGATTTTATTAGCTGCACTGTTCGTATATTAATTTTAAAAATAATAGTAGCTTTAATATAATTTTTAAAAAGTTGTCAATTGCTCACAGCAGTAGGGCACATGTGACACCATCTGCATATTCAGTCAAAATGTTACTCTCGTGATCTCGTTTCACTTTATAGGTCTGTTCCAAGTAATTTCGGGCAAGTTTGGACTAATGAGAGTAAAAGGAAAATTACACTCTCAAAGTGCAAAAAACCATAATTATATATTTTGAAAAACTAGTGCTGCTTACTTTTTAAATTAATTTTTATTTTTGGTGTTTTTATACACTGAATAAGGCTCAAAATCATGAAATGAAAGATTAGCATCATTGTAAATGTAACATGTCGTCTTCAACAGACCCACTTGATGTGTCCATAAGTTGTTCAGTAATCTGAAAAAGCATTTTTGTATATTAAACAAATGGACAAATATGCCAAATGTACTAACAACTTGAATTTTTTTTTTTGAAAAATCTTCCATTTTACTTTTAACCAATTTTCAATTAACAACTCCTTTCCTTTATTTGTAAATTTTCTTTTTATTTTTTTATTTTGAAAGGTAAACAAAAAATGAAAAAAATTTCTCTCTCATTTTCTCTCAAAATTGCACAAAAATTGTTATCTGGAACGCATTTGGGTAACTTTGGGCGAGTTCGGGCTGTTTCGGGCTGCATCTGGAACACAGCTATACTAGAGGTTTTTGACAGCTCCAGAGCTGGGAAATTTAAACCTTTTTCTTTTTGAAATATTAAAGTAATTAAATAATAGTATTTTTTTTTGATTATAATTAATAATATTTTATATTTTAGAAAGAAAAAAATTAGTAGAGGAAATCAGCAAAAACAAAAAAAAAAGTTGCAGTGTTGGAATCAATGTGTGTGTCTGTATATACTATACACAATTGGTGGCTCAGGAATCCCTTTATAGTGCAGGAAAAAATCTTAAATATGAAATAATTATGGAACTCGAATATCAATTAAAAAAATTTTTTTTTTCTTTTTAAATTGGCTTTAGAGAATTAGTGGTCATAATTTGGTCATTATAAAAAAAGGGGGATGAGTTCACATGTGCCACTACCCGCAAATGATGGTCCAGGAAGCTCTTTATATCACTGAAAAAGTCTTATAAAGGTTGGTTTTATATGAAGTTTTTTTTATACGAATCACTCTGTTGCCTGACAGCTGTTTTGATAGTTTAAAGTGACGTTTCTACTCAGTATTGTTTGGCAAATCATCATGAACAGGTTAACTCCAGAAGAACGCTTCCAAATCGTGGAAATTTATTTTCAAAAACAGTGTTCAATTAAAAATGTTTATCCGCTTTTTTACCGCAAAATTCTCTTCAGTGATGAGGCGCATTTTTGGTTGAATGGATGTGTCAACAAGCAAAATTGCCGTATTTGGAGCAAAGATAATCCACACGCCGTTCAAGAATTACCAATGCATCCCGATAAATGTACTGTTTGGTGCGGTCTATGGGCTGGTGGAATCATCGGTCCTTATTTCTTTAAAAATGAGGAAGGACGACGCGTTACCGTGCATGGAAATCGATACAGAATCATGATCAATGAATTTTTGGTGCCAAAACTTCAAGATATGGAGGTAAACGAAATGTGGTTTAAACAGGATGGTGCCACTTGTCATACTGCGGGCGAAACAATGGACTTATTGAAAGAACATTTCGACGACAACATTATTTCGAGAAATGGACCGGTGAATTGGCCTCCGCGTTCGTGTGATTTGACGCCACTCGATTATTTTTTGTGGGGATACCTGAAATCATTGGTTTACGTGGATAAACCAGCAACGATTGACGCTTTGGAAACCAGTATTCAACGTGTCATTGCTGAAATACGCCCTCAAATGCTTGAAAAGGTGGTCGAAAGTTGGACCTCCAGAATGACCTTTGTGCAAAATAGTCGTGGTGGCCATATGCCCGAAATTATATTTAAATGTTAAATGACAAGAAATTATCTACCAAATAAAAATTTTTTTTTGGCCATTTCATAATTTGGCATGTGTTTTATTTAAATTTGAAATCAGCAAGCTCTTATAAAAACACCCTTTATCAGATATAATTTTGAAATTCGAATAATATCAATTTAAAAAAAAAATTGTTTAAAAAAATTGGCTTGAGAGAATCCTCTCTGGTCATGGATAGCTGGTCATGGTAAAAAAATGGTGATAGGTACACATAAACGTAGATTATATAAGACTCGGCATAGCCGAATGTGGCACTTTAAGTTGTTGTAAACTTGAAACAAGAATTTTACTAAACGAATTTTATTTGTTGTTCTAAACAAAGTATTCGATAAAAAATAGTCTTTATTACTTTTGTCAAAAAATCTATTCTATTCAATAATTAAAAAAGCAAAAATTTTTTTTTAGTTTTACCATGATTCACGAAAATAAAATTTTTGTTCTGCACGAACAAATATATTTTTCATACTTGTGACTCGGCAGAATTTGTTTTCCAGAAGCCATAAACGGCTATTGGTTATTAAACAAAAAACACTAAAAGTCGAAAATAATAAGAAAAACTGAACAGACAGAATTAAAAAAAAAAGTTATTAAAATATGAGTCTCATTGGTTAGTGGCGGCATCTTTATTGTAGCTTCATTTTAAGTTCTGTTTTAACCACAACTAAAAAAGTCGTTTTTGGAGCAGAAATAAAAAAAAAAGAATCGCAGTCACGTTGAAAACATTTTTCTAGTTGATATTTCTGCTAATGACCCGTGATTATAATTGAAGTTTATGATCATAAATATTCACTTGCACCGGCAAATAGTCTGCTGTTGTGCAGATTTATTTTAATTTAATAAACTGTTCTACTTCTTAAATGCAAATTTCTTTTCATTAGTTTGTCCTTTCTACTGCTTTGAAGCTTAAAAATAAATTGAATTCTTATTCAGCTTTTCCTCTAATACATTTAAGTTCTAAATATATATTCTTTCCTGTGCTTTACATCAATTCCTACCTCTTCTATTTATTTTATCGTCCTTAAAGCTACGGCTAATGATATGTTTTTTAATAGGTCCTCCGGTCTTAAGAGTTACACTAATAATAGGTTTTACCTGTTCATAGAATAAGAAGCGTTTCCTTGCTTATCTTTTGCATTGCAAACGCCTTTAAGACGCCAGTAAATCAGTCCTCATTTACACCATCTTCCCTTTTTCTGTTTTCTATTCTTTTGTTGTGGCCATGATGCCTTTTATGTAAAATTTATATTAAAGAAAATATTATCTCAAGATTCCAGCGAATGGGTATGTGGAGGAAATATTTCTTGAGGAGTGTGATCGAAAACAAATTTTCCTTGCCATTAGAATTTTTAGTGGCAGTTTTAGTTGAAATATATTTTTGCCATATGAAGTTTCAAAGTGTTACTTTAAAATATTGTTGGGAATATTCTCTTATAGCATCACAAATCTTGTATATCTGCGTATGACTGAGGCAAAATCACGGTGTGTAACACAGAAAAAAAGATAATGTTATTATTGAGATTTTTTGTGTATATTTTCCAAATACTTGGGAACTAGTTTTTAAAATGTATTGTGCCCTCGAATAAGGACATGGTATACGTGGCTGCCTGTAACCCACAAGCATTCAAGTAGGATCGTTTTGAAAAGGACATGGACAAGGACATTGGCTAGTGTTCGTTCGTGAGATATGACAAATAATCCAAAGATCAATGGCAAAATAAACGTCAATTTAGGCATCAAACCATCGAAAAACGCTACATTTTCATCATCAGTACTAATTTTGGATGTGAAAACGCAAGACCCCGAGTCCCCTTGTCGTCGTTTGATTATTTTTTTCGTCTGATTTTTTTTTGCTCAATTCAAATTTCTATTAATTGAATTTAATAATTAAATGTACCTACAAAAACACGACTTTATATGGTAATTTTAGCTATTTATTTCGAACTGAATTTACTACATTCAATTCACACTTAAATTCATTGATGGCTGGTAGCCGAAGCAGTTAAAACGTTGATCACAAAGCAAATAATGACTCAAAACGTGAGATTTATCAACGGATGGTTCGTTTACGTGACTGCCCACTACTGGCAAGTAGACTCTTGGCGATTTCTTTTTGACAGACCACGACACTCGTCCTTATCAACCTATGGAGTTGTATCCATAGCCGAGTCGTTTTATAGTCAAAACCCTCCCTTGGTTAATTACCTAGCGGTAGTGAAATTTATAGGAAATTAAAGGAAAAAAAACTTGTTTTGCACACAATTTTCTCAAGGAACAGCTTCTCATTTCCTTACAAATTGTATGCCAATAAAATAGAAGCAGTAAAAGAAAACAAAAAGAACCAAATTCTTGTAGCTATTGTTTGCAAAGTGATTTGCTGAATTAAGACAAAAATTTATTAAATTTATTTCTCAGGAAATATATATAATTTGTGCCTTAATTTATTGGGAAAATTAACTCATGAGTATATCCTTAAGCCAACGTATTGGAAATGTCCTTAAACATTTGTTTTAAATAATTTTGAAATGTACACTCCTGAGAAGCCAATTAAAACAAATTTTTTCAACATTTATTTTTTTTTTGTTAATTTTTTCAACGGGCTTAAGTTCAAATCTGCATGACTGCAAATGATTTTTTATTATTTTATTAATAAATGAATTTGTTTAAATTATATTTATTAATTTATATTAAGATTGGAATATGAAGAATATTTTCAAATAATCATCAAACCAGCAGAACTGATTTCGAGGCCGCTACGCCATCTCATCGGCGTTCTTTGTGCAATTTTTCCAAAAAAAATTGGAAAAATTGGTTTGATGATTATTGAAAATATTTTTAATATTCCAATCTTAATATAAACAATAAAAAGAATTTGAACAAATTCATTTATTAATAAAAAATCATTTGCAGTCATGCAGATTCGAACTTAAGCCCGTTGAAAAAATTAACAATTTACATAAGAAAGTTCGAGTAATAAAAATTCATACATAATTTATTTATTTTTTCAAACTCGTAGCAATAAATTTTGGGGCCTAATTGATAAGAGATAAATATCCTTTCCAATATAATTTTAGCAGACATTTAGGTAAATTATTTATGGTGTGCGCATCTGCAGGAAATTTTCTTGTAAAGCGTGGACGGCTTTTTCTCTTCAGTGGGCTATCAAATATATAAAAGTGTACCACAGAATATTTATTAATTATTTTTTCTAAGTTGGACTGGACTTATTTATGCAATGAGCTGCAACTCTGAAAACAGAGGATAGTATTAAAGAGCAAGGCGGAGAAGAATAAGAAGATAGAGAATTTGTTGCAGAAATTATATTTCTTACTTCAACAATGAATTTTTGCTATAGCAACGGCTGTAATACCCTCTTTACTATGTGTCAATCGCTGTCCATAGTCTTTAGCAAACTACGATAGCTTATCCATGTGCAGAATCGAACTCTGGATCTTCAGCTTCGTTGCCTATGCGTTGACCACTTCCTATTTATTTTTTTCCTGGCTTATGATATTTAAC
The DNA here is from genome assembly GCA_951800035.1 of Linnaemya tessellans. Taxonomy (NCBI): domain Eukaryota; kingdom Metazoa; phylum Arthropoda; class Insecta; order Diptera; family Tachinidae; genus Linnaemya; species Linnaemya tessellans. Next base: position 148,167,444 of record OX637532.1, read on the forward strand.
ACTATGCTAATTTGTAAACCGTCATAACATTTTATTTAAATAACCCATAGATCAAAGAAAATTATTTTGCGTCAAAGTTATTACGATCTCACTATTAATGAGTGCTGCACATATGCACGTACGAGTATGTAGTAGTGCACAGCAAGCTAATGCCATCTAATACCAGTGAAATCAGCTTGGAATGGAGAATAATTATAACTGCTGAAATGCAAATAATTTTCATTTGCTATAAAAATTCTAAAATTGCATAACTTGAAAATTCTAAAGTAAATCAATTGTTGTCCGTTGCCACAACATCTACTTATTGCCATAAGTGAAACATCCAGTGATTGAAGTTGCCACTGTTAGCAATGCAATAGTGCAACTAAAGTTGTGCGTTTTTTTAACCATTTTTTATAATGTGTTGCCAAAAGGCGTTTATTTTTTTTTTTTTGCCTTCATTTGCTTGTGAAAATGTGGAAATGCTGTTTGATTTGATATTTCTGATATTTTTGTTTGTTATTGAAGTTCGTACTATTATTTAATCGTATTGTTTGCAACCGACAGTCTTGTAATATATATATAAAATGCAGCAGGGATCCGCACTTACCCGTTAAACTTTTAGTAGACTGACATTGTATCAGCTAATAAATAGTAAGATCCACTTCCAAAGACTCTGGCTCTTTTCGCTACAATGTAAAAATTTGTTCTTAACAATTTTTATTAGATATAGAAATAATATAATTGAATTTGTTTGCTCTCTTTTAAATGTATCAAAAATATATAAATGGAAAACAATAATCATTCAATGGAATTATGGCAAAGTGTGCATAAGACAGGTAAAAAGTTAAAATTTTCGAGTGATGCTTAGAAAGAAGAAAAAGAATTTATTAATAATAGAAAAGATATTTATTTCTTAAAAATATTTTGACCTTAAAGCATGATTTCAAATAAAATAAAAAAATTATGTATGAATTTTTATTAGTCGAACTTTCTTATGTAAATTGTTAATTTTTTCAACGGGCTTTAGTTCGAATCTGCATGACTGCAAATGATTTTTTATTATTTTATTAATAAATAAATTTTATTAATAAATTCTATTTTATTAATTTATATTAAGATTGGAATATTAAGAATATTTTCAATAATCATCAAACCAGCAGAACGGATCAGTACTGATTTCGAGGCCGCTACGCCATCTCATCGCCGTTCTTTGTTCAATTTTTCCACTTTTGCAAGTGGTGCCGGTTAGTAGGAATATCAACTATTTAACCAATATTTTAACGAAAATTGAATATGAGAAGTTATCACATTCATATTTTTAAGTTATTACTTCTTTTGGTTAGTACGAAATTCCCCAACTTCTTTGAAAAAATCATTTGCAGTCATGCAGATTCGAATTTAACCCCGTTGAAAAAATTAACAAGTTAAAATAAAAAAATAAATTTTCTTTTTAAATATTTTGGATTTATTGTCATTAATTTTAAGAGGGAAAGCACCAAAAATTTATATAAAAAAATGTACGAGCATTAACTTCAAAATTGTTCCTCCTCGATTAAATGAAAAGGCAGAAAATTTTCCGACTACGTAGTGCCACATCTGAACTTTAAGAAACTGTTTATAGTTGCAATTCCATTCATTCCCTGACTGCTGTGGCTCGCCAGATATTCTGTTTGTCGTGCTATAATTGATAGGATCATACACGATTAATTCCCCTTATTCCATAAGTATTTGTCGACGTCAACGTCAATATTATATAAAAAATAGGACAATGATTTGCACTCTTTCTTCATCAATTGTATATTCTAACCTTTTACTATTTTCCAGCCCTTAGACAAAAGTCTGAGGACGTCTGCAGTATTCAATGGATTCCCACAACGAGTATTTCAGTATTTCATTTTTGTTAACGTCTTGACATTGACGTCGACAATTAGTTACAGAATAAAGGGTTGATTATTATAAATATAAATTTACTTTTATTTAATTATTTAATTCTTTTCTGGGCAATTTTATTTTGCGAGATTTACATTTTTATAAATATCTACTCTAATATATATCTCCGATAATCATGATTAATAACAGAATAAAAAAAATTTTAATTCATAAAATATAAGTAAATTGTAAATTCGTAGATTTGAACTTAAGCCCGAGAAATAATTTTCATCTTAGTAATATAAATGTTCGCTACACTATAGCCTTACAGCTGACCAGTCGTAATAAGCAAATAAAATTATAATAAAACTTATTTAATTGAGAGCTAAAAGTTTATGGTTGTTTTAGTACTCATTTATTGTCCATTTCATGTGTGTGTGTGTGCGCGCGTGTGTGGGGTAGTAAAATAAAAATTCGTTTTGATCATGCACTTTTCAAATGAACTCAACTTTTTGTTTTATTTGTTGTTATATTTTAAACATATCAAAGGCGTTAACATGCCTGTCAAATTTAGAGTTTATTTAAGTTTATTGTTTGTGTGATAAGACGCTGTAAAATTATTTTTATTATTATTGTTATGATCTCAGCATAATAAAATAATAAAAAAAATTCAAAATTTTATATTTTTTTGTTTAAATATTTGCAAGCCCATGTGACGCTTATGAGCTGGCTAATGCTGATAAGTCGATATATTAAATTTGTGACTCTCGGTGAAAGTAAAACCGATTATAATTATCCCATAATCCCGATATTTTCTGCCTGTACACCTTTCTGGCTGGTTGTAAATAAATCAAAATTGTGAAATTTTAATTAATTATCAGAACAGCAGCAAATACTGAATTAATATATCCTAACACATCTAATATTAGCGAGAACAACAACAAAAATAATCCGCATTTATAAATAAACAGCCTAAAAGCACTCAAGCTTTCATATGATCACGATCAAGACACTTCAGCCGTTTAAATAACAAGTATTAACTTTTCTCTTCATTCATTTGTTTTCTGTAGAATGGCTTTCCCTAAAACATGAATTAAAAACTAATCACAAAAATGTATGTGAACTGTGACTGAACTGAAATTCCTTTTACAAAGATCATACTTCTGCTACAGTTTTCTTAAAGCCAGTGTTATACACAATCAGCCAGAGATCTTCCAGAAAATGCACTCAAGAGCAATAAATTGAATTGTAAAATAAGTCTTCTGTATGGCTTTCCTGAAGTTTCATATAAAGGGTCCGCCAAATAACTTTTTTTTTTTTGAAAATGCTTTAAAAAAAACTACTGAATATTTTCTCAAATTTCTTTTTTTATTTGAAAGTACAATCCTTCCGGTTAATAATAAAAAATAATTTCATTCAAATGGCTGCCTCGGCTGGCCATGCATTAGCCTACAGGATCGATCGGTCCAATTTTTAAGCACATTATCGATTGTGTGCAGCTGTATTTCACCAATGGCTTCACGAATATTGTCCTTTAATGCGTCAATTGTCTCTGGCTTGTCGTCGTAACACTTATCTTTGACGGCACCCCACAAATAATAATCCAACGGTGTCAAATCGCAGTTCGGAGATGGCCAAACGACATCAGCTCTGAGGCTGATAATGCGATCTTCAAAAACGGCACGTAGCGCCGTCCTGTTGAAACCAAATGTTGCCAATATCGTCCTCTTCAATTTTTGTGAACATGGCCCAATAACGATCGCCATTGACTGTAACGGCAATTTGCATGTTTACATACCCGCCAAGATCAAAATGAGCTTCATATGAATAGATTATTTTTTCTTGGCAAAATCGGCATCTTCTCTAAGTCGATCGCAGGCCCACTTAGCGAAGCGCAAACGTAATGTATACACAACCATATTCGTTCAGCGGAAGGATAAAACTAATTATCTGTCAAATCAGACATGAGCTAAGTGTTACCATTCACGAAATAAGCACTATTTGAAAAAACAAAAACGTTAGATGGCGGACCCTTTATAATTTATTTTTAATTCTTTTAAACTGCTAAATACACCTGTGCTCTCCAAGTTTTTCTTGATTTTCTATTTTCAATTTATTTTTATTTTTTTTTTTAAGTCATTCTTGTTTATTGCATTTTCAATGAGAAATATTTGTTTTTGTAATGTTAGTTTTTGTTATAAAATAATAAAAAAAAGCACACGCTGTTTTAATGCATTGTGGCACGTAAACTTTTAGGATTAACTTTGGCGTTAGATGCTCGCATTTATAAGTTTAAACACATTCCAAGTGGCAGGACAGGATATTTGAAGGAGTCTTTTAATTTCTGTAATAATTTTGAATAATTATTTGGAATTTTAATAATAATATTTTGTTAACTCTATATAAAAAACTGGAATATATTTATTTATATTTTCTATATTTCGCCACTCTTTTGAGTGGCTTCTGCAGGAAAATGTAGAAATTTTTTGTATATTAAATATGTATGTAAACTTTTTTATTGGAATTTATTAATCTTTAAGATACGATTTTTTTTTGTTCAGACTCAAGTTCAAATCTGCCATCTGGAAACTATTTCTCTTTTAAGAATTTTATTATATTAAAATTAATTTATTAAAAGATGATTATAAAATTATTCTGAACATTCCACTCTGAATAAATAAATAAAATTCTTAAAAGAAAAATAGTTTGCAGATTTGAACTGGAGTCTGAACAAAAAAAATTTTTTTTTTAATAATAAATATTTTTATTGTAAAAATTATTGTTAATAAAGTAATTTGAATAAATAAATAAAATTCTTAAAAGAAAAATAGTTTGCAGATTTGAACTGGAGTCTGAACAAAAAAATTTCTATTTTAATAAAAAAAAAATGTTTAAAATATTTTTATTGTAAAAATTATTGTTGACCAAAAATAGTTTTTGGTAAAAGTTTCTTTAAGAAAGAGTTTGCGATAACCAGATATTGTGCAATTGTCATGCTGCCAGAGTTGCACCTTTAGAAATTAGTTGACCTCAGAAATTTTTCTAATATCCAGCAGAAAAAACTTTATCAAAGTTTTGGGCTAGCCTCCTTCACCGGAACCATGAGGGATTCTGTTCTTTGGAAATTCATTGTTTATTATTTATGGAGTCCTAGCTGATCTCTTAAGTTATTTTTTGGAGATTCGGTTACACCCCAAATTTCTGTCTAGATCACAGAATCAAACCAAATTTGCGTTCAAAAGGACAAAAAATTATTCGGCTTACATTTTATTCATCCAAATTTAACCACGTAAGAACGCTATATTCGTCCGGGTCGAATCTTAAATACCCTCCAAATATGTAGGAGCAGCATGGCTTGGACACCTCGCCGTCAATCAATGCGCACAAAAAGGGAAGGAGATAAATTAAAAATGTTTAATCTGCTGGGTGGAGCTCCTTTAAGACATTTTTGTACCCAATTTGAAAACCCTATTTTGACATTGCTATTACGGGAAGGGCCGTGGTGGGACATCTCAGCTTTGTCGTAAAAACTTAAAAAGCAAATTTTTGGAATATTCAAGTGTAGCGAAAAAAAATTGTTAATAGGGCCAAAATTCGGTGGTGGGGTGGATCATTTGAAGATCGCAGAACATCTTATATTCGTCCTAAAAGCTTAAAAATTTTATTTTTAAGGAATGTAGGCTTAAGTAAAAGAATTCGTTAAATATTTAAAGCCTGTTTTTTTATGAAGTTTTTTTTTATACGAATCACTCTGTTGTCTGACAGCTGTTTTGACAGTTTAAAGGGACGTCTCTACTCAGTATTGTTTGGAAAATCATCATGGACAGGTTAACTCCAGAACAACGCTTCCAAATCGTGGAAATTTATTTTCAAAAACAGTGTTCAATTAAAAATGTTTATCCGCTTTTTTACCGCAAAATTCTCTGCAGTGATGAGGCGCATTTTTGGTTGAATCGATATGTCAACAAGCAAAATTGCCGTATTTGGAGCAAAGATAATCCACACGCCGTTCAAGAATTACCCGAATGCATCCCGATAAATGTACTGTTTGGTGCGGTCTATGAGCTGGTGGAATCATCGGTCCTCATTTCTTTAAAAATGAGGAAGGACGACGCGTTACCGTGAATGGAAATCGATACAGGATCATGATCAATGAATTTTTGGTGCCAAAACTTCAAGATATGGATGTAAACGAAATGTGGTTTCAACAGGATGGACATACTGCGGGCGAAACAATGGACTTATTGAAAAAATTTCGAGAAATGGACCGAAGAATAGGCCTCCGCGTTCGTGTGATTTGACGCCACTCGATTATTTTTTGTGGGGATACCTGAAATCATTGCTTTACGTGAATAAACCAGCAACGATTGACGCTTTGGAAACCAGTATTCAACGTGTCATTGCTGAAATACGCCCTCAAATGCTTGAAAAGGTGGTCGAAAATTGGACCTCCAGAATGACCTTTGTGCAAAATAGTCGTGGTGGCCATATGCCCGAAATTATATTTAAATGTTAAATGACAAGAAATTATCTACCAAATAAAAAATTTTTTTTGGCCATTTCATAATTTGGCATGTGTTTTATTTAAATTTCAAATCAACAAGCTCTTATAAAAACACCCTTATATTGTTTTTCCATGTTACATGTTACCTTAATGCCCATTAAATAGGGCGGAGTCCAAAAATGGGTTTTTCTGATTTTGCTTTGACATAAAAACATATCATTTGCTTAACCAAAATACAAAAAAAAAACTTTAAAAATTATGTTAGCCTTTAGAGGTTGATTTAGTTTTTCTTTGGGGAACTTTTTTCCCTCAGGCCCAATTCAGCCCATTTACCAGCTCGACTTGTGCTATCCTTTAAAATATATTTATACTAAATTTCCAGGCTCTGGTTCTTTTTGTTTTGACTGAATCGTCTTACATTTCGTCACTGATCAAGAATATATATATATATATATATATATATATATATATATATATATAAATATATTCTATGGAGTCTTAGAGGGATATAAGTATAACAAAGTAAATATACCCCTCAATTCCTTTTTTGCAGGGTATAAAAAACATGTAATATGTCTTCTGAAGAATATTTACCTTTTGAAAGTTTTTCACTTCAACTTCTATATATATTTTTTAATTGATTAAAGAGCCTGTAGTTTACTGGCCTTGTGCTATTACCAAATTATAAAATTGAAAGCTTTTTGAAATTGCAACAAAATATTTTATAAACGAATTAAGCATTTGAAGATTCTGCAAATACCATATCAACACAGACACACACGTGTGTGCAAGACACTAATAAACAAATGCATCTAATATTCTAATACCATTTACATGCTATTCTAAAGCACTAAAAATGTTAACAAATTTTTCAAAGATCTGGTTTTTGGTTTGAGGAAAGACAATCTGCAGGCCAAATGTTTTTCGTACCACAAACAACATTAAGATATTAAACTATATAATAGTTGTTGTGGTAGCTGCTAAAATGTTTACTGCTTAGAATAAGAACGATGGCTGGAATCGTCATCGATGTTTCCTCAGTGTGGCTGATAATTTAGGTTTTTCCACTTTCCAGTTGTTCGCGCTTGTTTTTAAAAGGTGTTTGCCTGTTTGCTGTCCAAGTGATTGCAGAGTATTAAATGTGGTAACATAATTTATTTCTACTGCCATTTCTAACAGCAAAAATACACTTGTTTGTTTCTATATTCACCCAACCCTCTTCTTGTTTACCCTTTAGTCGATGTACATGCTTAAGATTTTGTAAACTGCTGAAAATGGCTGGTATTTAATAGATAAAGAGCTGAAATCAAGAGAATATTGAATACACTTGGAAGAAATCCGAAATATGCTCTGAAATTATCTAACGAATTTTATTGGTCTTTGATCAACTCTGTTAATAGAAGAGTTGATCATAGAAGAAACTTGGATATTTCTATCCAAGGACGCAGGGTTAATGAGGAACGGTTTCTATGAGAATCGATTAGGCTTTACTTCAGCCACTATTAGTTATAGGGATAATTAAGGCAAGTCTGAAAATGGTAAGAATTTTTCCATAAAACTGGAATGGGATCTAGAAGTAGAACAAAAACCTCCTGAAAGTGTATTTCTCGCTCAATTGCTAAATATTGTGCGAAATGGAAACAATCTGGAAAGCATTTAAGGATCAAAAGAATTGTGTCTTTACAGGGGTGGAAAAATCAAATTCCATCGTAACCAGTCAAAGACATATCAAGTGGCTATTTCCTTGCAAAGTCCATTATGAACGGAACTGTTGTGTTCCATGGTTGTGGATTAATAAAACTCGATCATCGCGAAACAGTTTTGATTATGTCTCTCAGATACCAGAAAATTCTGTGTACTGTGAGCTCCTTAAGCTAAGATCACACTATCGGTGCAATGTACCGATTTTCGTCGGCTCACTGTAATAAAGTCATAAGTACTAAACCAAAATTGCATTATTTCTGAATTAATTCTGGATTGAGTCTATATGGCTTTATTACCAATGCAGTGTGCTGCAATTATCTCCTTATAATGGGTGTTTTTATAAGAGCTTGCTGATTTGAAATTTAAATAAAACACATGCCAAATTATGAAATGGCAAAAAAAAAAAGTTTTATTTGGTAGATAATTTCTTGTCATTTAACATTTAAATATAATTTCGGGCATATGGCCACCACGACTATTTTGCACAAAGTTCATTCTAGAGGTCCAATTTTTTACCACCTTTTCAAGCATTGAGGGCGTATTTCAGCAATGACACGTTGAATACTGGTTTCCAAAGCGTCAATCGTTGCCGGTTTATCCACGTAAACCAATGATTTTAGGTATTCCCACAAAAAATAATCGAGTTGCGTCAAATCACACGAACGCGGAGGCCAATTCGCCGGTCCATTTCTCGAAATAATGTTGTCGTTGAAATGTTCTTTCAATAAGTCCATTGTTTCGCCCGCAGTATGACAAGTGGCACCATCCTGTTGAAACCACATTTCGTTTACATCCATATCTTGAAGTTTTGCCACCAAAAATTCATGGATCATGATTCTGTATCGATTTCCATTCACGGTAACGCGTCGTCCTTCCTCATTTTTAAAGAAATAAGGACCGATGATTCCACCAGCCCATAGACCGCACCAAACAGTACATTTATCGGGATGCATTGGTAATTCTTGAACGGCTTGTGGATTATCTTTGCTCCAAATGCGGCAATTTTGCTTGTTGACATATCCATTCAACCAAAAATGCGCCTCATCACTGAAAAGAATTTTGCGGTAAAAAAGCGGATAAACATTTTTAATGGAACACTGTTTTTGAAAATAAATTTCCACGATTTTCTGGAGTTAACCTGTTCATGATGATTTGCCAAACAATACTGTGTAGAGACGTCACTTTAAACTGTCAAAACAGCTGTCAGACAACAGAGTGATTCGTATAAAAAAAACTTCATAACAAACACCCTTTATATAAATTAGTTGACAAATAAGGCAAATTTAGCTTATTAATTATAACTTTATTTCAGTGAGCCGACGAAAATCGGTACACTGCGCCGATAGTGTGATCTTAGCTTTAGGGTCGATCTCATACTCAGCAATTTCATGAATAGGGGAACGAAATTTTCTGGTCTGCATTAGACAGCAGCGTTGTCAACTTTGAAATTTTGAAAAGCAGTAAAGTCGGACAAAAAACGCGTAATTTAAAAAAAAGCACTAAATATAAATATTTTTTTATTTTAATTGCCTTTTATTTAAAATATGATTTTATTTAATTTTTCTTCTATTTTACACATTTATTAACAAAAAATTTAGAAAACAAGAGATCATTTATTACTATAGTATTCTATTATTTTTAACCTTAAGGTCTCTTTATTTTTATTTCAAATATATAATTTTTCAATATTTCGTCACTCCTTTGTGTGACTTCTTCAGGAAATTAATTATTTTTAAATAATTGCTTTCCAATAAAAATAAAGAGACCTTAAGCTTAAAACTAATAGAGTACAATAATAATTATAAAGAAATAAAAAAAAAAAACAGTAGAATTTTAGATCATTTATTACTATTTTTAATAACTCACATATTACACTAAAAAATAACTCAAGATATTGTAAATATTGTCATAGAAAATGCAATAAATTTTACATTGTTTTTTATTCTCCTGTAAACTTTTAAAGTGATGCACTTTCTCTGCCATATTTTATTTCTTTTAAGGTAACAAAAGTAAAATAACGTTTAAAATAACAAAATATATTCATATAATAACGAATGAATTTCAATTTGTATTTGTTAAAGGTCAATATCAAAGTCCGTGAATTCCTCATCACGGTCATCTGTCCATATTACCGTTTTTATTTCATATTCCAACGTTTTATAAACCATTTTTGTATGCATATGAATATTGACCTCATCTGGAATTTCCGTTTTTGATTTGTAAAAGCGCATTAACCGAATGCAGCGACATTCGGTTCTAATTTTTCTTTTTAAAAGATTCATTGAGCTAAAAACTCGTTCTACTTCAGCATTGGAATATGGTAAAGATAAAAGGTTAATAGCGAAATTTTTTATTGTCTGGTGCCACCGAATGGAAAAAAACACCAAAATAAGCACTAAAAACCAAAAAGCACTGAAACCAAAATTTTTCGCGTAATAAATTTAAAAAAGCACTAAAAACAGTGCTAAAAGAACTGAGTTGACAACGCTGTTAGACAGTGAGAGAGAAAGAGAGTACCTTTTATTCAATTAAATTTATTCAATGGTACATGACATTTGAATAACTAAAATTAATTAAAAATTTGAATATAAAACAACCAAGACTTAATAATCCTGAAAATGATATAATTATTTAATCCTGTGAGCACGTCCAATTTCTCCAAGTGTATTAACACTTCAAACTGCTGCTAAGAGGAAATATTTAGTTTTGTTAAATAGTTTGGACGCATTGTGAACTTCCACTGCTGGTGTCGGTCAGTCAGTCAGTTAGTCAGCATTTTGATCGCAACTAAGTGCTCCAAACTCAATCTAAAGATTTTCGATCAACAGTCTGTTGTTCGGTTGTTTATCGTTTTGTGAAAGGTGTGGTTTTTTTGTGGTTTCTCGCTCTCTCTCGTATAATTGAAAATAAATTTCAAAGTAAATAACTTAAATGGGATGTTGATTGAAATTGATTTATTGGAAATCGTTTGTAACTGTTGCTGCAACAGTTGCGATACGATTTAGTTTTGAGAAGTCTATTCGGCCGGTTTCCGCCAGAATTGTACTTCTATTTTAAGCCACAGCCATCATGGTAAAGTGGCCGTAAATGGTTTAATGGCAGCGGTTTTTGGGTTTAGGATTTTTAGCTAAACTTTTCGTTTTGTAAATTAAAATGTTACCTGTTGTGTTTAGTTTTTATAAATCATTTGTTTTCTTGTATTTATTTATTTATGCATTCTAGTTCATATAATTGTTTTTAAAAGTTTTTGTTTGTTTATTTCTTGGTTAATAATTGTTTGTATTCTTTGTTCTTTTTTTCTCGTTGCAGCTTGGCCACAAGTTGGGGTAAGTTTCATTAATCACTATGATATATTTGATTTGTACGAGTATAGGCTTCTGTGTCTAACTATTGCGTGAGATTTATTGATAAAATTTCACATAAAATTTGTGCGATATGAAAATTTAATGGTTAATAACTGTTAACTGGTAGGCCATTTAAAAGTTTAATTTTAAAAGTGCAATTGGACAAAAACGTTTTGAAATTTTGTTAAATTAATTTTTTTATTGTGGAATTAAATTTTTCAGGCTTCAACTCTTAAACCAATCGAATTTTGTAGGGCGTCATACCGAGATCTTGTCGCAAAATTCGACCTCAACTTTTGAGTGAAATGTTCTATTCTTGAGAACGATGACAAGTTGATGTTGATGGATCCTCACGCACAATCTCAGCCACAGCGTCGATATTTTCGGTTGTACACATGCATTGGACGTTCACGCTCACATCTTGCAGCATCAACAATGAAACCAGTTCCACGAAATTTAGCAATAAACTTGCTTATAGTGGGCCCTGTTGGTCCTTCTCTGGGACCAAAAATTTTCTACGAAATTTTCTGTAATTTCTTTATATTTTAAATAAATCCCAACGTTGCTCTAGCGTGAATAAATTCATTTCGTTCAGAGGAGATGATGGACTGAATTTTGTGACAGAATAGAATGGCCAGATTCGAAATAACCGATGGTTCAAATTTAAACCGATAGATGGCCCACTCAATGTTTTGATATGAATTAATTAATGTTATTCTCTTGTCCTGATTTTAATGCTTTTCGAAAAGAACGCAACAGCACCAGTCACTCTACCTGGAGATGGATTTTTTTTGATACTCGTTCTTGTTGCCTAATAATTGGAGGGCGTATTTTACTTTGTCATTCCGTCTGTAGTGCTGCGAAATTTCCTTTCAAGACCCCATAAAGTATATACATTCTGGATCAGTGATTAAATCTTAGACGATCTAGTCATGTCCGTCTTGTCTGTGGAAATCGCGATTCATTCCAAACGAAACGAGCCAGACCCTTGAAACTCAGCTCAGATTAACTACGTAAATGGACTGAATTGGGCCAGGGAGAAAAAAGTTCCCCTAAGAAAAACTAAACCAATCTCTAAAAAACAACATAATTTTTAAAGTTTTTTTTCTTAATTTTGTTAAAGAAATGATATATTTTTATGTCAAAGAATGTCCAAAGCATTGAACTTGGAGCTCAAAAATCCCCCCTGTGCTCATTAAAGAACCCCACTACACTTAATTACCCCAAAAATTTACTTTTTAAGTTCTCACGACAAAAGTGAGTTGTCCCCTTCCCGGAGTGATCTCGTCAAAATAGAGTTTTAAAACAAGAGAAATATCTTGAAGCATGAAAATTAAATTTCTGGACCCGGCCCCTTTAGTGGGCGTTTGAAGTAACATATGGAGAAATAATATAAATATTTAACAAATTAGTTATCAAAAATTAAAAAAAAAATTACCAAATTGTATGACTTAAGTCTACAATCGTTAAAAATTGTTATGAAATTTTCTTATTTGACACATTGTTGTCAAATCTGAGAATTCTCAGATGGTTTTCGGAAGTATATGCATAAGATAAGAAGTTTTTAACTTTTCAAAACTGTGGTTAAAGTCTACTGACGATTTGGTAAAGCACCAATGAAATGCATATAGACATTGCTTAACCACCAACAAATAAATTTCATTTATATCGTTAAAAATTAAATTTTTAAGATTTTACGCCCTACTCTTCCACCTTCGTCCGTTAAATGTCCTTATTAAAAAAAATATTTTTCTACTAATTGCACTCACAATTTACTTTTTACATTTTTACGACTGAGCTGAGATGTCTCCCTTCCGGCCCTTTCCAGAGTTTAATGTGAAAATAGAGTTTTCGTATTGGGCACAGAAATGTCTTCGAGGAACTCTAACTCAGCACGTTAAATATTTTGAATTTATCTCCGTCCCTGTTTGAGCGCGTGGGTTAAAATATTAACTGCAAAAATAACTTGCTAACACACCGACGCAAGCCCGATCACGCTGCTTCATGTGTAAACATGGGTGGTATTGATATTGAGGAATCAGAAACTCTTGATGTTCTTGGCATAAAAATCCAGTATGACGTTCGCTGGACAGAACACATTTTTCATGTTTCAAAAGAAGCATTCAACTGCCTCGGCTTTCTAAGGCGGTGTAAGACATACTTCACCCCATCTGATCTCTTTACTATTTATACCACTTACATCCGACCAAAGATGTAATACAACTCTCATGTATGGGCCGGAGCTTCAAAATCTATTTTGAAGTTACTCGACCGTGTACAGGAGAGAGCGAAGAAACTCATAGGGTACGGTAGGGTAGCCAACTCTATTGACTCACTTGAGCTTCGACGCAACGTGGGGTGTTGTTCACTGTTTTATCGTTACTATAACGGGTTTTGTTCCACCGAAGTCAGGGATCTCTTTCCCGAAACACGCACTTTTCTACGCTCAACACGCTCTACAGTGCGATCACACCCATATATGTCGTGGATTTATCAGTGAACCGCACTACGCATTATAGGGAAAATTCATTATTTGCCCGTACTGCCCGTATGTGGAATAAAGTCCCCGCGGAAGTCTTTCCTGCCGTATATGGCATGGATAAATTCAAATCGAATGTCCATAGACACTACTCCGTTTATCCTCCTTCCCACAACCAATTTTCCTCGTTCCAGCACAATGTACGCATAAGTAGGGGTCATCCCCTGAGTGCCGGTCCTAATAAAAAAAAAAAAAAAAAAAAAAAAAAAAACTTCAATATCTTCTATGCTGACGAAAAGGTGTCTCGGGCATGTCGGGTACTTAACATTCGACTCGGTGAAATATAATGTTCTTAATTGTTTTTTTCTTCAATATATTTAAAGCCACAAATATTTTTAAGAAAGAACTTGAGCTTATTTTCAACTTTATTTATTACTTTGTAAAACTTCAAAATTTTCAGATGAAAAATACTATAATGATTGATTTGCCAGCAGACTAAATATGAAAATAACGAATATTTATTGCTTACCTTCGCCAGGGGAACGGAGAGAAATGCCGATATTTTTAAAAATAATTTATAATTAGAAATGGATTATATTTTTATATTCGCCCCTATTATGAATGGCGACATCGACGTCACATCAACTCGTCAGTAAAAAATTATTACTTGTCTGCAAGTTGTCGATAACAATTAATTACTCTTGACAATTTTTTAGCATTCTCTAGGGCATATAATATCGTTAGAACATGTCAATAGCAGTCAGTTGCTGTCGAAAAAGAGTGGACAAGCGACAATTTTTTGCTGTCGTCTTAATACGGCGGCGATGTCGTCATTCATAATAGGGGCGATTAATAAACATCAATTCATTAGTTTCTAGCTGATAGCAGACTCTCAAAGTTGTTGCTGGGTTATTGCAAGATTCAAGCGATTTATTCAAAAACGTACCAACGCGTAAACAATTCTAGGTATTTTACTTTTCTTGTTTGTTTGTTTGTTTGTTTGTTTGCTGGAGTAAATATCATATCTAGTCAACAAAATGTTGCATTAACCTTTGGCGACCCGCTACGAGTGTTAATAACTCGTGCAGAATTCTCATTCTCATATATATTTTTGTTGCATACGCAAACAGAAACAAGATGTAATTCGAAACCACAAATACGTCTGTGCGTTCTCATACTTCTGTGGAAATCATAATGAAGATGGAAAGAAAATAATGGTGTGCAAAAAAATATTGTCTGTGTATGCGTGTGTGCGATTTTTTTTTCTTGTGGTTGTCGTAACAATCTTGTGACTGCCGTGCAAATAATTTTTATTTATTATATTCTTTTATTTTCTTTGTAATTCTGTTGGTTTGGACTTCTTGTTCACATAATTGGCAGCCTTGACGTGTTGATATGTAAATTACAAAAAAAAAAGTTTTTATCCCAAAATCCGGCTTATATTTGCAGGGTTTTTGTTTTTAGATTGTTAATTTTTTCAACGGGCTTAAGTTCGAATCTGCATGACTGCAAATGATTTTTTATTAATATATTAATAAATGAATTTGTTCAAATTCTATTTATTATTTTTTATATTAAGATTGGAATATTAAGTTGTTATTACAACAATGTAATAACAAAAAATAAAAAAAAATTTAAATATATAATTTTTATTAGCTGTTCATCTTATTCATAGCATATTCCCTGATGCAGGCTAAAAATTCTGATGAAAAAACTGGGGAATCATCAAATATGTTTTAAGAAACTTATGGCCTCGACATTTGTATGCCAAAGGATTACAATTAGTTTTTTGTTGTAGTTGTAACATGTATGCAGCAGAATATTGAAGCAGATCACAATTGTCACGGGTGCCTTTTTGGACCACCTGTTCTTCCTCAGTTGGTGAGAGTGCAATCCACGTTTTGATAGATCTGCTAATCCTTGACATCTGAGTTTGTTGTAGATTTAGTGATCTCTGGACGCAGACTGTTATTTATCGATTTCGTTGCCATCATAATGCTTTTAATAATTGATGGCATCTTACTTAGATTGAGTTTCTTTATAGCTGCCACATTTAACCAGGGGTTAGTCGCTGCTTCCCAGTATCATTCCGATTCGGTATTTGCATATAAAGTGCACTACTGTTTTATCTTCAGAAATTTTCAGCCAAAAGATACTTGAAGCTTTCACGTCCTGCCAGTAACGCGGCTTTTAGGTTATACCTAAAAACTTTATGTCCTGTATTACACGAGGGCTGTCTAAGCCCTCGAAACTGCTTCAAAATACGAAACTGCTTATATCCAAATTTCTCTATGAACACTTCAACTGTTAACGGTTGTGAGTATTGGACGTGATTGAGGACCACAAGAGCTTCAAAATGAAAAAATTTTTAGTCGCCCTCATGTTCCCATTTTCCAGAAATTCATCCCTTAGAAAAATTCCAAATATTAAATTTCACTAACGTCCGAATTTCTCTACTAAAAATGCAACTGTTAAGGGTTATGGCCATTGGACTACAAGAGCTACAAAATAAAACAATTTCTACTCGCCCACATGTCCCCATTTAAAAAAAAATGCATCCTCTAGAGAAATTCCAGTTATGAAATTTCACTAAAATCCAAATTTCTCCATTAAAAATCCAGGGTTATAGTCATTAGACGTTATAGAGGACCACAAGAGCTACAAAATAAAACCATTTTATTCCCGTTTTCCCAGGATCCTGGCTTATCCTCTCTAGAATTTTACAATTTTTGTGTAAAAAATTCAAAGCTTATCGGCATAGCTTTACCGAAGTATTAATATATTATGAAAGCTATAGATCCGGTTGTCTGTTCTTTTAATTTCTTTCAAGGTTGGTCCAGAAATGTGGCCAGTATTCCATTTGGAATACAAACACTCGGAATTTTCATGCTTAACAGCGCTCTGTTAACATGCTAACAGAGCTCTGTTAACGTGTTTGGTTTGTGTCTAGGGCTATAATTCTCGAAATTTAGTTACACACACCCCCTTTCCAATGCACTGCATATATAGAGATGGCATCCTCAGTCCTGCTCTTCCATTCATAACAGATCCATCAGTAAAAATGATATCACTCTCCCCACACTCATCACCATCCATTAAAGGGATTACTACAGCTTTGCGACTATCTTTCTTATACTCATGAATAATAAAGGCTTTTTAGTGCCTCAAAAGTTTTTATATATGAAGTCCAAAATACTTCTATGCCATTTCAAGCTGTTTAATAGCAGGTTCGTTGGCTTTGAAGCTTCAATGTTAGGCTGTTGAAACCATTGGAAAGATAAAATTTTCATATCTCTTCAAAATTTTGTGATCTATTTTCACTTGAATGCTAATTATAAAGGGTGTTTTTTTATGAAGTTTTTTTTTTATACGAATCACTCTGTTGTCTCACAGATGTTTTGACAGTTTAAAGTGACGCCTCTACTCAGTATTGTTTGGCAAATCATCATGAACAGATTAACTCCAGAACAACGCTTCCAAATCGTGGAAATTTATTTTCAAAAACAGTGTTCCATTAAAAATGTTTATCCGCTTTTTTACCGCAAAATTCTCTTCAGTGATGAGGCGCATTTTTGGTTGAATGGATATGTCAACAAGCAAAATTGCCGTATTTGGAGCAAAGATAATCCACACGCCGTTCAAGAATTACCAATGCATCCCGATAAATGTACTGTTTGGTGCGGTCTGTTTGGTGCGGTCTATGGGCTGGTGGAATCATCGGTCCTTATTTCTTTAAAAATGAGGAAAGACGACGCGTTACCGTGAATGGAAACCGATACAGAATCATGATCAATGAATTTTTGGTGCCAAAACTTCAAGATATGGATGTAAACGAAATGTGGTTTCAGCAGGATGGTGCCACTTGTCATACTGCGGGCGGGACTTATTGAAAAAACATTTCAACGACATTATTTCGAGAAATGGACCGGTGAATTGGCCTCCGCGTTCGTGTGATTTGACGCCACTCGATTATTTTTTGTGGGGATACCTGAAATCATTGGTGGATAAACCAGCAACGATTGACGCTTTGGAAACCAGTATTCAACGTGTCGTTGCTGAAATACGCCCTCAAATGCTTGAAAAGGTGGTCGAAAATTGGACCTCTAGAATGAACTTTGTGCAAAATAGTCGTGGTGGCCATATGCCCGAAATTATATTTAAATGTTAAATGACAAGAAATTATCTACCAAATAAAAAATTTTTTTTTGGCCATTTCATAATTTGGCATGTGTTTTATTTAAATTTCAAATCAGCAAGCTCTTATAAAAACACCCTTTTTATCTTTAAATAAAATTTTTCATTTTATAAAGTTTATCTTAGGTTTTAAATTTTTTGATAATATTTTCCTTGGCGACCTTTTCTTTATATGATCGATTCTTCTCAGACAAATTATTCTGAAGGCTTCACTATTCAAGATTTGTATGTATGGTATTTTTGAAAACAAATTTAACAAAATATATTTAAAAACTAATAAAAATAGGCTGTAAAAATAGGCTGTAAAAATAGGCTTTAAAAATAAACTAGATCTTAATTATGTCCGCTAGATCTGTTAATGAATTATTTTTATTCGCACATAAATTATCTTCACGATGTTAAAAGCATCTCTTGCATGGCTGCCATTGAGGTGTAAATAATTTAATTTGTCCTCCTTTTAGTGCAATTTGATTCTAATTAATGATAACATTTGTTTAAATATTTTTATTTTATTTGCTTCAAAAAAAATAATATCAATAAATCTTGTGCTGTAATATAAAATAAATTTCCATGATGATGATCAAAGGCAGCTCTTTGTATTTTAAAAATTTTTAGTTTTATTAACAAATAACTCGTTTGTATTGTTTGTTTGTTTGTTTGCTTTCAACTTCTGGCTGCCAAGTTAGTTAATACTTAATAATATTGTTGGCCACATTCATTGGGAACAGGTTAAAGTGTTAAGAAATTTAATCGCCACATTGTTGCATCATTTTCTCAGTGGAATTTTTCTTGCCATAAAGCAAGTGACAATTTATTATGAAAAAAAATATACTTTTGAAATAGTCTCTGTATAGAGACAGTTTGACTGGCTGCTTGTATAGTTTAATATGGATAATTTTCGTTTATAAATGGGAAAAGTCAAAGGGCAATTTTGCCATTTATGACAAGAGATAAGTTTGGTTTGGCATGTTTTTAAATTGAATGAAAACCTTTGAAAATGTACAGAAACTTAGATGAATTGTTTGCTAAAGTTTTATTAATTAAATGTGAAAAGTATCAACTAAAGATTTGCTGTGAGTTTTGTGGCCGGAATATTTCACTGCCCGACCTTTCAGTTTTCTTGCTACTTCTATAACTTTTGGTTTGCGCAAGTTCATGTTATTTCTCTTTCTCTCGATATATTTTCCCCCAGCCAAGTGTCAACTTATCCATCCCCAGTTACACTCAGTCCTTTTTAACTGGCTTCCATCACTTCTAAAATTTGTAAATTGACTAATTAAAAAATATTGGGGCTCTGGATTTGCTAATAAACGGCTCAAGTTTAAGGTATAAAAATACTCAGTGCAGTTACGAATATATTCCGGTGTATAAATTTTTTTCAACCTGAAGTTCCAATGCCTCAAAGCCCGTAGAAATGAGTTTGAATCTAAAAAATTTTCTAAATAACTTTGAAAATAATTTTAATCAATTTTATTACTAATCCCATTTATAAATAAATTACACTGTACAACACAAAAAAAAATTACAAGGTCCGACTTAAAAATTTTGATAGAGGGGACAAAAAAAAAAGACACGTGTATCGGCGTTTTGAAAGTTTACATCTGAATTTCATTCGAGGGTGCATTAAAGTTTCCCAGCTCTGGCACATTCTTATTGTTAATCGGCATAAGAATTCATGTGATCCTTACATTTTAGGTACAAAATGTGTTCAGCAAATTTATGTAAAATCTTACGGAGAACATTTTTGTAGAATATGTTAACCCTTTAACTCCTCAAGGTAGGGGTCTTTTTTATCCTTCTTTTAAAAAAGAGCAAATTTTACTAAAAATCACTAATATCTCTATTATTTTACCTTCGATAGCAAATTTGAATAGGAAATATTCATTAATTAAATTTTTTTGGCTCTAGGCAATTTCACTTCATTATCATACAATGTCCAGCATATTTCAGCGAAAAGCGAATGCATGCTTTTGCCTTTATAGCGTTCTTCAATGGGTGCGCATGTCTGATGAAATTTTTCATAATGCTCGTCAGATTTTGTTCCATCAACATAATGACTAGGACTTCGACGTTGTAGCACAGGTACTGGGAGTTCGGAACTGTGATCATGGCAGATGGTATAGCTTTGTATACAAAACTCTTTCGCCTATATCTATTCCACTTTAATATAGGACTATTTTGGCACACGCAGCATGTAGCGTCATTATGTTCACCTGGATCTAATCACCGCATAGGAATACCAAACTGTACTGAATTTCGTTGACCTTCAGCGAGAGTTCAAAAATAAAACTATAGCTTTTGAACAAAAAAATTAATTACCTTTGGGCCACCTAAATTAAGCCGTTATAACAAATGCGACAGCAATGCTTCGGCGTCCACAGTGCATCCGGAAATACTTCTAGCTCAAAATATCTTTTATAGATGATTTCAACTTTACTATTGAAAAACGTAACTTTATATTCCGGTATAGTATGTTTACCGCAAAAATAGCAAAATAAATCAAATTTTTCCAAACAATTGGACATTTTTGCCAAAACAAATCAAACACGTAAAGTTTAATTGTTTACTTTAATTTTTTGTTATTTTCTAAGTAAAACACTAAAATCACAAAACAAATTATGTACACAATATATGCACCGCAAATTGATACGTTTCCAGTACAATAAGACATACATATAGCACCTGATTTTTCTTTTGATTTTGCTTTTCATGGTTTTTGTTGTAATGTAACGGATAACATTTTTGCGAAACAGTTTAACCCCTTAAATCCCTGATTCAATGGTGTCTTTTGCTCTTTTTTAAAAGAAGGATAAAAAAGACCCCTACCTTGAGGAGTTAAAGGGTTAAAATATTCTAAAATAATGTTTTCCGTAACATTTTACATTTAAATTTGATAAACACATTTAGTACCTAAAATGTAAGGATCACATGGATTCTTATGCCGATTAACAATAAAAATGTGCCAGAGCTGGGAAACTTTAATGCACCCTCAAATGAAATTCAGATGTAAACTTTCAAAACGCCGATACATATGTCTTTTTTTTTTGTCTCCTCTATTAAAATTTTTAGGTCGGACCTGGTAATTTTGGAAAAAATTTGATGTTATTGTACAGTGATTATTAATATTTTCCAGTAAAGCAGCAGTCTGAAATAATTCTAGCCCCAATACCAACAATTGCTTAATGCATTCTGAAATATTTATGTGTATATTTTGCATAGTTAAAGTAATAATTATTAGTTTTAATATGAAAATAGTTTCATGTTTATCTTACACGTCATAAATTACATAATACAAAAGACTTAAGACACAAACACACCAACCACAATCGTTAAAACACATCTTTTACATTAAATCATGTTTCTTTCTCAAGTCTTTCGTTTTCGTACCAAACAACATGTTAAAATTATCACAACGAATCATTTTTTAAATAAAATAACAAAAACTAAAAACGAAACAAAACCACAAACAAAAAAAAAGATATTTACTTGTTAACACTTCCATTCTTAAAATAACATATAAAGAAAAGTAGGAAAAAAAAGGCTCAGCACGCAATTAAAACATTGAAAAGTAAAATACTCTTAATATGTTGCTGGCTTGTAGCTGGCTTATGCTTAGACCGGAAAATATTCTCACTAAATTGTATTCTATCGATGCTCTAAAATCGCACGGCAGAAAAATGAAAAATAAACTAAAGTAATATATTTATTTATTTATTTTTATTTTTTCTAAACCATGCGGTTTACACAAACCAAATCACATGTTAATGTGCAAAAGCACACAAAACAAGCCAAGAAACAGAATAAAAACTTACGGTCTTGTAAAAAACGCAATATACACGCAAAGGCAATTAAAATTACTTAATCGACATGCGAAAGGCCCAGAGAAATCGTCTAGAACCCACAATACAAAATAAAAGCCAGGCTCTGACATCGAACATGTTCAGCAATAGTTCTGCAAAGAACTTTTCCAAAAAGTAACACAGTAGTCGAAAATCTTGCCAGTCTTTTTTGCCTATACGAATTTTCAAATGCACAAAACCTTTTAGACAACAAATGTGATATAAATATTAAGATTGCAGCCGTTCTGTTCATTTTGTTGGGGCGTAGCAGTTAGTGCCAAGACAAGATGGTTAATGAAAGTAAACTTGTCTTTAAAAGTTTAATTCCAATCAAATAGTGTTTGCTTCTTTTCGCAGAAATACGAAAACCTGCTACTCTATTGCGTGGTAGCCAAACATAACAGACATTTCCTAAGAAGGTGTAAATATTTTCATCTGTTTTTGGGTTTTTTCCTCTCTTTTTTGTGTGTTTTCTATTCTATGAATCGATGGCGTAAAAGAAAATCTTTGAAAACTCGCGTGTGTGTTTAAGTTTTGTTAATCATTTAAACTGTTATTAGCTTAATTAACACTTGTCATCAAAGCGAACAAAAACAGCGGCCAAAAACGAAGCTTAACAAAAGAAAAAAGAATTAGTAATAACAATAATAATAAAATTAAAACTAAATAGCAAATTCAGTTAAGAATAAATAGAATTGCAAAAATTGTAATAGAAAAATTCCACATTTAAGGCTGGGAGGTAAATTACGGCTTTCGATAGCGATGGAAATTTGCATATAAAATGTATTGAAATTTCGATCGCTATAGATTAACGATAACTTGGTCCCTGTTGTGGCGGCACATTAGAATCCTTTTATTATAATTTCATTGTATATGGGCTCGTATGCAAAATTTGTTTTTTCACAAAAAAAAAAAAAACTTTTTATACCCTCCAAAAAATAATTGGAGGGTATATTCATTTTGTCATTTCGTGCAGCGAGATATCCCTCTAACAGCTCATAAAGTATATATATATATATTCTTGATCAGTGATGAAATCTAAGACGATCAAGTCATATCCGTCTGCCTGTCGAATTCACGATTCAGGCCAAACGAAAAGAGCTAGACCCTTGATATTTGGCATAAATATATCTTGAATAATTTTTAACGTTATTTTTTATATTGTTCTAATTTTTCAGCCTTTGATTTTTTAATTTTAATAATATTGATTACGGCTTATTTTTATAAAATTATAACTACAAAATTATCTATTTTATATTTTAATCAATATATCGATATCCTCTGGATATCTTTTTCAGGATAACAATTTAAAATGAATAATTGTTATGAAATTTTTTATTTGACACATTGTTGTCACAAAATAAAAATAGATTCATATCAAATATACTTTATTTGTTGGTTTAGTTTTGTATGAGTTTCAGGGCATACTATTCTTATTCTGTTGTTATTTTTGAAAATAATTTGTAATTTACAAGTTGTGAATTCTCAGATGGTTTTCGGAAGTATATGCATAAGATAAGGGGTTTTTAACTTTTCAAAACTGTTGTTAAAGTCTACTGACTCTTTGGTAAAGCACCAATGAAATGCATATAGACATTTCTTGACCACCAACAAATAAATTTCATTTATAAAATGAATAATAATATTTTAACAATAACAAAATTTTTCAAATTATTCAAAGTCAATTTTTTTTTAATATAAAAACAAAAAACAACAAAAATATTTAACTTTGCATAGTTTGAAAAATTTTGTTATTGTTATTGAAAAATGTTGTTATTATTATTATTAATCAGTTTAAGGGCCATTATTACAACTTAAAGTTGGTTAAAAGTAGGATTTTATCGGAGGTATAAAAACTTTATCGTTTGCAAAATTTTACTTTAACCTAAAGTGAGCGATAAACTACAGGTTAGTCTATCCTACCTGGTAATTTAAATCCAATTTGCAATAATGGAAAGCTTTTTATATGTCTGATAAAATCTTACTTTTAACTAACTTTAAGTTGTAATAATGGCCCTAAATTATTATCCTGAAGAAGATATCCAGAGGATATCGATATATTGATTAAAATATAAAATAAATAGTTTTTTTTTGTAATTTTGTTAAGCAAATGATATTTTTTTAATTAAAAGAAATTCCCTCGCTTTAAACTAGGACCTCTAAAATCAATCAAATTAATTTTTAAACCCTGCCCCTTTAGTGGGCGTTAATATATGCAAAATTAGTGTAAAAATTTAACAACTGCTTAAGTCTATATTCCTTAAAAATAAAATTTTTAAATTAATGTATGAATTTCTATTTTAATAGTGAACCTTTTATTTATGTAAATTGTATTACAGGATGTTAATTTCCCAACAGGCTATAGGTTCAAATCTGCGAAACTGCAAATTATTTTTATTTTTATTATAATAAATGAACGTCATTACATTCTATTTATTATTTTTTGAGAGTGGAATATTAAGAACATTTTTCATAGTCATTAAACCAGCAGAACGGATCAGTACTGATTTCGAGGCCGCTACGCCATCTCATCAGCGTTCTTTGTTCAATTTTTCCACTGTTTCAAGTGGTGCTAGTTAGTAGGAATATCAACTATTTAACTAATGTTTTTAACGAAAATTGAATATGAGAAGTTTTTAAGCTTTTATGATGAAGCTGAGACGTAACCTGATCCTTATAGCCCCTCACCCTTCGGCGATCATATTACCTTATCAAAAACACTTTTTTCTACACTTAACCACCCCAAAAATTTAGTTCTTAAGTTTTCGCGATTTAAGTGAGATGTCTCCCCCCCCACGGAATTTTCAGGAGTGACCCAGTCTGCAGTTTTAAAATTGGGCACAAAAATATCTTAGAGGATCTGTGAACCAGCAGGTTAAAAAGTTTTAACTTATCTCAGACTCTTTTTTGCACTTTGATATAAAATATTAATAAGTAAATTTTTATGCTGACTGAAAGGTGTCATGCTCCTCCCAACTCATTGGAAACGACCGTATTGAAATAATTTTTTTTCTTGTTCACTTAAGCTACACACCATAAAAATCTAAATTTTAATTGGAATAAAATTAGAGTTTTTATTTACTAAATAAATATTTGAAGGGTATTTAAGATTCGACCCGGTCGAATATAATGTTTTTACTTGTTTTTTTAGTAAGAACAGCATTCAAGGTATCACCCCAACCTAAACAGGAGGAGACAGCCGTAGAAAGATAAGGAGATATAGAATTTGTTGTAGCTATTTTAATGTTTACTTCGCCGGCAAATTTTTGCTAAAATGGCGGACGAAGGAGAGTGCTGTTATTCTACTCTTTAGTTAGTGACTAGTACTATGCCTTCGTCGCTGAAAGAGGAAGACAACAAATAACACAAGCCTACACTAATGCAGATCACTATGCCACTACTCGCTTATCAATATCTTCCATGATAATGCACCACAAGTGGTCTCCCTTTCATGTCGATAATCGAAACAGAATTGTTGACAACGTAAAATGTTCAGATATGATTTGAAAAATGAATTTAGTGTAACGTCAAGGGATTCTCAAATCTGTTATAAATATATAAACACCCGAGAAGATAAGGGATAAACGAAATAATATCCACAGATCAGATAGTGCCGATCTGTGGATATGCGCTCTTTTATCGAATCGCTTGCATGTCACCTCTAATGAGTACCAGTACGCACGTTAGGTATACCCGTTTGATGTCATCCGACACTAAAAGCTCAGAGTGGAAAACACGCCGCCTACAATTTCAAAAGACAATAGATTGACTACAGATTAAATCTCCTTAGAGGGTGCTGTTGACTGAAGCAGTTAACACAAGATCATGAAGCGGAGGATCTTGAGTTCAACCTCGCGCTGAGTCATGAATATTGTGTCGAATTCTTCTGATCAGCATTAATGCGCTCTTGTGTTAGTTGTTATTAGCCTGTTTCAGTGATGAAGGCTTATCACTGATCACTGGACAATTACTGGCAGCGACTGACAATGTCATATACCAAAAGAGCAGAAGAACTGCACTCTCCTTCGTCGCTCTTGTAGCAAAATATTAGCCGGCGAACTGGAAAGGTTTTAATAGCTACAAAAAATTCTCTATCTTCTTATATTTCTTCAACTGTTCTCAAAATACTATCCCCTCCTATCTATCTCCGGCGCAATGCACTGCACTGCATATGCAGAGGTCATCCCATGAGTGCTGGCACGAGTTACAAAAGAGTCGACATAGGGGTGATTTCGCTAGTTTACTCTTCCACGAAATAAAATTTCAGTGAACAGTTGCAGGTTGCATTTGTTAATTTCAAAAACGCCTTGGAGTGAAAATAAGTCCCTGATCGCCTTGGCTGGTCGCACAGAGGGAGAAACAAGTCATGACTCTTTTATCCAGGAGATAACTGCTGTCCAGCCTATTACACAGAGGGGGCCTGGATCCATAATTAATAAAATATTATTTTTCATTTTAAAACCCGTTCCGTGTAAATGTGTCACTTTATTAATTACGGAAACAAATTAGCCGCTACAAATTAATTGTGAGAGTAAAACTTCCTTTGCAAAATACCATGCAAAATTTGCAAGTCCCTTTAGAAATGAAATCTATAGCCCTATTCACAATCTTGTGCAAATGGTCGTGCATCATTGCATTTGCAAAATAATTGTACTCTACACCAACAAAATACATTGCAAATGCTCTCAAATACTCTCTCAATTTGCAAATGCTATAATGCAAGACCATTTGCACAGGATTGTGAATAGGGCTTATATGTATTTACTATAATAAAATTTTATTCATCTGTGGCAATTGAGTCGCTTCATTCCAAAGCCTTTTAAGCCGTTTATTTTTATGGCCCAAAAGAAAACAACAATTTCCAATTCAATTGAAAATTATGGCATTTCGCTTTGGGAATTAACATGCCAACAGCAACTTAATTGGCAATTCGAAGATCAGCGTTCAATAGAACCTAGACCTAAAGGCCGATTCTTTTTATGGCATCTTGAATAAGTCTTGCATTTTACTAATTAACTAACTCGTATGGACATGAAATTGCATTTACTATCTGTTACGTACGCAAATCTTTTATTTTACATGGTCAACGACATTATTGACAATGATATTGACTCTTCTTAACAGCGTCAGTGTCTTCAATCATGTCTTAAACTTTAATTATATTTGCTTTTAATTTTGTGTTTACTGCTAAAAAATAGAGAGAAAGAAAAAAAAAGAAACAACACAGTATTTATAATCCACTGACTTTATGCTTTAACATTTTTTCTTTGCATAATTTTCTTAAGTTTTATGACGTTTGCCAGAGAAACTAAGCAGAAAATTTACAATATTTTCACTTCCTATATGTGCTGGCAAGTGCATATCGCTCTCTCACTCTCTCTGCCTCTCTCTCTTTCTCTCTTTAAGAGGTTTCCACAATGTGTATGAAGATTAAATATCTCCAACTTGTTTCCTCTATTTTCTTTCACTTGGAACCACATGACGCCTAACAAACAACTATTTGTTACATGTCATCTTTAACACATGTAGATAAGAATGAAGAAGAGCAAAAAAAAAAAAGCTACACACAGCCGGCCATGATAGCCAACGGCAGGAATGGTACCAAAAAGGCAACCACCACAAAGAAACACCAAAACGCTTAAACAAATTACCAAAGACACTGGAAACTTCTGGCCACAATAACTGCAACACTTATTCAAAGCTGCTAGAATTTGCGATACCAGACGGGTAGAGCAGCAGGCATTATTATTGATATTTTCCTATCAACTGTTGGCAGCAGCAAGAACAAAGTTTGTAGCACAAGGAAAAAAAAGGAAGCTTTACAAATTAGACATGATATGGCAGACATAAAAAGATGTCATGTCTTTACCATTGACAAAACTACATACACACATGGCCACAACCAGTCACTCAGTAGGATAAGAAACAGAAAAAAAGAAAAACAAATTTGTACAAACACTGGCTTTTTCCTTAAAGGTAAATGTGGAAACAGCAATAGAAAATGTTTAAAAATTATGAAAAAAAAAACGAGAACTAGAAAGAGGAGCACATTCAAATAGAATATTTTAGGATGGATCTTTCTCATTTGTAAAGTGACTGACTGCTGATTGCAGAAGTGAATTTAAACGCTTAGACGCTATTGCACAGTGAAGCAAAATATTGCAGGGAGAAATGAAACAGATGCTGAGGAACATCCTCAACATGTGTTTCTTTAAATTGGGAAAAAAGGATCAGATGCAATAAAATTAAAACTTGAAGTCTTAACCCTACCAAGATCAGAGTTTGTTAAATTAAATCGACTGAAAATTGGTCATTGTTTATTCTCCCACAAACACAAAATTGAGAATACTCAACCTCCACTTTGCACTTGCGGTAGTGAACTAAAAGACTTTCACATATTTAATGAATGCAATCTTTTACAACCAAAACGAGTGAAACACAAAATACATATTATAGAAATACTTAAAAGTGAAAAGGAATTTAGAAATGTTAAAAAATTCATGATAGAGAGAGATTAATTTATACGACTCGATTTGAGTCTATACTCTAGCCTTTTTTCCTAGTATTAGAAAAAACAAAAAAAAAAAAAATATTGAAACTTATGTAATTAAAACTTTTTTTCCTATATAATCTTTATAGTGTTGGAGCCTTAAAAACAAATAAATAATAATAATTGAAGTCTTAAGAAACATTTCCCAAATATATAAATTTAACTGCCAAGAAAGCATAATTTCCTCTCTCTCTCTCTCTCTCTCTCTCTCTCTAGTTCTCAAGAGAGAGCTGTTGACAGTAATAGTTAAACACGCGACTATGAAGTGGAGGGTCCTGAGTTCAACCCCGCGCTCAGTCCTGAATATTGTGTCGAATTCTTTCGATCAGCAATGGTACATGATTGTGTTAGTTGTTGTCAGCCTGTTTCAGCGCTTAGGCATAGCACTTGTCGCTGAACATTTACTGGAAGCGACTGACACAATCATGTGCTAAAGACCAGAGGAACAGCAATCTCACTCCTTCGTCGGTAATGTAGAAAAAAATTAGCCGGCGAAGTAAAAGGTTCAAATAGCCACAAAAATACTCTATCTTCTCATCTGTCCCCTCAATACTATCCCCTTCTTTTCAGTTCCGGCGCAATGCATTGCATATGTAGGGCTCATCCCCTGAGCGCTGGTCTTACTCCTAAAAAAAAGAAACAAATTCTTAAAATTTTCCTATGGTCAGTTTCTTAATTTGTTTGAGTAGTTACTTTTAGCTAATTGACCAAATTCATTTTAATGTAAGTAAAATTCCTTTTAATTACAGTTTTTTTCCCGACGTTTCGTAGATTCTTTTTCTACTTTTTCAAGGGAACGTCTATTTAAATTTTATAAACATACAATATTTATGGATATTTTAATAAATTACTTACAGTTATAAGAAATTATCTAACATTTTAAAAAATGTTGTATGTTTATAAAAGTTTTTATTAATTTAAATAGACGTTCCCTTGAAAAAGTAGACAAAGAATCTACGAAACGTCGGGGAAAAAACTGTAATTAAAAGGAATTTTACTTACATTAAAAAGAATTTGGTCAATTAGCTAAAAGTAACTACTCAAACAGAAACAAATTCTGTTCTCGAAATTTTCTAAACACCCTAAAATCTTCTTTTATGAGAAGAATATTTTTTTGTACTCTGGGGATGACCCCTACATATGCAGTGCGTTGCTCCGGAACTAGAAAGAAACGGATAATACTGAAAGGATAGATGAAGAAACTATATACTGTGACTATTTGAATTTCTACTGCGCCAGGGAATTAGTGTAGCAGGGATGTGCACTCTATAGTACACGATAGTATTAATTAGAGATGTGTGGGTGAGTAAAATTAAGCTCACCATCACGCACAAGCACTACTCTTAAACTCAAATTTATTGCACACACGGTAAGATTTAAGATGATCACGATCACGCAACTTACATCCTGATACCCAAAATAATTATAATGGCTGGCAAAGTGTAGGGAAACGTAAGCACAAAATACTGACGTTGCTTAGCTTATATTAGATTTTAAATATTTTTTTAAAAGTCAGTCTTAAAATTTCATTAAACAATTAAAGTTGTCTTTATTTTTAACTAATAATAGTTGATTTATTTAAACAACGTAATTCGCATGATTTCACTCACGTTCACGCACGGTAAGATTTAAGATCACGATCACGCACGCTCACAAACTCATTATTTTTAATCAAGTACTTTTACGCACGATGGTAACAATTTTGTTAAATCGCGGACGCTCACAGTGAAATTGTTCTATTGCAGGAGATCGAACTAGTATCAAATTAGTATTGCACTAGTACAAAAATCACCAGTACTAGTTCCCAACTGTGAGTGTGTTTGGAAAATTACTAGTACCATTGGTACTAGATGGAAACTAGGGGGATACTAGTACTATTAGTACTAGATAAGTACTAGTATAATTTCTTATAGTCGGATACTTGTACAATCAGTTCTGCATTAAGAACTGGTTTATATATAAAACATTCTCTAAATTTATTGGTTTTTTAAACCCAATGAAATTTGTTAAGTCTTTGTCTTCACAAGCAATTTCTGGTTCATCAATTCTTAGTTTATAAGAGGAAATGGAAAGTTCCTTCAGGGCACACTCAATCCACTAGCATCTTGTACAACTTGAGTTACGTTTGGTACTCCACCATATACCAAACACTAATGAGCATACAATACATACTATATCAGTTTTTATTATTTTAAAAAAGATCGCTGATTTTCCATATGAACATAAATATTAACAAAAAAAACACGTTTAACAAATTTTAAAATTAACTTTTACTGCCTATTTCTCATTGCCGAATGAATTCTTTCTTTCGTATAAAAACATTTGAAACAAAAACAATTTATAAAATTTTGTTCTTGTTTTAAATATATTTGTACGAAAGAAAGAATTCATTCGACAATGAGAAATAGGCAGTTAATGTTATTTATTTTTTAAAATATCACTTTTTTAACACACAAGAAAACTGCGGCTTACTTTCATAAATTATCGAATAAATAAACTGATATGCAGGTGGCAAAGTCTTCTAATACTATTCTTTGTTTCAAATTTAAATTTGTTTAAAAATTGTAACAATTAAAAATAAAATAAATGAAAATGCGAATTAGCAATTCGCTTTAAAACATGATCAAAAAGTAATACGAAATTTTACAAGTCAAATCAATCTACAAATGAACTACTTGAAGTACTAGTACTTTTCTGTATATGTTCAATCACCTTTTGAACTATTGCTTGCTATACTAGTAATCGTACCAGTAGCTTAAAGACAATTAACGCTTATCCTCCTGCAGGGTCCCTATACCCTATAGATATGTATGTATGTATGTGTGTACCCTATAGATATGTATGTATGTATGTGTGTACATGTATTTTCGTTAGTATTAAAAATTCAAATGAAGAAAAAACTTCTCGTCCAGTGGATATTATACGAATTAAAAATCACGTACCGCCTAAAATTTTTGAAACACTCACGCGTGATTTTAATAACTTGTGAACATGAAAAAAATCACGATATTTGCACATCTCTAGTATCAATCACTGCCAGCAGTGTCCAGTGACAAGTACGAAGTTGTTCTGTCAAATTAGAAATTAAACACTATGTGATGCCTTTAAAGTTTTTCTCATAAAGGGTGTTTTTTTTTTGTAGAGTGACACAAGTTTAAATAATAAAAACAGGAAATATATTTTTAACAGCAATGAAGCGGGCTTTATTGGAAAGAAAATTTTATGAAATGAAAGTTCAAATATGATTTCTGCCATGTGGCCGCTACGGCTGGCGCGTAGATGGCACAATCTGGAACACCAAT
This sequence comes from Linnaemya tessellans, assembly GCA_951800035.1. NCBI lineage: Eukaryota > Metazoa > Arthropoda > Insecta > Diptera > Tachinidae > Linnaemya > Linnaemya tessellans. The sequence goes on from OX637532.1 coordinate 148,199,211, forward strand.
TTTCAACAATTAAAAAAATCTTTCATAAAGTGGAAGGACGCAACGCCAGTTGCTGAGAATGGCCACGAATTGATTGATTGGGATCATGTTCAATATTTTCCTGTACAGCGGCTACAGTATCTTCAGTGCGCAACTGTTCGGCGTCTCACGGCATGCAAATGATCAGTAACACTAAATATGATCCGAAAACGATCTTCAAATTAGACGCTCTGAAGGACGATTATGTACGCCATAAAATGGAAGAAGTGCACAATGAGTTTGACGAATAGAACAATTATTTTGATTAGAAATTTCAACAATACGCTTTATAAACACAACGAGGGAAATATAACAAAAGTTGTATGCTGAAATAAAGTTGCATTTTCCCACTGTGCTTTGCCAAGTGCTTAAACAGATTTTCGTGTAGAAATGCGGATACACTCAGTGTGAGTATGAAACGGGTTTTAGTTTCTATTGGTTAGTCAGATTAGCCGAACATCAAAATGGCATTTCTAATGAAATTATAAAGTTTTTGCTAAGAAATTAATTTTCCTTAACATCTTTTTCTCCTCAACTCTTAATACTTTATAAGACTTTATGTGTCTGTGCCCTTTTGCTTGATTTTAATAAACAGATTTGTAAAAACAAATAATTTTTAATGCTTTTAACAAACGTAAGCCACCTGCATTTATAATTTCAAATATCAAAGTATATCAGAATATTCTTTTTTTTGTTTCTTTGGGCTCTTGTGTGGTAAGACTGGCTGTTGTTCGGTATGATCTTTGTAAATAAGGACAAGTTTGTGGCAGGCGATTAAAATGAATCATAAAATTATTATTTTATATAAGCTAAGATGTTTGTTTTCTTTTACTTAATCATATTTTCCCAGTGTATTATCCTTTTAAGTTAAAAAAAATTGTACCTTTGAATCAACTTTCTTATTAGAATTTTATTGTCACAAGTACGGCTTTAAATTGATCGAAAATTTTAGTTTTAATTCATTATTGGCCATTATGCAACAACATAAACACAAACACACTATAATATTTTTAGATGCAAAATTTCAAATGCTGCCTTTTATTTTATTTTAAGAGCATGATTTGTACGCTTATGGCTCAAGCAACTTCAACATCACTGTTACTGAAAATTTTTCGTTCCAATTACAAGAACCTTCAACATAATATTCAAATGCAAAGATTAATCAAATATTATGAAAATATTTGCAAGAAGTTAAAAATAATAAGCTGATGTAATACTCTTATGAATAATATTTCTTTATAAAAAAATACATATTGCTGACAGAAAATAAAGTCATGAATGCAAAACATTACAATTCAATAGAATTCTAATGAATATTCAAGTGTCACTCATAAATAAGAACAACATGGTATCGTGGTGTTAAACGGCCATGTCCGAATATCAAATGAATGGCAAAAGTGAACTGGTCAACATTGTCAACGCAAACTAACAAAACGAAAATCTCTTTATGGTCAATTGCACTTAGCGCGCAAGAAAGAACAAAAAAAATATATAAAAAACGATACAGAATAAGAAGTCAAACAAAAACAAAATTAAAGAAATAAAATACATTTTCAAGTGAGTAAATAGTTCCATGCCGTAAAAGGTGTTTGCCAAGCAAAAGTTATGCAGTAATTACTGCACACACACGGCACCAGTTGTTTGTTTGTTTGTGGCTCTTATTGAATTTTTATAATGATAATGCGCAACAACTGCCACTTTTGGATATTAAAGTTTTTTTGTTTGTTTTGTTTGGTTTTTTCAATTAACACTATAAGAGAATTGATTTGGATACCCTACATGAAGATGCATGCAAAGGTGCCAGTTCGGATTCAGCATGTGTAGGAATAATTTAATTATAAAATAAATTGAAACAAGTAAAAACGTTATATTCGACCGGGTGGAATCTTAAATACCCTCCAAATATTTAGTAAGTAAATTTAAAATGTTTAACTTGGTGGGACAGAGCTCCTTTATATAATATCGTACGTCAAAGCCCACTGAAGGGGACGGGGTCCAAAAATAAACTATGCCATGTTTTCCACAGACGAAAGTATGTATGTATGCATTGCTAGATCGTCTTAGACTTCGTCACTGATCAACAATACATATACTTTATGGGGTCTCAGATGAACATTTCGCTGCGTTACAAACGGAATGACAAAGTGAATATACGGTCCATATTCTTTTTTGTAGGGTATAAAAAGATAAAAAATATATCAACAGATGAAATAATCACTCATATTTTATAGTTCTTAATTGAGGGTTACACGATCAAGTTGCTCCTTTCAAGTTTTAACACACTCGTACAATTTTTTACCAGTACATCGACACGTTAAAAAATTTATACGACTTTGCTTTTAAATTGGCTTTTCAGCTCTGTGATCAAATTTTCAGGTTAGAGAACAGCTGATGAGCCCGTTTTTCTTTTTTTTTTTGTGTTCAAATAATCTGCTGCTATAGCTTTTTCTGTTAAAAATATTATTCATAGTGTTTTTTTTTATTAATATATAGAAATATTATTTAAAATAAAGCAATTATTTAAAATTGTTGTCTTGACTAAGAAATCTTGAAAGTTAAATTGCTTTAGATTTGCGTGCAGCCTGCGTCGCAGCTGCCAATTCAGATAAGTTTTGACAAAACTTGAACATGTAACTGCAGCTTTAATTTATAGTATTAAATAAGGGGTTTTCCAATAAGGGCTTGACAATTTTTTTTTTATATAAAAGGCAAACCGATAAATCGATTGTAACGTGTGCTGTGTGGCTTGTGGCACCGTCCTGTTAAAACCACATGTCGTCCAAGTCCATGTTTTCCAATTCGGTCCAAAAATAATCGGTAATCATGGCGCGATAAAGATTGCCATTCACAATAATGTGACGGTCGTTATTGTGGACGAAAAAATATGGCTCAATGACGCCGGAGGCATGCAAAGCGCACCAAATAGTTATTTTTTGTGGACACACTTGGATTTTCATCACAACAATAACGCATATTTTGCTTATTGACGAAAACATTGAGCCAAAAATTAACTTTGTCACTGAAGATGATTTTGGGATGAAACTAATCTTCTCCAGAGCCCAATCGGAAAACGTGTACTTTACCAAAGTGAAAATGTTGTCTACTGGAAAAAAAAGAAAGTAACAATTAGATGATCAGTGAAATACATTGTGGCTCAGAAAGACCGAAGTGGTGTGAATTCCTTATAACTTTTTATTTAAGACATATTTTTTTAATTTTTTGTTTTTTAAATACAGTAAATTTATAGGGTTTATAGGTGTTGTGTTGTTAATTTCGTCTCGAATATTGGTTTTTAATTCCTCAATAGTCCTAGGCTTGTTAACATAAACTTTCCCTTTTAAATAACCCCAAAGGAAACAGTCTGGAGCGGTTAAATCCGGGGAACTCAGAGGCCAATTAAAATTGCTTCTACGCGAAATTATTCTTTCACCAAAGATGTCGCGTAAAAGAGCCATTGTGGCCCCTCGCAGTATGCGCTGTGGTTTCAACCTATTGGAACCATATTTGCGGATGGTTTTCCACGGCTGGCCTTACAAAATTTTCCAACATGGCCCGATATCGATCACCATTGATGGAAATGGCGACACGTCGTTCATTTTCAAAACAATATGGGCCAATGATCCTTTCTGAAGAACGGTGTTTCCAAACAGTACACTTAACTGGGTGTAATTGTCGTTGATGAAGTACTCTCGGGTTTTCCGTAGCCCATATCCTACAGTTTTGCTTGTTAACGAACCCATTTAATTGGAAATGGGCTTCGTCACTCATAACGAAATTATGAATAATATTAGGATTCTCTTGTGCTTTTTGCTGGAAATAAATAGCTGATAATCTGTCGGTTTCAATTCTTGGACAAGTTGAATTTTGTATGGAAACATTCTTATGGTATGCAAAATTCGCTGCAGCGACCCCCTTGAGATGCCAAGTTGTGTCGAACGACTCCTGGTTGATGTTTCTGGATCCTCCCGAATACTCACCTGTATCACTTGAATATTGTCAAACGTGTGGACAGTTCGTAGTCTGCCGGAACCAGGAAGATTCCTTACTGCTCCTTGTTGTCGAAAATTTGCAACCAGACGGTTTATTGTTGACTGAGAGGGTGCAACCTGCACATTAAATTGACGACGGTATGCACGCTGAGTCAACACAATGGACCGTTGATTTGAAAAGTAAATTTCAACGATTTGGACACGTGGTTCAGTTGTGTATTGCTCCAGTATAAATTGTCCAAGTCTTCTTTGCAAAATACTGAAAAGAAAAGAAAAAAAAAATTATAATAAAAAAGTTATAAGGAATTCACACCACTTCGGTCTTTCTGAGCCACCCTGTAGTGCATTCACAAATTAAATTCAAATTTGTCAAGGACCCATTTGAAAACCCCTTATATTTTAATACAAAAAATTAATCATTACTTCGCCATAACCTAATCATTACATTATTTTTGAATTGTGTGGCCTCTTCCTATAATTTCTGCAGCAGGTGAACACGATATTATTTCCATTGTGTCACAAAAATGATTCATTTTGTCGTAGAAGAAGAGGGCATAAAGTATTTTATTAAAAACAATTTGCTTTTGATTTATTTTCTGGTGTCATAATGCGATCGATAATGATGAGGCACATTCGATAGCCGAAATGGCGCCCGTCTGATCACAATTCGTTAAAGAGGTGTTACTTTGCAACAGTTCAGTGACGCAAACAGGGTATCGGTACAAATAACGCTGCATATACGTGTTGTTCTTTCCACTGTAACCAGTTTGGTTTTTTTTTCTGCTCTAAACAAAAAAGATTAAAGCACTGAACAGAAAAAGCTTAATTTTATAAAATTGTAGAGATAATTACTCAAATATTGAAGTGTTTGAATATTTCCAAAAAAAAAAATAATAATAAAATAATAATTCTTCTTTCTATAATTTGTACATCAGCCTCAATTTTTCAACAATATAATGATGATTTTTGTATGTAGTGGTGATGATTTTACCCGTCATGTGAGTGATTAAGCAAAAAACAAAGAAAAATTAAAAAGGAGCTCGTCAAAAAAGTACACTTTTTTTGACACTTATAAATTTGGTCGAAAAGGAAATGTCTACTTAAAATTTTTGATTGATTTTAAAGTATCATTATTATGTGTCATGACTTTTAAAAGTGTTTATCTAAAGCAAAACTAAATAATTACAAATGCTGCTTGTGAAGAGTAACGAAACTGTTATGAGAACGTATAACAAGAAAATACTGGCCCGTAATGATATTCAACATTTAACACCTGGATATTAAATTTCCTTCCTCCAGATAATTTTTAATCAGACACCGGCTGGTGTTTTGGCTTAGCTTCCGTTTTATTAATAGATGCAACTAGAAGCTGCCATCTTCTTATCGTTACATGATGTAACAGCTAATTGTGTTAGAATTTCCTGTTTTGGTTAGAAGCAAAATAAATAAAATAAAATAAAATAGCGTTGCTGCCAAGTCTACTGTTACGATTAACTTGTTTAGCAGTGACTTGCATTTAAATCAATAGATGCCCAGTTAAATGTGGGTAAATGTAGTTGTTAAATTTCCTGAAATATAGTTTTTCATTAGCTGCCTTAACGTGTTTCATTAAAGAAACATATTTCAGCTAAATACTTGCAGCATTTGCAAACGCATCTGGCCGAATCCTGTTGCTTCTTTGTATCTTATTTGTTCATCTAACTTGGAATGTAAAGGTACCAGGGCATATGATTTTTTTCTTTTTGTGGCTTTCTAAAAAGATGTCTCAAGCTTTTCATGGTAATTTATTTCATTTGTTACTGTCCAGTCCGTGTCCAGCTCTCTATTTCTTTCTCTCACCACTCTCGCTGGCGTCGTTTGGCTAGGAGCTGGTCTTTAGCCACTTTAAGCAGAAATGCCAAGCAAACAGCAGGCAGGAAATGCCATTTAACTTTGAAAGCTGTTTGGGGAAGCTGTACTGACATTTTCCACGATACGATGCATGAGTGTGTGGTCAAATAATGTTTTTATTTTCATATTAGCATTTGCTTTTATCTCTTTTTCTTTGTTTATTATTAACATATACTCTTGGAAAACTATTCACTGTCCCGAGGTGAGAATGCGTCATTTATATACTCAGCTGTTGTAGCATTGAGTGTGTGTGTGTGTGTGTGCTATTTATGGGAGATTTATGTATGAAAGTGAAAATTGGGTGGTCTAGAGCAATTGTCCGTAATTTTTTTGTAATTTATCTTAAAAGTATTAAATTTAAAATGAAAATATATATTTTTTAAACGTGATTTGAACAAAATTGCAGTCTAAGTGGGAAAGAAATGGTGGGAGGGGATCTTAATGAGTGATAGCAACTAATAGTTATTATATAACAAAAGACTTAAGACACATACTTAATCTTTATTAACGACTTTCTGTGAAAATATTTCGTGCTGCATGTTGTTGCTAATAGTTTTATGAAGGCAATTGAAATTAAGGAAATTTTTACCAAAATTGCTGTTAAGAAAGAGACATATTTTTTTTAATATGTGGAAATGAAAAAAAGTGAATGAGTGATTTTTAATTTAATTTTTATTATTATCAGTCTTTATTATTAACATATGGGTAGCATTTTGGGAGTTATATAACTTTAAGTTTAAAACAAAAAATAAAAATTAATTTGGTTAATTGTTATAAGTTTGTAAAATTTATTAAATTGCTCAATCTCTTAATCTCAAAGAACATTTTACGTATTTCAAGTAATTTTTATGTGAGTGTGTGTATCAAAATGATCATTTCCAGTTGCCTGAAAAAATTATAATAAAAATATTGAAATAAGAAATTAAATTAAAATAAAGAGACCTTAAAATTGTTAAATTCTTCTGGGGTCTTGACCTGTTTTTCATTATTATTGTATTCTGATATTTTTAAGCTTAAGGTCTCTTTATTTTAATTTAATTTTTAATTTCAATATTTTCTCACTCCTTTGTGTGACTTCTTCAGGAAATTAATTATTTTATATTATAAAATATTTTAAATTAATTATATTATTTTATATTAGAATTAATTTCCTGAAGAAGTCACACAAAGGAGTGACGAAATATTGAAATTAAAAATTAAATTAAAATAAAGATACCTTAAACTTAAAAATTTTGGCATACAATAAAGAGACCTTAAGCTTAAAAATATCAGAATATAATAATTATAATAAAATATTAAATTAATTATAATAAAATATTTCATTAAAAATACTTTAGTGGCATGAAACGTGCTTAACATAAATCTATTCAAAGAAACTGACTGACAAAATCTAATTTTCATGCAAACATTTACAAAATGAGTTTAAAAAAACTAAGAAAGAAAAATCTCCTAAAAGTCACTTGTTTACAAATTTTGTTCAACTCATAATTCCAATAAAAATAAACCATAAATATCTTTAATATTTAATAAATTATTAATGGCGAGGAAAAAAGCATCATTTTCAACTGTCATGTCTTAACATCATGTAGACAAACACGTTGCAAATATTTTATATTTATAATTTATGACTACTTATGAAAATGGCTAAAAATATTATTGTAAATTCAATCATTATGTGTGTCAATATCTATAAAAATTGCGTGTCTTTATTACCAAAATCTCTTGAAAAAGAAGAAAAAACAAAAGAAACAATTAAAAAGCAAAAAGTCAATCTTTATGGCTTTTATGCTTATTTTTGCAAATAAAATAAAAATACGAACTTATTTTTTCCATAAAGATAAAACAGTTGTGCAAAAGCAAAAAAAAAAAAACAAGTACTCAAGCAAATATCAATTGTCATCTATATACATAAATGTATAATTGAGGCAGCACGCATGCACGCACGCACGCACGCATCGCTTGGATGGATAAAAGTCTGTTTGTGTGACTCCATAAATGTGTTGCATGCATTTATTCAGGCACCTTAGAGGTTTGTAACCGTGGCTGCGGAGCCTGTGAGTGTCTAATAAAAATTATAGATAAATAAACGACAGCCTCTCTGGTTCTCGTTTGACTATTGAAATGGATTTTTGTTTTTGTTTTTTTCAATAATCATTAATGCACAATTAAACATAAACAGAAAGATGACATTGCTAAAATGGTGATCTATCATTGTGATCCTCATCATCAGCATCAGCATGAACCTGATCAGTATAAAGCACTACCAGCCTCGCGCAATAATGCTCTGAGTGAAGCTGGTTTTGCTGCTGTTGTCATCGACAACATCGCCATCGTCATCGTCAGCCTCGGCTGTATGATGGCAATCATGATTGCATGTTTGGAACATAATGAGTGGTAGACTCAACCATATTTGAAATATTTTTCAAAATTGCAGTTTTATTACTGAAGTTTCTTATATACTTTTATTTCTTTATTTCTATAATTCTCTTTCCTTTTTTTTTGACTCAATTCATCACAACTCCTGAATAGGTATGAAAATATTACAAAATCTATGGCAACTTGTTGTTTTGACTTTATTTTAATGTTGTCTGCTTGTATTTTGATGGAAATTGATTTTGATTATTCATGACATTTATATGATGATTTTTGAAAGTTTGAAATATTTTTGGTCTTGGTTTATGAATTTGAAATGATTTATGGTATTCTCTGCGGTATAAGGGACTTAATATTTTATATCATTTTTGGTTCAATCCACTTTAGGTTTGAATTGGTTTTTTTTAAGAGAAAAATTGTTTTGAATTGTTGGGTATAATTAATTATCAAGCGATTTAGAGCAGAGATTTGTGGATTTGTATGCTTTGCGATGCAGACTAAATTTGTATCGTTACGAATATATTTAAAATGTTTGCCTAAGTTCTAATTGTTGTCAAATATATACTCAGGAGCTTACGCACCATGGAAGAGAATGATATAAAGTTTGAAATGTTTCCCAAAAATTTTAAGCAACCAGCGGTTAAATTTATTAGAAAAATTTCGTTACACTAAATCTTTTCCGATAAAAGGAAAAATGTGGAATTGAACGATTTAGAAAAAAATATGAACTCTCAAGGCACTGGGTGTACTTTGTTGTTCTGAAGATTTAATTAAAATTTTTATAACAAAAGTTTATTTCTTAGAAACCATAATTTTTTTCCAGTTTTAAATATGAAAATGTTACTGAATTAATATTTGATAAATATTTGAAAATCCAACAATCCAACATTATTCGAATAAATTTTTTTGAGTCATAAAATAATATTAATAATCATAAAATAGTATTCATAATCAATATTATTCGAAAATAAATATTCGATTAATAATATTCGAATAAAATTAGTCGATTAATATTAATCGAATAAATATTTCCATTCGAATTATTTGAGTAAAGCCTTAACCATAATATGTACGAATTTTTCGGATGCATATATTTAAAAAAAATACAAAGTGTCGGCCAACAGGATATTTTCCTAAAAAATTATTGCATAATTTTTAACTTTTGGTTACTTTTTGAAATTTGTCAACAAAAAATTGGCTTCCTAAAGGCACATCTGCCATCGTTTATTATTTTACAAAATTAGTTATGCTTGTTAATGCTGTATTCATTTTAGTACTCATCGATGATATTGATGATGTTGCAAGACAAAATAAGATTTTTTTTACTAATCTCAAAAAAATATTTTGCTATAGCTATTTTAGCGTACAATTTGGCTTAGAACAATCATAATTTTGAAGAAACAAAATTGATTTGAAACTACTTCAGCATTTGGTTCTAAAGTTAAATTTGCAGTTAATAAAGCTTTTTAATAGATTCGCATCTGCTCTCCTACCAAGAATCATATATAATAATATATCCTAATTTCACTTATTTTTAAATACTTAAACTTTTCGAAAACTATTGGTCACTATTGTCAAATGTACTATACTTTAGAACGAAATTTTTGGAGTTACAAAATCGTATAAACTGTACACTAAAATAGCTATAGCAAAATATTTTTTTGAGATTAATAAAAAAAATCTAATTTTGTCTTGCAACATCATCAATATCATCGATGAGTACTAAAATGAATACAGCATTAACAATAATAACTCATTTTGTAAAATAATAAACGATGGCAGATGTGCCTTTAAAAAGCCAATTTTTTGTTTAAAAATTTCAAAAAGTAATCAAAAGTTCAAAATTATAAAATTTTTTTTAGGAAAATATCCTGCTGGCCGACTCTTTGTGTATTATTATTTGTTTATTTTTTAAAATACATATATGCATCCGAAAAATTCGTACATATTATGGTTAAGGCTTTACTCAAATATTATTGATATAGTTTATTTCGAATGGAAATATGTATTCGATTAATATTAATCGAATATTTATATTCGAATATTATTAATCGAATATTTATATTCGAATAATATTGATTATTAATACTATTTTATGATTATTAATATTATTTTATGACTCAAAAAATTTTATTCGAATAATGTTAATGGAACATTTTTATTCGATTAATATTAATCGGAAATTTTTATTTGAATAATTTTATTTAATAAGATATGTTTGTCAAATTTTTAGTTCACAAATTGCATTTAAATAATTTTTTTCGTACAATATTAAACGTTAAACATTAATCGAATAAATTTATTTAAAAACTTTGAAATGAAAAAAAAGAAAAATCAATTTCATTGTGTGCTATTGCTCAGCAGCAGGTACATGTGAATATGTATAAAAAGTCTGAAGTATAGATAAATTCGAATTGATCTAAATTGTGACTACTGATTTATAGCAGTTTAATAAAATAAAATTATAGAAAAAAAAATTGTCTTGTATATCGTTTTTGTGTATTTGCATATGGCTGTAAGATTCTACTGCAGCAATTACAGGAATTTAAAGATTTCAATACCGTAGTGATGTATCATATCAATTAATGTGGCAAAAATGCTGAAAAATTAAAATGTTCTTCAATGTCTGATTCCTAATTACGCGAAGCGAAAAATATATAATTACACCACTTCAGTACAAATAAATTGAAGCTGAACGAAAAAACAATCATAATTTTCTATTAAAATTGGCTTCAATAGCACAGAATATTTACTTTTTCTTTAAGTTGGTCCAATAAAAAGTTATAATTATTTTCATGCAACTTTTACTGACGACAGACTCATTGCGCTGGGAAAACATTTTTTGAATTGAAAGTAAGAGGATTATAAGGAATTTAAAGTATTTATGAGGCTTTTGTTTACACTTATCTAGTTTATAACGATTAAAGCTCCTAATGTTTTTTGGGTACACTAAAACAAAGCCCAATGCAACATGTTAGTGTTATTCAAATAAAAGTATCTAAAATAGAAATAGTTTTTTTTTTGTGAGTTTATCTTGAAGAGAAAAGCCCAAATGCTTGAAACAAACATTAAAATGCTTCCTGCTTAAAGCTTAAACTTTTTTAAAAAACCTAAACGAAAACGTAAATAGTCCTCTGACTTGCAACTGCAGTTGAGTCTTCTGACAACAACCGCAAATGCCATTACGTATTCTTTCTTGGTATGTGCACTTTACATATGAAAAGCGGCTTTCATTAAGGCATTTTAGATTTAACGTGTTTTCTTTTTTTTCTTTCTTTGTTGCTGAAGTTTTTAAATAAAATCCATGATTAAAGAAAAAATATTATATGAGTAAATTTAAAACTACAGCCGAGTCTTAGAATGTTTAAGACGCAATACGATAAACAAAGTCAAAGTATAAAATTACCACACACATGTTGTTAATCTTCTAAGTACAATGAGTAGTAAAACTACGAGTTTGACTACGATTACATTTTTTTGCTTGGACTGAAAATCAGAAATTTGTTGCTATTTCTATGCAATAATCTTCTCAAATGCCCTACAGCTATTGCAAAGCTGTTGCTGTTTGATAGATAGGACAGAACAGTGTTTAGGTACAGTGACAAAATTTTGCCATTGCCTCAGGTAAAATTCCCAGTGGAGCTAGAATTTCGATAGATATAGAAGTTGTTAACATTTTTTACATTGCACTGACGGAGGCGTAGGAGGTGTGACAAAATTCATATAAATAAGTGTATTTCATTTCAGTTGTGAGTTGAAAAATTCGACTAGTAAGTTAAGAAAGTTCTTGACATTAAAGCCATGCAGTATAATAATTTTACCTTGATCCTCAATTTCGTTTACTTATGTAACAAAATGCACAGCGATTAAATGAGAATTACAAACAACGAACAAACACGTATAGCGCTATAGAAAAAGAACACAAGCAAAGACATTAATTAAATATTTTTTCCATCACTTATACTTTAAATGTTTTTGTTTAAGTTTGACTGCTAGAAAACTCTTCAAACGATTGTGTAAATTGTCTATTGATGAATAAAGTCAACTAATACGTATTGGCACAATAGAAGAGATATACACTTGCTTAAATTTAATAGGTAGAGTTATTCTCGTCAGACTTTAACCCAACGCAACTTTGACTTTAACTATTAAGAAAAATTTTTATTTGTTACAACTGAAATTGTACCGCATCTTTGAGTTCACTTCAAGTCACTTTTATTTATTTTAAACTCGTATATTTTTCTTAAGCTAATGATGGTCAAAGCAGAAGCGTTGCATCTGTATAAACTTAAAAAATATATGAAAAAAAAAGAGTAAAATATGTTAAGACCGACTGCAGGAAAAAACTGCACGTGCGCCACTCACTGATAATAAAACGAGAAATTAAATTTAAAAAAATCTGTATTAAAAAAAACCTCAAATTAAACAGACTATAAAAAGCAGCACACGGTCAAATTGTCTTAGAATAAAATATATAAAAAAATATGAAATTCAAAGCTTAAGAAAACAATTCACAGAAATTCCACAGAACTAAAAAAAAATTAAAGACAAAATAAAAAAATCAACGGAAAGTAAAAAGTTAAAACCCATTCAATTGCACCCTTAAAGTTCTAAACACATAGACGACAGCAGACAGCAAGCGGCAATATGTCAAAAATAAAATCCATGTGTTTAAATGAAAATTATTATTTTGAGGGCAGCACAGCAGCAGGACTGCACGACAGCACTTGCTGCTGCTGCCAAGTTAGGCTATTTTCTATTTTGACGGGCAGCAATAAACAAATATAGTGTTGCCATTATATAAATTGGAAAAATAAGAACAACGAGGTTTTTTTTAATATTAAACATAAAAGAACATTACAAATATACAATATAGAAATAAATTTATGTGTTTTTATAGTTTTTCATGATATTATTACATTTTTTATCAATAACTTTAATTTTGTTCATTATAAAATATATATGCGGCATCCCTGTTGTTATGTTGTTGCTGTGTTCAAAATAATTATGAAGCTGACTTCATAGCAGCATTTGAACATGGTAGCATTTGAAGCCGTGAAGTTGTGAATTCTGCTGCCGTCTATGTGTTTAGAACTTAAGAGAAAAAAATCTTTTTGACAATTAATCTATCACATCATTTCCATGCCATGAAGCAAAATATTTTGAAAAAATGTCTCTTTGTTTATATATTGAAATTATATAAAAAATTATATATGGCAAAAAAAATGTATAAAAAAAATAGTTGGGAATAAAATTGTTTAAATATATAATTTTTCATGGAATGTGTATCGGGGCTAACAAAATTTCACAACTATTTATTTATTATCGAATCTTTATAATTTGAAATTATAAGACTTCAAATAATCAACAGTTCAGTGTGACAAGAGTTCATATTACCAAGAGGGAGAAAGAAAATCTAAGTCTAATGAAATCCTAATCATATGAAAGCTGAAGTATTGTACATTTCTTATTTTGTAAAAGCAACTTCAACTATACCGAATTCCGCAATCAAAACAGAGAAATATTTCTTATGATCAAACCCATTTCAATTACATTCGTTTGATCACAAGTTCTGGTCAAAAATGAACGGAGTTCAACACAAGTCTAATAAATGGTGTTTCTTTATAGAGTTGGCATCACTGCTTTATTTGACCACCCATTTAACAGCTGATAGCTGTTTTTTGTTTAGTTTGCCTTGACATTTCATTATGGATCATTCATTATGGTTCTGTTCGTCAAACTTAACAAACAATTGATTTACTCCAAGAAACTTTTGATGAAAAAATAATTTCACATAACGGCCCAATCAATTGGCCACCAAAATCGTAAGATTCAACCCCATTGGATTATTTTCTTTGAGGTTCTGTAAAGTCACTTGTGTACGTCGATAAACCACAAACAATTGAACACCTGGAAATCAACATTCGAAAAGTTATCGGCGAGATACGGCCGCAAATGCTGCGAAAAGTTTGTAAAAATTGGTGTTCCAGATTGCGCCTTGTACGCGCCAGCCGTGGCGGCCACATGGTCGAAATCATATTTAAACATTAATGTCATAAAATTTTCTCATCCAATAGGGACCGTTTCGTTGAAATCAAAAATATATTATGATTTAAACTTGTATCACTCTATAAAAACACCCGATATTTGTTATGCAAAAAGCAAGTGCCGAAGTTGTGGTACATGTTTGTTGTTGGTTGTGGCATAGAAATAAAAAGGGACGACTTAAATTTTTGGCTTTAATTTGTTGTTTTTATTTTCGTATATTTTTTTTTATATGACAAACAATATCAAATTTTAATTCGCCACTGCTCGAGATGCTATTGAAATTATTTGAAATCATCAAGAGGACAACCTGCACGGATTTTTTTTTTCAATTGAAAAATTGTTCCTCAAGGGAGCTGGAAAACAATCACGCTTTATGGCCGTTCTAGGAACTGTTTGATGCACTGTTCATTTTGATTTTCGAAATTCTATGCATTTTGATGCAGTATTATTATGTACGAGGTCTGTTCGATAAATAAGGTGAATTTTAAATTTTTATCAATTTCCTTCAATTTAGTTCCCCTGAGATAAAATATGTTTGTGTCAACGGTTTTTCCACTCCTCAAACCATTTTTGGTATGCACTTTTTGGTATAGACTTAAGTGATTCAGCTTTTATCGCCTCAATTGTAGTGAAACGCTGACTTTTCTTAAATCTTTTCAATGTTGAGAATAGGACAAATTCACATGGTGCTAAATCCTTTGAATACGATGGCACGATTGAGCTGTCCTTTTTGGCCAACAAATTACGAACATGCAACAGATTTTTCAAAAACACTTAGAGGGTTTTATGCTGCCACTTCAAATTTAGCTAGAAGATTAAGGAATTTCCATGATGAGATCTTCTTGTGAGTGATTTAATATTCGCAAAAAGTCCTTGTAAAACTGATTCCAATACAAAATGTCTTTATCGTGCTGTTTTATTAGGCGCTACTACTTATTTGGGATTCTAAAATTGGAAGTTCTGAAAAGTCCTTCAAAGCATGGCGCCGTAGATCCAGGCCTAGGCGTAGGTCCATCACTGATGATAAATAGATGCAAAATATTAAGAGAGAAATATTTTCTTAAATCTTAATGAAAATAGTAAAATTTTAGTGTACAATTGATATTTTACATCAAATACTTTTGAAATATAAATTTTTAAAAAACACCTTAAATAAATTCAAAAACAAAATAAATAGATCTAAAGTCAAATATTTTAATATTTTTATTTAACAATTATAATGCCAGCAAATGCTACTAAATATATATTAGCAACTGGCAACTAATAATTATAACAAAAAGTTCCTTGCAGCACAACACGCTTGTTGCCACAAACCAAAACAAAGCGCAACAACAAGAAAAACAAAGAAATAGAATAAAAAATTCAAACTATCAAAAGCATTGAATACATGTTTGATGTATTTAAAATTTTAGAATAAAATAAAGTTTTTTATACAAAAATACGCCTAAAAATCCAAAAAACCATGCGAATTATAAAAACAAAATTTATAAAAATATATTCACTTACACTCTACATATAAACAGAAATATTTTATTTTAAGCCAACTTACTGCTTGCACATGAATGGCCGGCCGTGTGTATGTGAGTTTCTTCTATTGACTGTGGCCGAGACCAGAGAGCTGCCATTAAAAGTGAAATATGTTTGTCTACCTTGGCATTTTGGCATTAAAATAAAAATGTACAAAAGAGAAAAATTGCAAATCTATGCGGCTCTATAACACAACAATTGTGGCAACGCACTATAATTTAGATGTTTTCGCCGCTTTTTGTTCAGCAAAAAACAACTACAACAACAAAAAATAGCAAAGAAGGGGGCAAATCATAAAATATGCTTTGAGGGAGTTTTATTTTTCTATACTTTATTTTATAGAGTCTTTCTGTTCAGGCCCCCTTTCTCACATTTTGTTGTTAAGAATAATAATTTGTTGTTGTTGTATGTGCTTTTATTTTATTATAACACTAGACACAATGATATTCATCTTTTTTGTTTTTCATTCATTTTACAGCAGTCGTAAGTTGTTGCTGTGGCTCAGGCATAAATTGCATTTGAGTTTTTAAATATATACTAGACTAAAAACAACAGCAATATTTATTTATAAGAAACTCAAGAAAAAAAATGGTTTTAGGATTAAGTTAAACGGCTGCTTGTATTCGTTTTAGGTTAGTTATTGTTTGCTTTTTTCACTTGTCTTTATGCACTATGGGGCAAAAACTGTGCGATTTAATTCGTCAACTGTTGGATTCTCTTATATGACAATTTTTTGCACTTTCTTTGTTTATTATTACAAAATAATCGTAATAGGCCAACTACCAGCATGTGAACAAGTATCTGTTATGTCAAAAGTCTATTACTTTTAATTTTGAATTATGTATGAATTTTTATTAGTCGAACTTTCTTATGAAAATTGTTAATTTTTTCAACGGGATTAAGTTCGAATCTGCATGACTGCAAATGATTTTTTTATTATTATTTTATTAATAAATGAATTTGTTCAAATTGTATTTATTATTTTTTATATTATTCCATTTGCAAAAGTGGAAAAATTGAACAAAGAACGCTGATGAGATGGCGTAGCGGCCTCTAAATCACTACTGATCCGTTCTGCTGGTTTGACGATTATTGAAAATATTCTTAATATTCCAATCTTAATATAAAAAATAATAAATAGAATTTGCACAAATTCATTTATTAATAAAATAATAAAAAAAAAAAATAAAAAATCATTTGCAGTCATGCAGATTCGAACTTAAGCCCGTTGAAAAAATTAACACTTTGAAATTTTTTATATTCATGACTTTTTATATTTTTATAATTTTTATAGATATTTTACGAACTACTTGTTTTGCTGCCTTTAATGCTAGAGTTAATGTCGACGTCGTCGACGGCGTCAAATGTCAAAAAAAAAGTTGAATCGTATGAAATTGTATGAGAGCAGTTAATCTCAACGCGTTGCAACGCCGTAAAAGTTCAATATATTTCAACTTTTTCGGCGTTGAAACGGCGTCGACATTAACTCTAGCATAAATTCAATTAAAATTTATAGACTAAGATTCGCAATATTATTTACACAAAAGAAAGTTTCTCTTTTCAATTGCTACAGCAAATCAGAACAAGACAGTTTTCGTAAGTCACTGCTCTCCCTTCGTCAGTACTCACATTTGTCACCATCAGTTTTATTTTCATCAGTTGATGTTAAATTCCTTTTTTATACACTCCAAAAAAAAATTTGGAGGGTATATTCACTTTGTCATTCCGTTTTTAACGCAGCGAAATATCCATCTGAGACCCCATAAAGTCTATATATATATATATATATATATATATATATATATATATATATACATATATATATATATATATATATATATATATATATATATATATATACATATATATATATATATATATATATATATACATATATATATATATATATATATATATATATATATATATATATATATTGCTGATCAGTGATGAAATCTAATCCGTCCGTCCGTAGAAATCACGATTCAGTTTAAACGAAAATAGCTAGGCTCTTGAAATTTCGTATAAATATATTTTAAAGCTTAGAGCAGGTTAAGTTCGGTGATGGGCTAAATCGGGCAAAGGGGGAGAAAAGTTCCCCTAAGAAGAACTAAACCAACCCAGAAAAAACAAAATAATTTTTAAAGTTTTCTGGTTATTTTGTTATATTTTTATGTCAAATACGGTCCCACGCCTTAAACTGGAGCCATAAAATAATAAAAAATTATTTGTAGACCCCGCCCACTTTAGTGGGCGTTGTTATATGCAAAAATAGCATAAAAATGTATCAAACTGTTTTACTTAAGCCTACATTCATTAAAAATAAAATTTTTAAGTTTTAATGAGGAAGCTGAGACGATACCTGGTATCCGTATACCCTACCCCCCTCCTCCCCCTTTGCCCCCTCAATGACCCTATAAAATTTTTTTTTTTAATTTTTGTAAATAATCATCCCAAGCATTTATTTTTAGAGTTTTATGATAAAGGTGAAATGTTTCCCCACAGCCCTTGCCAGAGCGACCCCGCCAAAATACAGTTTTTATACCCTCCAAAGAGAATTGGACCCTATAAAGTAAATTGATTAGTGATGAAGTTTAGGACGGTCTAGCAATGCCCATACGTTCGCCTGTAGAAAACATGATATTGTCTATTTTTGAGCCCCGCTCCCTTTAGTGGGCGTTGACGTACGATATTATCTAAAGGAATTCTGTCCCACCAAGTTAACCATTTTAAATTCACTTACTAAATATTTGGAGGGTATTTAAAATTCGACCCGGTCGAATATAACGTTTTTACTTGTTTAACGTTTGAAGAAAACCTTCATATTAAATTTTTTCGGAAGTTTATTAATAAAATCGAAGTGGATGCTAAAAGTTCTCTATCTCATTTTTAACCATTTGTTTTCTTTACAGAACAGAGTGTGACATTTGTGCCATAATTCTGAATTAATGCATAGAATTAGTAGAACTCATCCTTAACTTGCCATTTCCTTAGTTGAAAAAAGCCTTAACGACTTAAGCAACACATACGGACAAATATTTATTACCAATTTCTTTTAATTTTTATCCATATTTCATATACTTTATTACCATAGTGTTGTTGCAACTTAAGAACTGATTTGTGGCCCGATGTTGTTTTAATATATTTATTCTTTTTTATATTTTTATTTTTATATACAATATTTTTTTTAATTTTTTTTTTGGCAGAAGTGCCTGTTTAGGGTGTGAATTATGTTTCATACTAAACATTTCTGATGTTTAGATATTTTTCTTCATTTCCACCAGAATTTATTTCACAAAAGAAGATGCAGCACATTTGCCATAAAGTGGAAGAAACAAAAAAAATATATATAGTTTTTTGAAATTTTTAAAGTTGTTTTATGCGTTCGCTGATAGCTTGATGGCATAATTTATAGTTGTTAATAGGAATTGACGTCTTAACTGGCAGGTATGTATATAACCTCATGCCATGGACATGCATAACTTAAAAAAAGATGCAAGAAAAAAATGTTAAAAAATATATAAAAAAATATATTATAAAAAAAAAACATACAGCCCTTTGATATACGATTGGGTACGTGTAGCCAAACAAAGGCGAAGAGTTGTCAAAAACGATGGTGGTATTTTTAGGAAAATAAAATCAATTAAGAAGACAGGGCGCGGTGAAATAGAAAAACTTGTTTGATTTTGTAAAGGAATTTTTGAATTAATAGGAAGCTTAAAAATATTATGGGCAAAATAATTAATTTATTATTTAAATCTTCTCTTTGTAAATCTGTATAAACGTATACAATACAAAGTGAATAACTTTGAGTAGTTTAAAATGTAAAATATTTAAAAGAAGTTAAATAAAATATTTATTTTATTTAACTTCGATAAATAAAATTTACTATCAAGAACGCACTAGAACAAAATGTATAGGAGATATTTGAAAAACCAATTGCCTTCCTTTTATTCACAATTAACCACGCACATGATTTACTGAAAAAAAATTGCCCTCTATGAGCTTGACATTTTTTAATGCACCAGCAATTTTTCAATTTTAATTTATTTCTTGCTTGTGGAGTGATTGACTTCCGATTTTATGTTTTAGTATTTATTTCGAATAGAAACGGAATATAACACGACCCTGAAAATGGCAGCATGCAATTCATGCCGTTCTACTCTCAATTCGAGTTGAACTTTTCTTTTTATTGCAATGGAAAATAAATTAAATTCACAAAAAATTTTCAAAAATAAAATAAATTACAATTTATTTAAAATGTAACCAAATGGGTAAGATTACACTGTACAACAATGCAATGCAAGGGTTTTTATTGTTATTTGCTAATCACCAGACCATGATTGCATTTTTTTCTATACCCTCCAAAAAGAATTCGTGGGTACATTCACTTTGTCATTCCGTGTGTAACGCAGCGAAATATTCCCTTGAGATCCCATAAAGTAGAAAGATATACATGTATGTGCTATGAATCGCACGATTGTCGAATCACATGCGACTTGAAAAACGCCAATTTCTTTTGAACGATTTTGAGCGATTTCGACTTCCAGCACACCAATTTTGTGACTTCAAATCGAAAACGCTTTATTTCATGCGATAAGCGATTTCCATCACATGGCCGATATTCTTGCTTAGTGATGAAATCTAAGACGATTTGGCCATGTCCGTCTGTCCGTCGGTCTCACCAGTCCCGAACTGTTTGCAGTTCAACTGGAAGTAGTTTCGGCTACGAGGTCTGACCGGAGACTTGTTTCTGGTACCACGGGTGTCGGGGGCCCCAGCAACCTTGGTTTCTGTCCGGCAATGGGTGCGGCCCTTCGGGGAGCTTCGTGGTGGCTGTGTGTTGAAACCCAAATCGCGGGGAGGGCGTGAGCCCAGTGTGGAGTTGCATTGCAACCGGGTGTCGTGACCCAAAGATCGGCAGGAGTTTTAGGTAGGCTCCGCTCCTAACCAAGGGGGAGGCCATGTTCAAATACATGGTTTCGAATTGGTACTCATGCGTGACAGTCTGTTGCGTGTGGGGGCGTTGGTAGACGCATTGTATTCACCCGGTGCTAAGGCCACAGTGGGGTTGGGCCGCGAGGCAGGTAACCACTATAATCTGTAGCACAACTGTCCGTCGGTCTTTGTGTGGGAATCACGATTCAGTCCAAACAAAAAAAGCCAGACTCTTGGATTTTAGTATAGATAAATATTGAGGGATAGCAAATTTTGAATGGATAGTAAATGGGCTGAATAGGACCGGAGGGAAAAAGTTCCCCTAAGAAGAACTAAACCAACCTGTAAAAAACAATATAATTTTCAAAGTTTTGATTTGTAATTTTGTTTAGCAAATTATATATTTTTATGTCAAAAAGGTCCCAGGCGTTAAATTTGGAGCCATAAAATTAAAAACAAATTTGTATGTAGTAAGTATTTGAACGAACACTGGATATTGCTAAATTAAATTGAATTAAGATTTATAGGCTAATTTTTCGAAATTTGTTATTTTACATTCAGAAAGACATGATAAATATTCCAAGGCACAAAGGAAAGTCAACATCAATACAATAATATGTTAACATCAGGTTGATACAATTCTCGTATACAATTTTCTAATAAAATTTATTTAAATAGGAATTGTTATCATATTCAACTAAGCCGCCTAATAAGTGGTGACAAATACAATACACATGAGCACTGATGATGAAAGCGTTGCGGCTTTCGAAAACAGCTGTTCTGCTCTGTTGTGTTACTTGAATAACTAAAAACTAATGTTGACTTTCCTTTGTGTCTTGGAATATTTATCATGTCTTTCTGAGATTTAAAAAGAAATTTCGAACAATCAGCCTATAAATCTCAATTCAATTTAATATAAAAAAAATTATATATGAATTTTTATTAGTCGAACTTTCTTATGTAAATTGTTAATTTTTTCAACGGGCTTAAGTTCGAATCTGCATGGCTGCAAGTGATTTTTTTATTATATTATTAATATATGAATTTGTTCAAATTCTATTTATTATTTTTATATTTAGATTGGAATATTAAGAATATTTTCAATAATCATCAAATCAGCAGAACAGATACATGGAATATTAAAAATATTAATACATGGAATATTGGGAATATTAATCGTCAGGGTTGGGGAATTTCGTACTAACCAAAAGAAGTAATAACTTAAAAATATGAATGTGGGAACTTCTCATATTCAATTTTCGTTAAAAACATTGGTTAAATAGTTGATATTCCTACTAACGACCACCACTCGCAAAAGTGGAAAAATTGAACAAAGAACGCTGATGAGATGGCGTAGCGGCCTCGAAATCAGTACTGATCCGTTCTGCTGGTTTGATGATCATTGAAAATATTCTTAATATTCCAATCTTAATATAAAAAATAATAAATAGAATTTGCACAAATTCATTTATTAATAAAATAATAAAAAATCATTTACAGTCATGCAGATTCGAACTTAAGCCCGTTAAAAAAATTAACAATAAAAAAAATTATTTTTGGCAAAAATACTGTACAAATTTAATAAATTAGATTATTTTAGCCTGAATTCCTTAAAAATAACATTTTTAAGCTTTTATGACGAAGTCGAGACGTAACCTTCTCCGCCTTTGCCCGTTAAATGACCAAATCAAAAAAAAAAAAAAATTTTTTTTCCACTTAATTATGGCAAAAATTTTATTTTTAGTGTTTTATGGCAAAGATAAAATGTCTCTTCCTTGGCCTTTCTCTTCGTGACCCTGTATATAGTTTTAAAATTGGGCACAGAAATGTCTTAAAGGATCTGTGACCCAGTAGGTTAAATATTTTTAGTTTATCCCAGTCCCTTTTTTGTACGTTGATATAAAATAAGAATACGAAGTTTTTATTTTGCATTCATGCTCCTCCCAACACATAAGAAATGAACGTATTAAAGTAATCTTTTTTCTACAATAAAAATGTAAATTTTAATAAGAATAAAAATAGCGTTTCTAAATATTTGGAAAGTATTTAAGATTCGACCCGGTCGAATATAACGTTTTTATTTATTATTATTTTTTTTTTGTTGTTTTTCTCCATCCACTTGATTTAATTCAATACCAAGTTTAACTCCCTCCTACGGCTAAAACCAGCAATAAATATATAATTAAAATTTGTTGTTTAACAACAAACAAACAAACAGACAAACAAACGAACGAACGAACGAACAATCAAACTAAAATGAATAATGGAAAAAACATGATCCATTACTAAATGTGTAACGAAAATTAGTAGCAACTAAATGTAAACATAATAACAGCCACGGCAAAGGAACAAACAACAACTCAAACATGCAACACAATGCATTTGATATCAACAACTGGCCAACAAAGCCTTAACCGAGCTGCGACAACAAGTATGCGCTTCGTAATCAACTGAAATCTCAACTAATTAATATTGATGAATTTAATGCCAAATAATCACAAAAGTGTGGGAATGAACAAAAATTTGTCATTCATTTGGTATAGTTTGTGGTGTAAAATTTATCAATTTGGTTAAAAATGTATGTTTTAGCCATAAATTAAGCAACAAATACCCGTAATATGAAATACATCTTGTCATTTATTTAGAGGCTATAAGTTAAATGAATATCTGTTAGCTGCAAGTCCCTAAAGACCAATATCTTGTCACATTCTTTGGCTTTAATGTGAATTTTTACATGAGAAAAACTTTGATTTGCTGTTAAAAGTGTTAAATTTTAAGTGCTGACAGATTGGCTTGAAACATTTCAAATTGTTTTATTTTAATTATGCAATTTTCGTTTTCAAATAGATATTGAAGCTCGCTCGTAGGTGTCTGTCGTATTGGTAAAAGAGTACTTAAGCCATCACTTAACGTATTGTGATGCTTTAAGGGTTCATCAATTTCAGCCTCTTCACAGCCAAGCGATATTGTATTTCTTCCTCGTAACAAGAATTAATACCGCCATGAAATATCAGTTATAAAATTTAATAGAGGTGAATTTTTTAGGCCACTGACGGGTATACAATGCAAGTAATGGGTGTTTTTTATAGAGTGACACAAGTTTAAATCATAATAAAACAAGGAAATTTACATATTTTTCATATCAATGAAACAGGCTGTAATGGGAACAAAAGTTTTATGAAATTAATGTTTAAAAATGATTTCTGCCATGTCTGGAACATTAATTTTCAACAACTAAAAAAATCTTCCATAAAGTCGAAAGGCACACCCGCAGTTGCCAAAAACGGCGACGAATTGATTGATTAAGATCATCTTCAATGCTTTCCCGTACAGCGGCTACAGGTTCTTCAGTGCGCAATTGTTCGGCGTCTCAAGCGGGATACACATTATCAGCAACAGCAGGTGCTGTTGGCTGAAGTAGTAGAACACGAAACCATGAAGCGGAGGGTCCTGAGTTCGAGCACGCGCTGAGTCATGAAATATTGTGTTGAATTCTTCTGCACAGCATTAGTGCGTGGTTGTGTTAGTTGTTGCCAACCCATTTCAGAGATGAAGGCATAGTCACTGGTCACTGAACATAATTGGCGGCGACTGACACTATCATGTACTAAAAAGCAGAGTAACAGCACCCACCTTCGTCGGCACTGTAGCAAAAATTAGCCGGCGAAGTAAAAGGTTGAAATAGCTACAAAAAACTGTCTATCTTCTCATCTGTCCCCTTAAAGTATCACCTCTTTTTCAGTTCTGGCGCAATGCATTGCATATGTAGGGGCCATCCCCTGAGTGCTGGTCCTACTCCTAAAAAAAAAAAAAAAAAATGTGGTTCGAAAATGATCTATTGTTCTTCGAATTGATCGCTCTGAAAACAAGGAAATATATTTTTCATATCAATGAAGCGGGCTTTATTCGAGAGAAAATTTTATGAAATTTTTGTTTAAATATGATTTCTGCCTTGTGGCCGCCACGGCTGGGGCGTAGAAGGCGCAATCTGGAATACCTATTTTCAACAACTAAAAAAATCTTCCATAAAGTGGAAGGACACAATCCCAAATGCTGAGAACGGCTATGAATTGATTGAGAAGGATAATCTTCAATGCTTTCCTGCACAGCGGCTACAGCTTCTTCAGTGCGCACTGTTCGGCGTCTCACGAGGGATGCACATGATCAGTAACAGTAAATGTGGTCCGAAAACGATCTATTGTTCTTCGAATTGGCCGCTCTGAAGGACCATTATGTACGACATAAAATGGAAGAAGAGCACGATGAGTTTGACGAATAGAACAATTATTTTGATTAAAAATTTCAACAATTTGCGCGCGCTAATCTGGTGTTGTGACACTCTAACGCAACACGCTTTATAAGACGATTATATCTGGTATGATAGTTTGGCATGATGAAAGAGAGTGTCTTGGTATTACACTAGCCTGCAAAGTATAAGACTTGTGTCGAACTCGTTCATGCGCTTGTTTTTCACCAGAATCTGTCATCAAACCAATGTAATTTAAATGGGTTTGATCACAGGTTGCTGTCAAAAAACGAGCTGATGAACGAATTCAACACAAGTCTACAAAGTATGTCATGCATGCAGAAGGGTGCACTCATTCTATACTGACAAATCAAGTGTAGCCCTCTAGTAGCCGCTCCTGCGATTGCTTGAGAGAGATGTTTGTGTGAATACTTGATTTAAAAACGATCCCAATTTATTAATAATATAAAAATATTGTCCGAATTTCCAGAGAAGTCACGCTTTTATTAAACATGCCAACTTTTTTTTTTTTTTTTTTTTTTTTTTATCTTGGACCAGCACTCAGGGTATGACCCCTATATATGCAAGGCATTGCGCCGGAACTGAAAACGAGGGGATAGTATTGAGGGGACAGATTAGGAAAGATGAGAAGATAGACAGTTTTTTTGTAGCTATTTCAACTTTTTACTTCGCCGGCTAATTTTTGCTACCGGGCCGACGAAGGTGAATGCTGTTACTCTGCTTTTTAGCACATGATAGTGTCGGTCGCTGCCAATTATGTTCAGTGATCAGTGACTATGCCTTCATCATTGAAACAGGCTGACAACAACTAACACAACCACGCACTAATGCTGATCAGAAGAATTCAACACAATATTTCATGACTCAGCGAGGGCTCGAACTCACGACCCTCCGCTTCATAGTCTCGTGTTCTACTACTTCAGCCACCAGCACCCACAACTTTCCATTGTCCTGCAGTTTTAATTTTCTTAAATATTAAGAATATATTAAAACTTGTTACCGCTTCCTGGTGCAAATTTTTGATACACAGACATTTTTCCAACAAAATAAATAAAATAATTATTTTCCTGAAGAAGTCACACACAGGAGTGACGAAATATTGAAATTAAAAATTAAATTGAAATAAATATCAGAATATAATAATAAATATGTTTCCTTAAATTAAAATAAATTTCCTTATAATACAGCTGACGTTTTGTCTATTTTTTAGCATCGCGTATCATTCTTGGCTCTTACAAAGTTGCAAAACTTTCTTTGCAATAACTTAATTTGTATGACTTTTTGATCTTAAACATGACATCCTGCTGTTGGTTTCAGTTCGTACAAGTTTTTTTATATATTTTTATTATTTATCTCTTCTCGACGACAAATGAATTAATTTACGCAGACATGTTTCAAATGTACTGACTGTTACTTTATTATTGTTGTTGCTGTTGTTGTTGCAATTACATATCGGCATGAAAAAGTTGAGAGTAGAAAAAAAGTGGATAAAGTTTTGAGCTGCAGCAACCAGCCAATACATGCTGGCAACACATAACTACAGCATGCTTTCACTTCATGACTAGACTTAAGGATCTCCAGTAATTTTTATTAAATGCGTAAGAGGAATGACAAGACTGAATTACGGTTTTGCTAGTATTTGTTTTTTGGTTTTTTGCTGCTGATGTATTGTTTGTCTATGACGAATATATTGTTAAGTGCAATCGAATTTAAAGCCATTATAATAAGGGTGTTCACTTCGAGCAGCAGTTGATGTTGTGGTTATTCAAATACCACGAGGATATATTTCATTTTATTTTTTTGTAATACATCAAGCCAGTAATTCACTATCTAATGACTATGTTATGCTCCAGTCATGCAAAGTGGAGAAAAGCTGCCTTAAGCAACAAATATTTAAAAAAAATATCCCAAAATTCTGCTTGAACGCCAGGAATAAAATCTTGAATGCAAAATTGAAATCGAAATTTATAAAATATTAATTCGAAGTTGAAAAGTAGTTTAAGAAAAATGTATATAGAAATGTTTTAAGCTAAAATTCAATTCTAAATGATTTTTTATAAATGAGACAGTAAACGTTTGACACATTGTTAAGCCTTGACTCATTTCTGCCATTCAACGCAATTTTTTTAAATGTATTCACAGGCTTTTTATAAAATTTGTTAGATGCTGAATAGGGAAGTCTGTCTGTATGCACTCTAAATCGGTTTTCCAAAGCCCCCCAACCAATAAAGACTTTATTTTTCGACTGTTGTATTGAAAATCAGCAAAATATGGTTCCAGAGCTGGAAAGTTTAAGCTTATTTTTGGTACCTGAAAGTAAATAAAATTGATTCTGGTTTGCTTTTTTTTATTAACTCAATTTTATACTTCACAGGAAATTAAATTGGTGTTCCAAAGCAATCAAAATAAAAATAAAAATTCCAGGGTTGGACAATTGAAATATTTTTGGTACCTAAAATTAAACAACTAAAATAAATGTTATTTTTTTCTTTATATATTAAACATTTTTGAGTTTTTAAAGAAATATTCAGTGGTATTAGCAATCAGAAAAGCCGAAATGACAGGTCCAGGGTCAGTGTGATGTCAGATGGACGGAACATATCTTTCAGGTCGCAACAGAAGCATTCAAGTGCCTTGGCTTCTTAAGACGGTGCAAGAGATACTTCACCCCTTCTGATCTTCTTCATATTTACACCACTTACATCCGACCGAAGATGGAATACAACTCTCATGTTTGGGCCGGTGCTTCAAAGTCTATTTTGAAGTTACTCGACCGGGTACAGGAGAGTGCGATGAAATTCATCGGAGACAGTAGGGTAGCCAACTCTATTGACTCTCTTGAGCATCGTCGCAATGTGGGGTGCCTATTTTTGTTTTATCGCTACTACAATGGCAGGTACTCTGGTGAAATTAGGGAACTTGTTCCTGAAACCCATTCTTACTTACGCTCAACGCGTTTTTCATCAAGAGCGCATGCGTTTGTGGCCGATATTCAAACGAATCGCATTGCGCATTACAGAGAAAATTCGTTTTTTGGCCGAACAGTCCGTATGTGGAACAAACTACCTGCAGAGGTCTTCCCCGGCACTTACAATTTGAGGGGGTTCAAGTGGAATATCCACAGACACTACTCCCTTTATCCCCCTTCCCAAAATCTATTTTCCTAGTTCCAGCGCAATGCACTGCATATGTAGGAGTCATCCCTCTGAGTGCTGGTCCTACTCCTAAAAAAAAAAAACTAAATAAAAGTAATTTGTTTATCAAATATATTTTGTATTTTAGAGAAAGAAAGAAATTAATATTGAAAAGTAGAAGGATCAAGTAGATGGTTCCAGGGCTGGAGTGCATGTGTGTATATACTGCAGAGTCAATACAGCACAACGGAATACATTGCTTTTTTCTATTAAACATAAAGTAAAAAAGCTCGACAATTGCAATAACCACCACTGGTTAACGGGACTAACGGGAGGCGGGACTAATTTAGCTCTCGCTTAGCCCTCTCAGAAACTCCATGTAAAACAAACTACAATTGATTCCAAGCAACCACTTATGGTCAAATTAAAATAACTATTTTAATTTTGTGCGAAACGTTTTGTTTTAATGGAAGAGAACCCCTTTAATAAATATGATTGCTTAAAGCAGACTTGTGCATGAAAACTAAAATACCAACAACTCGTACTTGATAAATAAATGATTTTCAGTTTTATGCAATAATTTGATCAAATTGTCATATTTTTTCCTCTATTCGTGATTTATTTGAGTCAAAGATTAGAAAGACATGGCAAGCAACAAGATGTATTTTAATTTTTTATATGATTAACTGTGTGCGCCGATTTTTTTAAGAAAAAAAACTAAGTAAAAAATTAAATACTTACATACACACACATGTATGTTATATAAAATATTTGCACACATATAAAAAATATATTAAAAAAAAATTAAATTGCGCTATTTTCACTTAATATGATTTAATGCCTATAAACTGCCAAACAAGGATATATGAGTTTTTAAACGCTTTTTTTCTGAGATATTGGCTAACGAACTCTTGCCGGTCTTATTCGACTAGACGGGTCTGTATAATTGAAATATTTGGGAAGTTAGAAGAGGGTTTTGTCCAATATTTGAAGTTGTGCAAAAGACAACTTCTTTCTATGAGATCTAATGTTTTCATAAAAATCTTTAAGAAGTGTCGATCATACTTTTACAGTTGGGTACCTGTAATAAAAATTGCCAAGTATTTAAGTGGGCTTTATCTCTGCACGTTGGCAATTCCCATCACAATTAATTTGTTTTAAGACCCTACTATAATATGAATAAGCAATTCAGTACGGAATGTGCATTCAGTTCAGTGTTGTCAGATAATTTTTTTTCTTCCCCCAAAAAAATTTAGAAACCCCCTAGATTCTACACTTTTTCTTAAAAAACCCCCTAAATCAGAAAAGTTTAAGTAGTAATTTGGTTTCATCATTCTTATCTCTATTAAATTTGAATTGAGGTACTATCATTCTTACGCGAAAAGCACGAAAACACCCAAATTTTTATTTTATTTTTTTATAAAAAGCCGCCAAAAAAAATATATCTGCAATCTTTTTTTTCTTTTGTAAGAGACGGCTTGTTGGATGCAAATCCAACATGTTTTTTCGTATTTTGTTGTACAATAAGGTCTCCTGTTAGCCACCATAATGCTTTTACAATATTTGCATAAAGCTTTGTAGTTGTCTCCCTGGACAGGGGCTAATCAATCTGAAATTTAATTTTGCATTTATTGTGTTTAAAATTTTATTTAAAAATACAATACCTCTAAACTGCTGATCTGCTTCCCACTCCTTTTTATATTTTTGTTTATATATTTTATACTTTTTTGGCATATTGGTAATAAATTGTAAAGATGAACAACTTTTTAAAATTTATATTTTGCAGTTCAAGGAAAACCAACAAAATTGATTTAACGAGAAAAATGTTTTAATGTTTGTATTTGCGTGATTACTTTCTAAATCCCCATTTCGATGCAATATCTTCGACATGCTCAGTTGTTAAATTATGTACTATTATGTACCAAACTATAAGTTCGAAAATCCCCTAAAAATCCCCCAAATAAAATTTTCTTACCCCCAAATTTCCCCCTAGTGAATATCAACCCCTAAATCTGCCCCTAAATAAAAAAAAACCCTGAATCTAGGGGGAAACCCCCTAATCTGACAACACTGATTCAGTTTGGCTCTTTACTTAAACAAATGGCATTTGACGAAACTTGACGAAAGTTTCTCTCAAGTTTCTCTTAAATACATTATAGTTGCACACATACGTATTGTATGTAATCGCAAAGTTGCTTAAGTTTGCTTATTCATATTATAGTTGGGCCTTTATGCTAGGAACACAACTGCGACGAACGACGAATTTTTGGTCGCGAATATTCGTCGCCAAAAATAAAACACATTGGCGTATATGAAAATGCACACAATCGTGGCGTTGGGCGAAATTCGTCATACTCAGCGAAAGTTGAAATACTTTTATTTCTAATTGTTTCGTCAACGAACGACGAACAAATCAATATAAAGTGACCAGGTTTCATATACTCAAACTGGTTTTTTGTGGAAAAACATGGTTCACTACTGTATTGTTGCATATAGCACTAAAATTTTCAGTACTTACTAAAAATGCATTCACTAATTCACAAAATTGTATCATTCGGACGACTTTTTATTAATTTTGAACACTTTTTATAATATAGTTTTTCTTTCTATTCCTCACTTTTTCATATGGTCACCCCATCAGCTGTTAAATGAAAATAATAATTTATTTACAGACAAAAAATTTTTCAGAAAATATTTACAAAAAGGAATTTGTTCTGAAAAAAATGAACAACACCGAGATAATTATTGAGTGTCTAAACAATCTGGCTGGCATCAGAGGATTACAATGATTTAAAAAACAAATATTAAAATTTTGTTTGCTTATTATTTTAATTTATTCGTCGTTATTGTGTTTCATACGACGAATTTATAGAGCGATTTTTTACCAACGAATTCGTCGTACTAAGCGAAATTCGTCGTTCGTCCCAGTTGTGTTCCTAGCATTACTTATAACTTTATTCTATATTTAAGTGCTGTAGGGCGCTTAAAGTTTATTAAATTAAATTATTTGTTATCAAGAGTTTTTGTAAACCATTTATCATTATTTAGTTCAAATTGAAATGTTTTTTTTTTATTTATGTTACTTGGAAACCCAATCGTTCCCTCGTTTTAGTTGTTGTCGTTTTTTCTTATTTATAATGACGAAAATTGGTTTTGATATAAAATACAGAAAAATGTTTATCAGTTTTAAATAAAATGAACAGTTCACCACACCTGGAAATGCGCTATTTAGCAAAAATATATTCACGTAGAAATATTGCTTTCAGATATCATTGGGACTTATTTTTATGCTTGGAACAGGGGACTGTAATACTTCTCAGTTGAGATGATAATAATAATTTTGTCATTCCGTGTGTAAAGCAGCGAAATATTTCTCTAACATCAAATAAAGTACTCGTATATATATTCTCGACCAGTGATGAATTCTAAAGCTAAGATCACACCATCGGCGCAATGTACCGATTTTCGTCGGCTCACTGAAATAGAGTTATAAGTAATAAGTTAAATTTGCCTTATTTGTCAACTAGTCGAAACATAAGGAAATAATTGCACCACATTGCATTGGTAATAAAACCATATAGACTTATTCTACAATTAGTTGAGAAATAGTGCAATATTGGCTTAGAACTTATAACTTTATTGCAGTGAGCCGACGAAAATCGGTACATTGCGCCGATAGTGTGATCTTAGCTTTAGAATTCATCACTGGTCGAGAATATATATACGAGTACTTTATTTGGTTTTAGAGAAATATTTCGCTGCGTTACACACGGAATGACAAAATTATTATTATTATCTCAACTGATAAGTGTTACAGTCACCTATTCCAAGCATAAAATAAGTCCATATATTTTGAGAACAATGACAATTTAAAGGATCTTTTGAATGGTCCTCGTATACATTTTTTTTATCTTGGACCAGCACTCAGGGGATGACCCCCATATATGCAATGCATTGCGCCGGAACTGAAAACGAGGGGATAATATTGAGGGGAAAATTAGGAAAGATGAGAAGATAGTTTTTTTTTAGCTATTTCAACCTTTAGTTCGTCGGTTAATTTTTGCTTAAAAAGCAATGGTATTCATGGCTGCCTGTAACCCACAAGCAATACATTAAAAAATAATTAAAATAAAACTTTTCATTATATTCATCTGAATGGAAGGCTAAGCCCCATTAACATCCAAAGTATATGTTAAAGGCCTAATTCATAAAAAATATTTCATGCTTATAACATCCCTATTTGACATATTTCTATGGGATAATTGTCAAATAAGAAGGTTATAAGCATGAAATATTTTTTATGAATTAGGCCTTAAGTGTATAACTTTTATTCCGCCTAACATTAAAAATAATTGAGTGTAGGGTACAATCAAACGTTTTTCATGTTCGCTAAAAAATATGTTCAATGCAAAAATTAAAATATCTTTTCCAGCACGTACACTCTCATAAATACTTATGCTTGCAACAAAATATCTCTATAATTTTTCTAATAGGTTTTCAGTGAATAAATAAAAACTCATCGACAGAGAAAAAAAATTGCGTAGTACGACAAATAAATAATTGCAATTACGTTATTGTTTTGCGGTTTCCAGTTTTTTTCTCCTTCTGGTTTATTAAAAATTCGTTTAGTTGCCTACTGTATTTGATTGGTGATTTTAAGCGGTAGACACTTGGACGCCAAGTGACGATCACAAAACGTCAAGCAGCTAAATTCAAACACACATTTTCATATGAAACGCTTTTAATTAAATGTAAAATATTCCAACAGTCGGACGATGATGTAAATGCAGGTGCTTTGGAAGCAATTATTATTTGCCGGCAAATGTTGCTCAAACTGGTGCTGTTGGTTGTTGTTACGTTCGAAAATCTATAACTCTAAATCACACAAAATGTGATCTACTGCAACAACAAAAAAAAAAAAAATAAAAAAAAATATTCAAATAAGAACATCTGATATTTACGTAAGACAAACAAAAAAGATCTTTATAATGTGTTTATATATAAATACACGGAAAGGAAAGAAGTGGAGTACTCAAGCTGAGAGATAAGAAACAAATAAAAGTGCTATAGTCGGTTATTCCGAATGTTATACACCATCCTTCACCGGCGTACATACGTTTGTGTCATATTAATAATTGCATTCATTACAATGACATATTTTTTCAAGTTACAATTTATTTATTTTTTAGATATAAATAATGGTTGACTACCAGGGAAAAAAATTAATTTTATCTACATACTCTAATATACCAAAAAAGTTTAGATTTTCCAGCTCTGGACCTGTCGTTTTGGCTTTTCTGATTTCTAATACGAATGAATTTCTCTCAAAAACATCAAATATGCTGAATATATAAAAAAAAGACAAAATTTGTTTTAATTGCTTACTTTTGAGTAAGAAAATAATTTCAATTGTCCAACCCTGGAATCGTCTTTTTGATTTTGATTGATGTTTAATATCTAATTATTCTTGAAGCATAAAAATAGGTTTCACTGACCAAAAAAATAAAAATAAATAAATTTGGTTTAGCTGGTTACTTTTATACAACAAAAAAAAATTTGTGCAAATTTTCCAGCTCTGGAACCATATTTCCGTTTTCAATACATCTACTTTAGAACAAAGTTTTTAGCTTTTCTGAAACCGTGTAAGGATAAATTTCGAAATGTATAACCCTAGACACAAACCAAGTACGTTAACAGAACTCTGTTAAGCCTGAAAATCCAAATTTCTCGCTTTAAAATCCAACTGTTAAGGGTTTTGGCTATTGGACGTGATAGAGGGCCACTAGAGCAAAACAAAACAATTTTTAAATTATGTATGAATTTATATTTTAATAGTGAAACTTTATTTATGTAAATTGTATTACAGGATGTTAATTTTCTCAACAGGCTATAAGTTCAAATCTGCGAAACTGCAAATAATTTTTTATTTTTATTTTAATAAATGAACGTGATTACATTCTATTTATTTTTGAGAGTGGAATATTAAGAATATTTTTCATAGTCATTAAACCAGCAGAACGGATCAGTACTGATTTCGAGGCCGCTACGCCATCTCATCACAATTTTTAGTCGCCCACATATTCCCGTTTTCCCAGGATCCTGGCCTATCCTCTCAAGAATTTTAAAATTGTTGTGTACAAACAATCAAAGCTTATCGGCATAGCTATACCAAAGTATTAACATATTATTAAAGGTATGGACCACGTTGTCTGTTCCTTTAATTTCGTTTAAGGGTTGTCCCAGAAATATGGCCAGTATTCCCTTTTGAATACAAACACTCGGATTTTTCATGCTTAGCAGTGCTATGTTAACATGCTAACAGAGCTCTGTTAAGGAACTTGGTTTGTGTCTAGGGTTATACATTTCGAAATTTATTTATTCACACTCCTCTTTTCTGAAGGTTTGGGAAAGTCGTTTTCACGTATAAATGGGATAGCATCGCTTATTCGACTTCTCTTTTCATATGGACCGAGAATTTTTGGTAAAGTCTTATAGTGAGATCGTAGTCAGTCATAAAATATTACGTCATCAGATGCTTTTAGTGCAGTTAAATATATTTTGTAAACCCCAAAACATTTTAGGCCCTTCAATTTCTAATCTACGGAAATAATCTTGGGAACGTGCTCAAGTCAAAAAGATCCATATGAGAACCCAATACATCATCAGTGTATCGTTTATTTATTTCCTATTATTTCTCAAAGTGCATTATTATTTTTTATTTCTAAATGGCTGCAAATATTTACTGCTCATTCCTAAATCAAATCTCATGTTACCAAAATATCTGCTAAAATTGCTCTTTTATATAAAATTTTGTCTAAGGTGATTATGAGTTTTCCAATCTTCGCTGCACACGTGAAGGCTTTAAGAAGAAAAAACAGAACTGAAAACACAAACTTTAACTCTTTGAGTCTTTTCTACCTTAAAGCTTTATTTTAAAAGCCACCAAATATAAGCTAACTGTATTTGTATTTTTGACTTGGTCTGCCATGGAGTGTGCGGCATAAGTTTTCAGGCCAGGTAGCGGCTGACAAAGACAGTAATAATGCCTCAGTTGCTGTTGGTTGTTGTTGTTGGTTATTCATTCATGTTTCTTAGCGAAATTTTTTTTTAATTTTACTTTAAAATTTTGTAGTGTGTGCACCTGCATCTTAAACTGTTTTTAAAGATTTTTTTGCTTATTTGCTTTTGATATATTCTTATTATAATCTTTTTTTTCGTACCACTTTTATTTCATTTGCAACGTGTCTTGTAGCGAGCTGTTGTTCATGTGAAATACAACACGCGCATAAAGAGGCGTTTTTAGGTTGAAGCTTTAAGAGCAACATGGATGTCCAGAAATGTTTTAATGCCTGGCAACAATGGCAGTAGCAGTTTGGTTTATTTTTCCATGTTCACTAGTCTGATATTGAGGCTTTTGGAAGAAAGGAAGTTGTCTGGAAATAAAATGTGTTTTGTTTGCTTTCAACTGCTAAAATCTTTTAGTTTATTAACAGTTAACCATTAACATGATATCGCAAGGCCCCGGGCGGCTAACTAACGCAGAAGGGAAGCACAACAGTTGAAACATGTATTTTGTGGAAATTTATTAAATAATCAAAGTAGGTATTTCCTGTGTTGGTATTCAATTATACTGTTTTATATGCCGATCTAACAAATAGTTATTGTGCGAAACCGAGAAAAGAACAAAGGGCCAGTCTTTGCGAAAATTGGTAGTAGACCTGCAGTTTCTAAATGGCAAAAAGCGATCCGTGAAACGGACTACATGTTTCCTTAATTTTCAAATAAAGGGTGCTCCATTTAAAACGCACGATTATAATTGTAAAATAAACATTTTTACAGAATTTTCCAATTACTTTTTTTATTTTTTATTATTATTATTAATATGAGAATTCCTTTGTTGGACTCAAGTTCAAATCTGCAATATGCAAATTATTTTTTTTTTTGAATTTTTATGAAATTTAAGTTATTTTTATTTAGAATATTAGAATATTTTTAAATCATCAAACCAACGGAACGAATCAGTACTTGTTTAGAGGCTGCTACAACATCTCATCAGCGTTCTTCGTTCAACTTTTTCCACTTTTCCACAATGGCACTAGTCATTAGGAATATCAATTATTTCACCAGTGTTTTTAATGAAGTAGAATATGAGAAGTTCTTATATTCAGTTTTAAGTTAAATCACTTTTGGTTAGCACGACATTCTCCAACCCTGGATATTATTATTCCAAATATTCAATTTTTCTCTTTACTGACGAGATGGCGTAGCGGTCTCGAATTCAGTACTCATCCGTTCGCTAGTCTGATGATTAGAAAATATTCTAATTTTCCTTTATTGTAAAAAATAACTTGAATTTTATAAAAATTCATAAGAAAAATAATTTGCACACTGCAGAATTGAACTTGAGTCCAATAAAGGAATTCTCATATCAATAATAATAAAAAACTATTAGGAAAATTCTGTGAAAACTTTGTTTTACAACTATAATCGTGAGTTTTAAATGGAGCACCCTTTATTTGCAAATTAAAGAAACATGTAGTCTTGAGTCCAATTAAAGAATTCTTGTCTTAATAATTAAATTAATAAGTTTGATAAATAAAAATTACTTTCATATTTTTTATTATGATAGAAGAATCTGTGACATTTTATGTGTGAAATTAAATATCGGCTCGCCACCGTTTTGGCCCATATTTTGAATGACTCTGAGCAACACTACAGATTCAATATCACAAATGTGCCGAAATATTTCGCCGTTTAGCTCTTGAATTGTTCTTGGGTTACCGACGTACACTTTTTCTTTTAAATATCCCCAATCAAAGAAATCCGATGATGCCAAAACACATGATCGTGATGGCCAATTGACATCACCACGACGTGAGATAACACGGCCATTGTATTTCTATCGCAAAAGAACTATTGTTTTGTTGTCTGTGTGGCAAATGGCATCGTGCTATTGGAACCCCATTTCGTCCAGGTTCATAATCTCAATTTCGGGACACAAGATGTCCGCTACAGCGAATACCATTCACGGTAGCGCTTGGCCAGTCTATTTTCAAAGAAGACGCCTCCAGTCCCGGTTTGTTTTAATTTGCGCAAAATTTTACCTATTCTGGACACATTTGGACGGTTATGCAGACCAAAATGCCTTTCGGTTGGAACATCCATTTTCATGCCAGGGCTCAACAATCTTAACACGCATCTAAATTGTGTACCTGAAACAAAGAAATGAAACAAAAAAATGTCAAATTCACAATAAAATTTGTGTAAATAGGAACTGTTATCAAATTCAACTAAGCCACCTAATAAGTGGTGACAAACACAATACACATGAGCACTGATGATGAAGGTGTTGCGGCTTTCGAAAACAGCTGTTCTACTCTGCTGTGTAAGTTGAATAAAACTGATGTTGACTTTCCTTTGTGCCTTGGAATATTTATCATGTCTTTCTGAGATTTAAAAAACAAATTTCGAACAATTAGCTTATAAATCTTAATTCATGTCAAATTAAGTTGGGCAAACAATTGATGTTAAGGTAAAGGGTGTTTTTTATAGAGTGACACAAGTTTAAATTATAACCCCGGTATTCATAAAATTTAAAATGAGTTTGAAATGTATTTTTTTCATACAAAATTTTCTTAAAACAGATTTCAAATACGTTTTATTTTTTTATGAATACCGGGGTAAGAAAACAAGGAAATATATTTTTCAACGAAACGGCCTTTATTCGAAAGAAAATTTTATGAAATTAAGCTTTAAATATGATTTCTGCCATGTGGCCCTCACGGCTGGCACGTAGAAGGCGCAATCTGCAAAACCAATTTTCAGCATCTAAAAAATCTTCTTATTTAAATTATTTAAGAATAGAAGATAAAACTCTTTTTATGTTTTATTTCGGTATATATTTATATATTTTACTAGAGTAACCCTGCCCGCGTTGCTGGACAATACATTAACATACGTTTACGTCTATGTATTAAAAATTAAATTTTCTAGAAAGAATAGACATTTTCCTGATTGTTGAATAATGTTTTTATTTTATTTTTTTTTATTTTTTTGGATGTAAAAGATATTCATTTTAACTGGAAGATTACAAATCAATAATTAAAAAATGTCAATGCTGGCACTGTAAACTTAAATGACAATCAATAAACATACAGAAATTAAATAAGTCATATGACGCGGGCGAGCAGAGCCTTATACCGACAAAATGTAATTCTCATAAGAAAAAATATACATTTTATATAGGGAAAACACACCATCATAAAAGTGCGCGTATAACGCATATTCGTAGAAATTTTTCGATGTTTCTTTTTTTATAAACCATCAGTGAAAGTAGACCTTTCCAACGCATGTACTCATTTGAAAATCGGTTGCGTGGTTCTCGAGTTATAAAATCACGAACATATTTTTATATATATTTCGCACACCTTCTGTGTTCTTCTTCAGGAAAAAAAATTTTTTTTTGAGTAAAGTCGTCCACTTTGAAAAAGGGGGAAATGTCAAAGTGAACGATTTTACTCAAAAGTTTTCCTGCAGAAGAACACCGAAGGTGTTTGAAATATCGAAATAAAATATATCAATATATACCGAAATAAAACATAAAAAGAGTTTTATTTTAAATTCTTAGACCTAGAGCCTGAAAAATAATTTAAATAAGAATTTTAGTTAAAAATAAGGTCGAACAAAATTAAAAAAAATCTTCTATAAATTAGAAGGATACAATCCCAGTTGCCGAGAACGGCGACGAACTAGTTGATTAGAACCATTTTTAATGCTTTCCTGTACAGTGGCTACAGCGTCTTCAGTGCGGTGTCTCACGGGATGCTACAGTAAATGTAGTCCGAAAACGATCTATTGTTCTTCGAATTGGCCGCTCTGAAGGACGATTGTGAACGTCATAAAATGGAAGAAGTCCACCATGAGTTTGAGAAATAAAACAATAATTTTGTTTAAAAATTTCAACAATTTGCACGCGTTGTTCTGGTGGTAAGTTCTTTTATAATGAAATTTTAAAGCAAAATAAATAAAAAGCAACTATCAGCTGTTAAATGGGTGCTCAAATAAAGCAGTGATGCCAACTCGAAATTGAGACACTCCAAAACAAACACGTTTTATGACTCACAGTTCATATCGTACATTTTGGTTGGCCAACTCTTTACATATAAAATATAGAGCAGTATTTCTACACAAACTTTTTATCATATTGAATGTCATCAGATACCCTTGGAATTGGTTTTCCTAAAATTTTAAATAGTTAAAAATTTAAGTTTATTTTATCCACATGCTGTTTATGTTGCAGCTCTTCAACAATCTGCAATTCTTGCAACGTTGCTTGTCCGAAATATTTCAGAAACCATCTTCATTTTGCAAAAGAAAATGTTGTTGCAAACATAATAAATGCATTAGTGAACAGTTCATTGCTACACGGCTAAACAGCCAACAACAGCCAAAAGTCTTATTTCGACATTCATTTAATAGTGTTGTAATTACAAACTGTACAGGAGGGGAGTTCTGTAAGTAAATTTCTTTCTTTTGAAAAGCTCATAAAGAAAAAATATTAAAGCTGAGCAAATAAAAACAAAAGCAAGCCAACAATGAATGAATGACCTAATAGCAACACGTCTTTAGGCAGATGATAAAAGAAGCATAAAATGCTAAAAATCAGAAACTCCCTATAAAATTGCGTTACTTGCTTATAACGTTCGTGCAACTATTTGTGGAAGTAAAAGAAATGCAATTGTTTGTTTGTTACCTTTGCCACATGCTGCTTTATGTGTGTAAGCATCAATTTCTAAAAAGTTGCTGTTGGTTTGTTCCTTGGCGATATTAATTTCGCACAAACTCCACCTCCTCCACCATAAAAGTTTGGCACTAAAAATTTCTTGGCGTTTATTCCCATCTTCAACGGTATCGTCTTGTTAAGGCCGTGCACCACCTCCTGCTCTTAATCATAATAAACCACTTGTTTGTTGTACATGCGAGTTCGTTGTTGTTGCTCTGGCTTTCGGTACTCACATTCCCGTTCTCATTCGTTACTCATCTGTTTACATGTTTTTATGTTTAATCACTTACAAGATCAGCACACATGTAAGCACTTTTCGTGTAACTGCCTGCCTGCCTGATGTTCCCTGGACTCTTGGCAATTTTCCACTTTAATGTCTTCTCCTATTTCCCTGAATGCCTGTGCCTTTTTTTAGTTGCGTTTTTATGGTGTGGATTATTTTAATGCTTGTAAAACGTCAACTGCACGTTTAAGATGGGGTGTAACATATATGCGGATGTTCAGCTGGGTTGCAAAAAAAATTTAATTTTTTTTTTATTTTTGTGTAGAGACATTTGAAAGTGACTTGGTTTTTGTAATACAAATTTTAGATTTATTAAAATCCAGAGGAATATCAGATTCGGAAACGGAATTGATTGCCCAGAAAATAATAAACGAAGCAATATTTCGTAATAAAATTCTGTTTTAATATAATCAGCCACTGCGGAATCTGACTTCATTCGCATAGAAAATTGAAATAAAAAATTTTGGAAATAAATCTTTTTGAATAGAAAAAAATTTATGGGATATAATATTTTTGCAAAGAATATTTTTATACGAGAATCTCCTTATGTCCACAAAAAATTTTTAATCTGTGCTTATTTTTTTTGACAATAATTTAGTAGGCATGAGGTAAAAAATATTTTTCTTACACTAAATGCCGTGTCAAAATATATTCTGGTCGATTAAAAATACTTCAAGTCAAAAAAAAAATTATTATTAAAATAATATTGAAATGCCAAGAATAACTAGAAATCCAGAGTCAAAGAAAAAATATTTTTTTGATTTGTTTAGGTTCCCTCCGATGGTGTCTTGTTTTGACTAGAAACGGTCATCCGTTGCATCACACCAGATTTGGTTGCTTAACAGACCGGTTTCGGCAATTTATTATATTCGTAATTTCTTTTTTTTTTGGCAAATTTAAATCATGCTTGTGATTACGAAAAATCATTACCAATTAAAATTCTTCATGCTTATTTGCAAATAATTTATGATTAATCGATTAATCGAAATAGTGTAATCGATAAAATTAAATTATTGTTAACCATTCAATTGTTTGCTCTAATATTGAGTGGAGATGGCGGAAAGTAGTTTCCGTTCAATTGTTATGCTCTCTATTTGTTTTTTTTTTTCAAATAATTGATCATTAATCGTTTAATCGAAATAGAATTATCGATAAAAATTGCAATATGCTTTGCAACAAAATAATTGATCACTCTTAACTCTTCAATTGTTTGCTTCAGTATTGAGTGGAGATGACGCAAAATAAATTTCTTTTAATTTGCTTATCTGCGAATAATTGATTATTAGTCGTTTAATCGAAATAGAATTATCGATTAAAATTGCAATTTGCTTTGCAACAAAATAATTGATCACTCTTAACTCTTCAATTGTTTGCTTCAGTATTGATTGGAAATGACGCAAAATAGTTTTCTTTTAATTTACTTATCTGCGAATAATTGGTTATTAGTCGATTAATCGAAATATAATAATCGATAAAAAGAAGTTTCAATTGTTTCTTTGAGTATTATGTATATATGACAAAATATTTTCCAAATAATTTTTAGGTATTCGTCTTGCAGATTTTGCACATAAGTGATTATTAATCGATTAATCAAAATAAAAAATTTTACAACAAAAATTTTTGCTTTCAAGTACAAAATAAAATTAACTATTTATTTTAATTTTGAGTAATAGAAAATCTTTTCCGGTTAATTTTTATAGATTCTGGTGGCATCAATTGCCAATAATTGAATATTATTCGATTAATTGAAAATATAATAATTTTTGTTCATTATGC
The DNA here is from genome assembly GCA_951800035.1 of Linnaemya tessellans. Taxonomy (NCBI): domain Eukaryota; kingdom Metazoa; phylum Arthropoda; class Insecta; order Diptera; family Tachinidae; genus Linnaemya; species Linnaemya tessellans. The sequence goes on from OX637532.1 coordinate 148,241,236, forward strand.
TATTTCATAATAGTTAAAGGTATTTTTTTTTCTTTGCAATAAAGCAATTGATTACACTGTACAACACAAAAAAATATGAAATAGATGAAATTGCTGGACATTGTATGATAATGAAGTGAAACTGCCTAGAGCTAAAAAAAATTTAATTAATGAATACTTCCTATCCAAATTTGCTATCGAAGGTAAAATAATAGAGATATTAGTGATTTTTAGTTAAATTTGCTCTTTTTCCAAAGAAGGACAAAAAAGACCCATACCTTGAGCAGTTAAAGGGTTAATATATTCTACAAAAATGTTCTCCGTAACATTTTACATATAAATTTGATGAACACATTTTGTACCTAAAATGTAAGGATCACATGAATTCTTATGCCGATTAACAATAAGAATGTGCCAGAGCTGGGAAACTTTAATGCCCCCTCAAATGAAATTCAGATGTAAACTTTCAAAACGCCGATACACGTGTCTTTTTTTTTTGTCTCCTCTATCAAAATTTTTAGGTCGGACCTTATAATTTTGGAAAAAATTTGATTTTGTTGTACAGTGTTATTAGTAACCATTTTGTTACTTAAGCCATCACTGGCTGTAACATATTCAATATATTCTTCGAATATCCATTAGGGACATACAATTCGATATAAAATTAAATACGCTGGGATATGATGTCTGATATTTATCAATTAAAAGGTAATTACAATAAAAACGTCTACAGCATCTGACAAAAAAAATATATGAATAAATGGACTTTAATCGCCTTAACAGCCTTCACTCAAAGGCAAAGGAGCTCATTTATGCAAAGCATGCTGTCACATACAACAAAAGACGTCGTCTGTGTATTCGTTAGACGACAACAAAAAAAAAATTATATACAATAAAATCACTTAAACAACCTGTGCCATGGGTGGTGACTATGATTATGCAAAATTATTTATTAATATCTTTCATGCAAATACTGGCTGGTTATTGTTTATTTCTCGAAAATATTTTATATGATATTGTTGAGCTTTTAAATTCTTATTTTCTGGTAATCAAAAATAAAACTTTTAAAACTCTGTCTGACTGCTTTGCAATCTACGTACAAAAAAAAAGAGAAGAAAAAAACAAAATGTGGTCTTTTGTTTTGCATTTATGCGGAAAGCACTCGCCAAATGTTGAACAATTAAACTTATTTCGAACATTTGCACAATTGCTGTCTAGTGTAGGAAGTTGCTATATTTTTATTATGGATTATTATTATTTATTTTTATTTTTTTTTGTTTCAATTAAAAAACAAAAACACATATTAATGAATACGCAAATTTTAAATTTCAATACTAAAAACGCTACTTAAGATGCATAAAATGATTTTTTTCATTATATCACTGCAGTTTGAAAGTTATAAAATCATTAATCATATCTTTTGTTTAAATATTTTTAAATTAAATAATTGCTCGCTTAAATTCAATTTGCTTAAAATGTTTTTCATGTTTATTGAGTTGGATATTTAATTCATTTATTATTTAAAGTAAAGTAAATGAAATCGTAGAGGAATTGAAACTTTAGATAGTTATTCATTTGCTTAGCAGCTAGACTTAGCATAAATTAATACGAAAAATAATTAAAATTGCTCGTATGAGTTGCTGGTCTTGAAGTCATTGATTAAATGGAACAATTTTAATATCAAAAATATACTATAATATATGACCAATTTATAAAAATATTTTATATTTTAGGTTTGTAGTTAGCAGATTTCGTTTTAAAACTATCTACTAGATTACAAAAAAAAATATTTGTTATTAAAAATCAACCATTACAAGGCGCGATGCACTGTGGGATGAAAGCCCTCACAAGTGGGGATTAATTCAAAAGATTAAATTTAACTTTCACAACCGTATTTGGTATCATATGAAAGTAGATAAAATTCTACATCACTAACTGCAAAAATAAAAGTTCTTGGTAGTTTACTTTATTGGCAGTGTGTGTTCAAAGTCCAATCATTTTTGTTATTTTTGTGCTCATTGATTAAAAGAGAAAATTTTGATATTGCAAGTGATTATAGTTTTTTTTTAAGACTTCTATAAGTAAAAGTTTTATAATGGAACCTTCACTACTTCAGGTATATGAGCATTTAAAAAATAATTTTATGCTTAGATAAATGGTTTAGAAATTTGTTGGGTTTTCTTGAATTTCATATCCTCTGGTTTTGCTTGTGTAATTCTCAATTCATTTTTGGGAGTTTATGTATAAGCTAAGAGGTTTTGTTATTTTGGAATTAGGTTAAAATCTACTGATGATTTGGAGTAAGAACCAATGAAATGCAGGCATATAGACATACTTGACCACATAACAAACAAAAAGCACTTATTAAATGTTTTAGAAATATTAAAAAAAATAGATAACTAAATGTCTCCAAAAATGTGGTATTTTTGATATATACAACGAGTTTCAACAACTTTGCGGATGAGTGCAGGAAAAAATGCTTTTATGTTCTTCAAATATAACCCCTTTATTCATAAAAATTATGAGAGACTTATAACAGTGTAATAGAGCAAATTTCATATGAAATTTTGTTTTATTACGCTGTTATTAGACTCTTATAATTTTTATTAATAAGGGGGTAAGATTTTAGCAAATAAATCCCAGAATACCTATTTGCGCATTTGTGCAATTTTTGAAGGTTTTTTGTAAGAGAATTCCGGTTGCTAAAAATCAATGTGAAAAAAAAACAAACAAAAAAAACAAGTTATTTTTATTATCTTTTTTATTACTTTTTCCAAAGGCACATAAAGTGTGCTCCAATTTACAATTCAATTTACTAATTTATCGTTTTTCATACCAAACTTACCGCAAAAATAGTCAAATAAGACCAATTTCTCTAAAATACAAAAAAGCACCTAAAAGGTTAAAAAAAATTTTTTTTCTAATATATCTTTTAAGGCTGGTTTTTAATGTATTTATTAATACTCATCAATAAAAAATAACAACATTTTAAAATTACGAGTTCTATAAATTATACGTCACTTTCTCTACCATTCCCATCCCACTGTGCGACGTTAGGAATCATGCCTCCTCTTAGGCATCTACTGTACACTTTTAGCGGCAGCTGAGGTCTGTTGTTCGCATTTTCATTTAAAAATTCCACTGGAATTCCGTTAGATCATTGTGCATTATTATTCTGAAAATCTAGAGCAGTAGCTTTGATCACTTCTTGTGTGTGCTTTTTTTATCTAGTGGCTTGGAAAAGAAGAGTGGCTACTGCTCTATGGTTTTATTGTTCGGTCTTTACATCCATTACATGGCTTTTCACAAGCTTTCCTGGCTCTGCATATCATAAAAAATTACAGCAGCTCCTTGAGACCTCTCCTAAATCCATCTTTCAGGATAAGGATTTAATTTCTTTAAAATTAAAAAGAATGATACAATTCTCGCATTCTATTTCCTAATAAAATTTATTTAAATAAGAACTCTTATCACATTCAACTAAGCCACCTAATAAGTGGTGACAAACACAATACACATGAGCAATGATGATGAAAGTGTTGCGGTTTTCAAAAACTGCTGTTCTGCTCTGCTGTGTAAGTTGCATAACTAAAAACTGATGTTACTTTTCTTTTGTGCCTTGGAATATTTATCATGTCTCTCTATGAGATCTAAAACGAATTTCGAACAATTAGCCTATAAATCTTAATTGAATTTAATTAAAAAGAATAAACTTTAAAACGTACTGATTGCCTATACTCTGCGGCACCTAATCGCTCAGCATCAGGCAAACCATTCAGCTATTTCCATTTAAAAATTAAAATGAAGTTGGCTAATTTTAAGAAATCAGTCATCTTGCACAACATCAATTAATTTCACGCAAAGATCATTGTGTACAACTTTTATACTTAAACCTGCAGCAGTTCACATGGCATTAATTTCGAAAAAGAAAAAAATTAATATCTATTTGGTGACTTAACAGCATGTTTCAAGTGACAGAAATTCCATACGGAGGTTTTTCACAAATTAACAAGTTGCACTGCAAGAGATTAAAGATTATCATTATTAAAAAAAAATATATATATATATATATACATATATATATATATATATATATATACATTTTTTTTATCGCTTTTAAATGATCTACTTTCATTTTACTTTATAAATTTTAAATATCAACAGTAAACAGAAATTAATACAAAACTAATATTATTAATTAAGAAAATTGATTTATTAAATAGGCAGGCTGTCTGCTTGATTAAATCAGCGCGCCATTTGAAATAGCAAAATAAATAAAGGAAAAATTTATATTTCAACGCTTAATTTGAGGCGGCTGCCTTCACCGCCGCTGCTGCTGCTGCTGCTACACATGATATAGATTTCTATTTATTATTGATTATTCAATTTAATCAGCAAAATGTTTGTAAAAACTGTAATAAAACTTGTTCAACACAGTTTTTGTGTTGCGTTTGTATGTGTGTGCTGTTTTATAAGCTTTTCCTACTCCTGTTTTTTTTTCGCCAATAGTTGAGTAATTATGTCAACAAATATTGAATATTGGAGCCAATGCAATAGTGGTTTTTGTTTCAAAGTTGAAAAAATAAATGGATTTAATTCTTTTTAATTATATTACATTGAAGTCTCTAATAATATTTTAAGTGGCAGGCTATGGAAGTTTCCACTCCCGAGTAAAAAAACATGTTGGGGACTAAGCCAGTCCATAACGATTGTATTTTGCTGGATGCTGACTGTCACTGACGATCGTCAGATTATTCTTTTCTACATCTTTGGACCCCTTCAGCAGTTGCGATCGACATAAATTCTAGTACACTCTTATTTTGAACCATTTTTTTCTATATTAAAGGGTGTTTTTATAACAACTTGCTGATTTGAAATTTAAATAAAACACATGCCAAATTATGAAATGGCCAAAAAAAATTTTTATTTGGTAGATAATTTCTTGTCATTTAACATTTAAATATAATTTCGGGCATATGGCCACCACGACTATTTTGCATAAATTTCATTCTGGAGGTCCAATTTTCGACCACCTTTTCAAGCATTTGAGGGCGTATTTCAGCAATGACACGTTGAATACTGGTTTCCAAAGCGTCAATTTTTGCTGGTTTATCCACGTAAACCAATGATTTCAGGTATCCCCACAAAAAATAATCGAGTGGCGTCAAATCACACGAACGCGGAGGCCAATTCACAGGTCCACTTCTCGAAATAATGTTGTCGTTGAATTGTTCTTTCAATAAGTCCATTGTTTCGCCCGCAGTATGACAAGTGGCACCATCCTGTTGAAACCACATTTCGTTTACATCCATATCTTGAAGTTTTGGCACCAAAAATTCATTGATCATGATTCTGTATCGATTTCCATTCACGGTAACGCGTCGTCCTTCCCCATTTTTAAAGAAATAAGGACCGATGATTCCACCAGCCCATAGACCGCACCAAACAGTACATTTATCGGGATGCATTCGGGCAATTCTTGAACGGCGTGTGGATTAGCTTTGCTCCAAATACGGCAATTTTGCTTGTTGACTTATCCATTCAACCAAAAATGCGCCTCATCACTGAAGAGAATTTTGCGGTAAAAAAGCGGATAAACATTTTTAATTGAACACTGTTTTTGAAAATAAATTTCCAAGATTTGGAAGCGTTGTTCTGGAGTTAACCTGTTCATGATGATTTGCCAAACAATACTGAGTAGAGACGTCACTTTAAACTGTCAAAACAGCTGGCAGACAACAGAGTGATTCGTATAAAAAAAAATTCATAAAAAAACCTCCTATATTTTAAGTGGCAGGCTATGGAAGTTTCCACTCCCGAGTAAAAAAAAAAAATTTGAATTAAGATTCTATAGGCTAATTGTTCGAAATTTTAATTTAAATCTCAGAAAGACATGAAAAATATTCCAAGGCACAAAGGCAAGTCAACATCAGTTTTATTCAACTTACACAGCAGAGCAGAACAGCTGTTTTCGAAAGACGCAACCCTTTCATTCACAATAAAATTTGTGTAAATAGGAACTGTTATCACATTCAACTAAGCCACCTAATAAGTGGTGACAAACACAATACACATGAGCACTGATGATGAAAGGGTTGCGTCTTTCGAAAACAGCTGTTCTGCTCTGCTGTGTAAGTTGAATAAAACTGATGTTGACTTGCCTTTGTGCCTTGGAATATTTTTCATGTCTTTCTGAGATTTAAATTAAAATTTCGAACAATTAGCCTATAGAATCTTAATTCAAATTTAATATAGCAATATAAAATGTTCGTTAAAATTATTACTACAAAAAAAAAAAAATGTTGGGGACTAAGCCAGTCCATAACGACTGTATTTTGCTGGATGTTTGCATCATCTGCTGACTGTCATTGACGAATGTCAGATTATTTTTTTCTACATATTTGGACCTTCAGCAGTTACGACCGACATAAATTCTAGTACACTTTTATTTTGAACCATTTTTTTTTGCTATATTATATATAACATTATTTTAGCATTGATACACTTCTCGTTTACGATTGTTTTGCTAAGAATTGTTTAAATAAAAATTTGATCACATTCAACTAAGCCGCCTTAGAAAAGTACTAATGATGAAAACTCGGGTACTTCCGTGAACATTTGTTCTGGGATGTTGTATTTTTTTTTTGTAACTCGCACGTTCACTCAGTGTATGGCCCCTACATATGCATTGCATTGCACCGGAACTAGAAAGGAGGGGATAGTATTGAGGGGACAGATGAAGAAAGATGAGATCACAGAGACGGTTTTGTAGCAATTTGAACCTTTTACTTCGCCGGCTAATTTTTTGCTACTGTAGTGCTGTTCCTCTGCTCTTTAGTACATGATGGTATCAATTGCTGCCAGTAATTGTCTAGCAAAAAACGCTATGCCTTTATCACTGCAACAGGATAACAACAACTAACACAACCATTCATGGCTGAGCAAGGGTTTGAACTCAGGACCCTCCACTTCATAGTCTACTTCAGCCAACATATGAAACACTATGAGACTATCAGGGTGAATGTTGAGAGTTCCTTTTTGCGCTTAGTCATAAATATGGTGTGCATTTTTCTGATCAGCATTGGTACATGTTCAAGTTAGTTGCTGTCGGCCTGTTTTAGTGACGCAGGCACAGCACTCAACATAACTGGCAGCGATTGACTGTATCTTGTACTAAAGAGCAGAATAACAACATCCTCTTTCAACGGCCCTGTAGCAAAATAGCTAAAGAAAAATTCTCTATCTTCTCATCTCTCTTCATTTGCCTGCTCAATACTACCCCTTCTTTCTAGTTCTGGCGCAATGCACTGCGCATGTAATTGTTATCCCCTGAGTGCTAGTCCTACTACAAAAAAAAAAAAACTCACAATCTGTCTTTAAATTATTTTAACAAATTTCAACAGGATTGTAAAAACATCGCACTAAATTAAAAATGATTACAAACGGGAAATTCGCTCATTTCACAATTTAACGATTGAGTAAAAAACTAGCAAACATTTGACATGTTGACACACTTGTTGATTAAAAGCTTCTGTTTAATTTTTTTTTATGGAAACTGCAGGCTAAATCATGTTATAAACTTGAGCCAGTTGTTGATGAAGACTTTGCAATAGCCAAACTCAAACACACATTATGTCAAATAACAAAATTTATTAAGTTGTCTTTTCAAAAACATAAAAGTCGTTGCAATCGTAAACCTTTTGACATGTTGTTCGTATCATAAAAACAAAAGCAATAAAAATTTAATTATATTTTAATTAATTTGTAAGTGGGAAACTAAAATATTCGTGTTAAATTAATTAATTTAATTAATTCATTTTATACAAATCGAGTTTGGTGATCAGAAATGAAAATATGATGTTCTGCAAAACAAAAGACTTAGGACACAAACTTGTAGCTGTTTTATAGGAAATGAATTATGTGAATGCTAAGCATTCACTTGCATGAAAACAAGGTTTTTAATAACAAATAAAGAGTTCCTCAAGTTATAAAGGGTGTTTTTTTAATAGAGTGACACAAGTTTACATCATATTAGAACCAGGAAATATATTTTTAATATCAATGCAGCGACCTTTATGGGAAAGAATATTTTAAGAAATTAATGTTTAAATATGATTTCTAGCATGTGACCGCCACGGCTGGCGCGTAAAAGGCGCAATCTGGAACATCAATTTTCAACAATTAAAAATATCTTCCACAAAGTGAAAGAACACAAACCCAATTGCTAAGAACGGCAATGAATTGATTGACTAGGGTCATCTTCTATGCTTTCCTGTACAGTGGCTACAGCTTTTTCAGTGCGCTACTTTTCGGTGTCTCAAGGGAAGCACACTATCAGCAACAGTAAATGTGGTCTGAAAACGATCTATTGTTCTTCGAATTCGTGCCTGAGTAAGAACCAATAGGTGAGGCGACACCTAGGTTTGGGTAAAAAAGAAACCGAAGTCGATAGAAAGTTTATAGAACCTCCACTGGTTTGACTTTCGAGGAGTTACCAGTAGTCAGAACTGGTACTACGGGATCCAGTGCAGGCCCCGCAGTTTACTGCGGCTGGATATTGGTGAGGTCTTCCTCGGGAGTACACGTGGTGGTGTGTGGTCACCAATTTGGTGGAAGATTTGTCAGATAAGGATTGTTGTCCAATCCTTGCGGTTGGACTTCGGTCCGGCTGATAGTAGCAAAATCTAAGTGTTATTGTGAATCAACAAATAAAAGATCATATAGACAGGATCGACACTCTAGCAAGGTGTTAGTTCATGGGACTTACCAAATCATGTTCTAGAAATTGCCACCTGGGCGAGCCGATATCGCCTTCGTGTGGTCTCTTGGTGTTAAGAGGGGTAGTGGTGACACCCAATTTCACCCGATGTTAAGAGAATCGTCAGGTTAGGCCGCAAGGCACGCACTGACGTTAAATCAATGACATATATTTGTTCTTCAAAGTAGCCGCTCGGAAGGATGATTGTGAACTCCACTAAGTGGAAAAAGTGCGCGATGACGAATAGAACAATTATTTTGATTAAAAATTTCAACAATTTGCATGCGTTGCTCTAGTGTTGAGACACTCTAGAAAAACACGCTTTATATTTTGAATTAAAAATTCTATTGAAGTCTTTGGTTTTCTGTATTCAACATCTCCAAAGAACACAATGTCTGGCTCAAATTAAACTAATAAATTCATTTTACTAAAAACGATTTCAAGATCATATATAGACAAAAAAAAAAACTCTTAAACAATTGTACTGAAACTGCAAAAAGAAAAAAAACCCCTTCTGCCACTTTCAAAAGCATCCATTATATACGACTATTGTTACAGATCTGAACAACAGATTTTTAGGAATCGATAGTGGCAGCTTGCAAAACATATTTTTTGTCATCTGACTAAATGACTGACACTACAGAGCGCCTGGGAAAACATGCAACAGCATTTAAGTGCTTACAAGCATTCTGCCTGATTTTTGTAGAAGGGATTTTTGTAACTTTTCTTTTTACTTGAGCGTGCAAGCCAACATTACAACATGGCCATTATCATCATTGTCTGTTGTTTAATATAATCGTCGTCATATGTAAACCAACACTGATGATTGATGCACCAAAATTATACCTTTAAGCTGTAAAATCGTCACTCACTAAAACGTATTTTTGTTTTTTTTTTCTACTTCATCTTCTTAATATTTTCAGTGTTTGCCACAAAGTGCAACATGTTGAAGTTGGTGGTAGGTTTTTGAAAATGATCATTGCAGGCAGCCGTTATTATCATAATGAAGATAAAGTCATGATTTAAAACAATTATTGTTATTATTTTCCCTTTTTTTGTTTTTTTGTTTCGCATTAAAGTGTTTGCTGAATTTTCGTCCAAAAATTCGCATCATGATGATGATTTCTTTCAAGTTGTTTATCTTTTGAATGTGTTGTTGTTCGGTTGGCGGTTTGCCGTTTCTGGTGTCGCCATCACCTTAACGTATGCCTGCTTGATTGTGGCACGGTTTACCCATATCATCTAGCCAGTCATTCACTCATTCATTCATCTTTCGTACAAAATAACCACAATACGAATGAATGCAAACAGCAACTGGCAGCGACAAAAATAACTAGATGTTTGTGCTGCTGCAGCAGCAGCTTCTACCAAAAAATAAATATAAATAACCAAAGTTGAGCCTATATAACACATAATAAATTTACCGTGTGTGCGATTATGTCCGTCCGGCCGTCCGTTTGACTCTCTATCTCTGTGTATCTGTATGGCGGCTGGTTAGTTGGTTGGTTGGTAGGTTCGTTGGTTGGTAATGGCTGTTGAGGTTTCTTTTGTTTTTGGCATGGCTTGTGGTGTTTCCAGAATGCCGCCTTTTATTGCATGAACTGTTTAACCGCCTAAATGCACTATGGGTCAGGTGGGAATGAAGAATAAAAATTATTTGGAGATTTTTAATTAAGACATAAGCCCAATAAAGATATGGCATGTAGATCCACTCTTACTTTTTTTTTGGTAGGACCAGCACATACGAGATGACTCATACTTAAAGAGGGGGCATTGCTCAGGAACTAGCCAGGAGGGTATAACATTGAGAAGACATATGAAAATTAGAAATTAGAGAATTTGTTGTAGCCATTTTGGTTCTTTACATCGCCGGAGATTATTTGCTTCAGTTCCCATGGAGGACATAAATTCTAACGACTACTGAGGACGGCGAATAGGAGGTCTTCTGTTGCTGATGATTATATTTTTCTTCTGCTGTATGAACAAACTGTACGCACGTGGTCTGGCCAATAAATAAGGTGAATTTTCAAATTTTGCGGGCCACGTACATTCGCTTAAAGGTTTTGTGTTTTCAATGTTTGTACCCTCGTAACGAACTCACGTTTACAGCTTCAACTTTTTAGGGTGTTTAGTTTGTTAGTGGGGTGGATATTCTCTTTTTTTTAGGAGTAGGACCAGCCCTCAGGGGATGACCCCTGCATATGCAATGCATTGCGCCGGAACTGAAAACGAGGGAATAGTATTGAGGGGACAGATTAGGAAAGATGAGACGGTATACAGTTTTTTTTGTAGCTATTTCAACCTTTTTTATTTCGCCTGCTAATTTTTGCTACAGAGCGACGAAGATTTATCAAAAAGTTGGAATGAATCTTTGTGGAAAAAATGTTGAATCATCTGACTGGACGGTAGGATGCGATGATGTACCGAACGTACCTGAACAGCTCTTTTTTGGGAAAAGCAGGCGATGTTTTATTGCTTACGTATTCTAAGCTGGTATTGCTCTCCTAAAGCATTTAAGTGCATACAATTTCCCATGGTATAATAAAACAAGGTACTTCCACTGTGAGCTATTAAATTTAAAATAATTTTCTGACAATATTAAGGATTCTGACATTCCCATTAAAATTAAGTTACCATATTATTTAAAGTTACCCGTTTTTTCTTCTTTTGATTTGAGTTGTTAAAATTTTTAATTGCATCGATGTCATAATTAACAATAATTAAAATCCGTTTGCCAATTAATTTACTATAAAAATCGTGTCCTGAATTTGGAATAAATATATTTTTTGTTAAATTGTCTTATTGATCAATGTAATGGTTTCAATGTTTTTGGTTCAATGCAAAGCAACACAATGACTTCTTGTTTCTTGTGGAAATACACAGAAACTGGGATTTTTCGTAGTTTTATATAATCTTTACACTTTATATAGCTTTTATTAAATTATTTTAACAAAATATTGCAAAATGTTTATGTTCAAATGAAATTTTTCTCTCTGTCAATATGCAAAAACGATTCACAATGACATTTTGAGCGGGAGATTCTAACTATGTTGTACGTTCAGTGTGTTTAAATTGAAAATGAGGTAATACAATGAAATGTGAAAAAAGGTATAAAATAATAGTTAAATGCCATGGTATAATATAATGGTGGTTTGTCCGTGATTTCATGAAAATGTGGATTGGTACAAAAAAAAGGCTGAACTGGACACCTTGAAATTTAAATAAGTTAGAGATAAATGAATGAAGTTTAGTATATACAATTTAATTAATGAAATTGCTAGGCAAATGGAAAAAGTCATATATATATATATATATATATATATATATATATATATATATATATATATATGTATTACAGATTTTATTTAAAAATTTCCAAATAAAGAAAATTATTTTTTATAATGTGGCAACGTCATATTCCATATGATGTAGAAAAATAAACTTCAAAAATCCTTATTAAAATTTAATAAAAGCAAGTGGGAATACCTTGTATTTATATACCTTGCAATTTCCTACAAATATAGGGTGTTTTTTTTAGAGTGACACAAGTTTAAATCATAATAAAACAAGGAAATATATTTTTAATATCAATGAAACGGGCTTTATTGGAAAGAAAATTTGTATGAAATGAATGTTTAAATATGATTTGAGGCATGTGGCCACCACGGCTGGCGCGTAGAAGGCGCAATCTGGAACACCAATTTTCAACAATTAAAAAAATCTTCCACAAAGTAGAAGGACACAACCCCAGTTGCTGAGAAAGGCTTGATTAGAATCATGTTCAATGCTTTCCTGCACAGCGGCTACAGCTTCTTCAGTGCGCAACTGTTCGGCGCCTCACGCGGGATGCATATTATCAGTAACAGTAAATGTACCCGAAAACAATTTATTGTTTAACAGGTGAGGCGGCAACTGGGTTTGGGTAAAGAAGAAACCGAAGTCTATAGAAAGTTTATAGAACCTACACTGGTTTAGCTTTCGCGAGTTCATCAGTAATCAGAACTGCTACCACGGGATTCAGTACAAGCCCCGCAGTTTACTGCGGCTGGATATTGGTGAGGTCTCCCTCGGTAGTACACGTGGTGGTTTGTGGTCACCAATTTGGTGGAAGATTTGTCAGATAAGGATTGATGTCCGATCCTTGCGGTTGGACTTCGGTCCGGCTGATAGTAGCAAAATCTAAGTGTTATTGTGAATCAACAAATAAAAGATCATCTAGATAGGATCGACACTCTAGCAAGGTGTTAGATCATGGGACTTACCAAATCATGTTCTAGAAATTGCCACCTGACCCGAGGTCGCCTTCGTGTGGTCTCTTGGTGCTAAGAGGGGTAGTGGTGACACCCGATGCTAAGAGCATCTTCAGGTTAGGCCGCAAGGCAGGTACTGACGTTAAATCAATGACATATATTTATTCTTCGAAGTAGCCGCTCTGAAGGATGATTGTGAACCCCATAAAATGGAAAAAGTGCACGATGACGAATAGAACAATTATTTTGATTAAAAATTTCAACAATATGCACGCGTTGCTCTAGTGTTGTGGCACTATAAAAAAATACGTTTTATTGTTCACAGCAATATATCGTAATATCCAGCACAAATGAGACGAAGGAACTGCGTAAGGGACTGCGCCATGTTTCCATTAAACTGAAACACTCAATCAGTTAACAATTGAATATTATGACGTCATAGGCTTTTAGAAGGAAATGTAAAGATTTCAATGAAAATTTTTCTCGTAATAAATCTTACTCAATGATGTTGACTTGCCTTTGTGCCTTGGAATATTTATCATGTCTCTCTGAGATTTAAAATTAAAATTTCGAACAATTAGCCTATAAAATCTTAATTCAATTTAATATAAATCTTAGTCAATTTTTAATATTATTGGTGCTGATTCTTTTCCCATATCTATAAAAAAAGTTAAAAATTGATTATTTAAAAGAAATAAGTTTTAGCTTTTTAAAATTTAAAATAATATCTTTAGTTATTCTAAGAAATGTTGGGTAAACGTTCTCTGATGATCTGCATTGGCCAAAGTGAAATGAGCATAGGAACTCAATAATCAATTTTCCGATTTTTTTTGTGAATTTGGGAAAAGAATCAGGATGAATAAAATTAAAAATTTTCTGTTAATGTACAAATTCCAAAATAAGTCGTATTTCAGTTTCTGTCTTAACACAACTTCATCATTTGCAAACACTAACAAAAAAATGACTATTCCAGGGGTAAAATCAAATCCTTTTACTGTTTGAATTGTTAAAAGGATTTTTTTAAAATTTACTATGTTTATGTGGATTTTTATGTGGTTGAAAACACATTTCAACCCATAGTGCCATTGAAGATTTCTTGCAAGCTTATTATACGCTTTTCGTGTATAATTGGCAAGAAAATTGTACGTGTTGTTGCAACATAATTTCATTTGTTGCAGTTGTATATTTTGGCAATATTGTAACTGCCATAATGGTGGTAAGATTGTTTTGTTTGTTTGTTATTTTGATTGTCTCCCTCTGGTTTCTTCTGTAGTTTTGGGTTTTCATACAGACTTTGCATAAATTGCAACTTACTAGTCATCTGCCTGTCAACGCTGACATAAACAAAACTGGTTATATGCAGCCACACACACACACACATACACAAAACAAGACTTCAAGGAAGAAAGTGAAAACAGAAATATTGATTTCAAAAGAAGAAAAAAACTAACCAAAACACGAAGAAATGAAAATGAACCATTGCAAAAGGGAAGGAAAGCAAATAAAAGGAAACACTGGCACAGAGAAAGTAAACAAATTTGCTTGTTGCGAAATCGGTGAAATTTGCCAAAAGTGAAAATTAATATTTTGTTCGGTTTGTTTTGGTTTTCAGGTTGGCTAAAGCAAGTTTGGGGCTTAAGTCTTTCAGCTTGTTGGTGTTGGCTTAAAGATTTTTAGCAAATTTGGCTGTTTTCCTGTTGTTCAAGTTAAAAAGTATGTTTGCGTCGAACTCATCTTCAACATCATCATCATCATCATTCTTATATAATTCAATTACCTGCGAGTGTTTGTTTGCTTATGTGCTGGGCTCTGTGCAGTCTGGTTTAATTAGCAAAAATTATTATTGTCATTATTATTGATGTAGCTGTCGCATTCGTTAAAATAGTTTTAATTTGCACGTTTGATGGCAACTTAACCATCTGCAGGCTTAATTGCTGCCATTTAAACTGCATTGCAGATTTAAGTTTCACATTAAAATTTATTGCCTTAAGTCACAGTTGGCACAATGAATTCTCGCAAGTATATTTTTATAAGTTGTCATTTTTGTATCGCAACAATTAATGATGCTTTGCCGTAAACTTGACTTGTCTCGAAATTATAAATTACTGCAGATTCTGAAGGTTAAATAATTTTGAAAAATGTATCTGTAAAATGAAAGGAATATTTCGACTGCTTTGAGTTTGAATTCTCGTAAAGATCAAATGCAACTAAATTTAATCATGTGTTAAACAAAATATTATTGTTACTATTAGATTTGCTTGAAATAGTCATACATAAAATTAATTGCTTTAAATATGCTTTTTAAGCTCATCAAAATTGACAGCAGCCAAGAATACAATTGCATGTTTTGTGGCTGGTCCTTGAAGTTAAATTCTCAAGACAATCTAATTACTGAAATATCAAATGAAAATTACAATATGACTGACATTTCATTACTTACGACTATTTTTTTTGCAAAATTTAATTAAAAAAAAATAATATAAAATAAAATAATTAATTTCCTGAAGAAGTTACACAAAGGAGTGACGAAATATTTATATTAAAAATTAAATTAAAATAAAAAGACCTTAAGCTTAAAAATATCAGAATATAATAATAAAATTTAATTAATGTAATTATAACGAAATAAGTCGTGTACAGTTAAATTTCGAAATATAGGTTTTTACTCTCAAATTAACACATTTTAGGAACAAATTCAACTTTTTTCAAATTATATTAAATTTTTTCAAAAGAAATTAACTTTTTTTCAAAGTAATTTGAATTATTTTCAGCACAAATTAAACATTTTCCTTTTTAAATTAAATTTTTTTCATTTCTAATTTAATGTTTTTCTTTTCAAATTCAAATTATTAAAATCCAAATTCATTTGTTTTTGAATTCAATATTAAAAGCTTAAAAAATAAATGCCTTATTTATAAAAAATTATTTATGTGTATGAAGCTCTTATTTGCCGCATTTCTGTGGGTCGTAGTTTAGTTTTTAAACTTTTCGGTTAGTACTACTATGAACTAGCTTTGAGTTAAATTTTAAAATTTTAATAGAATAAATATAAAAATATAAATTAAATTAATTTTTAAGGTTTCTTCCTTTTTTTAAATTTCATTACATTCGAATGAACTTAATTTTTAGATTTGGTAGTAAATGTAATTCAAAACTTTTTAATGTGTATAACAGTACAGGAAGATATATATTGGGAGATATAAAGGGTGTTTTTATGAGAGCTTGCTCATTTGAAATTTAAATAAAACACATGCCAAATTATGAAATGCCCAAAAAAATTTTTTATTTGGTAGATAATTTCTTGTCATTTAACATTTAAATATAATTTCGGGCATATGGCCACCACGACTATTTTGCATAAAGGTCATTCTGGAGGTCCAATTTTCGACCACCTTTTCAAGCATTTGAGGGCGTATTTCAGCAATGACACGTTGAATACTGGTTTCCAAAGCGTCAATCGTTGGCGGTTTATCCACGTAAACCAATGATTTCAGGTATCCCCACAAAAAATAATCGAGTGGCGTCAAATCACACGAACGCGGAGGTCAATTCACCGATCCATTTCTCGAAATAATGCTGTCGTTGAAATGTTCTTTCAATAAGTCCCGCCCGCAGTATGACAAGTGGCACCATCCTGTTGAAACCACATTTCGTTTACATCCATATCTTGAAGTTTTGCCACCAAAAATTCATTGATCATGATTCTGTATCGATTTCCATTCACGGTAACGCGTTGTTCTTCTTCATTTTTAAAGAAATAAGGACCGATGATTCCACCAGCCCATAGACCGCACCAAACAGTACATTTATCGGGATGCATTGGTAATTCTTGAACGGCGTGTGGATTATCTTTGCTCCAAATACGGCAATTTTGCTTGTTGACATATCCATTCAAGCAAAAATGCGCCTCATCACTGAAGAGCATTTTGCGGTAAAAAAGCGGATAAACATTTTTAATTGAACACTGTTTTTGAAAATAAATTTCCACCATTTGGAAGCGTTGTTCTGGAGTTAACCTGTTCATGATGATTTGCCAAACAATACTGAGTAGAGACGTCACTTTAAACTGTCAAAACAGCTGTCAGACAACAGAGTGATTCGTATAAAACAAAATTCATAAAAAAAAACCCTTTATATTCCAGTTAAAAATTTTGAATTTGATATGCAAGAATTTTAATTTATTTTAAAATTAATTTAATTTGTTTAAAATAAATGTTAATTTGTTTTGAAAAAAATTGAGTTTGAATTTAAAATATTTTAATTTGATCTAAAAAATTGTTAATTTGGGAGTAAAAATCTATATATAACCCCAGACACAAACCAAGTACGTTAACAGAGCTCTGTTAGCATTTTAACAGAGCGCTTTTAAGCATGAAAAATCCAAGTGTTTGCATTTCAAATAGAATACTACCACATTTCTGGACCAACCTTGAAAAAAATTAAAAGAACAGACAACCGGATCTATAGCTTTCATAATATATTAATACTTTGGTATAGCTATGCCGATAAGCTTTAATATTTTTTACACAAAAGTTGTAAAATTCGAGAGAGGATAAGCCAGGATCCTGGGAAAACGGGAATAAAATGGTTTTATTTTGTAGCTCTTGTGGTCCTCTATCACTTCCAATACCCATAACCCTTGACAGTTGGATTTTTAATGTAAAAATTTGGATTTTAGTGAAATTTCATATATGGAATTTCTCTAAAGGATGAATTTTTTTAAAATGGAGACATGTGGGCGACTAGAAATTGTTAATTGTGGCTGGGGAAGCCCTCTTTTTTGCACAAAAAGTCTCATGTCTGAAATAATTTTGGAATTCGAATCATATCAATTTTAGTGAGGACTAGTTTACATAATTTGGTCATTATAAATAATATTTAAAAAATCAAATATTGTTAAACAAAAATTTGCTTAAGTCGACTTAAGCACTTATTACTTAATGAGAGAGTTATATAGATTTTTCCTTTGACTTAATTATTTATTAACAATATGTAGCAGAAACCATGCTATGATTTTTTGTGGAAAACATTTTTTAAATTTCTTTACCAAGATCCGCCAAAGACATCATTTCTAATTCAAATTTCGTTTGCATTTCTGTGCAGCAAGCAGCAACAACATGTTACATGTGGATCACTTTAGTTCTAACAGAAACATTTCTTAATTGCTTTTAATGTCAAATGATAAATCTAACTTTTGTAAATAATTCTTTCACATACAAGTGAGCAAGACATTTACCCAGAGTTATAGACGAGTGCGTGTGTGCTTGTGTTGGTGTAGCTCATGTTAAATAGCAACTGTTGCAGGTTTTTCATGTTACTGTAGATTCCGCTGTCATGATAATTCATACAAAACTGAAAAGCAAACCATGAAAAGTGCTTCAATTAAATTTTTTTTTGTTTTCTCAATCACGGCAGCCAGCCACCTTGCAACATTTCATTCTTTCTTTTTTTTCGTTTGCTTTTTTTCTTGTTGTGTATTTTTAGTTGAGTTGTCAACATGAATTTCTAAATACAATTCAATTTGGAAAAAAAATTGTGTATTCTTGTGTTGTCGATCAGCATTCTATGATGGACAAACTTAATGCTGCATAAAAAGGAATTCTAAAACATACAACGTTCTCTTACACAAGAACATTTAATCGCTAAAGCCGTCATATGATTTAGACCATTAATTTAGCTTTTAATTGCAGATTTTCTTTTATGTGCAAGGGTTTTATTTTTCCGATGCCATTTCCTATTCAAATATGTTGTTCTGTGTATCATAATTTATTGTTTGAAGTTATCTATTAATGGTTGTTGTCTGTACTAATTAGTAACACTTATACGCTACAGTGCAATGTGAGCAAATGGTTAGAAAAAAACCTGCCAAAGCAGTGAATTAAGCTAAACAATTTATGCCTTAGTGTCATTAAATATTGAGAAGAGGTTTTATTAATGGAGTTGTATGTTAAAAAAAAGCAGGGCATTATAAAATATTTGGTAAACATCTTTTTATGAATTGCGTATTAACTGCCTGTTCCAGGAAATCTATTTGCACGTAATGGGCATTAGTCTGATGTCAGACTGTTTATTGTTTCTGCAATTTGCATTTTGTAAATCCATAAAAGTCATGGTCATATAAGGAAGCACATAAATAAGTGTATTCAAGCTTTAAGCTAATTTGCTTGTGCCTTTAAAATTGTTTTATTAGGCTGAAATACGTAATGTGATATTCAAGAGGAACTAAACCTCATACACGTTCCAAGCAATTAGGTAGTAGAGTCATTAATTAGGTTTCAACATCTACGGCGGAATAGAATAACTTTGTTGCTTCACTCAAATCATCAAGGCTTAATGAGGGCTCGCTGTGTTTGTGTAGTTCATAGAACATCAAAAATTGGCCAATTGGAATGGTAACTCGTTGCTGCAGCGGAGATGATTTAAAAAAAATAATCTAGGGACTGCAATAAAACTGATTTTATTCCTGCAGTATTTCCGTCTTGTATTATCATTTAAAGTTGTTATAAAGCAAAAAATAAAATAAAAACTGTGCCTAAATTAGTCAGTACTGTAAGAGAAAAATTAAGTCCGAACTGTATGGCAGAATATAGTAACACTGTTTTCGGAGGCCACAACACCTGTTTATCGCCGTTAGGTATATTTTACTACACTTAATGCGTTTGAATTGTTTGCATCCTACAGTTTTTATATCAAAAAATTTACATTGATGAAAGAGAAGTTAACAAAATATGAATGAAATTTGCGTACGAGAATTACATAGTCATCTAACAAAAAAAATAAAAAAAATTAATGAAATAAAATAAATTAAAATAAAAAAATAAAAGTAATAGAATAGGATTAATAGCAATTTAAAACAGCCGCAGGCATTTTTTCATTTTAGCTCATGCATCTTTATATAATTAATAATTCTCGTATTCTATTTTCGTTTAAAATTTTCATATATAAAAAAGTAAAAACTTTATATTCGACCGAGTCCAAATATGTAGTAAGTAAAATTAAAATGTTTATCTGTATTTTGGCGGGGTCGGGTTCTGGCAAGAGCCGTGGGGAAGACATATCACCTTTGTCATAAAACTCTAAAAATAAATGCTTGGGATAATTATATACAAAATTAAAAAAGAAAATAAAATATTTTTTGATAAGGTCATTTAGAGGGCAAGGGGGGAAGCGGGGGTAGGGCAGAGTAGTACCAGGTTACGTCTCAGCTTCATCATTAAAGCTTAAAAATTTTATTTTTAAGAGATGTAGGCTTAAGTAAAACAATTTGTTAATTTTTTACACTATTTTTGCACATAATAACGCCCACTAAAGTGGGTGGGGTTCAAAAATTATTTTTTTTATTTTATGGCCCCAAGTTTAAGGCGTTGGACGTTCTTTAATATAAAAATTTATCATTTGCTTAAAAAAATAACGTTAGAAATTATGTTGTTTTTTAGAGGTTGGTTTAGTTCTTCTTAGGGGAACTTTTTCCCCTCATGCCCGATTTTGCATATCTCCGGACTTAACCTGTGCTATCCTTCAAAATATATTTGTACCAAATTTCAAGAGTCTGGCTCTTTTCGTTTGGACTGAATAGTGATTTCCACAGATGGACGGACGGACGGACATGCTCAGATCGTCTGAGATTTCATCACTTATCAAGAAGATATATATATATATATATATATATATATATATATATATATATATATATATATATATATATATATGACAATGACAAAGTGAGTATACCCTCCATATTCTTTTTGGGAGGGTATAAAAATTGCTGGAATACCTGAAACACCGTATGCTGCCAGCATATTGCAGTTGTCCGAAAATAAAATAATGTTGTTATATTCTACTGTTTAAGTAAGAAGCATTGGAATATTATCTGCTGTCCAACTTTTCCTAAACAAAATTTTAATTGAGTGCATTCCAATTGCCTAGTGTTCAAAAAATTTTTTTTTTAAATTTTTAAAATAGATCTTTTTGAAAGCAGAGATGTTTTTCTATCTTAACAACAGATTGAAATAAATTCTTCATAATTAATTAATGATGATTTTAACCATTGTTTTTTTGGGTTACCCGCAAACCGTAGAACATATTCTGACACTATAAAGGGTATTGCTCAAGCTCTCAATTCGATATACATTTATTACTGATAAAATATAAAAATACGGAACAAAAGACTGTTTTTAAAATGAAAGAAATATTGAACAATAATAACTTTATTAACCTTGGCCTTATGCACAAGTTTCTTGCCATTTCCTTTAACATTAATTTTTCTGCTTAAATGACCGACTCCGTTTGTTGCAATTGTTTTATCACAAGCCATTTATCAGCTTTGAAATGTTGCTTTTATTGGCAAATTAAGTTTCAATATTTCAATACTCGTTCGCTCTGATTCGTTATGCTCTTAAAGTCTGTTTCCATCAAACCATATGGCGTTAAGTAATGACAGCAATTTTAAAGTAATTATCACATAATTTGTTGCCAATTTATGTCTGTGCTACGTGCATTCGCAGTTGAACTCTTTGGGCTTGCAAAGCAGCAACGTTTACATGTTAACAAAATAGAACATATAAAGTCAATTCGTAAGTTGTTGCATGACTCTACAAATAAAAGTTTTAAATGTGAGAAAACTAATAGTGGTAAACACAAAATTTACCTTACACATGACATCAGCGGCAGAAATTAAAATACACATGGACTTTGAAGAAAAAAATTCTATAGCATAGAGTTTTTAATTTTGAATACTGGGAAAAGTTGTTGTTCTATGATTACATAGTTCCCTGCGTAGTGAAACTTGGCTCCCATAACCCTAGAAACTTCCTTGCCTGTTATTTAATTTACCGGCCTTAGATGACTTTAACTTGAAGTCGCTGCTGCGGTTTCTCTTTTTAAATTTTTTCTTTGTCGACTTCCCCCTAAAAATTCATTTCCTTCATATTTCACCAATTCCTACATGAGTGTGAGTGTGTGTTTTTTTCAATATCCATTCACTTATGTACTTGTTGCCAACGTTCACACGCGTTTTGTTTATGCAGTTTAAAATTTATTTAGTTTTTTGTTTAAAGTCTTTGTCTTTTTTTTCTTCCAATTTTTATTATCTAATGCCATTATTTTTGTACTTCGTAGCTGGTAATATATTGTTTTGCTTTAGTTTTACTTTAAGTTTTAAGAATAAATTTTATTTTCATTCTACGACCAGGCAGTAGCAATTAAAACACAAACTGAAAAAGCCACAATACTGCAGCCATTGCAAAGCTTGTTGGCGATTTTTGCGGTAAGAATTGTAATAAATTTAAAAAAAAAATTTTGTATTTATTTTGAAACTAAACTTAATGTTTAGTATTAAATTGGCTTAAAGTACAAAATAAAATGGGTTTCGAAACACACAGATTTCGCTTATTGGAAGCCACATCATCACAACTCAAAATGTATGATTTTGGAGCTTAAAAGGTGGTAATAATTCTGATAAAGATTTTAATATGTTGCACAAATTTTATAAGAACATTCCAATCTTGAGAGATAAATAAATTTTTGTATCCTTTTTTCGCAGTATTTTGAAAACTTTGAATTTAAATCTCCTTTTGTATGAAAATTACAGTCGACGCCGCTTTATTGGAAATATTCAAAACCAAATTTTTCAGTTATCCGATTTTTTTCTCTAAAACGTAGTTCGGATTACTGAAATTTGTTACAGTAAAGCGTACTGCTTAAAATCAGTAAAACAATATATTTTATTACAAATCTGTATATTTTTTTACGTTAACTCCTCGAAAATCTCTAGCCTCTTGCATTGAAAATATAATAGAAAAATACAATAAAGTACGTAAGAGAGAAAAGGACAAATACATTTTGCCATTTAATTTTTCCACGGTCAAAACATGCAAAATTTTTTCAGCCTTAAGTTATGCAATCGATTTCTAATAAATAAATTTGTCATTGTTTATTTTTTCACTAAAGCGCAGTAAATTTCATACAAAAAACATAGTTGTGGACTTGCTTTTGGTTTTCAGTAATACCACATTTTCAGTAAAGCGATGTTTCGCTAAAGCGAAGTGAATAACACTAGCTGCGTTTAAAATCAGTGCGGGGATTTGTATCGCTTTAAGTAATCCGATATTTTTCAATAAAGCGTGTTGCGCTAAAGCGGCTTCGACTGTACTTATATATTTAAAATTTATAGTTCCGCAGGAATACTAATATGTGCTAGACTATTTGATTTAAGAACATAAACCCTATAAAATGGATGCTCTAGTTTTAAAACAAAATTCCTCTTGTGTCTTAAGTCTTTTGTTTTGAGTAATGGATATCATTTTATCTCTGTGTACAATTTAAGAATAGAATTTTAATTTGAAACGAATATTATAAAATAAAATGACCAAAAGCCATATGTTGAGCAGCCAGCGCAGCGCACCTCATGCTCAGCTACTAAAGCATAATATTATTCATAATTTATCACAAAATGTGTGGTTAACTTTTTTTTATAGCTTTAATAAATTAAATAAATAAATAAATAAAAAATTATATTATTTAGTAATTAAAAAATTGTCGCATGTGGGAAAATAATTACGCACCAACACCAATTACAAGTTGGCATTTTGTTGTTCGGTCTGCGTTCAACATGTGTCGACTTGTTGGATGCAATTGTTGAGTTGGTATTGAGCAACAAATGTTGCCTGCTATTACCTCTTGTTGTTCTTGTTGTAGTTGTTGTTAACTGTTTTTAAAGCATGTTTGTTAAACAATTTATGAACAATTAACATTCATAAGCCATAAATTAAAGCTGTTTTAGATGTAGTTTTAGCCATTTAAGTGTCTGTGCTTTGCAACCACCACTAAATGGTATCATTTTTATAGCGTGTTTACAAAATTCACGATTTAATATTTATTTATTTATTTTTTTTTTTTTTTTGTAATAACAGTTTAAATGATAATAATTAAAATAATTACAACTCTTAAATGGATTTTAATATTTAAGAGAAATTGTTTAATTGCGAATTATACAATTGGTCCAAGAACTTTAAGCAATCAAATGCACCATGAACGCTCGCTAGAAATTAGAATTGAACTAAAAGTTTGATTACGAATCAAAGATTTAAATGTCTTTGTTATACGCTGGCAATAAATTTAAAAATCGTTTTTATTTAAATTCGAAACAAACGCATTTTCACACAGTTATTGCGAACAAAGCGAAAATAGTTCTCAAAATTGTTGCATTGTGTTGTCACATTTATTTCCTCTGTCAATAAAAATAAAGTTGTTAAACATTTTAATGGAACGACCGTGTTGGCTGGCATCATTTTGATATGAGTTTGGCGGTAGCACCGACGCCACTTTGAACAAAATCCCCCTTTCATTTTCTTTTACCCAATTGACTTTGATCGATACAATTTTATGCTGCTGCAGCCCTTTTCCGCAATACTTTAGAGCATTTGGATTGTATTAAGTTGCAGTGCCCTTCCCTTATTTCACATGAAATTTTTTGCCTTTGAAAATGTGTGTGTATGTGTGTGAGCCCAAGAAAGCCAAGAACAGTCAAGGCAAAAATGACAACAGCAATAATAAGAGAACAGAAAAAATTAAATTGACTGACATTTACCATGACAGTGTAACAAGTTACACAGTAGATTTAATTTCTTTTAGAAATCAAGATAAAAACAACAACAATTTAAATTAATAAATCGTGCCTAAAAAGCACAGACGACTCTCCATTGTCTCACCATGCAGAGCGTCTTGGCGGACTGCAAGTAAAGGGCAAGGTTTGTTTCTCTTTGTTCCCCCCTTTTGTATATGATTGTAGGTTCTTATACTCATGTATCGCTTTCTTGGTTGCTATTTTGATCCACATACTTGAATGTACTCGTAGGTACATGACCAGCTAGTTGCTGGTTGTGCTGAAGTATGCAGACAGCCATGGGTGGTGGCTGCTGCTGTTGGCAAACGACCGCAGTTCGAGTAGAAAAACAAAATTATTTGACTGCATTAAGCTGTTCGAGCTAAAAGTCCATGTGATTAGGATTTGCCGGTGAAGAGAAGTAGAGCTTAAACGGCATACAATTGTTGTTGATACGAATAGCAGGCAGCAACCACTTTATTAATGAGCTCACTGTTGTTATCATGACCACAAGATCAGCATCAATTAAACATTTTAAATGGTCTTTGTTTAGTTCAATTCGCTTAAGTTTGTTTCGGTGTCTTGTTTTTCATATACCGAGTATTTTCTTTGTGTGCTTTTTGTTGCTGTTGCTTTACAACATTTCTCTGTTGACAATCATTGTCCACTGTAATAAAAAAGTTTGAAAGCTCTTTTTCAAACTGCACTTGCCGTTGCATTTTACTTTGAGCAACATTTACACGGACACACTCGTAATTTCATGGCAATTTTGTTTGATTTGGTTGTCGTTCAAATTTAATTGCTGCCTTGTGTTGTTGACTCTTTGCCGTTTAGAAAGAAACACAAATCTGTCATTTGTTTGTTTTAAATGTCACATTTCTTTAATCTAACTATTAAAGAATTTAAGATTATTTAATTAAACATTATTTAAAAGATCAAAAAAATTATTTTAACTATTGAAAGCTAAACACAAAGACAGGCAAAGGCCTTTTCTTTCAAGTCCTTAAGTTATCTGTCTGTTTATTTTTATGAGTTGAATGCAAACAATGGAAAATATGGAGTCGAGAGATAATATTTTAATCCCTTTTGCTTTTATTTCTAATATTTAACTTCGGTTGGCTTTATAGTTTTACTTCCAAAACGATCTGGCAAATAAATTTGCAATTTGAAAGCATTTTATTGTTTTTATAGAAATGGATTAAGGCAGACTTTTGAAAAGATTAATTATGTAAAATGAAATTGGAAATAGTCTGGCGTTTGTTCGCATCCTTTGTGTTATTGTATAATAGTTTCCACTAAACACTCAACTCGGAATTAACGAAACTTGACTAGAAAAAAAAGTTCATATGAAATGCAAAAGATATTCAAATCACAAATGCTATGATTTTCATAGCAAAATACTTTAGTCACACAAACTGTTTATTTATTTAAATCAGACACTGTCTCTTTCAATATGATGAAATCCTGTATGGCAACAATCAAATCATGATTAAGTTATAAAATATTTTTTTCTTACGTTAATTCCATTATATTATAATCTCTTGTATTATGCACACAAAAAAAATATTTGTTGCATAATCATGTAATCTGATTATATGTTACGAAATAGTAACACAAAAAAGTTGTACTAAAAATCTGGCAAATATATTTAAAAAGTTAAAAAAATGGCACCTTTTTGTATGCAATTATGGTTTATTTTTTTTTTATTTTTGTAACTCTTACCCTTAACAAGTTGCGATGTGCCAATTGAATGGAAAACTAAAGATGGTCGTATTAACTGACCCATCTTTAACAAGACGTTGATTTTTCAAATAAAAAATATTTCACAAAATTGTATGAGAGCATTCGAAATTGATTTGAATAACTACAAGCAAAAACGAAAAAAAAAATTACAACAATTGAAGATTATCTGCTTCAAAATGACTTTAACTTCTATTTGTAGGTTTTGTTTTTCGAAAGCCTAAATAATTTGCATATATTTTTTGTGTGAAGTAGGCTTAGGCACTACACTGGCAGAAAAATGTAAACACATTTTCAAAATTCCATTTTGCTAAAAATCAATGAAGAGATATTCAACAACTGGTACTTCTAAGTAAAGATATTTTTATGTAAAAATAAATTATTATTATTGTTTATTACACGTACTTATCAAAAAGGTACTTTTGGAAAATAGTACCTTTATTTAAGTATATTTATACGACTATTCTAACTTTTATAAAAGATATAGTTTTTATTAAAAACACTTTAATAAAGGCACTTTTTATTAAAAGAATTTTCATTAAATGTATGTTTTCTATGAGACGTTTTAAAAAAATATATTTCTTCAAAAAACTGCTTTTTGTGAAAAGTACTATTTATATTAAGGCGTACTTTAATCTAAATTTTTAATTTTGAAAATGATTTCGAACCATTTACTAATAAGAGGCACCTTAAAAAATATATATTAATTATTCATAAAACCTGATTTCTTAAAAAAAATTTAATTTTAAGAACTACATTTTTAAAAATTATTTTTTTAAGGTACTTTTGCAAGACACACTTCCTTCAAATGTACTTTTTAAACTTTACTACTTTAAAAGATTGTTTTTTAAGTTACTTTGTAAAAGGTACTATTATAAAATGTACATTTCAAAAAGTACTTTATCAACATGTTTCTTAAATAGTAGCCCTCAAAATAACTATTCTGAAGATACTTCTTTAAAAGGTCACCTTTGCAAAAGTTAATTTTTTAAAAGCTACTATCTCAAACGTACTTTTGTAAAAGCAATTTTTATTGAAGGTACTTTTTCAAGAGATATTTCTCTAAAATGTTCTTTTTGGAAGTTACTTTTTGAAAGGTATTATTTTAAAAGCATTTTTAAAGGGCAATTTTTTTAAATGTCCTTATTCAAAGGTACGTTTTTAAAAAGTACTTTTTCAAAATTACCTTTTCAAAAAAAAATTAAGAAATAAAACTACTTTTTTGAAACACAATTTTGAGTAGGTACTAATTTTAAGGGTACTTTTCTGAAACGTTACTTTCTAAAAAGTACTTTTCTAAGAAGTACTCTTCTAATAAGTAATTTTCTAAAAATAAATTTTCTAAAAAGTACTTTTTTAACAAGTACTTTTCTAAAAAGTACTTTTCCGGAAAAATACTTTTCTAAAAAGTACTTTTCTAACAAGTACTTTTCTAAAAAGTACTTTTCTAACAAGTACTTTTCTAAAAAGTCCTTTTCTAAAAAGTAGTTTTCTAAAAAGTACTTTTCTAAAAAGTACTTTTCTAAAAAGTATTTATCTAAAAAGTACTTTTCTAACAAGTACTTTTCGAAAAAGTAATTTCCTAAAAATTACTTTTCTAAAAAGTACTTTTCTAAAAAGTACTTTTCTAAAAAGTACTTTTCTAAAAAGTACTTTTCTAAAAAGTAATTATTAAAAAGTACTTTTCTAACAAGTACTTTTCTAAAAAGTACTTTTGTAAAAAGTATTTTTCTAAAAAGTACTTTTCTAAAAAGTATTTTTCTAAAAAGTACTTTTCTAAAAAGTACTTTTCTCAAAAATACTTTTCTAAAAAGTACTTTTCTAACAAGTACTTTTCTAAAAAGTACTTTTCTAACAAGTACTTTTCTTACAAGTACTTTTCTAAAAAGTACTTCTCCGGAAAAATACATATTTAGAAACGTACTGTTTTGAATGATCATTTTTTAAAAGTACTTTTTCAAAAGGTACTTCTATAAAAGATACTTTGTTTGAAAAATAATTTTGAACAGGTACTTATTTAAAGGGTGCTTTTTTAAAATGTACTTTTCTGAAAAAAAAAAAATACTTTCTTAAATAGATACGTCCCGTACTTTTCAAAAGATTATTTATTCAAGAAAATGTTTTTTAATGGTAATTTTCAAAAGGCAGACTTTACAAGAAGTACCTTTTAATTATGTATTTTTGTAAGAAGATTTTTAAAAGATTTGGTTTTCAGTGATGGTACCTACATTTTGCAAAAGGTGGTTTTTATAATAAAAAGCTTTTTTTATTAAAATATTTTTTATAAAAGTTGCTTTTATGTCTGGTACAATTTACAAAAGGTACGTAATTTAAAAAGTACTTTTACCAAAGTGTTCTTTGTTAAAGTCACTCAATATAAAAAGTGCTGCTTAAGAAAACAGTTTTTGCATTAGGCTCCTGTTGTAAACAAAACATTTTGCAAAAAGTACTTTATGTATAAAGTAGTACTTTTATAACGAGCAATTTCATTCTTTAGCAGCCTTTCGGAAATATGAACCTTTTACACCGCACACAATGTATTCTGTCAGTGTATTTAAGTAAAAGGAAGATTTTGTTTTTTTAGATACTACAAATAAAAGTTGTAAGTATTCAAATTGAATGGGCACTGTTTAGTAAAACGTTAAGAAACCAAATCCCCAGCAAATGTCAAATGTTAAATTGCTAAAGAAACAAAGTTTTATACAACAACTTTTAATATTAAAATATAAAGGAAAATATTTGTAGTTTTTATTTGAAGAGGGCAGCAGCAGGCAGCTTCCAAGAGGCAGTGCATAAAGACCCACAAAAAAGGCTAACCATCAAGCAAACAACCCAAATGCACATTAAACGAAACATTAAAAATTCCGGCATGACGTTTTGTGCAAAACAGAAGATTATGCGCTCGTATAAAAAAGTTTGCATATCTGCCTGTTTTTCATTGCAGATATACGACACAAATGCTGATGCTGGTAACACGCCGCTGCAGTGCAATTCAGCTTTTATTTCCAATAAGTCTGTCCGCTCATCTACCCATCCATCCAACCGTCTATCGCTTAGTTCGAAAGTGCTGAGACAACAAGCGGTAAAATGATTGACAAAGTTGTAGTCAAATTTAAGCTGTTCTCGCATTTCGCCGTTTGTAGCAACAAAACGTAATACAACAACAAGTAAGCAAACAAACAAACAATCTTCCCAAATTATAACTGATTTTTTCTTTTATTTGAAATCTCAAGTGTTTGGATATTTCAAAGGCAATAAACTCCATGTACAGCATGAAGTGAGTGCAATAGCCCCTCTTCAGCAACTTTTATTCAGTTGAGGATGGGGTTTTTATGGTTAAAGCGTGTGTTTATTTTCAAAAACTATCAATCAATGCGAGTATTATTTATTTTACTCTTTTTATGATTTTTCCTATTTTTAAAAGTTATTTATTATGGTTTTGTTTATTTTTCTTGTTGTTTTTTTTTTTTTTTTGTTTTCATTCATGCAATGCAAAATGTATGTATGAGTGCGTTTTGTTTTCGTACGTGTACGTTTAAAGTTAGCAATTGTTAGTTTAATTTAATTTTTTTGTGGAAATTTTTCTTTACACAAAAATGTCAATTTGGTTTATGGCCGGGTTTTGTTTTTATGAATGAATTCACTTGTTATGAAATTACTGAATGAATGAATGTTGGAAGAATGTAATACAAATGGGGACGAAAAAAATGCATTGAAAATGAATGGAAATAAAAGAGTTGCATTTAGAGATTTTAACCCTAAAGCTGCAAGATGGACAAAACTGGCTCAACGTCTTAAAAAGTTAATATTTAAATTCATGTATTAAGTAAAATTCTTTCAAAATATTATCGATTGAGATCGAATTTAAAGAATGTAAACTAAAGAACATATTACATCATCCTCCTTCGTTGGTGTTGTTGAAAAAAGTTGCACGGCGGAGTAAAGAACAAAATGGATACAATAAACTCTGTACTTTTTCTATATTAAATTGAATTAAGATTCCATAGGCTAATTGTTCGATTTTAATTTAAATATCAGAAAGACATGATAAATATTCCAAGGCACAAAGGCAAGTCAACATCAGTTTTTGTTATTCAACTTACACAGCAGAGCAGAACAGCTGTTTTCGAAAGACGCAACCCTTTCATCATCAGTGCTCATGTGTATTGTGTTTGTCACCACTTATTAGGTGGATTAGTTGAATGTGATAACAGTTCCTATTTACACAAATTTTATTGTGAAAAAGGATACGAGAACTGTATCAACCTGATGTTAACATGTTATTGTTATAATTCCCGTGTTACCGTTTGATTATTTTTCTTCATGTCCTATTTTTCTGAATTTTTTTCGTTTTTCTTAATCTATTCTATCAACACTATCCCAGCGCACCAGTAGGGTTCATAATCTGATTACCGGTCTAAGTAAAAAGATAAGAAATAAAAAAAATTTCTGGAAATTTATCTAAATTAAAGCTACATTTACATCAATCAAATATTTGACAAAATAAGCGTAACCCATAATTTCTCAATGTTGAATGAATTCTTTCTCTCGTACAAATATATTTCAACCAAACAAACATTTTATAAATTGTGGTAGTTTTTTTTTATATTTTTAGGAAAATATTTTCAAATGGTTTTAAATGGTTTCATTTTTATAATTTTAGGAAAATATTTTTAAAATGGTCATGTGTTAATACACCAAGAATTGTTTTTACCGTTTCATTTGTCGGGCATACAGACGAAATATTTAAGCAACGTTCGTTAAGAAATTGTGGTTACGCTCATTTCGTCAAATACTTTATAGATGTGAATGTATATATCTTAAGCTCTCATTTTTAAACTAACATTTTTTCTTCAAATAAAACCGTACCACTAGACAAATATGCGCATAACGAATGCCTCAGGCTGAATAATTGAGTATGTAGCTCCAGGTTCTACAATCGGTGTTTTTACCACTTCGTATTGATCTACATACGGCTGAGTTCGTTCTGAGTTTCACATGTAAACAGCGGTAAATAATAAATTATAAAATTAGCAGGTGCAAAATTATCAATAAAACCAAATATTGGGAGAAATTATGACTGCCTTACGGCTTAAGAAAAATTAAGGTCACAAATGACTTTAGCAGGAATAAATACCGATAACAAACCAGTACCATTAAGTCATATTTTAAAACGTTTTAAACCAAGTCACAGTATTATTTGTGCACAAATTAAATTGATATTTACATAAAATGTAGTCAGTTTTCCGATCAGAAGGCTTAGGAATTCTTTGCGTGTATGGAGAAGTGGATTTTGTATATTTTGGTTGCTCATTATCTACGTAGTGGTCGTAATATTTGTCATATGGTTAAAAATTTTGTACAATTGACGAATTTTTAATTTAGTTTTTTTGTGCAAAAATAAAAAAAATTAAAAAGTTTTTTTTTAACTCAGCGTTTGACCCCTGTGTGCACTGTATTAGAACTAGCCCTTAAAGGCATATTGTTGCCAATTGTCTACATTTCTATTCAACTGAATTTAATTCATAACCATGAGTTTATTCTGTATTAAAATTGTTGCTAAGTCTTCAAAGAGGTACAAATGTATAAAAAAAAAGTTTTATAATTTTTTTACATTTAGTTCAGATTAGATTGTGACAGTGATCGACAAAATTTGTTTTCATTTAAAATAAAAAATCATGCATTTAAGGGCTATAAAGGAGAAGACGGTATTGATATTGATTTTTTTTGCTGTTTGAATCTTCTACTTCAGCGGCTAATTTTCGGTTACAGGGAGGGTGCTGTTCCTCTGCTCTTTAATACATGATAGTGTCAATCACTGTCAGTAATCGTTCTCTGATCAGTGGTATGCCTTCATTACTCAAACAGGCTGACAACAACTAAGACAACCATGCTCGAAAACAAATCAGAAATATTCATTTTATAAAGTCGAACTTGGAACTTTTGGCTTCATAGTCTTGTGTTAATCATATCAGCCAACAGCACCCTCAAAACAATTTCTATATGATATTTGGTAATTTTGATTTAATATTAGTAATTTTACCAATTCGGCCACCTATAAATTGTAAGGCCAGTAGTCACTATGAAAAGCACGAAAAAAAAATTTTAAATTATGTATGAATTTTTATTATATTATATTTTTTATTATAATAAAAAATCATTTGCCATCATGCAGATTCGAACTTAAGCCCTTTCCCAGTTTACACTAAACCAGCCCCTTAGGAGTTCTCAAAACAAACTGTCAACAGCAACATCAATCACTTTCTCTTAAAAAAAAATTGCTTTTTCACCACTCTTCAGCCACAACAAAAGAAAGAGAAAAATCCTAGCAGTCCCCATGGAACTTCTAAAAGTTGTTGCCTGTCTCTTATAAGAAAATGTTTGAAATTATATTGAAGCATATTTTAAATTTTCAATACCACACAACATGTCCGTACCCTTTTTTGTTTATTGTTTTTGTTTGTGTGTGTGTTTTTTTTATGTTGTACATCATGTCAATTACATGGTCAAGACACGTGTAATAACCACCTTTAACACTTGCACACTTGCTACTCATTCAGTTGTAGACACCTCGTACAAAATGTGTGTTTCCCAGGCCAAAAAATTATAATAATAATAAAAACGGCAACCAAGAAATAGAAATGTTTTTTAATGTTATAATTTTAAATACAATTCTAACCATTTGTTGCTTTTTATAAAATACTTTAAGGTGTCAACTACATTTCTTGCAGTTAAATTTGAGTCTTCATTTATATGTGAACTTTGTTGACCCGTTTGTTTTTTCTTTCTGTAATGTGTTTTGTTTGTTTTATGTTGTTAATAAATATTTAATTTTATTATTCTACTAGTTTCTTTCAGAACTTTAAATTAAATTTGAAATTGTGGGTTTATTGCTTTTCTGTTATGAGCAATCTAATGAGCATTAGGACCATTATGACATTTATTATTTAATAAAAATTA
Organism: Linnaemya tessellans; assembly: GCA_951800035.1. Classification (NCBI taxonomy): domain Eukaryota; kingdom Metazoa; phylum Arthropoda; class Insecta; order Diptera; family Tachinidae; genus Linnaemya; species Linnaemya tessellans. Next base: position 148,274,525 of record OX637532.1, read on the forward strand.
TGATTCATTATTTTCTATAATAAATCAAATAAAATTATTATATGTAGTAAGTATTTTCACGAACATTTATATTGAATTAAGATTCATAGACTAATTGTTTGAGCACTGATGATGGAGGTGTTGCGGCTTTCGAAAACAGCTGTTCTGCTTTGCTGTGTAAGTTGAATAAAACTGATGTTGACTTTCCTTTGTGCCTTGGAATATTTATCATGTCTTTCTGAGATTTAAAAACAAATTTCGTAAAATTATTATTTTTTAATACTTACAATAACAATAAAAATATTGCTACAAGTGTTAAGGCTCCCCCTCTTACCATGAAATAATTTTCAGTGGAATTGTAGCAAATCTGAACCACCAAATTAATAGTCCTACGCTCTTTAATGGCATGCCATATAATTGCACTCTAATTACTTAAATAATTAAGGCAATTAAATTCACTATTTTAATTTAAATAAAAAAATCAATTTCATAATTCATAAGCATACAAATTCGAACAGTTTTCTTTTCGTATCGAATTACACAGTAGCCCCCCAGTTTAGCAAAATTTTTGCAAATAATATCTATTAATTTTATCTATTAATTTTTGTATATTTATACCTTCTTAAATTTCATATATTTAAATACCAATCCTTCAAATCTCTTATTTATTTTCCTTTTCCCTTCAAACCAATAAATAACAATTCCAAAGTCATGATTCATTTTACCAAGCAAATAAGCAACGTTCAGCTTTGTAAGTACGTACGACAGCAATCAAAATAAAAACTCACTCACTTATTCGTATCCTCATTTTGATCATTTCACAAGAAATAATTTAAATAAATTTATCAAAATATAAAAATCTCAATTATGTGTCCTCAGACCACAGCGCAACAAGACCACAATCATATTCGTCTACATGCATATACAATCGCATTGATATTCCCAGCACACCTTCATTTTTCCAGTTAAAATATCCAGAATATCATTCACTTTTGGACACTTTTCATATAAATTTATAATCTAGCAGGCCGATGGCATGTAGCTAATGTAGGCTATAGTACTTGTCATCGTTTAATATTTACAATCATTTTATTTTCATATTTTCTTTGATGCTTATTCTTTAAACAACTATATTATAGTCGCCCAGTACAAGGGAACAAATTTTCACAGTTCAACGGAGATAATTTATGAAAAACATTGTGTGGAATATTATAAAATGGTAGCCAGACTATTGGACTATAAATTTGTGCGAGGAGAAATTACATGACAGAATAAAAGTACAAAAAAAAAATATATATATACTCGTATATATATATATATATATATATATATAGATATATATGTATATATATATATATATATATATATATATATATATGTATATATATATATATATATATATATATACATATATATATATATATATATATATATGTATATTTTTATTAAATTGAATTAAGATTTATAGGCTAATTGTTCGAAATTTTTTGTTTTAAATTCAGAACGACTTGATAAATATTCCAAAGCACAAAGGAAAGTCAACATTAACTTTTAGTTATTCAACTTACACAGCAAAGCAGAACAGCTGTTTTCGAAAGCCGCAACGCTTTCATCATCAGTGCTCATGTGTATTGTGTTTTGTCTCCACTTATTAGGTGGCTTAGTTGAATGTGATAACAGTTCCTATTTACACAAATTTTATTGTGAAATAGAATACGAGAACTGTATCAAGCTGATGTTAACATGTTATTGTTTTTATATATATTTTTAAATTATTACGAAGTAGAATTTTTCATAAAAATTCGTTTTTCTAATATCTTAGCACTACTAATAAAGGGTGTTTTTTAAAGAGTGACACAAGTTTAAATCGTAATAAAACAGGGAAATATATTTTTAATATCAATGAAACGGGCTCTATTGGAAAGAAAATTTTATGAAATTAATGTTCAAATATGATTTCTGTCATGTGGCCGCCACGCCTGGCCCGTGGAAGGTGTAATCTGCAAAACCAATTTCCAAGAACTAAAAAAAAGTTCTTTAAAGTGAAAGGACACAAGCCCAGTTGCAGAGAACGGAGACGAATTGATTGATTATGATCATCTTCAATGCTTTCCTGTACAGCGGCTACAGCTTCTTCAGTGAGCAGCTGTTCGGCGCCTCACGCGGGATGCATATTATCAGTAACAGTAAATGTACCCGAAAATAATCTATTGTTTTTCAAAGTCTGCGTGCCTGAGTAAGAATTAACAGGTGAGGCGGCACCTGGGTTTGGGTAAAAAAGAAACCGAAGTCGACAGAAAGTTTATAGAACCTCCACTGGTTTGGCTTTCGCGAGTTCATCAGTAGTCAGAACTGGTACCACGGGATCCAGTACAAGCCCCGCAGTTTACTGCGACTGGATATTGGTGAGGTCTCCCTCGGGAGTACACGTGGTGGTTGTGGTCACCAATTTGGTGGAAGATTTGTCAGATAAGGATTGATGTCCAATCCTTGCGGTTGGGCTTCGGTCCGGCCGATAGTAGCAAAATCTATGTGTTGTTGTGAATCAACAAATAAAAGATCATCTAGATAGGATCGGCACTGTAGCAAGGTGTTAGATCATGGGGCTTACCAAATCATGTTCTAGAAATTGCCACCTGGGTGACCCGAGGTCGCCTTCGTGTGGTCTCTTGGTGCTAAGAGGGGTAGTGGTGACACCCAATTTGACCCGATGTTAAGAGCATCGTCAGGTTAGGTCGCAAGGCAGGTACTGACGTTAAATCAATGACAAATATTTGTTCTTCAAAATGGCCGCTCTGAAGGATGATTGTGAACCCCATAAATGGAAAAAGTGCACGATTAGTTTGACGAATAGAACAATTATTTTGATTAAAAATTTCAACAATTTGCAGGCGTTGCTCTGGTGTTGTGACACTCCAAAAAAACACCCTTTATTTGTCTTTCCTTCTCGTATAATTATTATCCAAAGGTTTTGTGCCTGAATATAGGAAGCTAAACTTCTTTCATATTTTAAAAATCTAATTAATAAAAAAATATTTTTTGTTTTGACAAATTTCCAAAAAAAGGATTGACAAATAAGCGGTTTATAAACTTAAAATATTTTTTTATGAAATACAACTTAAAAAACTTTATATATTTTAAATGTTAATTTTTCCTTAGAATCTCTGACACCATTAAAACAATTTTTCAACTCAATTTTGAAAATATGGCAATACCGTTTTTAGCCCACCAAAACTATTCTTATTTGCGTTCACACTGTCAAAGAATAAATATCAAATATTTCAACGATTGTCACTTTAGTTGATTGTTATCATTCTGAGTTTTTTTGTTAACAAAAACAAATGGAAAGTTGTATTACAAACATGTTTACGTTAAAACACCATTTAGCCATAACTCTTCCTTATTATGTTGTTTGACTTGTAATAATCACGTTTTGTTGTTCATTCAATAATATTGTACGTACTTTGACCAGACAAACAAAAAAAATAACAAAATAAAGTTTTCTTTTAAGGTTTCTTGTCGACTACTTTTGAAGTGCACAAGGGTTGTTTTGTGTGAATACCAAATATTTTGACTGGCTGATGGAGATGGCATGAAAATACTAAAAGCTAAAATATTCTCACACTTTTTAGATTTATAAGTATTCTGTTATTTTGGTAGTCCATTAGCTGTGTAACGAGTCATGAAGTTTTATAGTGTCGTTGTAAATGACGGGCAATGGGGGTTACACAACATGCACTTCCCAATACCAAAACAAACGCCTACAAATTACGAAATTATTTTTTTGTATTTGGAAATAAATTAACACTCTAATCAAAATTAAAGCACGACAGATAGAAAGAAAATTATTTTATATACTAACTGTGACTTGATATTCACAGTTTAAGAAAATCTTGCAACTTTTTTTTATAATTATAATAATCGGTAATGTATTTTAAGCTTTTGTTGGAAAGTTATTTTCTTCTTAATATGGTTGTTTTTATGATTTTTCAAATGAAACAAAAATAGGTTCCTAAAAAACCTCAAAAAGGAATAATAAAATATTGAAAAATAAATAAAATTCTTTTATATAAATAAAGTGACTTTAATCTTAAAATCTTTTACAGATTATAACAGTTTTAAAAAATTCTTCATTGTGTATAAATCTGGATGATATATAACTGTTTTTACATAGAGTGGTCATTGCCGTAATTTCTCTTCTTTGACGCCTTTTCAGTGAACCCGAATTCATGTTCCTGATGTTATATTTAAAAATTGTCAGTTTGCCGATGCCGCAAGCCATCGGTAGATCGTATAAATAACATTTAAAATAAAAATAACTTTTAAAATTAAATTTGATTTTTTCTTGAATGTTGTTTATACGATCGCACTATAGCTTGCGACATTGCCGAACAGAGTAAGTGAAAATATATTAATTTTTCATTACTTCTCTGGGTTTAGGAAAAGTCGCTTATTGTGGGTGCTGTTGGCTGAAGTAGTAGAACACAAGACAATGAAGCAGAGAGTCCTGAGTTCGAGCCCCCGATGAGTCATGAAATATTGTGTTGAATTCTTCTGATCAGCATTAGTGCGTGGTTGTGTTAGTTGTTGCCAGCCTGTTTCAATGGTGAAGGCGTAGTCACTGGTCACTGAACATAATTGGCAGCGACTGACACTATCATGTACTAAAAAGCAGAGTAACAGCACCCACCTTCGTCGGCCCTGTAGCAAAAATTAGCCGGCGAAATAAAAGGTTGAAATAGCTACAAAAAAACTGTCCGGCTTCTCATCTTTCCTAATCTGTCCCGTCAATACTATCCCCTCGTTTTCGGTTCCAGCGCAATGCATTGCATATATAGGGGACATCCCCTGAGTGCTGGGCCTACTCCTCAAAAAAAAAAATACAAAAAAATAATCAATTATCAATTTATTACATATAAATTTTTTTCTTCATTAATTTTTTTTAAATCAAACATATTCTTTCAAAATAACAATATTTTTATAAAAAAGCATAATATGTACTTTAAAAAAATACGAATAACTTCCAATTTTGTGTAAGTAAAATGGCTTCTAAATCAATTTTCTAGATATTGTTAATAATCACTTTCTGATAAGTCCAAAATTCACACTTATTGTTACAAAAATGCCTTCCGGTTTCTTACAGTGCTGTTATTATTGATTTTTACGATTCTGTTTTTGCTTTTTGAGCAACAATAAAATGAAGAAAATATTAATATTGTGCATATCTACAAAACAATACCTTTTGAATAATATTTCGCACACTGATATTTATTAACTATAACATACTTAAAAGTGTACCACAAAAAATTATTTGGCATATTTATATATAAGATCAGAAAATATGTCAACAAAATTTTAAATTTTGTATTATAAAAAAAATATATTTTTTTTAAGTGCTTTTGTGTTCTAACAGATGTGATTTAATTGTATGAATCGAATAAAGCCTAATATTTTCAAAATAATTTTTCTCTTAATTTCGTAATTAATTTTTTAATTCTATTGTGGAATAGATTCTGGGATTTTTGTGTTTAATATAAATTCTTGTTGGTATATTTATAGGTTCCCTATTATTATAGTAATTCCAATTTTTTGCTTTGCAGCTTTTATTTAAACATACAAATTTAAAGTATTTTAAATATTATAACAGCTAAGGGTATATGGATAAGAGATAATTTTCGCGTCCTTTTGCAATAAATTATATAATCAATGTATAACAAATTAACTGCCGATTTCACAATATTGAAAAATGTCTTTGAAACAAAAACAAAATTTTATAAATTGTTTAAGACTTCTGCATTAAAAATTGAAAAATCAAACTGTTGGTTTTATTGCCAAATGTAGGGAACCATTTCATATTTTATCGACCCTCAATTTTGTTTTTCTGTTATCTTTTCAATCATTACAACGGAAATACTTGCAGTAGCACGAAGTGCTTCCATTGTTCATGCATATACTTGTGGTGTTGTGGTGTTCCTCTATAAATACTCGTACATAATTTTGTTAACACATTTACAATATCGCTGATTGTAATTCGTTTAAAACTTTTATAGTTTTTCCTTATGGTAATTTATTTTGGTTTAGTTGCTGTTTTCTTTTCGTAATTTTGGTATTCATGAAAGTCCGTTTGTGGAACATGTGTAAAATGCTCGACCACGACATAATTGACATTGATATATGGTAATCTTGAGCGGAATTCCAAATATTATTTTCATAATGGTGTAAAAGTTAAAGGGTAATTAGACAAGGGCTGCATATATTTGACAGTCGAAAAATTTTAGGAAATTTCAATAATTTCAAAAACTGATATGAACAACAATAAAAGTAATATGCCGACTCACCTATTAAATGACTTTCGCTATGTTTCTTTCACACCTTTCCAACGTCATATGTAATATTTCTTCACAAATCTTGATGAGGGAGAATTAGCTAGAGAGATGTTCGGCTACCAAATTGTATCCAATATCCAAACCAATTTCAATATCATTTAAGTAGAAATATCGATAGGCATTAAATGCTGTACTTTGCCCACGCAATTGGTTGATATTTTTAATATGTAAAAAATATTTTTTTACGTTTAATTTAAAATTTTTTCAAGTGTTTGAAAAAGATATTAGGCTAATAAATTATTGTAATATAAATGTTGACAGACGCATAATTGGTGATTTCGAAAGAAAATTTAAATATTGCTGAACCTTCTGAGCCGGTACTCTGACTGGAATAAAATTTTTCATTTGATTTAAAAGGGTGGTATGAATTCTTGAAGAACGTACCCAGGTGATCTGAAAAGGATCCTTAAAATTTTAATATACTAAAATCTGTGTCAAGTTAGTGCTTTCGATCTAATAAAAAAAATTGTTTGTACGTAATTTTTCCTATCCAAGAGGAATAAACATGGAGTTTCCGCTTACAACCTCGTAATGGTTAAGTCGCCTTTTATGAAGTCAAAGTTAGTGTGTTCGGTCCCGCACTCAGCCATGAATGCTCGAATTATTTTTTGATCTGCATTTATTTCTTCACAGTTGCGTTAAATGGTGCTGGCTTTGGTTGGTTAAGGCAGAAGTCACAGCACTAGTCGCTGAAGAGTATTAACAGCGATTAACAGTACCATTTACCACAGATTGTTATTTCCGGACCTACATATAACATTCAAACATATTTTTTTTTTTTAGAAATATAAAAGTTTCTGGTTTGTTACCTCAAATAAGAATATAACATTTTTTTTTAGTATTCTTAAGGCCAGGAATTGCTTTCAGTTTTTCATTCGCATCGTATTACAGTGTAACCCCGCAGATATGATCTTAAATAATGAACAACTTGGGAAAATTTTTTGTAATTTTCAGTACAGAAAAAGTACCAAAATGTCCAACATCGAGAATTTTTTTAAATTTGTTTCAGAGTCCCGAGGCAACTCAGAAATTGATATTATGTCTTCCACCTCTTTGAGAATTAAGAATAAAAAAACTATAACATCCGTTTGTCCAAGTCTTTTCATGGGGTGTTTTCTTCATGGTAAAAGTTGAGATATTTTATTAAGGGTTCTATTTCCGAATGGAATTTAACTCTGTGAATTGTGTGTCAGTCCTATGAAGTTTAAAATATTAAACGTTTTTTCGTTATACAATTTCTTTTGGTTGATTTTATGTGTAACTGAAATTAATTGAATATAATTTCAATAATATTAGAGTATTTTTTAATAAAATTTTTCACAACTTTTTTTTAAAAAGATTCTTTGAAATAATATGATAAATTTTCAAATACGCACAGAAAATTGCAAGATAAACTAGATATTATAGCCGATAGTGTAAAAGTCGTATAAAATTCTAGACTTTGAGGTATTAAATGGAACCTCGATTAAAAGAAAAATTCTTAGTAACTTCATTATCATATTCCTAATGGTTTGCTAATTTTTTTTTAGTAAAAAATATATCAAAAAATAGACACGTTGCACATATGTCTTAACTGCTTTTTAAAAATTATTCTCTAAGTTTTAACTTAAGAAGATATTGAAAACGACAAAAGTTTCATGCTAAAACCAAATTTTTATTACAACAATAATACCATTTGCAATTTGCATAATTTAAATATCATGTAAAAATACCGAATAGAATTTATAACAAATTCATGTAATTGCAAAATTAATTAATTGTAAATTAATCAATAAATTTAATTGTATAATAAATCCTAATCAAACAATTCTGCTTATCACAATTACATAAATAACAAACAATTTCCTTTAGACACCTGTTGCGTGTCGAAAACTACGACCCAACCCAACCCAACCATCATATGACTAGATATTCACTTAGATAAATTCAATTATTGACTGAATCTAAACGCTAATTGATTACACAAATAAAAGCTACACAAAACATCATTTAAATAATGAATTTCAAATATATTGTCAACATAAAATAAACCCATACAAATAACCTGCCAACGCCAAACAAATTGTATTAGAAAGAAAGCTAAAAAAAAAATGGTAATTAATGGCCTGAAATTAGCTTTTCTATCGATAGAAAAGTCAAATACAAATTAATTAAAATAGACATTTATGCTGATTTAAAAATGTAGAAAAAAAAACTTGACAAATTATAAAAGTGTGAAACAGAAGTTGGGTATTTTTTTAGAGTTCTTTTTCAGGTCTACACAATTATAAGAGCTAAATTATGTATTAGCAGTTGTTTATATGTTTTGAGTTAATGCAAAGATATATCTATAAAATGAAATGTATAATAAAGTTTGCTACTTAAGTCTTTTGTTTTGTGTCTTAGTCATTGCTGCTTAACTAAATGTACAACAGCACACCAAACCAATACAGCAATTTACATATTTACGACTGTGACATATTAAATTATAAAAGCTATAAAAATTACAACAACAACAAAAAGATAACAAATCACCTGCTTATCATATTTTTCTGTTGTTGTTGTTGTTGATGGCTTTTGCCCACAAAATGTGTTGATAAAGAAGTTCCGTATACATGATTTTCTTTATTTAGTTTAGAACGAAGAAAACGGTTTAGACACCTACGATCGTTTTCCTGTGCATGATAAACTTTGCTCGGTTAGACATTCCAGCTTGTGTTTGCAATGTGGTCGTTCGTGTGTGCTGTGAGAGTGTGCTTTGAAAGAATAATGAATTATAAATATCTGAAACAGGTTACATTTGAAAATTGTAATTTTGCACGTGAATATTTACAGCAGCAGTGCAAAGAGAATACCGAATATTGTATGTATGTGTGCCTAGAGATATATTAGGCGATATTAGTTTAAAGGCAGGAAAGCAAATTCTTTAAGGGATAGTGAATAAAAATATTCAAATTCATATCTGAACGTCAGCATAGTTAATAGATAAACTTTGACTAGAAGTGCTCTCCGAGATTCTGTTAGAAGAAAAAGAGATATTATATTAAACTTCTAGTCAACTAATTATAACATTTTTAAATTCCTTTATGAAAATGAGCGATTTGAAGACCAGTTGTCTTCAAAATTTAAATTCCAACAGATCACTTAATATGACTTCATCCAACTCTTAGTATTGAATAAAATACAAGTGTCGAATTTGCATAAGCCCTTGAAATAATCTCAGCGACTGTAAAACCGGCAGTTGGCGGCACCTTGTAAACAATAAATGATGCCAATGGTTGAACTGTTTGTTACCTTGTTTTCTCCACTCGTAAACTCAATACAACTTGTACTCGTATCATAGCAGAGAACAACATACACACAAGTCCACACACTTCTTTATATCGCTTGTTATTGCTGGCAAGCCATAGTGCATTCGTAAAGTTCCTTTTGAGCTCGTTAATTCAATTTGAATATTCAAAGGTGTGCGACACATTCGTGACTTGTTGTTGAGCTTTGCAATTATCAAACACTTTAAGGTCTACTTGTTGTCGTTAATGTCGTCCGTCTGGCTGGTTGGAAATAAATTGAACATTCATACACTGTTTTTCTGTTTTATAAAGTAATATATGTAAATTTTGTTTTTGTGTTTCTTGCTTTAATACTTGATGTACAAGTGAAAAAAAATAAAATATGTATAATGGGAACAACATTCGTTCGGCATAAAGGAAAAACTAAAATTTAAATAATACGAGTATTCCAATTTTTATTTATTTGGTTTTTTTTTTGTTGCGCCGTAAAAAGTGTCATTAAAAAGCCATTTAAGTGGGGGAAAACAGCAGGAAGGCCATTTGTGCTATTAGACCCTCAACACAAACAATATTTATGGGTGAATAAATTGCTTAAGAAACTGAAGATGAAGAAAATACCAAAAAAAGCAAACAAAAATATATTTAAGCAACATATTTTTAAAATCTGCAAAAGCAAAAAAAAAAATTATTTTATATATTACAATTCTGTGTCTTAGAGTTCTACAGTGGACTGAAGTCATAATCTTAATCGCTAGTACCTCATCACTTATTCGTTATTGTAAGTGCACTTATCAAGATCCTTAATGGCATTTACATAAAACGTCAGTGACAATGCACATTTTTATTTAATTACGATCGATAGGCTAATTGTTTGGAAATTGGTTTTAAGCTTAAAAATATATGTTAAATATTCCGAGACCCAAAAGAAAATCAGTATAAATTTTTAAGTATTTAACTTGCGCATAACAGGTGTTTTCGAAGGCCACGACACTTTTATCACCAGTACTCATGTATTTGAAATTGGTTTTAAACACAAAAAAGATATAAATATTCCGAGTCACAAAAAAAATCGGTAACAATTTTTAGTTATTTAACTTGCACAGTAGAACATAACAGGTGTTTTCGAAGGCCGCTACACTTTTATCACCAGTACTCATGTATTTGAAATTGGTTTTAAACTCAAGAAAGATATAAATATTCCGAGTCACAAAAAAAATTGGTAACAATTTTTAATTATTTAACTTGCACAGTAGAACATAACAGGTGTTTTCGAAGACCGCTACACTTTCATCACCAGTACTCATGTACATATTTGAAATTTGTTTTAAACTCATAAAGATATAAATATTCAGAGGCACAAAAAATAGTCGGTAACAATTTTTAATTATTTAACTTGCACAGTAGAACATAACAAGCGTTTTCGAAGGCCGCTACACTTTCATCACCAGTACTCATGTATTTGAAATTGGTTTTAAACTCAAAAAGATATAAATATTCCGAGGCACAAAAAAAAGTTGGTAACAATTTTTAATTATTTAACTTGCACAGTAGAACATAACAGGTGTTTTCGAAGGCCACGACACTTTTATCACCAGTACTCATGTATTTGAAATTGGTTTTAAGCTCAAAAAAGATATAAATATTCACAAAAAAAAGTCGGTAACAGTTTTTAATTACTTAACTTGCACAGTAGAGCATAACAGGTGTTTTCGAAGGCCGCCACACTTTCATCACCAGTACTCATGTATTTGAAATTGGTTTTAAACCCAAAAAAGATATAAATATTCCGAGCCACAAAAAAATTCGGTAACAATTATTAATTATTTAACTTGTACAGTAGAATATAACAGGTGTTTTCGAAAGCCGCTACACTTTCATCACCTCTACTCATGTGTATTATTGCTTATCACCACTTATTAGATGGCTTAGTTGAATATGACAACAGTTTTTATTTAAAATTTTTTATTTTTTTTTAAATTGCATACGAGAATTGTATCATGACATTGTTAACACATTTTTAATTCTCATATTGCCGTTTGATTATTTTCTTCATTTTCCATTTTCTGAAGTTTTTGTTCCATTTTTTATTACTCTGAGTTTAATTTTAACAAGAGTGGAAAATTTACCTTCTAATGAAAATTTTTATGGCAAAGGAAGACTCTTATATATTATTATGTCACACATACTTTTGTGGAACTCTTTAAATTATTACAACGTCCACTAAAATTGATAAAACATATAGTATTTAACAGCTTTTTTTGTGTAAATATGTATAAAAATAATTTCTTTTTTTGATTTTTTTTTTAATTTCGTTTGAAAAGTAATAACACAATAGCCATATTCACAATCGTTTGCAAATAGTCTTGCTTCATTGCATTTGCAAAACAATTATACTCTACAACAAAAAAAATACATTGAAAATGCTCTCAAATACTCTCTCAATTTGCAAATCCAATAATGCAACACCATTTGCACAATATTGTGAATAGGTCTAATATTTCTATTTCTCTTTGCACTTTAGAAGCAAACACGCATGCGCCTTCAAAAAAATCTTTATAATTTTGTATTTGCTAGAATGAGAACAACTGGCTTTTACTGTTCCTTTGAATTAAAAGAAAATATGAAAACAAATTATTTTTAAATACCATGAAAAAAGAATAGCTCATGCAGTAGAAATTTATTTTGACTGTAAATTTCAAGTGGCAAAATTTTTACCGTCGAGCGATCACAGCAAAACTAATAAGTCTAAGAAATATAAATTACTATTCTGCGTATCGGAAAATATTTTACGACTATTTTCAGAAATACTACCCGCATCTTAATATTTTGCGATTTTAATAAAATAAATTATCAAAATGGAAATATCTTTTATGGCTGAACAAAGAAACCGGGAAAGTGAACAAATTTTGGAGAGATAAAAACCAGTTTTCCTATTTTAGCTCCTCCCATTGATATTTTGCAAAAGAATTTTATAGTATAACACATTGAAGAAGTAACACTTGCAAAAGCAATTGTCTTTTAAAATTTAAAAGTTTTTATTAATTATATTTAAATCCCGTGCCACATCGTTAAGAGTGAGTATGTGTTGGTAATTTTTAGACTGTACAGTAGCGATAGTAAAAATCCTAATATATTGTTCTTAGTGAGCTTTTTAAACAATAAAACTACTAAGAGTTTGATGGCCCAATTTGATCTGTAATCATGCAGATTAATTGTTTACAAAACATATCTAATTTTTTTTTTAGGAGTAGGACCAGCACTCAGGGGATGACCCCTACATTTGCAATGCATTGCAAATATATAATTAAAAATAAAAATTCATGGCACAATTTTTTTACTTTTGAACGCATATTTTAAATTTTAATCGCTTTTTCTAAATACCGACAAAAATGTATATGCACACCCTAAACCTAAGCTGTTGTTTAGTCACAGAGTATTTTTATAAATCACTGACTGTCATCTTTTATGGATGTTTAGCATGTGAATGTCATTATTTATTTAATTTCAAATGCTGCATTCAGTTTGTTTTCGTTGGACGTAATAAAGTGCTTAATTAAAATAAAAAATTAAATAAAAATAATGCAAAATAATTATGTGCACGTTTTCGAATGTAATCTTCTCAAGATAATTTAAAAGATTATTCTATAAGTTTGAATGTCAAGTTGACTGAGTGAATATTTTGTTGGAAATTACCGCTTGACACTTCCTGCAGATCTTTAGATTTGATTAATATTTTTCAAGCACAATAAGTTGTCGTAAAATGGGCATGATGTAAAGTTGTCGAGGATCAGGTTAATAATATATTTATTTACTTGTTAGAAATATTAAATAATTTGGATTAACGTTTCGTTGACGAATACATTCATACGTGTTGAATTAGTAAAATATTTTAATCACTTGCATCACTATTGTTTTTCTTTTTTGAAATTTATGTAATTACGTTTCCTGGCGAATATCGTGTGTAATTTTATAATGAGATTTTTATTCGTGGCCACATTTATCCCAGCTATACAAGATCACTGGAGATGCGGCTTCCGAGAACGATGTTGTTGTTAATTGTTGTATATTTTTTTCCCTGCTTCTGGATGAGTTTGTAATATTTAATTATATTTCTGAACACATACTATTTTATAAACCTTGGCCTAATAATAACATTGTGGATTCTACAATTCAGTTCATTCAAATAAAAGCCCTTAATTCAATTGAAATATATTTTGATATTCAACAGAACAACAGTTCGATTTTTTAATTAAAAAATATATGTAATGAAAAGTTTTAATTATTATGTTTGTGAAGCATTAATCAAATTTCCAAAAATTAAAAAAAAAATATTTATTCCCGCAAATTATTCTATACAATTGATTCAGTCCTGAGCTTTGGTCTTGGGAATAATAATATAACGATGAATTTTCATATATTTTGAGCGCCATAGGGTCACCTGTTTATATTAAATTTTTTATGAGAGCCATGAAATCTAGAAGGTTTAAACAATTTTTATCAAACTTTTTTTCAAAAATTCTACTAAGTGACCAAAATCATTTGCAATATTGTCAGTGACTTGTAGTCTGTGTCAGAAAAATGTGTGGTTGGCTAAGGTCGGCTTGGATTCACCAGCGCATCAGCAACTGCTGAAAATGTTGAGAAAGTGAAAAAAAACTTTTTATGGAAATTTTAGTTCCATAACTGATGTATCGAAAATAAAAATTAATTTTTGCTAAAAATAACAATTTAATCATTCACCAGATTTGGCTCCCTGTGACTTTTTCCTATTCCGTTGTCTGTTATCGATAAATGAGGGGCTAAAACAGATTGAATTTTAGCCCCTCAGTTATCGATAACAGGCAATGGAATAGGAAAAAGTCACAGGAAGCCAAATCTGGTGAATGATTAAATTGTTATTTTTCGATCGAAAATTCACCTATATTTTGAACAGACCTCGTACATTTTTTTGAATAGTTTCAAAAAGCTAACTTGATAGGTCCGGGACTTACAATATTCTAAATATACACATCGTTTCAATAAACACCGATTCGTCCGTATTGAGATTTTAAAAATAAAAATGATTGTGGGAAATAAATTTTTAATCACAATCGCAATAAAAAGTGTAATAAAAATTTTAACAAATTTAAATATGATTAATAATTATTAATCATATTTAAATTTCTTAAAATTATAATTTTTAAATTTTAACAAAGTAAAAACGAAAATGTGTGAAAGTTGCAAAAATTTTTTTTAAATAGAGAAATAGTGGGGATCGCAATATCCTCAGCTATTCACACAGACCACCAACTATATAAGGTCTTATTGGCTCAGTTGGTTCTTTTATAATGAATAAATAAATAAATAAATATATATAAATATTTATAGACTATGAAGTAAAGAAATATATTTGCTATAAAAATTTTTTTTAATTTTTATCCAACCCGATTAAATTGTTTAACTACTTGCCATGACAGGTCATGGCTTTAATAAAAATAAGTCAATAGAAATATGCCATTCAGACTACTTGGAAAACATTTATCGAAAACTGATTTAAGGGTTAGTCAGCGGTATTATTTTTATATTGTTTTCTTATGAACTCATAAAAAATGATAATAATAATAATAAAAATATTCATTGCCACACATGTTCAAAGCATGTTCTAATTTACTTTAATAACAATAGAAATACAATTGATTTTGCAGCAACAGCAACAGCAACAGCAGCGGCAGCGGCAACAAACTATGAGTAGTGAATTTATTAGCTCATAAATATATTTAATGTTTATGGTAATAACTAGTTTTCTATGATTTGTAATAAACAAAAAATAAAATAAAAATCAAAAAGAAATAACACTCGTACCTTTTTGGCTCAGAATATCAAGTTTTAAAAATGTTTTGAAAACAGAAAATGCAGTTAAACCATAATATACGAGGGCGGTTGCTACAATATAGTTATTTATTTATGTTTTTGTTTCTTTTGAACAATGATATCAAATTGGAACAAAATGGACGTGGGTCCCATATGATCCTTTTTGTGTTGCCCGTATAGCAAGAGAGAAAGGAAGAGAAAGAGGAATAGTTTGAGTGGCAAAAAAGCCTAGGAATAGCAAGAAGAGTACAAAAAGTCTTGTTAGAGAAAAATGGGTCACACCTGAACGTCTTAATTAAGGGAGTCAGGATCTGAACGAACTGATGCTCTTAATAACAAGATTTCGAGACTGATTCCTCAGATATGCTACTGAAGGATGTTCAGGTACCTTTCAGTTTTTGAATAAAAAAATTATAAAGTGTGTTTTTGTAGAGTGTCACAACACCAGAGCAACGCTTGCAAATTGCTGAAATTTTTAATCAAAATAATTATTGTAATCGTCAAATTCAGCGTGCACTTCTTCCAATAATTATTCGAAGAACAACCATGTATAAGTTTAACGTCAGCTGCTGTCCTGAGGACTTCATCCAACGATGCTCTCAACATGGTGTGAAATTGGGTGTTCCCCACCACCCCCCTGCAACTCAGGCGCCTCACTTCAATTGCACGGGGGTGGTAATATTCAATGCCCTAACACCGTGCTAAAGTGTCCGCTCCTATCTAGAAGATCTTAGGTCTTTGAGACACGAATGTTTCCAAAAGAACCTCATTTGTTGATTCACAACAACACATAGATTTTACTATTATCAGACCGAAATCCAACCGTAAAGATCGGTCATCACTCCTTATCTGACAAATCTTCCAATAATTTGTATAAACTACAAACCACCACGTGAACTCCCGAGGGAGACCTCACCAATATCCAGCCGCAGTAAACTGCGAGGCTTGTACTGGATCCCGTGGTACCAGTTCCAACTACTGGTAAAGCCTCGAAAGTCAAACCAGTGGAGGTTCTATAAACTTTCTATCGACTTCGGTTTCTTTTTTACCCAAACCTAGGTGTCGCCTCACCTATTGGTTCTTACTCAGGCACGTACGCGAACCTACTACTTTTATATTAGGTTCACCTACGTGAACAATAGATCGCTATCGGACCACATTTACTGCTACTGATAATGTGCATCCCGTGTGAGACGTCGAACAGTGCGCACTGAAGAACCTGTAGCCGCTGTACAGATAAGCATTGAAAATGATCCTAATCAATTAATTCCTTGCCGTTCTTAGCAGCTGGGGTTGTGTCCTTCCACTTTATGGACGATTTTTTTAGTTGTTGAAAATTGGTGCTCCAGATTGCACCTTCTACGCGCCAGCCGTGGTGTCCACATGTCCCAAATCATATATAAACATTAATTTCATACAAATTTTCTATCCAATAAAGCCCGTTTCATGGATATTAAAATATATAAGTCCTGGATTTATTATGATTTAAACTTTTGTCACTCTACAAAAAAAAAACACCTTATATATCTGAATTTATAAATATTACAAAATTTATGGATATTTATTTGCTGTTTTTAAGGCCGCCCCTCGTAAATATGTAAATCAGCTTATAACATATTACTGCGATTGCAAACACTTGTGCTTATGGCAAATCAATTCTTAGTTTCATGCCACCACCAGCACCACCATCAAGCGGCAGCATTCTGTTGATACGTAACTGATATTTGACAAGATTTTCAAATTTAATGTAAAAAGCAACACTTGCTTGAAATACAAGAACTATATTTTTTTTCTTTCTTATCTATTTCGCCGATATTTAATATGTTCTCTTAACAAAAGCATCATGTAACAACAACAACATAAAGAAACTTGACTATTATATTAAGCGATTTCTCTCGAAGTGTCTGCTCTAATAAATACTTTCGTGCTCTTCTCTATTACCAACAAAAGCTGTGATACTTTGGAAACCAGTTTATTGGTTTAACATTCAATTCGGTGTTGACTTTTTGTGCAGCTCTGTTAACCGTTTCGTTGTCTGTTAACTTGCCTTAACCGTTTGCTGTTATACTTGTTATCTGCTCTCCTTTTGCCTCTATCTGTAGTCACCTTTTTCTGGTTGCTCATTATTACACCTGCAATGCGATAATAAACATATTTTAATGTTGAATTAAGACCGGTTTTCGGTTTCTTGGTGTTTGTTGTGTTTACATTGTCTTCCATTTTTCATGTTGCTTTAAAATATTCTAGCAATATTTTGCTGTTTATGTTGATGTTGTTGATTTCACCACACCCCCCTCCACTACTTTTAGTTAGCCCGAGTAGAGTGCTTTAGTTAAACTTGCGGCTCCCACTTGTTTCTCTGTTGTGGCTCGACTTCAGTTTACAGCGAACTACTGAGACGTTATAACGTGTTGCCGCAGTACGACTACGTTAAAAATAACGCTTATCGACCGACGGTTTAGTATGATTGTGAATGGTTGCATGCAATTTCGTTTAGTGTTTCTCATGGATTATAGCGGTTTATTTACTATTCAAGTTGAGACAATCAATTAACATTTTATATGTAAAAGAAAATTAAGTAAAAAAAACATATTGAAAACGCCTGCAATTTTTTGCAAATCATGTTTTTTATTTTAAATGGTTTTTTGTGCATTTCCGTAATTCACGTAACTGCATGCTGTAAAAGTGTGTGCGTAAATCTAACAATTGGATTAAGAAAATATTAAGAATAAATAGTTTTATCGGCGAGTTGATTGACATATTTACATGTATGTATGTGTTAGTGTGCATTGCATAGAAGTACAACTTTGATTTTCATGATTTATAAAACAACAACAGGTGTTTTTTTCGAAATTGCTTTTGACAAATTAAAATTGCAATTTAAAAGTGAGTTAAAATTATAAAATACCGATTACAAACAAGTGATTTTTATTAAATAAGCAAGAAATAGGCACATAAATGTGTGTGTTTATGTGTATTTGTTTTTATGTACATACATAAACATGTGTAGAAAAAAGTGCATTTGATCAATAATTAAAAATTAATTCACATGCATTTTTGAAGTTTAAACAAATATATTTGTGTAAAACATAAGAATGGTTCTATAAAATGGAAACAACATCAACAAGCAGAACTATTGCATGGATTACTTAGGCGAGCAGCATAATGCAGTTTTTTTTTAATAAAAATCGAAATAAATTTAGAAAAAGTGTTCAAGAAAATTTATGAAAGTTTCTTAAACATACAAACAGTAATTCGATGGCTTTATATAAAAAACGCTTAACTCGATTTTGTGCTACTTTACAGTAGCTGGAAAAAACTTAGTAGAATTCATAAAATTTCAGCCACAAAAAAAATTTTTGATGCAATTATTAAAAAAAGATGCAACATATTTTATTAAAAAGCCATGCAAATTTTTCTTGTGACAGAAATTTTACGAATTCTATTTTTTCCTTCTACTGTAAAGTAACACAAAACCGAGTTAGGCCTTTTTTTATTAAGCCATCGAATTGTTTTGATATCCGTAACAATTTTTTGGAGTAAATGAATAAAAAATTTGAAATTAGCACTTATAACGAAGTATTATTAATATATTATTTTTATGGTAAAAACTTTTAAGAAAGTAAACAAAAGATGAAAAAGAAATGGTATGGGATGATATATTCAGTGCCATTCAAGTTTTAATATAATAGGAAATTATTTCCAATTACAAATTCGGTAACTGGTATTCCTTGTCCTTCAAATCTTTTATAAATTGCAAGCTGCTGATATCAATTCTTAAAGTTACATCGGCTAAATTATTTTGTTGTATGCGAATGAACTGAAATAGAGGAAAATAATGGAATTATGAAGACAAAATAAATCTCAAACCACAAAAATAAATAGTTGTTTGAAGATTTCTTTTGCTAGAGCAAATATTGTTATTGACAATTAATCAAGGACTATTGAGGCACACGGCATTTTGTTCGTCTTTGACTTAATATTGCGATTATAAGCTACTTTTATTCTTACAGTATCTGGCAAAAGAGTTGATCCAATTTTATAGGCACCTGTTGTGGACATCAGTGTGAATAATAAATATTGAGCAACACAAGGATGTTTAAAACTCTTTGATGCTTCATTCATACAAGTTTAGCTTTAATGAATTTTTATTCAAAATTAATAATTGAATATTAATAACTCTTTAAAAGAGCCTTCTGTTCGCTGAAGTAGTTATCACTTAGACAACGAAATCTAAGATCCCGGTTTTAAGTCCGCACTCAGTCATGAATATGGTATTCTACCGTTTGCATCAGCGAATGGTTGTGTGCCAGTTGTTGTCGGCTTGTTTCAGTGAGAAAGCTAATTTTAAAACACCCTAGAACTATTGTCCACTCTGCACTTTGTCCTGCTTTCTAGTTCTGGTGTAATGCACTGCATATTCAGGGGTCATCCCCGGAGCGCTGGAGAGAATTAAAAAAAACAGTATGTCATATGGTGAAAAAGATAATTTTGAGCACCGTAGAATTAACAAACACCAAACATTTTCCAAAAAAAAAAAAAAGTTTAACTGAAGTAGATTAGAACAGATATCAGAATGAAGTAGTCATGAAGAGAAACCAGTTGTAACACCTCTAATGAGTGCCAGTACGGACATTAGGTACACCAGTTTGATGTCATCCGATAATAAAAGCTCAGAGTGGAAAACACGTCGCCTACAATTTCGCGAAATAAAGGATTCTCCATAGACTCAATCTCCTTAGAGGGTGCTGTTGGCTGAAGTAGTTAAAAACGAGGCTAGGAAGCGGAGGGTCCTGAGTTCAACTCCGCGCTCAGTTATGAAATATTGTGTCGAATTCTTGTGATCAGCATTAGTCCGTCATTCTGTTAGTTGTTGTCAGTCTGTTTCAGTGATGAAAGCATAGCACTGGTCACTGAACAGTTACTGGCAGCGATTGACACTATCACGTACTAAATAGCAGCGGAACAGCACTCTCTCTCCTTCGTCGGCCATGTAGCAAAAAAAATTAGAGGGCGAAATAAAAGGATTAAAATTGCTACAAAAATTCTCTATCTTTCCATCCTTCCCCTCAATACTAAACCCTACTTTTCAATTCCGGCGCAATGCTTTGTATATTTAGGGGTCACCCCTGAGCTCTGTCCTACTCCTGAAAAAAATGGTGAATTAAATGTGAGGACTGAATTGTGTTAACAAAACTTGCCTTATGATCCAATTCTCGTATACGAATTCATCATAAGATTTGCATGAATAAGAATTGGTATCACATATAATTAAGCTAATTGGCAAATGGCGAAAAAATTGTATGAGTACTGAAAATGGGAACTGATCGACTTTTGGAAAGTGCTCTTCTGTTGTAAACGCTGGAGTACTAAATAGGTTTTTCACTTATTTCTTAGAATATTGATGACATCGCCATATTTTTGAATATCACTTTATGATACCTCAGCCTAATAAATAATTGATTTAGACCTAAAAGCAAAATTAGTATAAATATATTTTATATTAAAATTCAAAATCATTTTCAACTTTATTTCTGGTGGTCAATTACAGTAGAGTTTTTCTTATATGAAACCATTAAGATCAGACAAAACGATCGAGTGTTAGTAACAGGCTCATTATTCTCTAATATCTTTAGAAAATTATATAACTTGTTAATTTTTTTGGGCTTCAGTTCGAATCTGCATGACTGCAAATGATTTTTTATTATTTTATTAATAAATGAATTTGTTCAAATTCTATTTATTATTTTTTATATTAAGATTGGAATATTAAGAATATTTTTCAATAATCATCAAACCAGCAGAACGGATCAGTACTGATTTCGAGGCCGCTACGCCATCTCATCAGCGTTCTTTGTTCAATTTTTCCTCTTTTGCAAGTGGTGCTAGTTAGTAGGAATATCAACTATTTAACCAATATTTTAACGAAAATTGAATATGAAAAGTTATCACATTCATATTTTTAAGTTATTACCCTTTTGGTTAGTACGAAATTCCCCAACCCTGACGATTAATATTCCCAATATTCCATGTATCTCTTTCGCTTTTTCCAGAGCCATCGGCTGCTGATTGCTAAAGCTTGTTTGTTATTTATGTTCAAGTAATTGAATTTAGTTGTCAATTTACAATGAACAAGTTCGCGTGCACCCGCAATGTTTTAAATTATGTATGAATTTTTATTAGTCGAATTTTGTAATGTAAATTGTTAATTTTTTTGGGCTTAAGTTCGAATCTGCATTTGGGCTTAAGTTCTGCTGGTTTGATGATTATTGAAAATATTCTTAATATTCCAATCTTAATATAAAAAATAATAAATAGAATTTGAACAAATTCATTTATTAATAAAATAATAAAAAATCATTTGCAGTCATGCAGATTCGAACTTAAGCCCAAAAAAATTAACAATTTACATTACAAAGTTCGACTAATAAAAATTCATACATAATTTAAAATTATATAACAAAATTTCTAAACCATCTACGAGATCCGAAAATGAGTTTTACCAAAAGAACAGTTTCTCAGCATTCTGAAAAAAATTTTTTAATATAGTAGTGTTTACGCATTAATGTCATAGGACAATATTTTTAATTTAAAAAACTTAAACAACAATCACTGCTAACAACTCAACCATGACTTTTCTATTATTATTTTTCTACACAATTAATTTGCATCCATTAACAGGGGCAAGAAATTCCTTTTTCAGCATTTCACATACAACAATCATGTTGTCCTTAAACTCTTACATAACGGGTATCAGTTAAGGAAATGCCATAAAATACTTCCCAGTAAATGTTTTAGTTTAATTGCTGACCAAAAATCTTGTTTAGAAAAAATTTCTCAAACATGTAAATTGAATTTGTCAGCAAAATAATTAACTAATTAAACAAAGACTGGCTAGAAAGCAAACAAATTTTTGTCGCAGTCAGCCGCTCTTAAAACATTTGAAATCGAAGAAAAGCAAACAAAAAAAAATAATCATTTCCATTACAAAACTCCCTCAACGTACACGTTGCATACAACATGCTACATGTTGTATTCAAATGGAAAACATGTGCAATAAAACTAAAGGAAAAAATCTTGAAAAATTAAAGTGAAAGGCGATTTATTTTTTTTTCTATTATTTAATCTTCGTGCAAGACAACACACAAAAGTATTGAAATTGAGTGAATATTCATAAAATGCAATAGAAACTCTGCGCCAGCGCACAAAATAAAACGGCACACAAAAAACCAGGCTAAAGCTAAGAGTTGTTAAAGTCAAAATCTTGATAAACATTGTAAGTGAAAAACGTCAGAAAAAATGTGTATGTGATTTTTGTTTTTTTTCTTTTTTTTGCTTCTAACATACGAGGACTTGCTGATAGCAGCCAAATGCTTGCTGTCTGCCTGCCTGCCACTCATGCTTCGATGATGTGCGCAAGACGATCAATAGGAATTTTTTAGGAGAAGGGAGTTCAATTGGAGGACTGGAGTTAATTTACTGTTTGTTAGTTTTATGGCCAAAATAATCAGGCAACTTTTACTTGCCGCAACAACTACTGATTAAAGTAGTCAACAGAAATATAATTGAAACAAAAGGAACAATTTAGCACAACAACAGCAACAAGCACTTCATCATTATCCATCGCACAATCATATTGACCGTCATCATTATCATCATCATCTGTAAACATGTTGCAAAAACAAGAACAGGAAAAAAAAGCAGAAGTAGAAAATACTTGGGGTGCTTTCATGTGGCAAACAACAGCAACATGACCACCACGGCAATGTGCACACACACACACACATCTTGACGTTTTTGGGATTCTTATAAACGGCGTCGTCGCCGGCGCATGCAATTGACCTCATTTAATGAAAACACCACAACTAAAGAACCAACAATTGGCAACTGAGTGTCAGGCTGGCAGTCGTTCAATATTTTTATTTTTTTTTTGCTTTTAAAATTTTTGGTAAAAAGTGCTAAAAGAAATAAAAGTTTAAATAAAATTGAAAAGGAAATAAAATAAAATAAAATGAAATGGCCAAGAAAACGAACCGCCAACTGAACGCAAAATAAATGAGACATTGTTGCTTTATTTTAACTGCACTTTTGCCGCCAAGTGCTGCTTAACGGTGGTTTCTTGGCTCAATATATATATTTTTTTTGGTTCGAGGGGAAGTAACGCAATAGAGAATTGAGGTCAACCGTAATATAAACATCATGTTTGAACTTGCACCAACTACAAACATTTTTCAAATAATAGTTATTGAAATAGTTGCATACAACAATACGATCATTTTTATGTTTATGGACCTGAATGTGATCTACTTATTTCTTCGCTGTCTTATTTTATTATTAACATTACTTTTCACGAAAAAAAAGCGGGCATTGTTAAAATGTTTTCGGTCTTTGGAACAATAGAAATAACTGAAATTGCAACGATTGCTGCAACGGCATTGCGGCAAAAGAGTTTGTTATGCTATTTAATGCGAACTGCAGTTGAATTTCAGCTGCTTGTAGGAAACTCTCATTAATGTGTGTTTTATTTTTACTTATAAATTTACGAAAACATGCTTTTTAAGATATGAGCGGCACTTTAATAAACTAATTTGCTTGGATTTTTATTTCTATTTGAAAATATAAATATAATAAAAAAGAAAAGTGGGAAAAGCCCAGCAAAACCAGAGCATACAAATCATTTGTGAAATCAGCGTTAAAATTTCGTCAAAATTTATGGTAAAATTTTTGTTAGACATTTATTACATTTCTAGGTATTATTTTAAACGGATATTGAAGCCCAACTCGAATAATAGTTTGTGCCCAAAAACCGTTTATTCTTGCGAGCTACCCACACTTCACATAGGGCGCATCCTTTTGTGGTTGAGTTGGTTGAGAACCACACCACGTATTACAGAGAGGATCCGTTCGTATGTGGAACAAACTTCCAGCAGAGGTCTTTCCTGTCAATTCTAACTTGGGGAGATTCAAATCGAACGTCCACAAACACTACTTCCCCTCCTTCCCACAACCATTTTTCCTAGTTCTGGTAGAATGCATCGCATATATAGGGGTCATCCCCTGAGTGCTGGTCCAACAAACAAACAAAAATAAATTATTCGTAAATTAATTTGCAACAATATGTTAATTCAAACAAAATACTGTTTGTTTCAAAGAAATCGTGGTATTGCAAAAGGGTGTGAATTAGTTGATAAATGTTTTTTTAATTGACTCAACTGAAATAGCAGTTCAAAATACTTTCCTTTATAATTTCTAAACGCATTAAAAACATGACAAAATTTTTTTTCTGAAAAAGGATCTAAAGTGGTAATTTTTAGAGCGTCACAACACCAGAGCAACGCGTGAAAATTTTTGAAATTTTTAATCAAAATAATTGTTCTACTCGTCAAACTCATCGTGCACTTCTACCATTTTCTACTTCGAAGAAGAATAGATCGTTTTCGGACCACATTTACTGTTCCTGATAATATGCATCCCGTGTGAGACGCCGAAAGCATAGAAGATGATCCTAATCGATCAATTCGTAGCCGTTCTTAGCAACTGGGATTGTGTCCTTTCACTTTATGGACGATTTTTTTAGTTCCTAAAAATTTGTGTTCTAGATTGCGCCTGCTACGCGCCAGCCATGGCGGCCTTATGGCAGAAATCATATTTAAACTTTCATTTCATAATATTTTCTCTCCAATAAAGTCCGCTTCATTGATATGAAAAATATATTGCCTTGTTTTATTATGATTTAAACTTGTTTTACTCTATAAAAAACATTTTTTATTACAGAATTTTTTTTTTTTTTTTTTTTTTTTAGGAGTAGGACCAGCACTCAGGGGATGTCCCCTATATATGCAATGCATTACGCTGGAACTGAAAACGAGGGGATAGTATTGAGGGGACAGATTAGGAAAGATGAGAAGATAGACTAATTAAAAAATAAAAAAATCTAAGAAAATGACATACTCTGATTGAAATGGCTGCAATTAAATGCTTCCTCGATCTCGATCGTTTGTGCTTTCTATTATTTTTATTTTACAGCAGTAAATGATGTCTTATATCTTTTACGCCAAACTCTTATTAAAAGTCTTATTAACACGAAACATTTTATTAGCGGCCTCTAAGGTTTAGCACATATTTTGCAAATAAAACCAGTAGGAAATTTATATTTGCATAAAAACGATCATATTCCCAAATATGAAAGCACAACATGAATCAAAAACTAAAATGTGTTTAATAAGTCTAGTCCCATAACAAATGAATCATACAAGTTCGGTCTTTCAGTGTTTCCTTAGATCAAAATAAACACATCAGAAACCCGTCTAACTCGTATCATTTTTTTTTTTGTGGTCTTAAATCCATTCGAACCATTCCTTTGTTTTAGATTTAATATTCTGAAATACCATTTTAACGCTGTTATAAAAAAAAAATTGTAATTATCAAAAGTTTTTAATCTTAAAATTGTTTGTTCTTCTCTTCTACTTTTAGAACTCATCAAAACACATAAAACTGAAACGTGAATTAAAAATTAAACGAACAAAAACTCGATTCCAGCGGTGAAATAATACACTCCTTAATCTTAAAAAAAAATAAAAAAAAAAATAAAAAATTTAATGTGAATAAAATTTCAAAAAAGATTATCATTTCTTTTTTAATAACAAAAAATGAATCCAAGCGATTAAGTGAACGTTGGTGCCCGGCTGCGAGTGAATCTTTTACATGCACAAAACAACCAGAACAAACTCAAATATTTAAGTAAAACAGTTTATAATTTCGAATTCACACAACGGTGACATTATAAAAAAAAATTAAATACTAATAAATAATATACGATAATAAAATCCAAAAAAAAAATTAAATTAAAACACAAGATTTTGAAAAGAAATGAATTTATTTTGGATTTCTGGTTAAGGCTGATTACGTGCATAAAATTTGAATATAATAAAAATTAATATTTAACAATTTAATACTTAAATCATCATTATAAATTTAGCAATACAATAAAGAGTAATAATAGGAATAAATAAAAAAAATATTAAGAAATATGCAAATATTGTGTCATATTCAAGCTGATTTGACAAAAAAAATAAATAAAAATCATTAGTTTGTATTAAAATGAAAATCAGTTGTTGACTAAATTTGTCATTGAGAAATCGATGATTGTGTTGTTGTTTGAAGTTGTTAAATTGTTCGTAAACTTGTGGATTATATCAACAATCTCGCGTGTCTGTCCGCCTGTTTCAGTGTCTTATATGGAAGGTGGTGACAACAACTGCTGCAGCAACTTTATTATCAACAACCATAAAAGTGAGTAGAGTTTTTGTTTTTTTTTCCAGTTTAAATGAATTAAATTTTATTAAAACATCCAGTCGAATTCATTTAAACCAAAAAGGTGTTTTAGCAAATAGCGTTGCATACAAGTGAAGACACAATTTATAGGTACATTATTTTAAATGCCAAAGATGCATTAAGTGGCTAAAGTTTATAACAATTCATATAAAATTTTCTTCAAATTTCTACTGAAATTGAAAAATATAACAATTGTTCTACTATTCACAATACTCTTTTAAAATAATAATAAAAATTATATGATTTCTTTCTCCAAAAATAAATAATATATACACGAAAACTTTTTATGTCTGATTTTTTTTTTTGTTTATAACAAAAAATTTTAGAATTCTTATATATTAAAAATTTCAAACAATATTTATGTTCTGCATATTTACACTAAAATACCTTTTCAATAATTAATGTTTTGTCGAATTTGTTAACGATAAAATAATTGCAAAAGTATTACAAGAATGTGAGACGTATTTGTATATAAGACTTTTAAGCCAAACTCTTTCAACTTTTACTGAAAAGATATTATTAATTAAAAAAAACAAGTAAAAACGTTATAACTTAAATAATCTTAAATGCCCTCCAAATCTTTAGTAAGTACATTTAAAAAATTTAACTTGGTGGGACAGAGTTCCTTTAAGACATCTCTGTACCCAATTTTAAATCTCTATTTTTAGAGAGTCATTCAGGGAAGGGCCGTGGGAGAGACGTTTCACCTCTGCAAGATCAGAGAACATCTCAGCTTCTTATAGAGCTTAAGGAATAAAAATTGTTCAATATTTACACTATTATTAACATATAATATCGTACGTCAAGGGCCACTAAAGGGGCCGGGGTCCAAAAATAGACTATATCATGTGTTCCACAGACGAATGTATAGGCATTCCTAGATCATCTCAGACTTCATCACTGACCAGGAATATATATACTTTATGAGGTCCAATTCTCTTTTGATGGTATTAGAACTGTACTTAGGCGGTGTCGCTCTGGCAAGGGCTGTGGTGGAGACATTTTCACAGACGAACGTATGGTCATTTCCAGATCGTCTTAGACTTAATTACTGATTAAGAATATACGTACATATATAATTTATGGGGTCCAATTCTCTTTGGAGGGTATTAAAACTGTATATTGGCGGGGTCTCTCTACCAAGGGCCGTGGGGGAGATATTTCACCTTTGGCATAAAACTCCAAAAATAAATGTTCGGATTAATTAAATGTAAAATTCGTTAAATTTTTTTTATAGGGTCATTAATGGGCAAAGGGGGATGAGGGGGTAAGGCAGACGAGTACCAGGTTACGTCTCGACTTCGTCATTAAAGCTTAAAAATGTTATTTTTAATGGATGTAGGCTTAAGTAAAACAATTTGTTAAATTTTTACACCATATTTGCATTATTATAATAACGCCCACTAAAGGGGCGGGGTCCAAAAATTATTTTTTTTATGTTATGGCTCCAAATTTAACGCGTTGGACCTTCGTTAACATAAAAATATATCATTTGCTTAACAAAATTACAAAAAAAAAAACTTTAAAAATTATGTTGTTTTTTACAGGCTGGTTTAGTTCTGCTTAGGGGAACTTTTTTCCCTCTTACCCGATTTAAACCATTTCCGAACTTGACCTGTGCTATCCTTCAAGATATATTTCTACCAAATTTCAAGAGTCTGGCTCTTTTCGTTTGGACTGAGTCGTGATTTTCACAGACGGACGGACATGCTGAGATCGTGTTAGATGTCATCACTGAACAAGAATATATGTATATGTGACCTGCTCCACGAAAAGGGACCTCTTGGCCGAAATATTTTTTTTTTTACTTTTCGAGTGATTCTTATAGGAAAAAAAGCTCTTTCAAATGCCGCAAACCGCAACCGTTTCTATGTCTTTTAGTTTTTTTACAAATCACCTTTAAAGATGCACATAATTAATGAAAAAATGTGATAGAAGCAGATAAATAAATAATAATAAATAATAGATTCAATTCTATCGGCTTAAATCCAAAACATTGAAATAATTTTCTTAGAGGCAACACTGCATAGTGAACATCGTACAAAGTACCAGAGAGTCGAAATACATCGCCAGATGATGAGGTTGAAGGAAGAGTTGCATAACACGGCGCAAAACAGGGAAAAACGAAGCGCTTTTTTTAAACGCGTTTTTCTCAATAACTTCTTTTCGGCGCAGAGGTCCCTTTTCGTGGAGCAGGTCACATATTCTTTATGGGGGCGAAAATGTATATTTCGCTGCTTTACAAACGGAATGACAAAGTGAATATATCCTCTAATTCTTTTTTGGAGGGTATTCAAAATAAAATTAAAAAACACGTTTGTAATATTTTAAAAATGGCTCTAATCTTCCTTATTCTGTAACTATTTGGCCACGTCACGTCCAGACAATATCAAAAATAGGACACGCCTGTGTTCCTCTTCTTCTGCAATTGACTATTTCTAAGAGTCTCGTGCTGTATTCCAGCATATACGAGTAGAGAGTAGTCGCAGGCTGTTAGAAATAGTTAATTCTTATCCACAAGGAATACGTGGTAAATGTTGTATTTTTGATATTGTCGTGACGTGACGTTGACAATAAGTTATAGAATAAGGGTGAAAATGTTTTAAAAACTATTTTATATTGATATTTTTTTTTTACCTCCATGTTTTTTTTGTTTGTATTGTTCATATTTAGGAAAAAAATTACAAATGAAAATTAAATGCAATTAGTGTTGTTTGCAGTAAATATTTGATAATTTTAAAATTGAAGGGACCAGGGAAAAACTTTAAATAATTGGCAGTTAATATGAAAAGAATTTGAAACTTTCAAGAGAGAGCACAGGATCTTGTTTTGATGCCATAAAACGGCGAAATAACAAACCCCAAAAATTTATTCTATGCATTTAAACTAGGGATGTAACCGATACCGATTCCGATATATCGGCGATACTTCTGATTTGCCGATATATCGATATCGGCGATATTTTAATGTCGATACGACGATACTTCTTAAATTTTTTTAGAGCTCTTTTGAGCAAACAATTATATTTTCAATGCTTTTTACTAACCATTGTATTGAAAATTTGGATGATTTTAGAAAATATGACATTCAGTTTGAATGGACTCATTAATAATCGCTTACACTATTATTTTGTTAAAAAAAAATAATTTGTTTTTGTTAATTTCAGAATGAATTCAAATATCAATTTTAAATATTAATAATCTCTTACACTGTAATTTTGTATAATAAAATAATTACTCTACTTGAGTTTTGTTAATTTTAACTTGAGTTCAATTTCAATATGCGTATCGGTATCGGAATCGGTATCGGCGATATTTCTTTTTGAGTATCGGTATCGGATCGGCAAAACTGCGTATCGTTACATCCCTAATTTAAACATTAACTAAAAACATTCGATCAATTGCCTCACAATTTTGTATAGAAACATTTTTCCACCACAAATTGCACTGCAAAGAGCTCAGAATTGTTATCGGAAAATGAAAAATTGTAAACGTTTGAATGAAAACAAAAATATTCGAATATCCCAAAAACTTATTGTACGAATGACAAAACTGTTTGGTATTTGTTTTACAGAAATTCAACAAGAAGTCATATTTAATGTCTGACGCTAGATGACTTTTGTACACAATTTTTCTTATCCAATAGTTGTGTGTACGTGCTCCATCTTCCCATGTATCTGTCATATGACCCGCTCTGTGCGATTTCTTTTCCTATTTCGTGTTTATTTCTTTCTCAATATATTTATTTGTTTTTTTTTTTTTCATCTGATTCTCTGTCTAATATATTTCTTTCTGTCAGCCATAATAGTTGCATTATTTTTCTTCTGTACTTCAATAACTTTATATGGAATCTTTATTTTTATGATTTATTTTATTTATTTAGTTTTTTTTATTATTATTATTGTGTTACTTTAGAAATGTCTGTATGCAGTTTTATTTACTTGGTTTTTTTCTTTCATAACATGCTTGCAATATAATTTTCTGGAAGAAGATTAGTTTTACGTGACATTTGATTTTCACAATAGGAAATTATTGTTTGAATTTCGAAAATTGAAAAACTATTATTTTTGTTTGTTTTGTTGAGATTGTGTTTTTCTGCTGTACTTGCCATGATTTATTTCATTTTTTTTTTAGTTTAATTTTCTCTGTTAATTTTTATTATAGTTTTTCTGGAAAATTTATTACAGATCAAGAAAGGGTAATATGCAGTCGTTCGTTTTCTTTTGTTTCTTTAACTGCAATTACTTTCCTAAGAACTACAAGCAAGAGGAAATGAAAAAGTGAAATTTTTCTATATTAAGGCTTTTTAAAGTATCAGCCATGAGTGCAGGGTAAGCACTCAGCGTCAATGTATTTTTGCACCAAATTCGTAAGCATTTTTTGCACTAGAGTTTGCATAAAGTACACAGCAAAATTTAAAATTCATAAAATTAAAAATTCATATATATTCGTTTGTATAAATAATAAATAAATAAAAATAAAAGGTAAAACTAAAATTGCCAAGTAATTGCGAAACTAAGAAGTGATGTTTAATCACTTACTTAAACAAAGAGGCAACAAATAAGAATTTCGAAATAAAATTTTGATTATTTTATTAAACACAATTTTTGGTAAACCGCCAAATAAGCATATTTTATAAAGCCTTATTTTTTATTATTTTTTTTTAATCCAGCAAAAAATTTATTTATAACAACATAAAATAAAAGTAGAGTTCAATAAACTTTTAACTTCAAAAAAAAAAGGGGAACACAACGTTCTAGAATTCAATGTAATCCATCGCAAGAAGCTACAGCTTTGGTAGTTGTGGTATCGCCTATGTTATTTATAAAACCTGCTAACAAGATTTATGTAAAACCAAGATTCAAATAAAGGTTTTATATTTGTTTCTGCTTTAATTGCCCAGATTCTATTAACTTTTTATATGCGGGTAATAAAACTCGCATCTTTTATATTTTTCATTATTGAAATCAATATGACTTTTTAAATATATATTTCATTACATATTTCTGCTTATAATTTTTTCTTTTTATAAAATTTGTCATTCATTTTTTTTTTCATTTCTAATTTCATCTTTATTTACGTTTACTTTTTAACATATGTATTTACAATTTTGCGAAATTTATCTATATAGGTAGATATTACAACGAATAAAATAATGAAAATAAAAATTTAAAATTTATTTAATTTTAATATATAATAATGTTTAGAGGAAAAATAGGAAAAACCTTTATCAGATAATGGAAAAATTCAAATACAGTTAGAAAATATATAAGTATGCAAACGTATTATATAAATATAACACAATACATAAATATAATTTTTAATTTGCTAAATTTTAGTTTTAGAGATAATTTTCTGCTGACTCTCGACATTCTCTTATCAGTTGATGAGGAGAATTTTCTATGGATTGGTGATATTTATCATTTATTTTTTTTATGAAGTCAATAATTCGTTCGTAGCCTGTTTCGTCATGAAGAAGTTGAGTAGAATATCTCCAGTGTTTATTGTTTATGATTTTAAGGCATTTGTTCTGAATTATTTGAAGTTTTCTCAGATGTGTTTTTGCAGCTTTGTACCAAATGGGACTTGCATTAAATTGTTGTCTGGTCTTTTTATTTAATGAACAATTATTTTTCAAATAAATATGTATTTCGAAAATAAGCCAAACGGTTTTAAAAATGTAAGACTTGTAATTAAAAAAGTCAGCAATGTGTTTAAAGCATAATTTTTTGTTTTTAAAGAAGACATATAAAATGAAATATAGGGTGTTTTTTATAGAGTAACACAAGTATAAATCATAAAATAAAATAAAATATTGGAAAGGAAATTTTATGGAATTAATGTTTAAATATGATTTCTGTCATGTGGCTGCCACAGCTGACACGTAGAAGGCGCAATCTGGAGCACCAATTTTCAACAACTAAAAAAACTTTCCATAAAATGGAAGAACACAACCCCAGTTGCTGAGAATGGCAACGAATTGATTGACTAGGACCATCTTCAATGCTTTCCTGTTCAGCGGCAACAGGTTTTTCAGTGCGCACTGTTCGGCGTCTCACACGGGATGCACATTATCAGGAACAGTAAATGTGGTCCGAAATTGTTCGTCGAAGTAGCCGCTCTGAAGGGCGATTATGTACGCCATAAAATGGTAGAAGTGCACAATGAGTTTGACGAATAGAGCAATTATTTTGATTAAAAATTTCAACAATTTGCACGCGTTACTCTGGTGATCCTTTAGATCCTTTTTCGGCCAAAAAAGTTGTTTGATGTTTTCAATTCAATTATGAAGGAAAATATTTTGAACTGCTATTGTTTCTTAGTTTAATCAATTAAAAACACATATAACAACTAAAAAAAAAACCTTCCATAAAATGGAAGGACACAACCCCAGTTGCTGAGAATGGCAACGAATTGATTGACTAGGACCATCTTCAATGCTTTCCTGTACAGCGGCTACAGCTTCTTCAGTGCTCAACTGTTCGGCGTATCACGCGGGATGCTCATTATCAGTAACAGTAACTGTTTTCCAAAAACGATCTAGTGTTCTTGAAATTAGCCGCTCTGAAAGACAATTGTGAATGTCATAAAATGTAAGAAGTGCACAATGAAGTTGAAGAATAGCACAATTATTTTGATTAAAAATTTCCATCTCGACCGAAGACTTTTAGCCGTTCGTCGCAGATTTCAAAGGTTATTTTATAACAAAAAGTTTAATTATTTAATTAATTAATTTGTTTTGTATGCAGCACAATAGCGATATTTTTAAATTTTTCTAATATAAAAAGACATTATGACAGTATGACTAAATAGCACACTCTGCGTGAATACCCGAATTGTCAGATAAGGTTAGGTTAAGTTGAAAAGGGAGGCATAAGCAAGCGCTGTCCCAAGCCATTCAGGATTACACTTAAGCCTCAATTGTCAGATCAACTTTTATTGGTTTTTGCTCAGCTTTTGGCTGAAGTAGTTAACACTTTCACTACGAAGCTTAAGATTTTAATCTTCGCTCAACTCCGCAGCCAGACATGAATATGGCATCGAATGTTTCTGATCTTCATTTGTAAGGCTGCGGCAGTTTTTTGTTGACCTGTTTTAATGGCGTAGGCATAAGTTTAGTCGCTGAACGTTACGGACAGCGAGTATCACCAGGTACTAAAAAGCACTCCCTTCATGGGTACCGTAGTGAAAATCTGTCGGCGAACTAAAACATAAAATATCTACAAAAAATTCTACATGATTCTTCATGTGGTCTCTAAACACTGTCCCCGCTTTCATAGTTCCGACACAGTGTATTTCATGAAGAGGCTGCCTACTCAGAATACCGAGTCGAGTAAAAAATAACTATTACGGCTAACAACCATCTAAGGCTTTAGCAAAATTTTAATTATTCGCTCAAACTGTAAAGGATACACTAGCTGCTCTTAAAAAGCTGAAAATTTTTGTTTATATATTTTTTACTAAAATTTAAAAAGCTTATCGAAAACAGATAGGAAACAAATAAATAAATTAAACTTCCTTATGGCTTAACTTTGTCATCCAGCATTCATAACTGGTGGCATTTGGCTCCAAGTGCTGGGTTAAGCACAAAAACGTACGTTTTCTGTTTTTTCTTTTCTTCATTTTTTTCATTACATATAATTTTTTTTATTTTTATTTATATTTTTTGTGTATTTAGTCTTGTCATTTTCCACTACCAAAAAGAGTGAGAGTTTATAACTTCAGTTGCGGCCAAAAGAAAAATTGCTTGTTTTATTCGTACTCGTATTTACTTAAAAGGAATACCAAAAGGGTCGTCTTCTTTTTCTTAATGGCTGTTTCGTTAAAATGCCTGCAGGGGTCAAATGAATTGAACCTCCTAAAGCTAAAGCAAAAAAGAAAAAAACAAAAAAATGCAGTGAAAGACAAGAAACTAAAAAGAACTGCATCCGCATTTAAAAGCTATAAAGTTTATTATGGTTGATCATTTGCAATAAACAGACCATTTGCTTTGCTGTCTGCATCTTCTTTTAAAATTTTTTCTTTTTTTTTTCTCTTTGTAATGAGTTTTTTATTTTCTTATCAGGATATTATGCGCAGTGAAGTTTTGTATAAAAAAAAATGCTTAAACAGGAAAATAAGTCTTTTGGTAATTTAATAAATATCGAAACGTAAAAAAAAGGTTGTAGGGTCTCTTCTGTATGCGATCAAACCGATTTTATTGTATGTGATTTTATATTTTATAGTAATTATAATGAACGTTTGATTTTATGTGTATTCTGGTAATTTGAGGAAGAGGTTTCCGTAGTTTACTGCCGTATGCAAGAGCTGCGAAATGATTTTACATAGAAAAGTAGTCACTGTGAAGGGAACAAAAGGCGAATTATTTAAATTATAATAACAAATTATTACAAAGCGTAATTGTGTTATTTTACTTTGCATCTTTGTTTCAAATTGTTCATTAGGTAAAATAATTAAATAAAATAAATTCTTTGATTGCAAATCTTTAGATTATGTAATGACAGCTTTTATAAAATATTTCATAATATGACGCCTGTGTAAGTCACGCAGTACAGAATTGAAAATATTAAACACAATCCTGGTTTATTAAATTAAATTAAGATTTATACACTAATTGTTCGAATTTTTTGTTTTAAATTCAGAAAGATAAATATTCCAAGCCACAAAGGAAAGTCAACATAATTTTTTAGTTATATAACTTACACAGCAGAGCAGAACAGCTGTTTTCGAAAGCCGCAATGCTTTCATCATCACTTGCTTGTTGAATATGATAGCAGTTCTTAATTAAATTGCATACGAGAACTGTATCAATCTGATGTTAACACACTTTTGTTTTAATACCCGTGTTACCGTTTGTTATAATTTACTGGGCTAAGCAAATATCTTTAGGTTCTTTTTTGCGAGTAAAGAGGCTTTAAAATGCCTTCGCACTTGCAGTGACCGTCGCCAACTGCGTCGAGTGGTGTTTGCACTAACACCATCCCCCTTCTTTTTCTGGTGTGTTTGCCTTCACGGGACCGCTTTCTGCATTACTTCGTGAGAGCCCAGAAACTGCGTCCTGTAAAGGACTCTTCTTTATATGCCTACGCCTGGGCCCGCCATACGCAGCCATTGTGTTGCTTCTACTTGGTTATGGCGAGGATCTATAGGTGTGGACTCGTTCTGTAAATGTTGGTCGAAATACTTTTTCTTCCTCCGTAAAACATATTCAACGTCGATGCCTGCGGCTTGTCATTATATTCAAGCATTTTGCTCACAATATTTGTCAGAAGTAAACTCACCAATCTGTTCCCTTAGCACGCTTCGCGCGTCCTGCCACTTTATGCAGTCAACGAACGTGTGTCCTGTGTCGTCGTTTCTCGTGATGCAGTACATGCAGAAGGGGTTCCCTGTCTTGGCCATGCGGTAAAGATATTGGAGAAAGTGGGTGCTGTTGGCTGAAGTAGTAGAACACGAGACTATGAAGCGGAGGGTCCTGAGTTCAATCCCGCGTTGAGTCATGAAATATTCTTCTGGTCAGCATTAGTGCAGAGTTGTGTTAGTTTTTGCCAGCTTGTTTCAATGTTGAAGGCATAGCACTGGTCACTGAACGTAATTGGAAGCGACTGACACGATCATGTACTAAAAGCAGAGTAACAGCAGGATCCTCGTTCGTCGGTACTGTAGCAAAAATTAGCCGGCGAAGTAAAAAGGTTGAAAAAGCCACAAAAAATTCTCTATCTCCTCATCTTTCTTCATCTATCCCGTCAATACTATCCCCTACTTTCTAATTCCGGCGCAATGCACTGCATATGTAGGAGTCATCCCCTGAGTACCTGTCCAAGATAAGAAAAAAAAGTAGCCATGCCTTGACACAAACTGTGTCAGGAAGTAGTTTACTTGCCCGAATTTTCGTTGAACCCACGCCTTACTACTGGGAGTTAGCCTCCGCGTGCATCTACCAGCACTTTCTGTGCTCCATGTGTTTTTCCATCGCTGAAGTGTTCGGGATTTTCGCTCTGCGGCACTATTTATATGACCGTCCCTCTTGGTATCCCATGCCTCCTTCCGCTCACGTGCCAAAAGATCGACAGGTATATCTCCACTTATTCCGAAACCCGCTGCTGCCGATACCGTGCGATAAGCTGCGACTACCCAATATCTTTACGTTTCCCCAGACAGATAATTATGTTAATTATAATTGGGGGATTCACACTGTAGTCATAATGTCATAAGTCATAAAATAATAGCACGAAAAATATAACTAGTGTGAACAACCCGTCATAACTTAGTATGCTATTTCAAACATCGATCAGCTGCTGCCTTGATATGGCCTGAATACTTTTTTTTTTGCGGCGGCATAGGGAAAGACGTTCAGTGGCTGTCAGTTACGTAAGTTAAACGAGACAAAATTTCCACTTGTATGTATTTAGTTTTTGCAATTTAGTTCTCTTTTAATATTTTTTATGTTATAAAATTGTGATTTAATGTACAGACATATAGGTATGAATAATTTTTTAGCCGTTTTTTAGTCGTGAATCATATATAAGTAACGGCGGCATACTTTCAACAACTTTTTTAAACTGGTCTAAAATATTATGACTTTATGACAATATGACTAAATAGCACAAAGTGTGAATACCTCGAATATAATCTTACAAATTAGTTTTACAAACGATTTTGTAACAAAATGTCATTTAATCCATATGTTTATATAGGGGTCCAAAATTTTAAAATAGAAAGGATTGTGATAATATATGGTTTTTCTAGCTGCTGATCTTTTTTATTAGAAGTTTAATATATTTCAGTACAAGCAATCTTTATAAATACATATTAGCCAGCTTTTTCCCAAACACCTCTTCTTATAAAAGTCAGGAAAATTCAGTGCATAAGCGATCAAAGTGGAATTTTTATCCAACAGTGAAATATTGGAAACATTCCCAGCAGTTTTAATTAAAAAAAATCCTAAATTTTTTATTCCTTTATTATTTAAGGCTACTCATTCTTTAGATTATATTATTAGTCACTTGGATCATTTCTTCTCCAACATCTTCATTTGCTATGGAAATGGAAATCTCAAATAAATATCATTCAATACGTTAACGAATAGTTCCACTAAAATGTTAATGCTCTTATTAAATTATATCGCCCAAATTCATTTATAGACTATTTGATTAACTTTTAAAACCATCCTCTATGACAACTCAGTTTCGTTTTTAAAGCATATGAGACAAATTCAAAATATCACATGCTTCATAAATATTCATTAATTAAGATTAATAATTTTTAAAATTAAAAAGTTGCATAATATTTATACAAGTTTTGATATCTTTAAATGTGAACGATTAAATGTCATGGAAATAAAAATAGTTTTACAATTATGGCCACATGTGAACCGAAATTGGTTTCTTTGAAGGCAAAGTAGTTTGCTTTTTTTGGTTCGATGATAAGAATACCATCAACTTTAGTTTCCATTAAGGAAATTGCTATAATTAATATTAAAAAAAAAATTGGAAAAAATTATTAAAATGATAATTGAAAATAATCTGATATTATGACCGCCAAAGTCACATGATTTTACTAATTTGATTTAAGCTTTACCTAAGAAATATAAACTTTTATGTTTTTAACTCAATTTAAAGTAAATACGAAAATTTGACTACAAATTAATGCCTCTTTTGGGACAATTTGTACCACTCAGGCAGGTGTCAAAGACATATAAAATAGATTTTATGCTTTAAAAATCAGCCAAAAATGCTAGGAAATATTTCAAAAATTTTTAATAAATTTTATTACCATTAGGAGCTTTAAACAACACAAGTTTAATATTTTAAATTCTTTTTTAATTTTTTTCTTTGATGCTCGCATTATTTTGGGCAATCAAACTGGCAATAATATAAAATTTTATCTATTTAACTCGTTGTAGAAGATTAATTGCCCAAAACTTTAGTAAAAAGATACCGAGTGTTTGAAATCATAAAAAAAAATATTATTTGCAATTTTAACAAAAACCTTTAAAGCCGATATAAAGATCTTTAAAGAAATGGTAGATGTTAAAATCTAACTTTAAATTTCAATGAATCATTGGGCATGAGTGTGAAGTACAAACAAATAAATAATAATAATAAAAATTTTACTTTTTGAGTACCGCAAGATTAAAATCTCATTCTAATATTTGTGGTCAACCATCATTGCGATGACTCATATTAGGCTGTTTTGGCAAAACTAAATAAAAGATAACAGCAGAATTCAATAAAAATCCTTCAAGTTAAAATGTATGAAGTAAAAACTTCAACTTGACGGAAATCTTCAAACAAAAAGCAATTTTTTTCAAGTTTAATGCCTCAACGCTATTGTTATTTTTATATAAGAAACAGAAAATAATTATTGTAAAAGTAAAATAGACGAATATATTGCCCGCTTGTGTTAAAATTTCACATAAA
Source organism: Linnaemya tessellans (assembly GCA_951800035.1). NCBI lineage: Eukaryota > Metazoa > Arthropoda > Insecta > Diptera > Tachinidae > Linnaemya > Linnaemya tessellans. The sequence continues at coordinate 148,313,764 of OX637532.1, forward strand.
TTTAATACTCCCCTCCCAAGTGCCCCTGTTGTGTGTTGTTTGCCATGCTTAAGATGAAAACCAGAATACAACAACTTTTTTACCAATTTTGTTAAAAACTCTGAAATGATTTTAATTTCCATATCATAAACATTAATATTAATTTATGTATATGGATTGTTATTTGCCGTTTTATATTCGAAAAGAATAAAAAAACTTGTTTTCATATGACAAAAACTTCTTTTCTTTACAAAAAAAAAAAAAAGCCAAAGTGTGCTAAAATTTAATTCAAATTTTGAATTAAAGCTGCTAAATTGCAATTTATTGTTTTATTTGTTTCTTAATTTTTTTAAATTTCATATGCAAATTTTATACAAAATTTTTAATGGGGACAAAGCAAAATCATTTGCATAACGCTTCCAATAATGATGAACTTAATTAAGTTGGTTGTTTAAGATCTCTGCAAGATCATTCTGCGTTCGAGATGATGTTTGTAAAATTAAAAGTAAAAAAAAAATAGCTCTTAGCATAATAACCCACACCAAGTAACTGAGTTGACATGGGGTATGATGTTCTTTCACCGTCTGTGTGTCCTAATTTTTGGGCGAAAGTAATGATCATGACATTTCACATTTGACTCACATTTTGATTGCAAACAGCAAAAATCATTTTATAATTCCAAGAAGATTATCCCTCGTGATGTATATCCGTCTTGAACTATATCCCGCTAATTGATTTAAAATGTAAAATACGAGGTCTATTCAAAAGTTAGGAAAATTAAAAAATTTTAAATTGCATATCAAAACTGTTTCAAGGATTGTAAAAAAACTGAAAGAAGTGGCTGAGGCCACTACATCGATGGGAGATAAAATATAAATCAATGAATAAATAAATATGTTTTGAGAAAACAGAACATTTTTTTAGTACAGAAGTTGCAGCGTTACTGTCTCACAGGAGTCATACTATTTAAGTAATTTTTTCTAGCCAAAATGTAGTTAAAAAGCCTCATTCTAAATAAAATTAAATTAAGATTAAAAGAATAAAGGTGCGTTCACACTTATCAAATATTTGTCCAAAAAAACGTAACCACTAACTACTAATGAAAGATATTTTGGTTCAGATACGTGTTTATTAAGTAAAACAGTTTCATACCAAAGGAAAAGACAATATCATAGAATTCAATATTATTGGAAACTGTTTAACTGAATAAACATTCGTCTGTATTAAAAGCATTTCATCAGTATTTAGTGGTTACGCTTTTTTGGGCAAATATTTGATAAGTGTGAATGCATCTTGAGATTGCTATTAAATTTTTAATTATCTGCTTTTCCTTTATTATGCTTTGGATTACTTTTTTATGAAAGAAATTGAAATTTTTTTATTATTCGGATAATAAAAAATTTAAATTTTTTTATAAAAAAAAGTGACCTAAAGCTTGATGAACGAAAAACGGTAATTAAAAATCAAAAAAGTCGATGAATCAAATAATTTAAAATTAATTTTCTTATTATAGTAATAATTCCCTATATATAAAATTTTTTTTAAATATTTATATTTTTCCAATATTTTGGCACTATTTTGGATGGCTTCATCAGAAAAATATATGAATAGAAAACAAAGCAGAAAGATACGATAAATATTCCAAGGAAGAAGTAAAAATCAATACCACTTTTGTTATCCCTTTTATACCGCAAAGAAACATAGCAGGGTTTTCGAAGGCCGCTACACTTTTGTTATCAGTACATAAGCGTATTTTTACTTATCGCCATTTATTAGGTGACCTAGTGAAATGTAGTAGCAGTTATTATTATTATTATTATTTTTAAATTCATTATAATTAAAATTTCAAGAAACTAAAGAGAAAAAAACCCTAGGACTATAGGCTATCGGCTTAGTAACAGTTTTAATTTATTGAAACTTTAAGGGAAACTAGTATACGAGAATTTTAACGAAACTAATCGAATGTTAACACAAATTAAAACGCTGCGTTCCTAATTGAGTATTTTCTTAAGGACTCAATTTCGGAATTTTTCTTTAATTTTTCTGCAGTAATAAATTATTAGTTTGATTTGCATGAATGAAAGACGACAATAGCAATACTGGCAGCTATTGGTACTGTCACCTACTAAAAGATGCATTATGACATCCTGCAACGCTTTTATTGTTCAAATATAGCCGCGAAGCTAAATAGTGTTTGCAAAATGAAAATGAGAACGAAATGAAAAGATGTTGTTGTCACTTCGTTAAGGAAATTTAAAACACATTTTTAGCACTTTTATGCCAAGAATTTAGAACAGATATTTTTATCATGCATATCTGCAAAAAAATATGTGTTGAAGCATATATAATTTATCAAAATTACTAAACGAATAAATATTTAAAACTGTACCACAAAAACTACTTGCGGCGTAGTTGTGTATAAGATAATTTTTTAATAAAATGTTTAAGCAAAATTTACTTAAAATTTAAAACGTATAAAATCTTCTCAATCCAAAATCTTTAAATTTTGCGTATAAAACAAACCATGATTGATTAAAATTAATGCCCACTTTCCAAATTCAATGAAACATAAAAATTGTTTATGCATTTTTATTTCACTGTTTCCATTTCAACATGTTAAAACTTCTAAAGGCTATTGATTGGACAATATAAATAAGGATTATTGTATATGTCAAGTGATCAAAATCAGTTTTAAAAGCATTCATTTTATAGCCACCTCTGTAGGAGATTGTCTGATCACAGTTTATATACAAAATTTTCATCCTCTTTCATGTTGAATGTATAAGAAATAAAACAATCATTATGAACATCTTTGATTAAAATTAAAATTAAAAAAATATATTTATCTGTTTCAATGTTGTAAAACGGTTAAGAGCTATTGGTGTCATAAAGTTCTTTAATGGCTGCTGGAGTATCGTTCGAAATAAATAAGTGGTTAAAGTTTTTATGTATTTTGTGTAGAAATACTTTCAAATATTTATTTAGACGTTTTCATAAATTTACTTGTATTTAAAACTTGTACAATTTATTTTATAGAAGAAAAATATTGAAAAAAAATTTGAAAAATATTAATTACTAAATAGTAAAAAATGGCTATTAAAAAAATAAAATGAGTTTCGAATTTTTCTTGCAAATATACTTTAACATATGGGAATCTATTGAAAAACACTCTGAACAGTTCATTCTAACAAATTTTTCACAGAAGATTCTGGATACAAGATTTTTAATAAAATCTGTTATTCAATGGACGCCAGTAAAAATTACAACGTTGAATTGTCTGAGGTGTTGCACAACCCTTTCCTTTACATCTTGCATAAATATGATAAATATTTATTATTTATTTGCAATATTTGAAGACATAATAAATTATGCAATCAAATTCCTTTTTTCGAGCAGGTACTAACAGCTAAGATTTAATTGTTAAGTATTTAACAATATAAAACAGCCAAATGCTTAACAATCCATGTGCGTATGTGTGTATAATTAATAATTATACTAATCGTCCAATAATCTAAAAATCGCTTAATGAGTGTTTAATATCAAAATTAAATAATTGCAAGTGCTTTCTATATTTTAATATTTTTATTTGTTAAAAATCCCATTAAAAACTTGTCCCTCACCACACATTCATAACAACTACTTAAAAAGTAATTAAGCTAACTAACAGCAACAACAAGAGGCCAACAACATCAGTAGCATAACAAATGAATACTAATTTAAACCTGTTAGAAATTTTCCCACAATTATGCTTTTAAATATCAAGTTGTTGGTTAATTTTGTTAAATGTAACAAAAAGTGGTAGGCTAAAAACAAATAAAATGGTATCTACCGTATCCAAGTAGAGATGAGATCGTGAGTTCCGGGCCACGATAAAGCCAATGTAATTGTGATTTCACATTTAAAGTCAAATTATGGTTTTAACATTAAAATCATAATTCACACTGCACGCTTAACTACTTCAGGTTGTGTGGCATACAGTTTGTCTAAGAAATTTTATCAAAATATAATAAATTTTCTCTTAACAAAAAAAAAATCTATATCTTCTCATCTTTCCTCATCTGTCCCCGCAATACTATCACCTACTTTCTAGTTCCGGGGCAATGCACTGCATATATAGGGGTCATCACCTGAGTGCTGGTTCGAGATAAAAAAACTAGTAAAAACGTAATATTCGACCAGGCCGCATTTTAAATGCCCTCCAAATATTTAGTAAGCAAATTTAAAATGTTTAACTTGGTGGGACAGAGTTCCTTTAAGACATCTCTGTACCCAATTTTAAAGCACTATTTTGAGACAGTCATTCCGGGAAGGGCCGTGGGAGAGACGTTTCACCTCTGCAAGATCAGAGAACATCTCAGCTTCTTATAGAGCTTAAGGAATAAGAATTGTTCAATATTTACACTATTATTAACATATAGAATCGTACGTCAAGGCCCATTAAAGGGGCCGGGGTCCAAAAATATACTATATCATGTGTTCCACAGACGAATGAATGGCCATTCCTAGATCATCTCAGACTTCATCACTGATCAAGAATATACAGTGCTGTTCAAAAAAAACAGATTCACCTTTTCTCCAAAAAATTTACCATTTCTAAATCTCTTATATTAAGAAGTATATTTAAAAAGTAACTGCACTTTGTTAACTGATCTCTTATAAATATAATGCCGTTACATATCAAGAAACTTTAGAACTTTAGAAATGGTAAACTTTTTGGAGAGAAGGTGAATCTATTTTTTTCAACAGCACTGTATATACTGTATGAGGTCCAATTCTCTTTGGAGGGTATTAAAACTGTACTTAAGCGGGTTCGCTTTGGCAAGGGCTGTGGGGGAGACATTTCACCTTTATCATAAAACTCTAAAAATAAATGCTTGGGATAATTATATACAAAATTAAAAATTTATTTATTTTTTTTATAGGGTCATTTAGGGGGCATAGGGGGAGTAGAGAGTAGGGCAGAAACAGGCAGTCATAAAACTCTAAAAATAAATGCTTGGGATGATTACATACAAAATTAAAAAAAAAAAATTTTTTTGGTAGGGTCATTTAAGGGGAGGAAGGTGGTAAGGCTGAGGAGTACCAGGTTACGTCTCAGCTTCGTCATTAAAGCTTACAAATTTTATTTTTAAGGAATGTAGGCTTAATTAAAACAATTTGTTAATTTTGTTACACTATTTTTGCATATATTAACGCCCACTAAAGGAGGCGGGGTCCAAAAATAATTTTATTTTTTATGTTATGGCTCCAAATTTAATGCGTTGGACCTTCTTTGACATAAAAATATATCATTTGTTGAACAAAATTACAAAAAAAAACTTAAAAAATTGTGGTGTTTTTCAGAGGCTGGTTTAATTCTTCTTAGGAAAACTTCTTTCCCTCTTGCCCGATTTAACCCATTTCCAAAATTAACCTTTGCTATCCTGCAAGATATATTTATACCAAATTTCAAGCTCTTTTCGTTTGTACTGAATCGTGATTTCCACAGACGGACGGACATGCTCAGATCGTGTTAGATGGCATCACTGATCAAGAATATAAATACTTTATGGGGTCTCAGATGGATATTTCGCTGCATTAGAAACGGAATGGCAAAGTGAATATATCTTCCATATTCTTTTTTGGAGGGTATAAAAACAAACAAAAAAAAACATTTGCGATAGTAAAAATGATGAACACTAAGCTGAAGGTTTTGGTTAGATTCTGCACTCAATCTTATGCATGGGATCGCATTATTATCAGCATGTAGTTGTATTAATTGCGTTTGATCTTATTCGGTGACAAAGAAATAGCACAGGGGAGTTATAATTTAATTCGATTCTAAACAAAAATTCAAAAGTTTTTTCAGCGCCAGCGCAAAAATAACAAAGTGTTGTCAACACTGCGAATAATTAGCTGTTGTTGTTTTCTTTGTCTCTTACACCTACAACTAGAGTTGGAAAAAAGCCAGCCAGTTGTAGTATGACACAGTAAGAAAACAAAAAGGGAAAAAGTGATTATTGAGTTCTTGTTATAGCTTTGATATTTACTTAAACTTCTGATTCAATTGAGTCGAAGTTTAAAATAATATCTTTAGTTATTCTAAGAAATTTTGGGTAAAGGTTCCCTGATGATCTGCATTAGCCCCAGTGAAATGCGCATAGGAAGTAGCTAAAACCCTTCAATAATCAATTTTGAACTTTTTTTTTTTTTTTGTAAATTTGGGGAAAGAATCAGCACGAATAATATTAAACAATTTTTGTGAAAAATTCAAAAGTTTTTTCTTTCGAATTTAATTCCAACTTTTACTCACACACGTTGTAGGTGTATTTGCTTTACAATTTTCAGCGTTAATCCTCAAACAAATACTGGCTTCTTCACCTACATTTTTCCGTTCCGTGGCAGTGCATTGACACCAACTTGCATTCCCTTGATCTGGCATTCTTCTGTGGCCGTAAAATTTTGTTTTTTTAAATGTGTCGTAGTCGTAGTCATAAAAATTGTTTTTCTTTATTTTGCTACAAAATCCTCATTAACTTTAACACAAATACTTTTGGGGCAAATGGTTGTTTTGTGTTGGAAAAACGTTGTGTTTTTGTTTGTTCTACATTTGAGATAAACATTTCTTCAATTTAGTGTCTTTTTATCTTGTTTGTTTTAGAGTTTTTAACCAGATCTGCTCAAAGAATCTGACAACAGTTTGCTTTTCAAGTTACAAGAGTTTAAGATTCGTTTTATGATTTCAAATGCGTTCAATTAGCGTTGTTGTGTTGACTTTCAACATTTGTACGTCTAATGCCTTCGCACTTGTTTTAAGTTTGTCTTCTTTAATTTTATGATTTATGAGTTTATATCACAGGTTTTATGTTGCATTTCCAAGGTATTAGAGGTGGCATTATAGCGTAAAGTATATCTTGATTTCACTCATTTACTTGCTCTAAGTGCCAGGAGTTGTAACTTCAATTTAGCTTTCCGTTTAATTTTTGCAGCACATGTTTTTTACATCTAATTAAAATTTTATTTGTTATTTTATAGCTTTGGAAAAAATAAAAAAAAAAATTATTATAAATATTGTTGTCCGCCTTTTTTGCATAAAGTGAAAGTTGAGACCAGTTGAATGAACCAAATCACACCAAAAAGAAATGCCGTCCGTTGTGTGGTTAGTTCAGTTAAGCTGCGACTGGTCATAAACACCATGATATTAAATATTAAAATGTGCAAAAACAATTTTAGTTTGTAATAAAAATGTGTACGTTTTTTTTTTTTTGTCATAAAAATTTAGCAAACACTGGCGAAATATATTCATGAAATTTAGCAAACCGAAAGTATCAAAAAAATAAACAGGAGTTGCTAGACGATAATTCGCTAACTTTGAAACCCATAAAGTTTGTTTTAACACTCAAATTTATGCTTAAGGCTAGACAGTGATTTCTAGCTAGGAAATATTTTTTTTTTTGCAAAAAGCCAAAAATCTATTGGTGTGTAACTTTAAAATTAATTTTTTTTTTAATTTTGAAAAATATTTTTAATACAAATTTATTCAAAGTTTTTTTTTCTTCCTGGGAATGTATGAATTCCGTGGCAAAATAACTGTTTTAGTTTTTTTTTCACTCGGACTAGCACTGAAGCAATGACCTCCACATACTCGTATGCAGTGCAATGCGCCGGAACCGGAATAGGTACAGTATTGAGAAGACAGATGAAGAAAGATGAGAGAATAGCTATTTTAACCTTTTTTAGTTCGCCGACAGTTCCTCTGCTCTTTAGTACATTGTTGTGTCAGTCGCTGCCAATTCAGTGTTCAGCGACCAGGACTGCGCCCTCATCACTGAAACAGGCAGACAACAAGTAATACTATCATGCGCTAGTGCTGATCAGAAGTATTCGACACAATATTCATGACTGAGAGCGGAGTCAAACTCAGGACCCTTCAGTTCATAGTCTCGTGTTGACTACTTCAGCCAACAGCTCCCTCATACAGAAATTTATTTATTTCCGAGGAACAACACCACGTTTGCCTAAAATAGTAATTCCTTTTAATTTTTTCAAGAGGTTCTAAGTTCAAATCGGCGAAACTGAAAATTATTTCTTATTTTTATTTAATAATTGAATTTGTTCAAATTCTATTTATTCTAAAAGTGGAATATTAAGAATATTTTTCATAATCACCAAACCAGCAGAACGGATCAGTACTGAAGCCCTCTTTCTTGCACAAAAAGTCTTATATCTGAAATAAATTTGGAATTTTCTTTAAAAGCATTGGTTAAATAGTTGATATTTCTACTAACGACCACCACTCGCAAAAGTGGAAAAATTGAACAAAGAACGCTGCTGAGATGGCGTAGCGGCCTCGAAATCAGTACTGATCCGTTCTGCTGGTTTGATGACTATGAGAAATATTCTTAATATTCCACTCTTAAGAAATAAATAGAATTTGAACAAATTCATTTATTAAACAAAAGAAAGTCAACATCAGCTTTTAGTTATTCAACTTACACAGCAGAGCAGAGCAGCTGTTTTCGAAAGCCGCAACGCTTTCACCATCAGTGTGTTTGTCACCACTTATTAGGTGGATTAGTTGAATATGATAACAGTTCTTGTTTAAACAAATTTTATTAGGAAATTCCATACGAGAACTCTATCAACCTGATGTTCTGCCGTGTAAGTTTTAGTAACTAAAAGCTGATGTTGACTTTGTTTTGTGCCTTGGAATATTTATCATGTCGTTCTGAATTTAAAACAACAAATTTCGAACAATTAGCCTATAAATCTTAATTTAATTTTAAATAAATTTTTATTCTCTGCTTATTTTCAGGTATGTACCATATTGTGATGAAAACTATTTAGATTTAATAATTTTGGTAAGTCTTTCATTAAATTTAATATATTTTTGCTAAAATACTTGCTGTTAGTTTAGTTCACTTAATTTCTATAATTAAGTATTTCACCAGGTATTTTTAAATAGCAAGTCATATACAAAACCTTTAATAACCTTAACATTATTTAAAAAAAAAAACATTAACTAATTACTTTTTATAATAACATTTGAAATTGGTGTTCTCCTTTTATAGCATTTGCCAAGACAAACGTTCATATTTAAATTGGCCCAAATATTGCTGTAGCGGCTAAATTATTTGCTGATTTCAACAGCCCAACCTCGTTTGCAACATTGACTTTTACAAAAAAAAAGCACTGACTAAGTGTTTATATATTTTTTCAAGTATTTAGCACAACTTGCATTTAAATATTTTGAATATTCGTTGCTACCTAGAAAAAATATTCATGTTTGGTCATGTCTTTCAAAGTTAATAAATGATTCATATAGATTTGCTTTAATAACTTTTCTCTCTATGACTTTTTTGACTACAAGACTGTTAATTTTTTCAAACTCTTATTTTTATGCCAACTTCATATTTTTTGTTGCTGCAGTAGTTACTTCAAATCTAAAAGCTTCCTATACTCATTGACTATTTTCTGTGTAATTGCCAATGAGTTCATGGTCTTTAATTGCATACATGATGCATTTAATTGTTTTTGTGTCTTGTGCATTTTATTGATTCTGCACTTTAATATTTATTTTTTTCCTTGCAGTTTAAAGACCAGAAGCCTTAAAAATGTTTTGGCACCAAATACTTTTCTGACATGAACATTATTTTTACCAGAGTTTATTAAGTTCATAAAACAATTTCAAAATTTGCATATTAATGAAAAAAAGGTAGGGTGACATTTGAAATTTATGGATATCGTGAACAAGTTGTAATAAAATAATGGAAACAAAATTTAATTGATATTAAAAATATTAGTAAAGTAAATACCTATTATTTATTTTTTTTATTACTTTTACATTAAAATAGTATATTTGAAAACTCATATAAGAAATGAAAGCAAAAAGAAAGATTTAATTAAATGTCCGTAATGATATGTTTCTGCCGGAGACCACCTTCCATGTGTTTGAGAGTTTTTATTTATTTTCAATTACAATTTTGTAACGTCTTGCTATTAAACATTTAATTCTAAAGAACCAGCAGCCTTACAGACACAAGAATACTTTCATGATTCTATTGTGATGGATCAATAGTACCTTTTTGTAGAAACAACGAAACCCTGCAATTTTATTCATTTTAGGCTTTTTCTTAGCAACTGATGGAACAGCCTAATATGGCTGGAGAAAATGCACGCACAACTACCGGGTTTCAGCAATGAACACCGCAGGTATTAAAAGGTATTCCATGGTAATGGCAATGGCAACAGTTAAATATTAAAAGGAAACACAGAATACGGAATTACCAGGAAAAAACAGAAAAACTTGGAATCAATCTGGAATGTTAAGTTTTGCTTAAGCAACTTTTATCTCTTGTTCTTAAGCAAATAAAAAAAATTAAAATTATATAAAATTTTATTTTAATTCTGGTAATAAATTTCCACAGTTCTGTGGCATTTTTTTAAGTAAATTTAAAAGTTCTTTTACATTTTCTAGCATTGACAAACACACACACACACACACACACACACACATAAAGTTAATATTTATTAATGCTTGATGTCTGTGTGGTGCGCACATTCAGTATTTGTTAGGCGAGTCATACAGTCGTCTAAACATTTGTTTGTCCGTTGAAACGTCATTGTGTTTTGTGTGTTGTCTGTTAAAGGAAAAAGTGTATGATTACATGCGTTTAGTTGAACCTCATTATGGAAATTTATTACGTGTGGCGGCAACTGGTGATGAGTGACGCCACGGTTTGTTTTAAGGTTAAAAAGTCACTAAGGAAATTTTCGCAAAGATTTGAGTATTCTATGCGAAAAGCAATTACTGCAACAAATTCGATAATGGAATACGAGGGAAGGCTAAAAAAAGGACAGAAACTGCTGTATAATAAATAATGGTATATTTTTATATACAAAAATGATTTATCAATTTAATTTTTTTTTATTTTGTAAATTTGGGAAAAGAATAAAATTCAAAAAATTTGTGTAAAACAGCCAAATATGTAAAATAAAAAATATTTCATGTTTGAATTAGGATTGAAAACTACTGCACTAAATTGGATACTTCCTTTGGCTCATTTGCAGGGAGGCTTAGGAAAGTCAAAAAAGTTCTCAAGTTTTGGGTTCTTTTTTCTGTTTTAATTTATGCCTATAGGAGTGCGTGATCACGTTAAATATGAATACAATACACACGAGTCTTCTATGACCAATATTATGCTTTCATCACGAATTGAAGCAGATCAGAAAAATTCTATTCCATATTCATGGCTCCGTACGTGGTCGAAGCCAAGACCTTAACTTTGAAGGTGTGGTCAAGTTTACTCTTGGTTCAGATTATTGCCTACATGCCATTATTTATTATGAAATCCTTTTTGTGTGAAAAGAAACACTTTCAGCATAAATACATTTTCAGGATGTTTTTGCAAACAAAAATTAAATGTTTCCATGTATGAGATTTATTTTGAATCTTCCTTCCAAAACATCTGCTGCGAACCTCGTAGGAAGTCTAATTGCTGCCTTAACTAATCATGAAATTTCATAGAAAAAATAAAATAAAATAAAAATGGAAAACATTCAGCTTAAAACAGTCTGCTTAAAAATAAGTAGCCTTTGCTTCTATATCACAGTGGCATGAATTGAAAAATTTTCGGATCATATAAAGAATTTCTTGATCATGGCCCAACTAACTTTATAGTATAACCCCCATATTCATAAAAAAATAAAACGTATTTGAAATCTGTTTTAAGAAAATTTTGTATGAAAAATTTTTATTAAAATACATTTCAAACTCATTTTAAATGTTATGAATACCGGGGTAACAATATAACAATTAAAACCAGCATTTTGCTTGTGAAATATTTTTCTATATTGTCAAAGACATCTGGCTACACAAGGATGAAATAAATTCATATAAGGTGGCAGTACTGCAACAATTACAATAATCAAAGGAAGTGCTGTTTGTGTCATGGTCATGGTCCACGTTAAAAATTATAACAAGAAAACACATTAAAGTGCTGTACACATGCGCAATAACTTCATATTGAGAACGTTCACATATACGAACACAACGAGGACTTATTGTAAACAAGAACTTCAGTGTAGCCAAGTAATAGTAGAGAAAAAAACTGTGACCCAGTGTAGCGCTAGCACCTTAAATTTATTTCACTATGGAAAAACGCATTTTCAGTTTTGCAATAGGGCTTCTTACAATAACACCAAAGAGCCCATAGTAAACACAAATCGATAGAACGTAATTAATTATATTTACGTTGACTGAAGTAGTTAACACGAGACTATGACGTGGAGGGTGCCGAGTTCAACCCTGCGCTCAGTCATGAATGTTGTGCCGAATTCATCTGATTAGCATTAGTGCAGGGTTGCGTTAGTTGTTGTCAGCCTGCTTCAGGGATGAAGGCATAACACTGATCGCTGAACATAACTGGCAGCGACTGACACAATCATGTACTAAAGAGCAGAGGAACAGCAGTCTCCTTCGTCGGCCTTGTAGCAAAAAATTAGCCTCATCTGCCCGTCTATACTATCCCCTCCTTTTCAGTTCCAGCGCAATGTATTGCATATGTAGGGTCAACCCCTGAGCGCTGGTCCTACTCCTAAAAAAATAGTGGCCGAAAATTTAAAATTTTTTGACACTGTGCAGCATTATTAACGATCAAAACAAAACTCACCTAAAAACTTTAGATGACCCGTTTATTCGGAAATGGTGTTAACCCATATCGTCCCAGGGATATTTTTTTTCGAATAAGTTTATAAAACTTCGTAGTTAAATGGTAATTTGGGTTCAGGGACTACGAATCAGATGTCCGAATTTTTTAAAAAAAAATTTTCAAAATTTTTTAAAAAATTTTCTTTAAAAAACATATGTTCTTAGTTTTTCCCAAACAGAGCGAAAAAAATTTAAAATGCTTAAAATTTACTGTTCGAAAAATCGAACACTGGGACGAAATGGGTTAATAAAGGGTTACTAATTTTCTGTAAACTTTTATTAAGGTAACCCGTTATTACAGCAACAGCCATTAAATTGTTTAAAAATGTTCTCCCATTACCACTTTAGTTTAATAACGACCCACTGTGCGTTCTTCAAACAATTTCCATTATTTATTTGCTACAGCAACTATAAAATGGAAATGATTTCCATCTTCAATATTTTCCACTTCATTTAAAAGCGTTTGCTTAGATTTTATTTTTGGTTTCGTTTTTATTTTCCACTATTTTTTTGTGTTTTTCTTCTAAAGGTTTTCTGATCTACAACTACCAGCCATCAATCACGTTTTACATTTGCATAAATCGTCTTTTATAGATGTTGAGATGCTGACGATGATGATGATGATCATTCACCGCATTCATTGTCTTGATTGGTAGCTGGCATTGCTGGCCGGTTGGTAAGTAGTTGGTGAATTCTTTCTGCTATGCGAGATATGGCTTCTAAAGGAGTTTTTGTTTGAATGCAACTGCACACCACAAGACCGAATAACTTCATGTTGAGAAATTTTAAACTGGTTGTATGTTGTAGGCACACAAAAATATTTAGCAGCTGGTGTAAGGAAAAAAAAACAACAACATAATATAAATTGTAATATGTTTTGCGTATTAGTTATAGACAATTTAAAATGGAAAATGAGAAATTCTTATTTAGATTTATTAGCCGCATTTATTGTATGCACTCGTACATGTTGTTGCCAAGAATCTTTTTATCTCGAATTTTTTTCCCCCTTTAATTTCAATTATTCTGAATAATATCGGTTACAAAGTATGTAAATGTCTGGTGATTTATTTGTTGCTTTTTGGGGGGGCAAATTAAAGTTTAAAGGTGGCACATAATAAATATTTTTAAGTTAAACTGCTTATAATTCTCAAATAATTGTTTTTATTGAACATTAGAAATAAAAAAATTTTCAAAGCCGCAGCTCATTTATATTATCTTTAATAAAGAACTCAATCATTCTTTTTTATTTTTTTTTTAAATTTGCTTTACATAATTTAATCTGAATTAAAATTTCTGTTCTTTTCTGGCACTCTGACAACTCTGTTTGCTTTATTTAATACCCGGATTTTTATGCATTGAATATCATGATTTACATAACAATTTTTGAAATTTAATATTATTTGCAACGTTTTCACACAAACAGCAAAAAAATAAAAAAAAGCAATCCGAACCCTCTTTTTGCAAATTTTATTGGAATCATTTGACATTTTGCATAATAATAAATACTAACTCCAAGCCAAAGCAAGAGAGCAATCTTATTGTGCAATTGGCACGTTTTTGTGCCATTTTAGATGTTGTAAACAAAAAAATGAAAAAAACAAACAGAATAAAAGAAAAAAAAAAGATGTGATGGCACTCTTCGTATGCGATCAATTTCAATAATAAAACGATCAGAAATGAAACCATGTCTCTGTGCACACACACACACACACACAAACTCACTCGTTTATTTAACATTTTTATGTTTATGTTGGCGAAGCTCCAAGCCGCACATAAGATCTTTTGTATTCGAAGCATAACTTATCGTATCGTATCTGTGTGCTGTTGACTGGTTTATTGTAGTTTCAAATACAGGTGGCCATTGAACTTGTCATTGTGTAGTTGCTGTTGTTGGAGTGAGGTGTTCGTTTGTAAATGTATTTCTACGATAATGCACACAACAAAGACAATGAGCTTTTGTTTATCTCTTCCATAAAACAAAAATTATTTAGTTTGTAATATGTTTGAATATTAACCTCTTTTGACAGGTTCTTTTTTTTTGTTTCTTCTTTCAAACGCATCTATGTATATAATAAACAACAGTAGGCCTAAATAAAAAAACTTGGTACAAAAAAGAAGAAAAAAAACACAATGTAAAATTAAAATGAGCAGTAAAATGGGAAATACGCAATGCAATTTACTTTTAGTATTGCTTTACTTTAAAAATGACTCATTTAAAATGCATCATGTTGAATTCAAATTGATCATTTTAAATTTTACATTTTACACACTTACCCCCTTATTCATAAAAATTATGAGAGTCTAATAACAGCGTAATAAAACAAAATTTCATATGAAATTTGCTCTATTACACTCTTATAAGCCTCTCATAATTTTTATGAATAAGAGGGTTAGTATGGAATTAAATAAATTGTGTAAAAATTGGTTTTTTTTTAAAATAAGTCATGAATGCATTTTAATAATTATTCGAACTACTAAGATATTAAATTACAAGTTGAAAATGATTTCTCAAGCTTAACCTTAAATCTGTGAATTTACAAATTTCTTATTATTTTAAGAATTTATCTTAAACTGCAACTTTTTTAATAATGAAATTATTATATGAGTTTTTTTTCATTTCCAATTTCATCTTTATTTACGTTTACTTTTTAACATATTTACAATTTTGCGATATTTATCTATATAGGTAGATATTACAACGAATAAAATGATGAACATAAAAATTGAAAATTTATTTAATTTTAATATATAATAATGTTTAAAGGAAAAAGAGGAAAAACCTTTATCAGATAATGCAAAAATTCAAATACAGTCAGAAAATATATAAGTATGCAAACGTATTATATAAATATAACACAATACATAAATATAATTTTCAATTTGCTAATTTTTAGTTTTAGAGATAATTTTCTGCTGACTCTCGACATTCTCTTATCAGTTGATGAGGAGAATTTTCTATGGATTGGTGATATTTATCATTTATTTTTTTTTATGAAGTCAATAATTCGTTCGTAGCCAGTTTCGTCATGAAGAAGTTGAGTAGAATATCTCCAGTGTTTATTGTTTATGATTTTAAGGCATTTGTTCTGAATTATTTGAAGTTTTCTCAGATGTGTTTTTGCAGCTTTGTACCAAATAGGACTTGCATACGTTAAGGTTGGTCTTATTACGCTTTTAAAAATAAGATTTTTATTTTTTGTATTGAGCGTTGAACGTTTGTTGAGTATTGGCCACAAAGATTTATATGAGTATTACGAGTAATCATCAAAGTTGGGGAATTTCGCAACAATTTTTTTTCAAGTTGTGTGGGTAAGTCCATGTTAATTGAACTAATAGATGGACACGATCCCTTTCCATTGCAATAAATTTGGTCACAGGCTGTCTTTCATTAAAGAAATAAAATTAAAAAAAATTTTTTTCCATAAATTTGAAAAAGTGTACGTTTCATGAGGACCTGAATTATTTAGTAAAAAATTTTAAAAGCAAATAAAAAAAAGTATGTCTTAAAAAACATTTTTCTCAAAATTGCAGATTCTTTAAACAGCATTTCGGGCTATTATTTAAAGAAAATCGGAAAAAAATATACACGTTCTCATGGTTAAGTCAAATATTAAAAATTCAAAAACTTTGCAGTTATTACATATTTCCAAAAAAAAATAAAATAAAAATTGAATTAAGATTCTATAGCCTAGTTGTTCGAAATTTTAATTTAAATCTGAGAAAGACATGATAAATATTCCAAGGCACAAACGGAAGTCGACATCAGTTTTTGTTATTCAACTTACACAGCAGAGCAGAACAGCTGTTTTCGAACACCTTCATCATCAGTGCTCATGTGTATTGTGTTTGTCACCACTTATTAGGTGGCTTAGTTGAATGTGATAACAGTTCCTATTTACACAAAATTTTATTGTGAAAAAGAATACGAGAACTGTATCAACCTGATGTTAACATGTTATTGTTATAATACCCGTGTTACCGTTTCCTTATTTTTCTTCATGTCCCATTTTTCTGAATTTTTTGTTCCATCATATCTAAGACAAACTTTTTTGATTTGAATTTTATACTTAAGTACATGTGAACGTTTTTCCAATTTTTTTACTATTGGTAGCTCAAGCCATAGCTTAAATTTGTATGTAAAGACTCAGACTTCTGAGATTTAAATTAAAATTTCGAACAACTAGCCTATAGAATCTTAATTCAATTTAATATAGCAATATAAAATGTTCGTTAAAATTCTTACTACATAAAATAAAAATTGTTTTTTATAGCCCTTTAAAATGACATAAGACAAATTTTTTTAAATAAGACACGTTTTTGAGTTATTAGAAAAGTAAACTGCAGAGATTTGGCGTAGTAATATAAAAAAAATTTATTTATAAGCATTAAATAGAATGAAAGAGAGAATTTGACCCAACTAATTCAAATTGCAAGGAGTCGTGGCTAACTATTAGTGATTTGACTTGGACTTTTTATGTAAATATTAAAGATCTAATGATGTGTGATGAAGAAAACTTGCTTTTCTGAAACTAAGAAAATATTTCTAATTAAAGTTTTATATGTAAAAATTATTTAATCTGAAACTAGAAGTAGGGTGTTGTACAGGGTGGCGTAAAAGTAATCCTCCTATCAGAAAATGGCGCAAAAATAACCTTCCGATGTTTTTTGGCTGTAATTTAAAAAAAAAATGAAAAACTTTGATTTTTCTTGTGGATTATTTTTATTTGGTCTTTTAATTTTTTTACATCACAGTTGGTTGTCATTTGTCGCAAAATTTATAGCATATAGCTGATAGGAGGATTACTTTTGCGCCACCCTGTATTTCTAAAATGCCATCAGGAAGCTCAATATATATAATTTTTTTTTATTACTTTTATTCTAAGACAAAAATATTTATATTGTGCAAATCTGCATAAAAATACCTCTTAAATCATATATATTTCATTAATATTGGTGCATAAAAACGTGCTTAAAAAGTATTACAAAAAAATGTGTGACATATAATTCAAATTATTCGGCCATAACAACAGGCTGACCTTTTTGAAATAAATATCACAGTGTTATGTTGGAATGAGTTATGCGAAGGTTAAAAGCGAAAATATTCGAACACATAGATTTAACATTTTGCCCACTGTGCATTGCTATCCTACCCAACCTGACTAACACTCATTCCCAATAAAACTCATATTACTAATTTAAGCATTGATGGCATTTAAAACAAAAATGAGTGCAAGTAACACTAGTTTGTTTGTGTGTCTCACATGTTTGATACATAAATTGTATGTGGCTGAGCAAAAAAGGCTTTTCATCAATAGATATCAACAAGTTCTTCAAACATTTATTTATAACATTTTATTTATTTAATTTAATTTTAGTTTTTTTTTATGTGTGCGTGCGGTGCCGACTTAAACGTTGCATGCGATTATTATTATTAGTTTTAGGCTAACATCGAGGCATTTGTTAAATTAAGTTTTACGGCTATTTGTTTCAAATTTAAGTACTGAAATTCATTCATTTGAAGATTATGGCCGAGCAGAGTTTTTATTTTTTATGGGATTTTTTTTATTACACTGTTTTATATGTTATTGTGGAATATCTTTCTGGATGGTGTAATAATAAAAGAAACGAAACTCCTTTTATGTTACATAACTTTTAACGTATCTTTAATGTTCATAAACGTAAAAATCCGTGAGATAGTGTTCCCTATTCCCTACTCCCTAAAGTACTTGTTGGCGTGTAATTGGGGGAAAAGTGAACCGACTTGTCTTGATTTTTATAAATTGAGCTAAATTTTTTCTTGTGTGTTTTTTTTTTGTTTTTTGTAAAGCCATTTGGAACACATTATTTATTTTTAAATGTGGGACTTTTTCAACACTCGCAGTAATTTAAATCCAAAAAATATTTGTACGAGTATGTGTATTTTTTAAATATTTTATTAGCTTTATTTCCTCTTATAAATCACTAATTCGATTTTAATTAATAAATATTTTGGGTTATAAATTGTAATTTCAGGCATAATCGATTAAATACCCGTAATTTACGATATTTAGTGTATTTTATATGATCAAAGCAATTTGTTGTAACAAAATTTGTGGCGCTTAATTTCTATACCTAAAAAAGAAATTTTATAAATAGTAGTAATCGGAAATAGTTTTATGAGCAGTACAGGGAAATATTTTTAGTCACGCAAACTTTTCCATTACTAATACGAACTTAATAACGTGATGTTGTTTTTCGAAAAATGTTCTGTCGTAATTATTAAGTCTCCTACAACTAGAAGTACTATATAAGTTGCAGCTTGAGACATGAAATTCTTATTCTAATTGAAATCAGTAAGAAAAAAATTTAATTTTGCATATCATATTATTTTGGCAGGACATTAAATATTTGAATCAATTTTCATGTGTATGTTGCTATAGATCTTCATAAATATCATGATATATAAAAAATATTAATTATCAAAATTCTTTTATAACTAAAGCCTCAACTCTGGTCACTGATGTGTCGTCAATTAGTTGATAATAAAACCAAAAAAAATTTTAGCGATTGTTATGAAATAAGGATCCTTCTATTCACAACCTATTCAGAGTAAAAACATGGTTTTAATTATTATAAAATTTCCTTCATATAATAAAAATTTATAAATTTCCTAATAAAGGGTTTTCCAACAAAAACTTTGTTTTCTAAAACAAAATAAAAGAAAAAAATCAATGAGTGTTCGAACTCACGGGCGATGTGTTAACACCTTTTTGTTTATTTATTTTATATTAAACCCACAAAAAACAAAGAGAATGCAAAGCAACAGACAAATGTACATACATACATTGTTATGTTTGTACATAAGCTACATACGTTGCTGCCTTGCTATCTCATTTTTATATATGTACGTATAACCACGTCACTATTCTCTTTGCTATGCATAAGACAAAACCGAAGATCAACATAAAACACTTTTTTAATATTACTCCAAATTAATACTCCGAATTAAAACACTTAAATCTCCGCTCGCCGATATCGTATCGCCTTAATTTTTGGCCTAAACTCTTCGTCGAAACCCGCACTAGCATTTTAATCCAAAAATTAATAAAATCTGCTATGAATTTCCGGAGAAAATCGCGTGTGAAAATTATATGAAAATCGCCCAATAATCACTTTCAATACCGACTGCCAAACAACAACAACAAACAAACAAACTCTTACACTTGCGTATGTATTGAAACTGATAGTTTACTGCCCTAGAGGCGCGCGTATAGAAGTTAACACATCAAAAAAATTTATACGAAGATGATTAAAACTTTTATTCTATTACGAAGAGGATATAAAAAATGATGTCTGGCAAATGTCCATCCTATCAGTGATAACCACGTCATCACTAATAGGCCAATATTGAGTTCTTAACATTTCCTGATAGCATAATCCATTGACCGTTAACGCATTACCAGCCCCATCTTCGAAAAAAATGGCCCAATCATGACCCAAGACCACATAGCGCACCATACAGTGACACGTTAAGCATGTAATCGTTCTAGGATTTTTTGTGGGTGCTGTTGGCTGAAGTAGTAGAACACGAGACTATGAAGCGGAGAGTCCTGAGTTCGAGCCCCCGCTGAGTCATGAAATATTGTGTTCAATTCTTCTGATCAGCATTAGTGCGTGGTTGTGTTAGTTGTTGCCAGCCTGTTTTCAGTGATGAAGGCATAGTACTGGTCACTGGACAATTACTGGCAGCGACTGACCCAATCATGTACTAAAAGCAGAGTAACAGCACCCACCTTCGTCGGCCCTGTAGCAAAAATTAGCCGGCGAAGTAAAAGGTTGAAATAGCTACAAAAAAAAAAAACTCTATCTTCTCATCTTTCCTAATCTGTCCCCTCAATACTATCCCCTCGTTTTCAGTTCCAGCGCAATGCATTGCATATATAGGGGACATCCGCTGAGTGCTGGTTCTACTCTTAAAAAAAAAAAAAGCCCAAATGCGGTAATTTTGCTTGTTGACAGAAGGTCTCGCAAAGACGATTATGTTGTCCAATAATGTCACGAATTTTACAAAATATAACTTTAACAGAACCACTATTTTCATTTAAATTATTTTATTTTAAATATATTTATATTTTATATTTTTATTTTAATTATTTTAATACAATTTTCGAGTGAAATTGAATTCATTGTAACAAATGCCAATGCATCTACTACGAAGACGTCAAAAAAACCTTTATGTCAAAATGATCATGTTGTTGATGTTGCCACAATTGTCCTTTTTGAAAAACCCTTTATTCCAATATATATAAAAAAAGCTAATGATTTAATTAAAGTTTTACTGCAATCGTCGAATCGACTTAATATATTAAGGTAACAGTTTTTTTCTTAAGAAACAATTTCAATTAAAAGAAATTTTTAATTGCTATAAAATCCACTATTATATCAATATTGAGCTGGCAAAATTTTTAATGACTGTAATTAGCCAAGAAATTTTTATATTATAAAGCAGTCTATCATTAAAATATTATCACTTTTCCTTCGAATGTAAATAAATATAAATCGCTATATATGAAAGTATGTATGTAGCAATGATTTGTCACTTTTAATGTTGCTAATAGAAATAAAATCCACGTTAAAAATGTCAAACAGGATTAAAAAGTCATTGTGAATTAACATGCTAAAATACACAAAAACATTCGCATAAAACGTCATCATCACCGCAACACTTCCGCCTTGTCCGTTTGCTAAATCATACCAAGAAAAATGTATGGAGCCAGAGAGGCAACAACAAAAATAAAAATGCACACCTAAAACCATAAAAAACTAATGCAAACATAATTAACAGGATAATAAAGAGATTTAAGGTTTCAGCATGACTAAACTTTTGAATTTCCTTCTCTTTCTTGGCTGATTTGCGGGTTTATTTTCTCTCCCTTCCCCCTTGCAAAATCGTACCAGATGTCTGTGAAAATTTTCAACTGGTCAATACCATCCAGCCAGTGTTGAAATATTAAAAATAATGCTCAATATTTTGAATCATAATGGCTTAAAGGAAAAGCCGGTCCAGCGGCAAGAGGGAACAAACAAACAAACAAATCTTGAAAATAAACAAATGCGTAGGCAGGCTGGTTGACTGGTTGACTGGTTGGCTAGTTGGCTGGCTGGCTGAATCATATGTACATTAGCTGCAAAAAAATTATAGTCTTAACAACTAAATGGAAATAAAACGTTTATTAACATTGTCAAATAAATTCAGTCTTTTATATGTAAATTACAGACAAAATTTGAGAGGGGAAAATCGCCATATGGCTCGTGTTTTAAGCCCGCATTTTGCGGTTGTATGGCGAATTTGTAAATAACATGTCTTTAAATCTTGTCTTATAAAGCGATAGAAAATGTAAAAAAAAACGGCAACAAACTAAAATTATTTCTAATGATGTGGCAAAACGCAAACGAAAAATTAAACTTGAAATAAATTGTAGCACAAATGTTTAGTTGTAAATGGATTTCAGTTCGATAGAAATTGAAGGCATCAAAGAGCACTTTAACCACACGTAGACAAGATTCGAGAAAATGTAATAATTTTCAAATCAAAGTCTTTCACTCTTCAATTTCTTGATATGGAAAACAAGTTTTTTTAAGGATATTTTTTGCTCTTATGTCACTGCAAAGATTTCAAATACGAGCAACAGAAAGATATAAAAAAATTTTAAAGCGAAATTGTTGTGCTCTTCTATGAATTACTAGCTTTTCAGATTTTAAAAATTATATTTCTTTTTTATATTAGAAATATTTGCAAGGTAAGCAAAGGGGAGCCAGCAGTTTTTAAAACAATTTTTTTCTGATATTTATCTGGTCATCAAAAAGAACAATTCCGTTTATAAATCACTTTTCAAGTTCCCACTATTTTTTAATATTTTACAGGTTAGGGTCTCTTTTTATTTTCCCCTGTCCATTTATAGCACAGACTTAACCCCTGAAGGGAGCCTTTCGAGTTATTGCCAGCGAAATGGGATAATATATACAGAGTTGTAGGTTCGATTCCCGCCAGCGAGCCTGTATGTGATTGTGACATTTTGTTGCAACAGAATGGATTCCTGATAAAACCCAAGTGGATTGGATTTGCAGAGTCTCATATTATATATTTTAACCAAATCTAACCCAAGAGCCGCAGAGAATAGGTGCTGTTTTTTTCTCTAGAAAGACATTGCCCTTTTCCTGACTGTATTTTTTTTATAAATACAATATATGAAACTTCACTAAAAATCAAAATATAAGACCATTTCCATTCGCCCAACAAACTATATTTTATTAAAAATCTAAATTTTTATTGAAAATCAAAATTTTTATGGATTCTATTGATTATAAATGGTCGTCATAAAGGGTGTATTTATAAGAGCTTGCTGATTTGAAATTTAAATAAAACACATGCCAAATTATGAAATGGCCAAAAAAAATTTTTTATTTGGTAAATAATTTCTTGTCATTTAACATTTAAATATAATTTCGGGCATATGGCCACCACGACTATTTTGCACAAAGGTCATTCTGGAGGTCCAATTTTCCACCACCTTTTCAAGCATTTGAGGGCGTATTTCAGCAATGACACGTTGAATACTGGTTTCCAAAGCGTTAATCGTTGCTGGTTTATCCACGTAAACCAATGATTTCAGGTATCCCCACAAAAAATAATCGAGTGGCGTCAAATCACACGAACGCGGAGGCCAATTCACCGGTCCATTTCTCGAAATTTTTTCAATAAGTCCATTGTTTCGCCCGCAGTATGACAAGTGGCACCATCCTGTTGAAACCACATTTCGTTTACATCCATATCTTGAAGTTTTGGCACCAAAAATTCATTGATCATGATTCTCTATCGATTTCCATTCACGGTAACGCGTCGTCCTTCCTCATTTTTAAAGAAATAAGGACCGATGATTCCACCAGCCCATAGATCGCACCAAACAGTACATTTATCGGGATGCATTCGGGTAATTCTTGAACGGCGTGTGGATTATCTTTGCTCCAAATACGGCAATTTTGCTTGTTGACATATCCATTCAACCAAAAATGAAGAGAATTTTGCGGTAAAAAAGCGGATAAGCATTTTTAATTGAACACTGTTTTTGAAAATAAATTTCCACGATTTGGAAGCGTTGTTCTGGAGTTAACCTGTTCATGATGATTTGCCAAACAATACTGGGTAGAGACGTCACTTTAAACTGTCAAAACAGCTGTCAGACAACAGAGTGATTCGTATAAAAAAAAAAATGTCATAAAAAATCACCCTTTATAAGATCATAAGACATACAAGCTGCAATAACTGAAATGTATTTTTTTTTTAATTTCTGGTATGAAATTTCACTAAAAACCCAAGTTTTTTAATTAAAATCCAACTCTTAAAGATTCTGGCTACTGTTCGTAAGGGAGAAGCATATGATCTATAAGAACTACAATAATTCTCAGTCACCAGCGTTCCCATTTTCCGGAAATTCATTCTTAAGAGAAATTCCTTATATGAAATTTTACTAAAAAGCTAAATTTCTTTATTAACAATTCAAAAGTTAAAGGATCTGACTATTGAACACAAGATCGCGACTGTGTTCCTAGAATTTTTCATGCTTAATAGAGTTCGGTTAAGATACTTGGTTTGTGTCTAGGATTATAAAGTTCGAAATTCATATCCACATACATGATAAATTTACATCCGAGACTTGCATCAAATTGATGCAAATATTATATGAATTTTCGACACCTAAAAAGGATGTGTGTTAAACAATTCCTTTGCGACGCAAATCATGTATTTGTATCAATGCAACCCTCAAATATCAACGAAAGCAAAAGGCAAATCAAACAGTTTCCCAAAAGCAGAAAAAGTAAAATCATCAATTCATACGAGTAAAATACTTTAAATGCTGTACTTGCTGTTGTTGCTATTGCATGCATGTATTCATGCAATACAAATACTAGTGCATCACCCTGTTTCACTTTTGTTGTTTGTATCACAAAGTAAGAGTTAACAGACTGCAATCCTCAAGTGGGCAGCTGATGTGGCAGCAGCAGCAGCAGCAACAACAATGTGATAGCGAACTTTTTTTCTAAATATTTTTCTCTTAGTTGATGCTATTTTTTTTTATTATTTTCCTTTAAGTCATCTTAACATTATAGACAACATTTTAACAACCGCAAACAACCAGTCAATAAGAGAAATCAAGATCGTCATCCTACACGTACGTGAGTACTACGAGCGGTTACATGTGGCGGGGCTTGTTGGTTGGATGGATTGCTTTGTAACACGTATTTTGCACATTAATACATGTAGATCTATGAAATGGAAAAAAAAATATTAAGGAAACTTGCAAACAAAATCAACCACAATTTAATGTGTAAAGAAAAAAAACCATAAATATATTTTTTTCCAAAAAGAACTTTAAAAGAATGCGTGTAAGTGGCATAGAACAAATTTAAATATTTTTAGAAAATTATTTCCTGTTTTTGTTTTAAACGTAATTGTTCGACAGAACAGATATTTATTGATCTTAATAATGCGCTGTTTAAAGATGTTTAATGGCCTTCAATTAAAGTTGATAGACAGCAGCTGGTAAAGTGTTATATTCAGAGCGACATGATAAATATTGCGAGCAACAGGGGAAAATCAATGTCTCAATGTCTATTTAGTTATCCAACTCACACGGCAGGAGCAGAACAGCAGTTTTCGTAAGCCGCTGCACTTCCATCACTAGATCATATTAGATCGGCCACTTTGTATAAAATTTTTGCTTCAGCTGCAGTTTGTTTTTTAGTCCTTTTAATTTCTGTGATTGCAATGAAAAACCTTATTACTGATCTCGACTAAGAGCACTCATATATTGATCTTAATCGAAATTGTACATATGCAGTGGATAAAAAAATATATTTAATTACCTTCTAAAAGGAAATTTAGTTTTTTTTTTTTTTGTTTTATCAGATTTTAATTTATTTAATTATGAAATTTCTTGGATGTGTTAAATACATTTCAATGAAGAAGAAACATTTCAGAATTCATATTCTAGAAAAAAAATCTGTGACAAGTCAGGGGCCAAATTGCCGCATTCGATATCGAGCGAAATTTCCATACAATTTAAATACAAATTTCGTTTGATATCGAGTGCCGTAATTTTCCCCCAGATCTCGTATTGGGATCTCAGGCATGGGCAACTGGTTTCAATTTTGGAACTTTATATCAACGACAGCGGTAGATTTTACTGGTGTTGTAACTGACATAATTAAGATGATCGGAGATCTAGAACCAAACTAAGGGTACTTGTCCTTTAACGATTTTTTTTTGTACCAGGATGAGGTATAACGCCATGGAATCCCTTGATAGAACGTTCTTCAGGCAAACTTCTTTAATGTGGAACCTAATCAATATATTCCAAAATAGTAAATGAAATAACTTTTTACTATATCAATTAAGATTTAGAGGCTAATTGTTCGAAATTTTTGTTTTAAATTCAGAAAGGCATAATAAATATTCCAAGACACAATGGAAAACCAACATCAGGTTTTAATTATACAAATTACACAGCAGAGCAGAACAGCTGTTTTCGAAAGCCGCTACACATTCCTCATCAGTACTCATGTGTATTTTGCTTTCCACCACTTATTACATTATTATAAAAAAAATTTTGCCAACTATCGCAGCAGTAAATAATTTCTGGCGCATTTTCTGTGAAATGTACCTTCGCTGTTTACAGTTTAAAAAAAAATAAATATATATTTATATTAAATTTAAAAACTATAAATTTAAAAAAAAAATAATTATAAATAAATATTGTGGTACGACATTGAGTTAGGGAACTTTATTATTGCATTCTGATATTTTTAAGCTTAAGGTCTCTTTATTTTAATTTAATTTTTAATTTAAATTAAAATAAAGAGACCTTAAGCTTAAAAATATCAGAATACAATAATAATTAAAAAGAGGTCAAGAAACCAGAAGAAGTTAGGGAACTTTGCTAACACTTTCCCTGAAGTTGTATGATATGCACTTTTCATCAGTCACGGTATTTCTCACCTCTCCCATATTCACCACTCATACAACAGGATCACTAAAACAAGCGGTACATATTTCCCGCAAGCCATAAAGTCTTTTCAACGTTAATGGCAGCATTTTCCAAGAATTTTAAAGATTATTTCAGTAAATTTTTTTTATGAAATCAAGAAAAAAGCACTCAAACAATTTCACATAACGTTCTTGAAATATCAAGATTATTTCAAAATATTTTATTAAATTAACGGAAAACATCCACCGAAATATGCAGATTCATTACGCTTGCGAATCAAACTCCTCTCCCATGCATTTCCATTTTATTTTCTTTGTCATCGCCAGGAAATTAATTGAACTCAGTAATTAGTTTTCAGTAAACAGCAACGTTACTTGAGTTTTACCTTAGCAAATCATTCTTCTAAATGTCTGACTTCAGCTTTAATGTTTCCCTCTATTTTCCTCATTATTGTGGCAGTAGTTGTTGCTGTTGCTGTTGTTGTATATATTTATTGTCATAGTTTTAGCTGTAGATTTTGTATTGGCTTTTAAATACAATTTATGTTCTTTATTAATGATCATCGTAGTGTTACATGAAAATTGACTATTGACAGCGTAAAATATATTATTTTCTATAGATTTTATTTTATTTACTTCTTTGGCCAAAGCGCTGTTTGTTTCGGTCATCATCGTTTGTTTTGCCATCATTTTCTGTTTTGTTTGCAAAATGTTTTGATTTCATCATGATTGCTTGCATACACGAAAACACATGTCAAAACATTTTTGAGTCAAATAATAAAAAATATTAGAAAATTTCACTGAAATGTTGGTGCATTGACATGGAGATTTTCAATCAAAGTTTTTATATAGTAAATCAAACTGTTGCAAGAGCTTTTGTTTAATGATACTCGATATTGTGCAGCAAAAGGGGGAAAAATTAATGTGTTTATTTTTATACTAAAGCAATTTTTAAAATGTTGCCATAAGAAGATGAGTCATTAACATTTCATTGTTAATTTTTAACTAAGGGAAATTTTCAATTACATAGACATGTAGATCACACAAAGCTTTTTATCTTAACAGCCGATGGTTCTGGAAAAAACAAAGAGAAAAATTGAATATTTAGCCTAATTATTGTCCGGGTTGGGGAATTTCGTACTTACCCAAAAGTTATTTAACTTAAGAAGTTCTCTCATATTCTATTTCATTAAAAACGTCGGTTAAATAGTTGATATTCCTAATGACTAGCACCGCCGTGGAAAGTGGAAAATGTAGAACAAAGAAGGCTGATGGGATGGAATAGCGATCTTGAAATCTGCACTGATCCCTAGCGAATAGATCAGTGCAGATTTCACTAATGATGATGATTATAAAATATTCTATTCTCTTCTGATGATTATAAAATATTCTAAGGTTCGACTGTTAACAAAAATTTATTAAAAATTCCTTTTTAAAAAAATTTTTAGATTGCAGATGTGAACTTGAGTCTAAATAAAAATTAACATCCTAATATTTCGAAAAATAATTTTAGTCTTGTCACCGTGGCTGATCTTGATGAAGATCTAATTTTGGGCAACTTTTGGCATAATTACTGGCCGTTTGCCACACATGACCGAAACAATGTTGAACTACAAGGCACCAAATGTTACCGGTTTATCAACATAAGCCAGTGGTTCCATTTCGTGTCAAATTGCCAGGCTTTACGGGCCAATTGGCACGTTCATTTTTAGTAAGTCGATGTTTACGGTCTAGCTTTGGCACATACAGGGTGGCTCAGAAAGACCGAAGTGGTGTAAATTCCTTATAACTTTTTATTTAAGACATATTTTTTTAATTTTTTGTTTTTTAAATACAGTAAATTTATAGGGAATATTTTTTTAGATTAGTTATTAAAAATGATATCCCGCAAGTGGTGGCCATTTTCTGCTTCGCACAAATGTGCTCTTTCCAACACATTTTCCATGACCTTTCGCAAAACTTCCGGTGTTATGTTGTTAATTTCGTCTCGAATATTGGTTTTTAATTCCTCAATAGTCCTAGGCTTATTAACATAAACTTTCCCTTTTAAATAACCCCAAAGGAAACAGTCTGGAGCGGTTAAATCCGGGGAACGCGGAGGCCAATTAAAATTGCTTCTACGCGAAATTATTTTTTCACCAAAGAAGTCGCATAAAAGAGTTATTGTGGCCCTCGCAGTGTGCGCTGTGGCTCCATCCTGTTGGAACCATATTTGCGGATGGTTTTCCACAGCTGGCCTTCCAAAATTTTCCAACATGGCCCGATATCGATCACCATTGATGGAAATGGCGACACTTCGTTCATTTAAAAAAAAAATATGGGTCAATGATCCTTTCTGAAGAAACACCGCACCAAACAGTACACTTACTGAAAAGAAAAGAAGAAAAAAATTATAATAAAAAAGTTATAAGAAATTCACACCACTTCGGTCTTTCTGAGCCACCCTGTAGAATCAACATGTTGAAATCATATATATCTCTTCAGAATGGATGTTATTTACCTTTACAAACAAACCTTCACTGACCATTTTGCGGCGAAGAATTTCATGGGTCATAACGCCATTTCTGGCATCATTTTGAAATAAGTTTCAATAATTTGACTTCAAAAGAATTGTTTTTAGCAACAGCATATAAAAGTGAGTGTAAATTTAAGTTGCTAATTTAGCCGATTTTAATATATTTTTCAATAAAATGCAGGAGACTAGATTAAATTTTCAACTATTCATATGAATCTTCACTTTCGTTGTAAGCAATTAAATAAATCCTGAAAAATTATTCGGTTATTGATCAACCTGAATCATTTTTCTTATTTTATTATTATTCCAAATTCCAAAGTTATTGAAAAAATAATTCTAGTAAAACGTATTCGTATGGCAACGATACTTCTTCTCTTTATTTTTGTCTTTGGATGCCGGCTGTGCTGTGTAAGAAACACGTTTCGAAGATATTAAACTTTTGAACATAGAATATCATTAATAAACGCCTACTTGGTCGTTGCCACCAATGACAATTATATTATTAATATTCTTAGATTACAGGCAAATTAAAATTGTGTTTAATATTCTGAAAACATAAAACATGTTAAATATTTGATCGGCAATAAAACAATAAATAATTATACACACATTATGAAAACCTAAATACATGTGTGTGTGTGTGTGTGTGGCAGTGTGTTGGAGGTAAATAATAAAATTTACACTTGGTTGAAAGATCAAATGTTTACTTAGTTGGTTGTGTGCCGGCTTAGCAGTTATTGTCCCACAAATGTTCAGGCAATTAGGAAAAAACAAAAATATTGTAAGAAAATAAACTGGAGTTGGGAATTTGTGTAAAGAAACCGAATTTGTTATTCCCTCCATAAAAATTTGTTTTAACAGTTTTAACAGAATTGAATAATTGAATCATGAAACGCTCTTAAGTAAAATTTCTTTAATAAAATTGAATATTTTACGGCATTAAAAATAAATAAAAATAATAATCAAACATTCCACATCAGTTCGAAAGCAATAAAGAATATTCTGTTTAACCTAAATTTTGTATGGCGGGTGTGGGTTTTATTGCACGCACTGTATATGTTTATGAATTTATTTAATTTCTCTGGCTAAATTTTTTTTAATTGAAAATTAAATTATTTAATAAATTAATTGAATTATTTAGTAAACAAATTACTTCTGGCCAAGTTTACCAACCATTTACTCAAAATTAGTCAATAAATTTCACTTGTTTAATTAAATCTCTTATTCACACCGATAATCAATATTGTTTTACACAAATGCCCACACATCAGCTCTAGAAATTTTTTTATGTGGTTTGTATGAATAATCATATAAACATTTAAAAAAAAATTTATTTAGCTGCTTTCCGGTTTATTTTTTTAAGTTACCAAATGACGGTATTGCATATGACAGCATACTAACAAATTTAGGCGGACCAGTCCTGCGAGTTAAAATGATACAATGAATGAATCCTGGAATGAACTTTAACAATCTCTACACGGTGTTGATCAGTCAGACGGAACACTGAAAGGAAGATGCTGTGATTTCGGCCAATATATTTTCATTCTTTTAGGCCGATTCTGAAGTGGATGGGCTCATCATGAACTTTTTAGGTCTCTCACTGGGTACTTGACATATTCACAGTATTCCGGAAGGAGTTATATGCCATAACTGGAGCTTCAAAAACAATTATTTTGCTCGAATGAGAAATCATTTCTCTGAACATTTTTGTAGACAGTCTGTATGAGCGCTAAATTAAAGGTAGTGAAATTGAAATGTCTACTTGCATGCAATCAATCTCTGGCTCTGTTGGAACAACATTTTTTACATTGAAATTTTAAATTATTTCCTAAACGTCTTCTGTTCATGTAAACAAATCAACTCTAGTCAAATTTACTATTCACAGAAATAAGAGTTTCTGGGCATGAAGGCATACGTAGGCAGTAGTGGGCACTCAGGTGGTTATAATGTGATGGATGACGAACCATTTCAGCTTTTCCCATTATGACATCTCATCTGAGACCCAGTAGTCCTGCAGCATCACTGGATTACAAAAGGCAATTATCAAGAGAAAATGTAAATAGTTTTACATTAACACTGCGTTTACATAATCATGTCATGACCTTAACAAAACATTCAAATATTTTTACTATTCGGTGATCACTTTTTTTAATTAACTCAATTACTGTTTTAATTACTTTGAAGATAGTAAGTAGAAAAATGATCTGAGAAATGCCGATGATAAATTAAAAAGAAGCCAAATTAAAAACAAAAAAGCTTTTAACGTTAAATTTGATTTGATTATATTATTTGAAGTAAGAGAAAACGTATTATTATATATATATTTTTTTTAGGAGTAGGACCAGCACTCAGGGGATGACCCCTACATATGCAAAGCATTGCGCTGGAACTGAAAACGAGGGAATAGTATTGAGGGGACAGATTAGGAAAGATGAGACGGTATACAATTTTAAATATATTTTATATTCTCCAGTAAAACTCTTATTACGGCAACTAATGACCTAATGTCCGGATTCGACATTGGGCTCAAAGTAAATTTGTCATAATTATTGTTTGGACGCCGTTAACACGCCGACAATTACAATGTCAGGTCTTATCGCAATATGAAATATAGTTTTAATATCATCAATACTCACTTTACACTTGCGTCACTTTGCGGCTCACATTTAAGTAATAAAGAAAAATTGGAATAAAATTGAGAAAATAGGTGATGAAATAAAATAATCCGCAGACAACACACGGGTTTAAAGAGTGTTATGCTCACTTTAGTGTTGATACAGTTCTCGTATGAAATTTCATAACAAGCAATTTTTATAAATAAAAATTATCATGAAACGCAGTTCCCATATTCCATTTCATTAAAAATATTGGTTAAATAGTTGATATTCCTAATGAATAATACCGCCATGAAAAGTGGATAAAGTTTTACAAAGAACGCCGATGAGGCAGCCTCGAAATCGGAGTATCGGCCTCGAAATCAGTAAGAAACCGTTCTGCTGGTTTGATTATTATAAAATATTCTAATATTCCACTCTTAATAAAAATAACTTGAATTTAATAAAAATTTATAAAAAAAAAACAATTTGCACTTGAGTCCAATAAAGGAATTCTTATAAATAAAAACTAGTATTCTTAATTTTTTATAGATAAAAATTATCTTTTCAAAAGGGCCACCTCATAAATGATTTTAAACAGAAATACACATGCGTACTGACGATAAAAGTGCAGCGGGCTTCGAAAACAGCTGTTCTGCTCTACCGTTTAAGTTGTGTAATTAAATTTCCCTTGTACCTTGGAATATTTATCATGACTTTCTGAATTGACGGGTTATGGTAGGAACACAACTGGGACGAACGACGAATTTCGTTCAGTATGACGAATTCGTTCGTAAAAATTGGCTCTATAAATTCGTCGTATGAAACACAATAACGACGAATAAATTAAAATAATGAACAAAAAATTTTAAATTTTGTTAAAAATCTTTGTAATCCTCTGATGACAGATCCTTTAAACATTCAATAATTACCTGGTCCATTTTTTCCAGAACAAATTCCTTTTTGTAATTATTTTATGAAAATTTTTTCTGTAAATAAATTATTCTTTTTATTTAACAGCTGATGGGGTGACCATATGAAAAAGTAGGATATAGGAATTAATATAAAGTCGTCCGAATGATAAACTTTTGTAAATTGGTGAATGCATTTTTAGTATATACTGAAAATGTGCTAGATGCAACAATACAGTAGTGAATTATGTTTTCCCACAAAAAACCAGTTTCAGTATATGAAACCTGGGCACCTCATATTGATTTGTTCGTCGCTCGCTGACGAAACAATTAGACACAAATTTATTTCAACTTTCGCTGAGTATGACGAATTTCGCCCAACGCCACGATTGTGTGTATTTTCATATATACCAATGTGTTTTAGTTTTGGTGACGAATATTCGCGACCAAAAATTCGTCGTTCGCCGCAGTTGTGTTCCTAGCATTAGTCTATCAATCTTAATTGAATTTTATATAGGAATAAGTTTCTTTCAAATAAATAGATGCAATTTTCTAAGCTTTACACCAGCAATTGATGCAATAGTTTGTAAGCGAAAAGTTTAAAAATTTTACAAATTTATGTGCCAACTCAATGAGTTCACAATCAAGTAGCGTATTAAAAATGCATAAACTTGTCTTGTTGATATCTTGTGGTTTCAAACAAAACAAAAAATAAATTAAGAAAAAAAAAAAACGAAAAATATCCAAACTGTTTTGCATGTGTTAAAAATTTATTAAATAAAAATAAAATGTTTATATGTATGCCCGGCAGGAAAATGGTTTACAGCCGGTCGAACACGTTTTTATGAATTTTTCACATTATTAGCGATACAAAAAAAATGTATAAATCCATTAAAGATATATAAATGGTTTTTGGGACAATATTTTCCCAAAATGCAACGCATAGAAGAAACCAAATATAACGTGAGTTTTATATCGATTATATGCAAATATTTATCTTATTTTATTGTTAATTAAAATAAAGATATTCTCATGTTGTGTTTGTATTATTTGGCCTAATGCTTTGCGTTGTTAATTCAAAAAATAATGTTTAAACATTGACATCAACATAGAGACTTTTTCACATACAGTCAGTTTTTCACATTAACCTACTTTAAAGGAAAAGCTTTGTGTTGTTGCAAATAATCACACCAAAAAACAAACAGCTTTCCAAATTAGATTAAACACCATTACATATGATCTTAGTTTTTATAAAAAAAATCTCCACATCTTGTTTGGATTAATAATTAATATTATTTTTGAAATATTCATTATGCAGTGCTGCACAGTGTTTCTCTATTGCAAAAATTGTGATAATAAATTTTGTATCTCTGTGGTTCAATTGCAAAAAGTTGTACATAAAATAAAAACATAAAAAGTTGAATAAATTAAATTATTGACCACTTAGTGAAAAGACACTCATGATGAAGGAATTGACTACCGTATATTACATACAGATAGAGAGACAGACGGACATCGCTTATTCGTTGCCCCTATTCATAAGGACACGGAATATATATGTGACAGCGCATAGAGAAAGGGACCTAAGGGTAAAAAAAAATAAATTTTCACTTTTTTTTTTGATGTGGACAACATCTGAGCATCGAATGAGACCGATCCCGATCCGAAAAGTGTTCCCTTCCAGAGATATGCCCGTTTTATGAATGTGATGGTACACCAAAGATACACGTATTTTAATATTTAAAATGGCTCCCCTGAGCAAAACCGGTTTTTACCCTTAGGTTTCTTCCTATTTTGCGCGTCACATATAATTTATAGGGTCGCAAATTGTGGAAATTACTCACGAAATGGCAAACCATTTTTGGTAAAGGATGCAGCAACACAAAAATATTGATGGATTGAAATTTTTATTTTTTATTCCCGGCATATGTCCTCCACGGCCATGAACTATCATTCCATCAGTCCAATTTTTTTTAATTCCTCTGAACTTAAAATTATCAGCAAATTAATTTCTTAATAAATCGAGTATTAAGTGCGCTGTGTGACAAGTTGCTCCATCTTGTTGGAACGAAATGTCGTCGATGTTTAAGTGATGAATTTTTAAAAAATTCAGTCAAAACTGTTCAACAATGGTCGGCATTCACCGCAATCACAACTCCTGGCTTATTTTCCTAGACCCGCAATGTTTTCTTTAAGGCACACATTTTATTTTCTTGTTGATGGCCTGAAATCGAAAACAGTAAAATTGTGCAAACACGATCAATAGCAGCTGCACGAATTGCCTGCTCACTTGGCCGATTATGTTGCCCGAAAGATGGGTGGAGTGCTCTGTGAACCATGCGAACAGATTTAAATTTTTCCAAATAAATTTCCACTAATTTGGAAGCACCAAATTATGTAAAATGTCTCCCCAAACGCTTGAGAACATAAATGTCAACACAGTTTTGCGTATGCAGCTCTCAGGCCATAGTTAGCGATATGTGTACTTAAAATACAATAATACGTGTGTGTGTGTGTGTGTGTGTGTTGATCCACCTGCAACTGAACTAAATATTTTGCTTATTCAAAATAAATTTTCTTAACATTTTAAAAATAAAATTTTTATTTTTTAAGAATTTCTACTTAAATTGGCTTTTTAATTTTATTAATTTGCATTTCATCAGGTTTTTATTGATTTTCAATTTATTTGCTGAATATTTTGCTGGCTCAACCCACCCAAAAAAAAAAGAGAAAAAAAAAACGACAACAATCATGTCGAATTGTGCTGTCTGTTGTTTAATTTATCGGGTTTTTATATTTTATTTTTTTATGAAACTGTTGCAATTACAAAATAGTTGCTGCAGGTGCAATTTGCATACGTATCTCATTTTCAATATCATATTTCATGTAAATTTACTAACAAAAAAAAAATATAAATCAGCAAACGAGCAAGAAAATTTGCTTATTTTTATTGCAAAAGATATAATTATTATTGAGTTTAAGTTGAAGTGGTGAAACTTCTTAAGAAATGATTGCAAAATTATTAAAAAAATTTTGATTTGTCTGCATTTTAAAATGAACTGGCAAAATATTTATATGGAATAAATAATTTTTTTTTCATTATTTTAATTTGTAAAATTAATTGTTGCTTAATGCTAGGAACACAACTGGGACGAACGACGAATTTCGCTTAGTACGACGAATTCGTTGATAAAAAATCGCTCTATAAATTCGTCGTATGCAACACAATAACGACGAATAAATTAAAATAATAAGCAAACAAAATTTTAATATTTGTTTTTTAAATCATTGTAATCCTCTGATGCCAGCCAGATTGTTTGGACACTCAATAATTATCCCCGTGTTGTCCATTTTTTTCAGAACAAATTCCTTTTTGTAAATATTTTCTGAAAAATTTTTTGTCTGTAAATAAATTATTATTTTCATTTAACAGCTGATGGGGTGACCATATGAAAAAGTGAGAAATAGAAAGAAAAACTATATTATAAAAAGTGTTCAAAATTAATAAAAAGTCGTCCGAATGATACAATTTTGTGAATTAGTGAATGCATTTTTATTATGTACTGAAAATTTTAGTGCTACATGCAACAATACAGTAGTGAACTATGTTTTTCCACAAAAAACCAGTTTGAGTATATGAAACCTGGTCACTTTATATTGATTTGTTCGTCGTTCGTTCACGGAACAATTAGAAATAAATGTATTTCAACTTTCGCTGAGTATGACGAACTTCGACCAACGCCACGATTGTGTGCTTTTTCATATACACCAATGTGTTTTATTTTTGGCGACGAATATTCGCGACCAAAAATTCGTCGTTCGTCGCAGTTGTGTTCCTAGCATAATGGCACCAATTTGTATATGCAAAATATTTTTGTATGAATTCATTTTACTTGTGTACATAAAAATGTATATAATCCTTTGGTTTAGTGTCCTTTGCTGTCACAGTTCATTCAAATTAACACTTAACTCTTTTTTTTGTTTTGTTTTAAACTTCGACTTAAAATCTTCAACTTCAAAAACTATTTTATTTACTTGTTCTGAAGAACTTCAAGCTGTAGCCTTTTTCATTGAATTCGGTAACTGTCCGCCCAATTTTTTTTTTATATTTTCATCAAGCCCTCTTAACACTCTTCTATTTACAAGTACGAAATTCACTTGAAACGCATCATCATGCAAAAACTTTTATGAAAAAAGTCATGTTGATTATTTACAAATAAAACATAGATGGACTTTTATGACTTTTTTCCACTTGACCTCATTTTTTATTCAAACCAACCACACATTTACACACAATCATTTCCACCTCTCACCGTAATAATCCACGGCTAAAACTTTCTTCAAACTTTAGAATGTAGCCCATGTTTTTCTTTTCTTGTACTCCTATTACAAGTGAAAGAAAGAAAAAAAAATAAACAAATAAAGCCTCAAGTGTTGCTGTGGATTTTCTACTCTCTACTCTTGACCGTATTGGCCTCTATGCATGTTATTTGCTTTTATTGGAAAACAAATATCAATTGTATGCGATAAAAATAATGAAAAAAATAAAAAAAAAGCATCACCAACAATTGACAGGCTAACAGGCACCAGCAACACTAATTTCGCTAAAGAAGAAACGCATTTTTATGCGTTACGCTCAATACAATTTTTTTGTCTTATTTGTGCTTTTCTTCCAAAGAGCTGCTCCACCGAGGAGGACAATGAATACTTTTCCCATTTTATTCAATTTTATTTTCTGAAATTGATGTCTGTTTATTTTCTATATTTTATTGTAATTTTTTTTTCTTCTTCTTTATTTAAAGTGCGGTTTATTTGTATTGATGCATAAATGGGGAATAGCAACAACAACAAAAGCAACATTACAACAACACCTTGCTTTATATGGTTAGAAAAGATAAATCTGTTTGTTGGTTTTATACTTCTTTTCTTATTTCTTATAGTTTTGCTGACTGAAATCTTTAAACAATAGTGATATGCCGAGTTTTAGTTTTTTTTTTTAATAAAATGGAGATTTTTCAAAGTTTTGGTTATACATTGAAAGTGATTTCGAATCACGGGCAAAAATAAGTCACTAACAATTTCAAATCATTAAGTTGTTTTTGCGACAAGACTCATGTGA
Organism: Linnaemya tessellans; assembly: GCA_951800035.1. Taxonomy (NCBI): domain Eukaryota; kingdom Metazoa; phylum Arthropoda; class Insecta; order Diptera; family Tachinidae; genus Linnaemya; species Linnaemya tessellans. Next base: position 148,351,593 of record OX637532.1, read on the forward strand.
CTTACAGAATAACAAAATATCGCTTGATAAAATCACATGTGATTTGAAATCTGAGTTTTCTCTACGGTCGTAGCGGTCAAACTTGATAATTACAAGTTACTGCAATAGCATTTCAAATTCTTTGTACTACAAGTTTCGTAATAGGTTTAATTTAAATTAAGATATTAATTAAATAAAAAAATAATGGAATCAAATTCTTGTCTTTTGAATACCAAATATACACATCACAAAAAAAATCACCCTATACAGCAACAATGAAATTGGGAAGATGCATAAGAAATGTTGCACTTATGACTTACAATAAATGTACAATAAATCATTCAAATCCTAAAGTTTCTTAGTTTTTGTGTGTGGAAGTTTCTTTTTCTTTTTTCTTATGCGATTTATTGTTTATGGTTAAATGTAAAAAACTTGACACCTTTTCTTCTTTATCTCGGATTATTTTGCATTCTGTATATGAAAGAGTTTGTTTGCTGTTGTTTCTTAGGAATTATTTTTTATTTTTGATTGAAAGACTTGCAAAACAAAAATCAAAAAAAAAAAACAGAAACCAAAAAACAAACACCTGCAAACTGTTTTCTCTAAATAGTTTCATTATTATGAAGCAATTTTTGGTGGATTTTTTTTTTTTTCGTTTTTCATTTGTGTTAAACTTGAAAGATGTCGTCAGTTTTGTGAAAATTTTAATCCACACTCAGTTTATTAACTTGTCCATAATAGTTTGTAATTTAGTTTGTTGATGCCATAAAATTAAACGTTTTTCATTTGTAATTTTACTCATGAGATTTTTTTCTTCATATGAGACCAAATAACTCTTTTACTGTCGTATGAATATTAAAGATCTAAAATGATTTGCGGTCTAACATATTAAAAGGCAATATATGGAACTGAAGATGTATTGAAATATTTAGAGTTTTTTGTTTAATGCAGATTTTGTATTGTGTAGACTGTGAATTGCATATAAATTTTATGTGATGAATAAAGAAATCATCTAAAAAAAACAAAACCAATTAATTAAACATAAACAAAAAGCTTGATCTCTGCCATTAAAAGATTTAGGAAAATTAAATTACAGAATAATGTATGGCATAGTTAAATGTCAGAGGTCAGTTGACATCAGGTAAGATGGCCGTGTCACAAAAATCAGGCTTAAAGAAGTTGGTCATCTTTGATTTATTCGGCTTGTCATGGATGGCGATGGTGTAACTGGCCCATGATTGATCTGCCAACCCAAAATCCTCACCAAACACTTTTTCCGGCAGCATTGACCGTTTTTGAATCACATGTTCTATATGCGCCAATTTATTTTTTTTAATAATTATTTCTGCCTTCATATAGGGCCTCATCACTATGGACGATTTTTTTTAATGAAAATTATATCTGAATTACGTCGCGTTAGTGAAATTTATAGTATGAACACAAAATAATGTTTGAGAAATTTGTATTCTTTTTTATTCCATTTGATTTTAATTTCCATACAAGCGCTAAACATTGTGAAATGAGTCATTGTACACATGAGTCTGTGAACAAATTGTGTGCAAAACCAAAATAAATTTTATTAAGATTTTATAGCCTAATTGTTCGAAATTTTAATTTAAATCTCAGAAAGACATGATAAATATTCCAAGGCACAAAGGAAAGTCAACATCAGTTTTATTCAACTTACACAGCAGAGCAGAACAGCTGTTTTCGAAAGACGCAACCCCTTCATCATCAGTGCTCATGTGTATTGTGTTTATCACCACTTATTAGGTGGCTTAGTTGAATGTGATAACAGTTCCTATTTACAGAAATTTTATTGTGAAAAAGGATACGAGAACTGTATCAACCTGATGTTAACATGTTATTGTTATAATACCCGTGTTACCGTTTGATTATTTTTCTTTCATGTCCCATATTTCTGAATTTTTTGTTCCATCATACCTAAGTCAAACTTTTTTAGTTTGATATTTGAGAAATTTGTATTCTTTTTTACTCCATTTGCTTTTAATTTCCATACAGGCGCTAAACATTTTGAAAGGCACAGGTACACATGAGTCTGTGAACAAATTGTGTGCAAAACCAAAATAAATTTTTTCAATTTATTTACAAATATGTTTTTGTCTATCATACAAATTTCACTGATACAAAATGATTTTGAAGTATATCATAAGATCAGTTTTACTTTATATCAGCCCACATTTGGTGACATACGTCGTTGTCTATGATCCTTATGCTCAAATGAATTGTTTAATGATTGTTTACTGAACCAGTAGATGTTTCGAATATACTATTATATATATTGCATATTATAATAACCAAAAAACCTATATTAATCTCCTATTCCTTGAAAAATAAAATAAATTTACTTTTAACGATTAAAAATCGCATAATATTTCAGATTGATGGCATACAAGGAATTTCAATAATATTTTTCAAATTATTTAATTAACGATTTTAATTTAAAAAATTTAAAAATTAAAAAAAATAACATGTATTTAAGTATAAAATTCAAACCAAAAAAGTTTGACTTAGGTATGATGGAACAAAAAAATTCAGAAAAATGGGACATGAAGAAAAATAATGAAACGGTAACACGGGTATTATAGCAATAACATGTTAACATCAGCTTGATACAGTTCTCGTATCTTTTTTCACAATAAAATTTATGTAAATAGGAACTGTTATCACATTCAACTAAGCCACCTAATAAGTGGTGACAAACACAATACACATGAGCACTGATGATGAAAGGGTTGCGTCTTTCGAAAACAGCTGTTCTGCTCTGCTGTGTAAGTTGAATAACAAAAACTGATGTCGACTTCCGTTTGTGCCTTGGAATATTTATCATGTCTTTCTGAGATTTAAAAACAAATTTCGAACAATTGGCCTATGAATCTTATTTCAATTTAATATAAAAAAAAATAAATTTAAAAATCCTGATTTATTGAAAATTAAACAACGTTTTAATTGAATCATCTTCTTTCATAATTTAAATTTGCTTAATACTATTTTCTGCATTTGCAAATCTATCACATGATGATGTTAAGTCCACAATCAATAGGAGGGGAAAAAGTATATGTGGACCCCGCCATCATCTCAACACGGGAATACAAACAATCGGTAATGAGAGAGAGGGTGGTACGACTATCCATTATCACAGTCACTTTTCCTTTAATTACTTTTGAAGGCTTGACTAATCTTCCCCTCATATATATCATTTTTTACATACTTGAAATATTTCTTTCATATCAATTACAATAGCTAAACTAAATTAACTAGCCCCAGCAGGTTTTAACAAAACAAACTTTAATAAAAAAAACAAAAGAGGGCTCAAGAAAATGCATGTCAATAACAATTAAAATTTCTTGGCCTTCTCATTGATTTTTAAAGACATTTGAAGCTTTAAATATGATCATCTAACAATCAATACAAATGTTTATTTATTGCTTCATATATCATTATTTATTGCATCATTGTTTATACTCGTATCATTAACATTATTTTTTAATCAATATCCAAATGCTGTCAACAGATATTGCCCCAAACGAGTATACAAAAGCAAAAGATAACGAAATATTTAATTTATAACAAATTTTTGTCTACACACGAGTTTCGGATGCTTAAAGTCAAATGCAGTTTTCAATTAATAAACAATTCATTCTGGCACATAAATTTATGAATCCCTTGGTGGATTGGTTCTCCTAAAATAAATAAAACTATTTTATGTCTACTCTCAAAGATCAGAGCCAAGTTTTATTATTTTTCTTGAGATTGTTTTCGCGAAAAGTGAGCAGGCAGAGAGAAAAAAAATATATATATAAGAAATTAAGCGATTTAATACCATAAAGTATAACGACCACACAAATCACTACCAAAATTCCTTTACAATGACAACTAAAATACTTTGGTGACCGCAACACAACAACAACAAAATCACAAAAGACATTTAGCAAAATACCACAAGTGCTTTTAGTTTATTTATTAACAACAAATTTATATACAAACTGCAAAAATCATAACAATAATTTTTCTATGAAAACAAAAAATAAACTCAGCACAAGAAAAAAAATTAAGGCTTAAAATATTGCAACATATCTTAGAGATATAGTCTTTTTTCCTAACTAAAACACTGATTTTGAGACAGAACGTCAGACATTCAAACGTTTAAAACATTTTTAATGTTGTGTGTGTGTGTGTTATTTTATTGTTTGCTGTTGACTGTTTTAGTATTTTTGTTTGTTCATATGGGTGACATGAGGGCTTATGCTATTGCATTGTGTATTAAATTGCATGCTGGTGTCTAAGAGTTTGTGTTGCACAGTGTAAGTGCCTGCTGCATGTGTGTGTGGTTGAACGCCCTGTACATTTTTCCAAATTAATTATTGTTGTTGCTCTATAAACTCGCTACTTTTTAAGTGGAACTATAATTTAGTCGTTGAATATGAAACCCTACCAAATAGTGACATTTTTAATATTTTTGCATCGTTGTTTAAAATAATTGGGAAAATATTTTATAAAACTTAATTTAAAATTAGCTTATTGCTGTATAGGTCAGAGCTGGTGATCGGGGTGCTATAATAATTCAATATAATATTTAAAATTTTTTTTCTCAGTTTTATATGGAAAAAAATGCTGCACAAACACTAACAAACTAACAAAGAAATTAGAACTAAGAATTCACCGGTTTGAGGGAATAATGGGGTCCTTTTTATTATAATTTTTTTTTAATTATTACCTTTTTTGCAATATTTTATTTAATTAATGTGACTGTAATTGTAATTTATCTTATTGCTTTAAATTTAATTCTGAAAAAAATGCCAAATATAAAAGCAAAATACCTGCAGTATTTTCTTTTTTTTGTTTTTAGTTTGAGTTTTAAGAAACTCAATATATGTTAATTAAAAGTCATGGAATTTGCTCATTATTTTAATTGTAAAATAGATTGCAAATAAATAAAAAAAAAAATTTAATTCTGTATTTCCATTAATCTACCATTTCACAGAGGTGAAATACGTTTCGATTGCGCATATGGCTGCCTCAAAAAATGAAAACACAAATTGTAATGAAATTATATACAATTTTATTACCTACTTTTGTTAGTTTTTGTTGTTATAATTTTTTTAATATGATTTCTTGAGCGAAATTATATTCCTATTCCTTATAAAACTGATGTTGACTTTCCTTTGTGCCTTGGAATATTTATCATGTCTTTCTGAGATTTAAATTAAAATTTCGAACAATTAGCCTATGAATCTTAATTCAATTTAATATAGCAATATAAATGTTCGTGAAAATACTTACTACATACAAATTTAAGCTAGGCTTGAGCTACCAATAATAAAATTGGAAAAACGTTCACATGTACTTAAGTATAAAATTCAAACCAAAAAAGTTTGACTTAGGAATGATGGAACAAAAAATTCAGAAAAAATAGGACATGAAGAAAAATAATCAAACGGTAACACGGGTATTAAAACAATAATATGTTAACATCAATTTGATACAGTTCTCGTATCCTTTTTCACAATAAAATTTGTGTAAATAGGAACTGTTATCACATTTAACTATGCCACCTAATAAGTGGTGACAAACACAATACATATGAGCACTGATGATGAAGGTGTTGCGTCTTTCGAAAACAGCTGTTCTGCTCTGCTGTGTAAGTTGAATAAAACTGATGTTGACTTTCCTTTGTGCCTTGGAATATTTATCATGTCTCTCTGAGATTTAAAAACTAATTTCGAACAATTAGCCTATGAATCTTAATTCAATTTAATATATATTCCTTATCATTTTCTGATGATTGAAAATATTGAATTCTGCGACATGGTTGTATGTATGTGCAAGTGCATAAGATTATTCAGTTTGTCCGCCGGAAAGGTAAACTACTTTGTTTCGCCGCCATTTTGGTAAACATTAGTCTTGACAGTTCATATTTGACATTCGTGAAGTAGACATGTGGCAAATTTATTATGCAAAAATATTTGATGCCACTTCGCATACAGCCAGGATTACAATGGAATTACTGCGAGTCCTTTTTCCACAACAAGTTATTTCAAGAAATGGTGAAGTTGTTGATTGGCCTCCACGGTCGTCTGGTTTGACTGCACTGGACTTCTTTTTGTGGGGATATCTGAAAAGCAAGGTTTATGCAAACAAACCAGAAACGCTTGAGTAACTCAAAAAAAATATTATTGATGAAATTAGCGAAATACCGCGTGAAATGTGTGAGAATGTAAGGAAAAATGTGCTCAAAAGGGCTGGCATTTGTGAGGCTAACAGAGGCGGACATTTTTCTGATATTGTATTCCATACATAATTGCCGACATTAAATAAAACATTTATCAATATAAGATCCATTCTCTTTCATTTAATCTCAAATTAAACAAATTATTCAAATTAATTTATTATTAAATTTAACAATTTATTCAAAAATTAAACAAACTATTTCAATAAACTGCTGAGTTTCTCTGTAGCCTGGTGAACAGTTGGTTTACCTATTAGTGTGAAGGACATGGATTCCATTCCTACCTTCGGCTCTGTTTCGCAGCAACCACTGAAGGTTCTTTTTTTATAAATTCTCTGCTAATGAAGCTACAATATGTAGTTTTATTATTAATAATTAATAATTAAATAACTTGTTTTAAATGTTTTTTGTTTTATTTCTATTTCTTTGTAGGTATAGAATTATATTACAATCAGTTATTTAATTAACTTCAAGCCTGGAAAAAGTGCAACTGAAATTTTTTAAAGCAACAAGAAATTTATTATAACAAATAATAAACAACAATAAAATGTCCCAATTAAATGATAAATACAAGTGCAAGAAATATAAAAAATTCTTTAATAAAGTTGTCGGATAGAGATTAAAAAAATTCAAGGGAAAATAAAACAAAAATCTCAAAAAAGTTTCATAAGAATATGTAAAGAAAAGTTCTAATAAATTAAATTGAAAAAAAAAGTTAAAGGCTGATAACGTCTAGTTGTAGAATTTAATAAAATATATTTAACAGTTCCGTTAAACAAAACAAAAAAAACAAAAAAAAGAAATTTAGTATAAATAATAATAATGGTGAGAACTTGTTAATGTGCGCGCCGGGTTTTTTTCTTTTCTTTTAATTTTCAAAATAAAAGTGTCTGATCGGAAACAAGACGCCAACGAGGCGCGCTGTTCTAGTGTGCCAGGCAGTGTATGTGTGATTGTTGCCATAGTTTGTTAACATAATCATCATTATTAAATTGTTGTTGTTCTCATTTTGATTCGATCAAACTATAAGCATTTGTTATTATTGTTATTGCAAACACGCACTACATTTACGCCCTTATTTGGTTTATTAAAGTTCTCGAAAAAATTCTTAAAAAACAAAAATCGTGGAAAAAAAAGTTAAATTCTTAAAGCATCTGCTAGAAATACTCGCAACTACACATGAAAAGAATTCGTCGTTTATCGTAACTTGTCTTCAGCTCTCAACCACTTTTTGTGCATTTAATCAGCATTCATCTTTACACGTTTGTTTGCTGCATTTCTTACAACCAAAACGAAAGAAACGAAAGACGTAGAAAAAAAAGAAGAAAAAAGAAATACATATCAAATAAAGTAAAACACAAAGTCCTTGATTACATGGCATTATAATTGAAAATTAGCCCATCGCAACGCCAACGTTAAGTACACTTTCTGTTGCTGTCCAGCCAGATTTCTGTTTTTGTTCCATCACCAACATTTCATGTGAAAAGTAGCTGAAAATCAGTTCAACTCGAAAATATTGGAAGAAGGAGAAAAGGCAACAATCAAAAAGAAACACGTAAGTGGTAAAACAATTTACAAGTATTACTTAAGTTTTCCTTTTACATAAAACATGTAATTTTATTCAATAAATCAATTTAATTTATATTTAATTTTAATGCTAAGCAAGATGAGAAGGAAAACAGAAAAATTATTTTCTATAAAAATACTCGTACGGAGTTTGAAAAGAAATAAACTGTAGGGAAGCACAATTTATTAAAAAAACTCAAAAAGCAAAAGTAAAAATATTTATTTTTAAAATCGTTTATTCGACATATTGTCTCAATATTTATTTTTGTTATAAATTTATTTTGAATTTAATCAAATATCCTAGACTTCTTATGGCCAGCTCTAACTAAAATTCCCCCCAAAATGTAAACAATGTAAACAAAAGACTGTTGCTTAAGTCTTTAAATAACGCTTTAAATAACAACTTATAAACTTCCACCAAAATTAACAGAAATCCTGACAATAGCTTATTATTTCAAATCTTACGCTGCTATTTTATTAATAAAATAATCTGCACAATAATACCAAACAACATACAACAGATTGTGGTTTTAAAATCATAAATTTATACATTTTGCATTAACAAATATGACAATTTGTGTAAAAGCCAAATAAACATAAAAACAAAACGGCCAACAAACAAACACATAAACCTTACAGCCGAAAATAAATACACTAAATAATAATTTAGTTACAGCAAATCCCCAATCAGAAAATATTAACAAACATAAACTCTGCAATTTAATGACTTTATTTGTCAGGAAAACAGCCAAAATAAAACTTTTAAACAATAAATATTTAAAAAAGAAAGACAAAGAGATTCGCACATAAATGAATTGCCAAAAGCCAAAAGGCTGTGAACAAAAAGTGTACAGTTTGTGTTCGAAAAGGAAATCACAGTCATTATAAACAATTGTCAATGAATTCGTTACGGAATATGACCCCTTCTGGGTGTCAGGGGGGATTAACTGGATTTATTTAATGTTTGAGGAAAAACTTGCTTGTGGATATGCAATTTTTGACTGATATGTTTATATGTTCTGGGCACTCGGTGCACCGTTTATGTTGTAAAATAGAAAATTTATTTTTTTTTTTCTTCCACTCCATTTATGTTTAACAATTTATGTTACTAAAACATGCAATCATGAATAACTTATAAACGCAAAAGCCATTATCATTTATACACTTGATTTTGGTTTAAAGGCAGAAGGCGAAAATATAAAAAATTGTGGTAACGAATTGCAAGACAAACACACACACACACAAACAGATAATTTTTAAAGTTTAAGTGAAAGTACACAAACATATTTTTGTTATTTAATTAAACCTTTGCAATTGTTATGAAGTTTCTTTAGCGCAACAGAAATAAGTTGTTGCAGTTAGAAGTTCGTACATCGGGTGGGGGACCTCCTTAAGTCTGGATTTTTTACATCGAACAAAAAATACCGTAAAAGCCAATTAAATCTGGCCACAGTGCAGTAGAGCGGTAATATATTTCTATTATCAAAATACTCAACTCATACCGCCGAGTACGAAATCTGACTTGCATTTTTCACAATGACTTGCACTTTTAATGATGACTTGCAGTTTTCATAATGACTTGCACTTTTTATAATGACTTGCACTTTTCATAATGACTTGCACTTTTTATAATGACTTGCATTTTTCATAATGACTTGCACTTTTTATTATGACTTGCATTTTTTATAATGACTTGCACTTTTTATTATGACTTGCATTTTTCATAATGAGTTGCACTTTTTATAATGACTTGCACTTTTTATAATGACTTGCACTTTTTATAATGACTTGCATTTTTCATAATGACTTGCACTTTTTATAATGACTTGCACTTTTTATAATGACTTGCACTTTTTATAATGACTTGCATTTTTCATAATGACTTGCACTTTTTGTAATGACTTGCACTTTTTATGATGACTTGCATTTTGCATAATGACTTGCACTTTTTATAATGACTTGCATATTTCATAATGACTTGCACCTTTTATAATGACTTGCATTTTTCATAATGACTTGCACTTTTTATAATGACTTGCACTTTTTACAATGACTTGCATTTTTCATAATGACTTGCAGTTTTTATACTGACTTGCACTTTTTTCCTTACCAATATAATAAATATGAAAGCAACTCTGCCTCTCTGTTACCTCTTCATGCTCAAACCGCTGAACCGCTGAAATAAATAAATTGAATAAATAAGTGTTTGGGATATTCGACAAATTATTGCTATCGATGAAATTTAATAATATCTTATGTAAAAAATCGAGCGCTGAGAAGCAATTCTGGCTCTGAGGCTGAAAAATGTTTGCAAATAGTAAAGCTTTGCGAACACGGTCGACTAGATAGGAATGGAGACTGTCGTCCTGTACGCCTCAGCTTGTCCAGCAGCGATCAAAGTGTTGAGAGAGTGGAGAAAATTATCATAGAAAATTTTTGAATTACTATTAGATGAATTGTGAAGGATGTCGATGTATCTGTTGGTTTATGCCAGGCAAAGTGTTCTGAAATTTTTGAGCATGCAACGCGTGGTGCATCAAAAAAGACGTCACATGACGGCCAAAAACAATACCGTAATCAAGCCTCAGCCATGGTATTCACCAGGTTTGGCTGCCTCCGAGTTTTTCATATTTTCAAAATTGAAGAGAGTTCAAATGCATAACACAAATCGAATAACAGAACAGCTTCGAGAATCGAATGAAACTCTTACACAAGTGAATTTTTCTTAAGGTGACTAAATAAAAATTGAAAATAAAAACTTTTTGAGAAAAATTTAAACTTAAATTATATTTTGAACAGACCTCGTATGTGTGTTTTTTAGGAACATAGGCATTACAAATGAACCATACAATAGTAAGAATCTTCGAAAAGAAACGTTTCAGAAAAAAATTACGAGATTCTGATTAAATATAAAACTTAAACACAAAAGACTTAAGCAACAAACCTGACTTAAAAAAAATTTTTGAAAAAATTTTTTTTTCTTAGTTCTATTTTTATCTTGACTTGTAGTATCAAATTAAATTTTGATATAAAAAAACGTAATTATTTATTCTGGCAGATGAAATGATTGCACGCTAAACAAATCAAGTGTAGGTCTAAATGTTCTATTAAAAAATGGACCTTGAAAAATTCAAAGCAATTTTGATGCATAACAAATGAAGTGTCATCGTATTACCTAATTTTTAATGCATTGAAGCTTTTAAATTAAATCATTCGTTCCATGCCATGATGCCATTAAAAAGGTATTAATGTCGTCTTTATCTTAAAATATGCCTAAATCAGTATCTACCTAATTGACGATGCCCATAAAATATGTTTTGTCTATTCATTTATAATGTTTATTAGCCACTAGCCAAAATAAAAAATATATTTTTGTTAAAACAATATGAAAAAAGTGGGCGCTAAATTATTTGTTTAATTCCTATTAAATTTGCTAATATGAATGACACGATGCCGCTATTTCTCCAATTGATAAATAGACAAATAAAAAATGTGTTGTAAAGAAGATGCAATAAAACCCACATACTCATCTCTTAACGATGTGGATGATAAATTATAGAGGAAGTTGTTTCATTTTGTGCAGTTGTGAGAATGATTATAAAATGCCAAATGATTCAGTAAAAACTAACAACCAGCGGAAGCAGATTTGTAAGAGATATACAATATATTATATAATGGTTTTTAGCTGCATTTTACTAGGCTGATCCGGAAATATGAAGTTCTTTCCCTCTAGAACACAGTCTAGAATAAAATCAAATCATGTAATATTAAAATCACATGCATTCAGACTTTTATCTATACATTAATGCGTATCATTAGCATGAACAATTTTTTTTTATAATTTTCAACAAAAAAATTATTTGCTCAACGGTGAAGACTTTGACTCTTGTCAAACACTATTTCTTTTAACACTATTTCTTTTAAACGGTGTTTGTTGTGTGGATAGAAATTTAATTTATTTATTTATTACATTTATTTATTTATATAAGTTCATTTTAACTTAATTCCTTTAGTTTTAATTCTTAAAAAAATCCTACATAAATTATTTCCTTAAATGAATATCTTTACTAAACCCTTTTTTATTAATTTTCAGTAATTAATTTTTTTATGAATAACTTTTAATTGATTTTCTTTTTAAAGCAATTAAATCTAATATCATACCTAAAGTTTTTAATTGCAACTACGAATATTAAATAGTACGACTGTATAGCAAAAAAGCTAAGAATAATTAACTGCCGGACAATTACTTTTTACTTTTAAGTTCGTTTAATTCATTTGCTTCCCTGATCATAAAGTCAATAGTAGGCAGTATCATATCGGTTGCAGTTTCTTTTAGTTATTTAAGTGAAAATAATAATTTCAACTAGTATTTAGCATAAAGAAAAAAAATTATATTTTTCAGTAGACAAATTCCGCTCTTATCCCTTCTTAATATATTTTGTCCTAGCACTGACTTTATTTCATAAGGACACGGCCATTTTTCTTATCATTATAATGTTAAAAGAACTGCAACCCAATTCAATGTTATGTAAGAAGCAGTATGGCTAAATTAATAAAAATAAACTACAGCTCGATGCTGGTGCAAGCCCACAGCCAAAAAAATCATGAAATACAGTGTTTTGTGATATATTCAATTTGGGTAAATTTTTATGATATTTTTCATTATCATCATCTGCTAATTCGTTATATCACGATACGTGACAATCTGGAAAAATTTTCTGCAAATCGCTATGAAACAAACAAGCGATGAAGTTAAAAAGTAAAAGATAAAATGATGATGAAAGCGTTGCGGCTTTCGAAAACAGCTGTTCTGTTCTGCTGTGTAAGTTATGTAACTGAAACTGATGTTGACTTTTCTTGGAATATTTATCATGTCTTTCGGAATTTAAAACAAAAAATTTCGAACAATTAGCCTATAAATCTTAATTCACAATTCTATTTTATATGAAATTTATTTGTTGGTGGTCAAGCAATGTTTATATGCATTTCATTGGTGCTTTACCAAATCATCAGTAGAATTTAAGCACAGTTTTGAAAAGTTAAAAACCTCTTATCTTTCCAGGTGGTTTTCAGAAGGGTGTCCATAAGATAAGAGATTTTTAACTTTTCAAAACTATGCTTAAAGTCTACTGATGATTTGGTAAAGCACCAATGAAATGCATATAGACATTGCTTGACCACCAACAAATAAATTTCGTTTAATAACAAAAATTATTTTTGCTAAAATCCAAATTTGTGTACTTCCTTTCGTAAGATTAAAATAATTGAACACTTTTGTTACACACTGTTGAAAAAAAAAAATTCTTATTGAAAATAGTACATGAAATAAAATAACTTTTGAGTTCAAATTTAAAAACAAAGAAGACAAATTTATACTCCTACTTATTTTTCTTTCATCATTCAAAAGAGATTTATTTATTTCAAATGTTTATTGTTCAAATAATTTCTAGCAATTTTAAAGTAATTTTTGTATTAGCATTTCCAGCAAATTTCACAATATTGTAACAGCAAACAAAAAATAACTAAAATAAAAAATAAAAATCATAAAGAATTTAAACTGCTTGAAATACTTAAAAGAGATTAAACTGAAAGTTAACTACTCAAGAAGGAACACAAAATTTGTTTGTCATCTTAACAGGAAAGAAAGCCAGCAAAAAAAATATAATTTATGAGAAATTTTAAGATGATTTAACATTTGTGTATGTTTTGCTAGATTCGCTTATTTATTACTGAAATAAATTTAAAAAAAGCACATGAAAGAAGAAAAAACGTCTGGAATTAGAATACAACAGGCAATGAGAAAATATTCTCTTGGTTAATTGGAATGTAGATGATAAACACAAGATTGTTAAAGTCAACCGAATGAAGAGTTTAAAGAAAAAAATATCTATTTTATTTCCCTGAAAGCTTTTAACTGTTCTTGTTGTTCTGCTGTCTGCAGCTTAAAATAATTGCCGCCGTTAAAAAGAAAACAAAAATGTAAATTTCTTCGAAACTAGAATAATAAATACTTGTAAAATCGTTGAACATTCAATAGTTGCGCCTGTATTTTATGAACAATAAACTGGAAAACGCATTTCAAGCAACAAATAATTTATTTTTATAGCAGACAGCAACTGTGCTCTGCTAAAGATTTCTTTAATCTTGTTAGCTTCCAATCTGTCCACTTTAAATGTAATTGGTTTTAATTCACTTTTAATTAAACAATTAAAAAATGTTCTTGTCATTAATTAAAAAAGCAAATAGTGACGGCATTTTTAATTATAAAGTAAAACATATTAGAAAAGACCGTTTCATGCTTTGCTTGCCAATGAAATATTTGCATATTTGATCAAATCGGTTAAATGTTAATATATTTAACCAAGAGGAGGAGTTGTTAAAATATATTAAAGCTTTTGCAAAGAAAATATAAACATATACTATTAAAGTATTTAAGATTAATCTGCGATAAAAATATGTTATATACTATCGTGTAAGTAATCTAAAAATTAATGAAAACGAGTTATCGACTGAACGCTCGTGCTTGAAAAGTGCAAGTAACTCCGAGATTGAAAAGAGTCAGAAACTTAAGAAATATATGTATGAATTTCTATTTTAATAGTGAACCTTTTGTTTATATAAATTATATTACAGGATGTTAATTTCCCAACAGGCTATAGGTTCAAATCTGCGAAACTGCAAATTATTTGTTATTTATTTTTATTTTTAATAAATGAACGTGATTGCATTCTATTTATTAATATTTTTTTTTTTTTTTTTTTTTTTTGAGAGTGGAATATTAAGAATATTTTTCATAGTCATTAAACCAGCAGAACGGATCAGTACTGATTTCGAGGGCGCTACGCCATCTCATCAGCGTTCTTTGTTCAATTTTTCCATTTTTGCAAGTGGTGCTAGTTAGTAGGAATATCAACTATTTAATCAATATTTTAACGAAAATTGAAAAAAAAAAAATTAATAAATAGAATGCAATCACGTTCATTTATTAAAAATAAAAATAAATAAAAAATAATTTGCAGTTTCGCAGATTTGAACCTATAGCCTGTTGCGAAATTAACATCCTGTAATACAATTTACTTAAGAAATATATTTGGAACAAAAACTAAAAACTGAGGCAGCATTTAAAGAAATTTTTAAAGTTGAGAGCCATAAAACATCATAAAGAATGTTACAGCGAAATAAATTTTAAAATAATGTATTCAACTCAGTCGCAAAGCAGCTCTGAGTCAGTCAACATCAAACCTCGTTGGCAATTATTTTTTAAGTGCAGCCAGACCACTGATCGTTTACTCTCGTTCGAGAGTTTTGCGTCTCACTCGCACTAGTTAATTTCAACACCTCAGATAACTGTATAGTTTTACAGTTCTTCTGAGGAATATTCCGTGGTTAACTACGTTGCTACTTTCTATGTGAAGGCATAGGTCGTGTACAGTCAGTCACAGTAACGAAAGAAAATACGGGTTAATAACATCGCCGGCATATGGTCTGAGTCACCCCGTCGGCATCTGTGCACCAAATACTTTGCAAATTTACTTTGTAAAGTATTTCATTCAAACAAACAAACAATATATTCAACGAATAAACCCCTAAAGAAAAAATTTACAATTGGAATTGTGAAAAATTTTTTATCATCATCCATCCCATTTTTTTTGTAAAGAAATATAGCAGCCGCGAAATAACTAATAAACAAATTATTTTACTCACTTTTTAACAATTATTTTTGTGTCAAACGATTCTGGTTAGGTTAGGTCAGGTTGAAGAGAGGGGCATAAGCTTTCCCACTCCGTTCAGGATTACACTTAGGCCTCATAGGCCTGTTGTGCGCTCCATAATAAGGAGTTCCCATTCTACTGTAGGGAACCTCCACCGATACCATGTAGACCTTTGAATTTGATTACGATAAGAACCTAGTTTCCTCTCCTTAAGTCCCACCAATTAGAACCCCTAAGAAATTCCATCTCCTGTATAATCTCCTGATTAAATGTTTGTCTTCTGACTTGGCTAAAAGCTGGACAGTAGCACCAGTAGTGCTCCAGTGTCTCGTCCTCTTCCTGGCAGGCCCTGCATGTTATATCGCCAACGATACCCATCCGTGCCAGGTGAGTCCTTAACACTGTATGTATATCCTGCTATTAAATAAACCAACCTCCTTAGTGCTGGCCTACTCAATGTTAGGACCACCTTTGTCCTGCTACCATCTGGGTCCCCCCATTGAATTCTAGTCACCCTACCTACGTTAGAGTGCTGCCAATCTCTTGTATGCAATTCTATGGCCCATCGCTTTAGTTCGTTCTTAAAAACCTGAAATGGCTTCGGACTATCCAGTGTGATGTTCGCCATTAACGATTCTGGTTACTTGAAATTATGTTGCCTCAGCAGCCGTAACGTCCGTCACATGGACAAAAACATCTGTTCACTGGAAAATGTTTTGAATTGTCTTTAAGCAGATTATTGGCAAGATAACAGCAAAATATTAAAGGAAAATATCTCCAAACTGAAAAATTTTATGAGTTTTGATCAACTAATAATTTTTTAATTATTTTTTTTAAGTAGGGGATAACTTTGAGAGTACAGATGAAGAAAGATGAAATCATAAAATAGAGAATTTTTTGTAGTTACTCTTAACCTCTTAATTCATCAACTAAATTTTTTAATTGAACCAACGAAGGATTCTCTGTCAGTAATTGTTGCGTGACCAGTGCAATGTCTAGTACTGATGATGGAAATGTTGTGGTTCCCGAAAAGAACTCTTATGGTGGCAATTTTTTTTCTTGTAATATATATCAAGTAAGTCTGATTAAGCGACTAATATCTTAACAATCTTTGGCTCTTATTTTAATTGAATTCAAGACGTGATTTTGTAAATCACTTTGCGCTAATAAAAACTACCAGAAAGCAAAATCCAATTTCTGGAAAATGTATTAATATGTGTATTTGTTTTATGCACAATTTTGTCACTGGCCAAACGTAGAGCAACTCTTGCATTATTATGCCCCTCCAAATACTTCAAATTTATAAAAAAAAATTTTATTGTTTATTTTTAATAAAAGATACACCATCACCATGTGATTTACACAATTAAGCCCGTACTGTCTGTTTCTGTAAATAATATAAAATTTTCTTTTAGAAATCTATATTGAAGCAACAAAGGAGAAACTCATATTTATTTTATATTAAGAAAAACAGGCGTTTTATATGTTAATATCACGCTTGTTGCTTAAGTCTTTTGATTTTACTAGACATTACACGTAAAATAATTTTTTTGTAAATCCTTTGTTACTTTGTTACATTGTGTTAAATGCCTCAAATATTTTCTATGGCTTATAAATATCCAAAACAATTATATGCATTTGCCATAGAGACAGGAGGAGCCGGCTGCCTACTTTAAGTCAAAAAGAAAAAAAATAACGAAATACAAAAGCAACAAATTTGTATAATAAAATTGCTCAATTTGTTGCTGTTGTATTATTTAACAACACATTGTGTTTTATTTTGGTCTTACAGAATTGACCGCATCATGACCCACAAAAAGCTAAAGTATTTTTCTCTATAATTTTCTTAATTGATTTAGCTGTTTTAATAAAAAAAAATTATATAAAAAATATTTTTGCTACATATTTGCAATATTCACAGAGTCTGCTAGCGAATGCAAAGCATAAAGAACAAGTTGCTAGAAAAGTGATCTGCAGCAACTGAAACTATCCGGGCTGTAAGCTGCTCGTACTTCTTGTAATCACTGAAATCTTGTTAGAAATAAAACAGGATTTTGCTAATTTTTTATTTAAAAATGTTTTATTAACAGAACTGTTGTTGTTGTTGCTGTTTTTTTTAATATTATTTCTTGATTTGCTTGTGCTGCTGAGGCTGCTATATTTTTATATGCACACACTTATACACACACATACAGAATTAATTGCTTAAAGCTTAAAATATAAAAAAAATAAAAATATTTTGTCGGTTAAACTGACCCACTTTCAATGTGAATGTAACTCGTATCCACACAAAACTCACAATACAAGATTTTGTATACCACAAATGAGCATGAAACATCGAACAAGTAGTTTCAGTTGTTTCATACTGAATGCAGCAGCCAACAAAACAACCAGCGTCTTTGCAACATGAAGTTATTGCAGTTGAAAAAAAAACATTTATTTTTTGTAGACAGACCCTGGCTTTGTTTCTGCTCTTTTTTGCATTTTAGAAAGTTTAACAGTGAATCCGTAATGAGAGGAATTCATTTTTCCCTAAAAAGGAAAATAAATACTCGTAATAAAAGAAAAATTGAAACAAACATTTGATCTTGCCTGCAACTGCAATCGGCCAGGAATATACTGGCAAACAAATTTATACTTAAAGAGAAGATGTTTAGAAATCGCATTTGATTTTTTGACTTTGATAAGGCCTTACGAGAACGTACCAACAGGCAGCAACCGAGCCACTACTAGCAAAAAAATTAAATGAAATGAAATATATAAAAAAATATTGAGATAACAATTTATACATCACGTTTTTAGTTTGTTTGTATATATTTTTAAAAAGGATGGAATGACCAGCCAACACAACATTAAAATGAGGATGAGTTTTTTTTTCTCTACTTTTTTGTATTGTCGAGAGATGTGGGTGAAGCAAAGCTGAGATAAAAATTGCTACAGACTTATTTTGGGGATTTAAAATAAAAATAAAAATTAGATGATATTTCATTGCCAGTGTGTGTGATATTAACATGAAGTGGGCAGTAGCGTCGTAGCCTACTTTTTACGTATTCTTCAAGTTACCGTCAGATTAAATCTTCAATACAAATGATGATCAGATTATGAAGAAAATATCAAGTTGTGTATTTTTGTGCGGAAGTTTTGAATAATTACAAAAATTAATAACAGATTTCACTTGAGTTAAAGATTTTTTTTTTTTTGTATAACTTTTACATTGAACCACAAATTAAATTAGAATTGATGGATATTGATAAAGTCTTTGTAGATTTATATGTGCAATAAAGTTTTATAATATCAGGCTAAATAATTTTGCTGGCTTTTTTTCCAGGACCGGTACTCAGGGAATGATCATTGCTTAGGCAATGCATTATGTTAAGCTATTGGAAGAAATGTAAGAAGTAAAACCAAGAACTTAGAGAGTTATATATTTATATACGCTATACTAGCCAAAGAGGGTAGTATTGGCTGAAGTAGCGAGAATGGGACTATGAAGCCGAAAGTTCTGGTTTCGACTTCAAGCTGTCATATGGAAATGGTGTCATGTGGAAATGGTTGTGTTAGTTGTTGTCATCTTGTCAGTGATGAAGGCATTGCACTGGACGCTAAACATAAATAACAACGATTGACACCATCATGGTCACTCTCCTTCGTCGGCCCTCTAGCAAAATTTAGCCGGAAAAGTAAAAATTAAAATATCTACAGATTTTTTTCTTCTTCTTCTTCAATGCGTACGTAGGGCTTATCCTCTCAAAACAGGTTAAGAAGATCTCAATAAGTCAACGATTTTTAATGATTTGCTATTGGCTGAAGTAGCAGAACACGAGACTATGAAGCGAAGGGTACTGAGTTCAACCCCACGCTCAGTCTTGAATATTGTGTCGAATTCTTCTGATCAGCTTTAGTGCATGATTGTGTTAGTTGTTGACAACCTGTTTCAATGATGAAGCCATAGAACTGATCACTGAACACAATTGGCAGCGACTGACACTATCATGTACTAAAAGCAGAGTAACAACAGCACCCACCTTCGTCGGCCCTGTACCAAAAATTAGCCGACGAAGTAAGGTTGAAATTGCTAAAAAAAACTGTCTATCTTCTCATCTTTCCTAATCTGTCCCCTCAATACTATCCCCTCGTTTTCAGCTCCGGCACAATGCATTGCACATATAGGCGTCCTGAGTGCTGGTCCAAGATAAAAAAAAATAGCAAGACATCAAAAATGGTTTTGAACATTTTATGAATAAATTTAGATCTTTTGTTTGTTAAAATCAATATGACTTCTTTATTTATTGAACTAGTTTCCAGCGCTATTTGCATGTGCGTTAAACACTAGTTAACATACGAGTCGGTCCAATTGAAAATTGTTATATATTTTGTTTACTATAAGGAAATATATTTATATCGATTTAACGCCAACTTCTTATAGCCATTTTGCTAAACTTTTATGTTTAAATTATTTATTTTTTAAATAAAATAAAGGCACAGAAAAACTTAGAGGTGGTATTTAGTTCAAAAAAACGTGCAACAAATTTTTTTTCATTATTGCATTACGAACACTGACTTCGTTTAATAACATATCTCTGTCAGGTCCTATATTATTTTCATATCAAAAAACCGCCCATGTGGTAAATGATTTCATTTTTAAAATAATATAATCTTAAAAACTCTCTTAACTTTTGCTATACTAGAAGTCCTAAGTCCACTTTTAAATTTAGCGAAATTTTTTAAATATTCCAAATGAAACATTAAAATTGATTTTCAAGTAATAGGAAAAAATATATAATAAATAACGATATAGCGGCGATACATCCATCGGTATCGTTTCGTCAATTTTATTTTGTCCCCTTCAAAGTTGTATAAAAGAATCAAAACAAAAAAAATTAACAGAAAAAAATTCTAAAGTTTACTCCGTAAATAAATTTTCAGTGAAGGTTTGTTCCCTAAGTCTTTTGTTTTTAATTTCTACATTGAATTTTAATTTTCTTGTAAACTGCAATTTGAGTTTTTCTTATAATTGAATAATTCGTTTTTACTGCTAATATTATTAAAAAATATATATATCTATATACGAGGTCTGTTCAGAAAATAACTTGAACTAATTTTTTTTTTTTAACATACATATGTGACCTTCTCCACGAATAGGGACCTCTGCGCCGAAAAGAAGTTATTGAGAAAAACGCGTTTAATAAAAGCGCTTCGTTTTTCCGTGTTTTGCGCATATGCTTATGCGCAATTAATTATGTTCATCTTTACAGGTGATTTGTAACAAAAACTAAAAGACATAGAAACTTGCGGTTTGCGGCATTTGAAAGAGCGTTTTTTTCCTATAACAATCACTCAAAAAGTAAAAAAAAATTTTTCGGCGCAGAGGTCCCTTTTCGTGGAGCAGGTCACATATAGCTATTAATTTCTACTTATTCTCTTTGAAAGTAGTCGCCTTATGCCAGCGGTTTTTCCAGTCCGCGCAACAATTGTGATGTGCACTTTCTGCTACGTCCTTCAGCTCTCTCAGAGATTTGGCTTTTATCATCAGAATCGATACAAAACGCCGCTTTTTTATGGGTCTCTTTAATCTCGGGTCACAGCGGCCTCGATCCAATGAATTCGGTCGCTGATGTATGTTACGGTTTTGTTTTTTGTTTCTCTTTTTTTTATAAAAATATTAAAATATTTTAAATTATGTATGAATTTTTATTAGTCGAACTTTTTCTTATGTAAATTGTTAATTTTTTATCGGGCTTAAGTTCGAATCTTGCATGACTGCAAATTATTTTTTGTTATTTTTTTTATTATTAATAAATGAATTTGTTTAAATTCTATTTATTATTTTATATTAAGATTGGAATATTAAGAATATTTTTAATAATCATCAAACCAGCAGAACGGATCAGTACTGATTTCGAGGCCGCTACGCCATCTCATCAGCGTTCTTTGTTCAATTTTTCCCACTTTTGCAAGTGGTGCTAGTCAGTAGGAATATCAACTATTTAACCAATATTTTAACGAAAATTGAATATGAGAAGTTATCACATTCATATTATTAAGTTATTACATTTTGGTTAGTACGAAATTCCCCAACCCTGACGATTAATATTCCAAATATTCCAATATCTCTTTTGCTTTTTCCAGAGCCATCGGCTGCTGATAGGTAAAGCTTCTTTGTTACTTATGTTCAAGTAATTAAATTTAGTTGTCAATTTACTTTGAACAAGTGCGCGTGCCCCCGCAATGTTTTAAATTCTGTATGAATTTTTATTAGTCGAACTTTTTAAATATTAAAATATTTTTTCTTAGCCAAAATTCATAAATTTCAAAAAATTTTCGCAGACACATGCTTCATGTCCATAATTGTAGAAAAAATAAACTGGCATGAGCCAAGCGATATACCAATATCCTCAGCAACTTCTCTTATAGTGATTTGACAGTTTTTTTCACTTTCGCAAAATTTTCATTTTGATATTTTGGAGCTTTCAGGACGAGCGTCATTAATCACTTATCGGTCTTCTTTGAGAAGTTTGTAGTAAGTTATCTGACTCAGTCTGCAATCACTATGTTTTACTGTCAATATTTAAAATGCTTTTGAGCAGTTAATTCCAATTTCGCTCAAAAAATTTTTTTTTTAAATTAAATTTTTTGTTCTTCATACATCACAAGAACTCTGCATAAACACATGCTGTTTACTAATATTAAAGGAATTCTCATTACAATTATTTCAAATATACAAAAAGAAAACATCCACACCAGTTTTAGTAAAATTTGGGTAATTCAGTGAAATTTCAACTTTCTATCATAACACTGAGGAGATTTTCTATAAGTAGTTGTTAAAACAAATTTATTTTTTTCTTCTTAAAGTTCATTTTTATCTCAATATAAATACTCTTACACACAAGTAGGTTTATAAATATCGCATTAACTGAGAAATCTTTTCATCTGCCCGTTTTACATCACAAATAAACTCAATCCCATTGTTGTTAGCACTTGAATTGGTATTACAAAATGAAATTATAAAATTTACAAGACAATCAGCTAAAAACACAACTATCAAATTATCCGCGTATAAAACTTATTTAGTGCGCTGCTTAAGAAAACATTGAAATAAAAGCGAATTAAAAAGAAAACGAACAAAATGAATTCTATTTCAATAATTTTGCGGTTATTTTGGTTACTTCCAGTTGACAGTATTATTCAACAAAAAAAAAAGGGTATTGTAGTGTAAAATGAATAAATTTTCCAAACACTCGATAATAATAATAAACAATAGTGGAGGTGTAGACCTCATGCTGGTGCTACAAATACACATCAATAGTGCAGCCAGTGCTGCAAAATAATCAAAGATTGTGTAATTTATATTAAAAAAAACACAGATACTGAATAAATTTATGTGTGTATGATTAAGGTGTTTATTTCTTTTTCCTTTTTTTTTGTGAAAACAATTGCTTACCAAAATAAATTAAAAATTTGTAATTGAACCAATTTAGTTTCCCAAAAAATAGAAAAAATTAAATCTAGCCAATAATAGCAATTTCTGCTGTACAGTAGCCGCAGATTGAAGGCTACAAAATCCAAAAATCCATTTAAATTGATATTGAGTAAATTTCAATTTCAATTTAAGTTGCTCAGTTCGTGGCACATGTGGGCGCCACTTAGTTCTGACTCAATTCGGTTGTATTTGGTGTACAATTTGTTGATCTATTGTTAACTCAAACGTTATGGATTAAGGTCACCTCAATCCCAGTCAAATTCAATTTGTAATCTTTGAAAATAGATTCATGTCTTTAGCTAAAAACTCGTTTTGGTTATTCTACCTGAGCTGATAATAATTGTTTTGACAATTATTTCAAAGAGCTGCTAAGCCTTAGAAATTTTTACGTTTAAGCGAAATTGATTTTTTTATTTTTTGCCAAGAACACCATCCATCAAATATCTTGAAGTGATTTTTAATTGTTTTAAATGTTTTGAGATAGGGAAATCTTAATGAGCTGGTGCTAAGAACAAAATCTACTAAATCTTAAGCTATGTTCACATCTAGCAAATATTTGATGAAATAAATTTAACCACTATTTGTTGGCAAACGTTTCTTCAATATATCGTAAGTATTCCCGACAAATGAAGTGTTAAACAAGTAAAAACGTTATATTCGACCGGGTCGAATCTTAAATACCCTCCAAATATTTAGTAAGTGAATTTAATATTTAACTTGGTGGGACAGAGTTCCTTTATATAATATCTTACGTCGACGACCACTAAAGGGGGCGGGGCTCAAAAATAGACAATATCATGTTTTCCACAGACGAACGTATGGGCATTGCTAGACCGTCTTAGACTTCATCACTAATCAAGAATATATTTATTTTATGTGGTCCAATTCTCTTTCTGGGGTATAAAAGCTGTATTTTTACGGGGTCAAGGGCTGTGGGGAAACATTCCACCTTTGTCATACAACTCTAAAAAAGGAATGCTTTGGATAATTATATACAAATTTTTAACTTTTTTATAGGGTCATTTACGGGGCAAAGGGGGCAAAGTGGGAGGAGGGGATAGGGCAGAAACAGGCAGTCATAAAACTCCAAAAATAAATGCTTGGGACGATTATGTACAAAATTAAATTTTTTTTGGATAGGGTTGTTTAGGGGTCAAAAGGGGAGGAAAGGGTAGGCTGGGGTAGGGCAGTAACAGGCAGTCATAAAACTCTAAAAATAAATGCATGGGATAATTGTATACAAAATTAAAATTTTTTTTTGCAGGGTCATTTAGGGGGCAAAGGGGGAGGAGGGGTTAGGGTAGAAATCGGCAGTCATTAAACTCTAAAAATAAATGCTTTCGATAATTGTATACATAATTAATTTTTTTTTTGGAAAGGTCATAATAACGCCCACTAAAGTGGGTCTGAGATGGATATTTTGATGCGTTACAAACGGAATGACAAAGTGAATATACCCTCCAAATTCTTTTTTGGAAGGTATAAAAAATTAAACTAGAAATTATTGGTTAGACTTATGTCATCAAATATTTGCAAGATGTGCACATAGTTTTAGAAACAAGGTGTTTGTTGTCTAATAAATTTTGCTTAACTTTCTAATCTATTGTTTTTTTTTTGTTCTTTTTTCATATTGCGGTTTTTAAAGATAACAAAAATTAGAAAAGCAATTTATTATTTTGTGGTTAACAGAACGCTATTAATATGTTAATTTTATTTTCAAATAGTTCGCTTTTAGCATCTGCTATTTTGACCATTTACAGGATTTTGCTTCATAAAATTGGTTAAAGTGTTACTCAGACGTCTGACAAGGTTTCAAATTACTAAGAGTGAAAAAACAGGCGTTGCTGTTTATACTTTAACATTCAAACTATAATGTTTTTTAATAAGAATATACATAAATTATATTATTAAGAAATAGTGTTAGAGTATAGAAATAAATTAGTATTTGTTTGTTTTGCGAGAATAATTTATTTGATTTTTTGAAAGCTGCTGCTAATTAACAAAGATTATGCAGATGTGATGTATTAATTATTTGTATAAAATTTCATTAGCTAAAATTAAAAGAAAAAGCTCAAGTTAAAAATTAATAAAAAATAATTGAGGAACAAGATAGTAGAATATATAATTTTTTGAATTTTATCTAAAACATTTTAAAATAAAGGCAGTGCTATACACTATATTTTGCCAATGATGTTGATTCAATATGACACTGACTTAAAATATATAATTCCATTGTAAATTGAAAATATTTGTTATTCATAAAAATGTTATAAGAACTTAAAAACGGCTTGAATATTTATCATGTCTTTCTGAGATTTAAAAACAAATTTCGAACAATTAGCCAATGAATCTTAATTCAATTTAATATAGCAATATAAAATGTTCGTGAAAATACTTACTACATACAGGCTTGAAAAGAATTTTTTTCTTATAAAAATTATGCTTCAAAGTAGATTTCAAGGG
The DNA here is from genome assembly GCA_951800035.1 of Linnaemya tessellans. Lineage (NCBI taxonomy): Eukaryota > Metazoa > Arthropoda > Insecta > Diptera > Tachinidae > Linnaemya > Linnaemya tessellans. Next base: position 148,377,043 of record OX637532.1, read on the forward strand.
CACATTAATTTTTATGAATTTGAAATTAAGTATTTTTGTAAATTGGCCAGTGCATTTTGGCATAATTTGCCTCAAAAGTCCATAAATTATGCGATACCAAAGAAAAGAGAACAACAAAAAATCTAACGATTAACAAATTTCACAGAGAACCTGCATCGATCTAAAAAGCACTTATTGTCTTGCTAAAACTAAATTCATTTACTTTTATTTTTTTCTTCCGTTTTTTGGAGAAACTTATAGGGAAACCAGTTCTTATCTACAGTTTTAAAAAAATATATTTTATTACAAGCATTTTTATTTTTCGCTTTGCATGATACACATAATTTTCTAAATTATATGAAATTTATTTTTATGTACGTAAAATTGCATTAAAGTAGCCAACAGCAACGTTGGAAAACCGTCTCTTCTTACAACCACACAATTATTTTGAAAGCCAGCAGAAATAACAACAACAAAAATAAAATAAAAAAATTTAGATTGAAAAACTTTAGAGAGAAATAACACTTTAGCAAATCGTTATCAAATCATAAGAAGGAAAATAATATCCATTTGTTATATATTTTCAGTTTTTATCTAAGAGCCATAAATAAAGTAAATCAAATTACACAGACACACACACAGGCACATAGATGGCATGCATGCATGAGTATTAGTAGATTAATCTAATGGAAAAATATTTATTAATGTAATTAGAGTCTGCTAATAAATTGCTAAATGTACACTGGATACTCTTGTAACCTGAATATTTATAGCAGGAGATCAGCGAAAGTTGGCATAATGCCGCAGTGAAAGCAAATAATTCTAAAGCACATCATTAAGATGTTTTTGCTTTGCTTTATAATTATATTTCATATATTTTGCTTATAACAATTGATTAAATATAAAAACCTGTACAGCGAGGCTCAAGTGTTTACAATCGTAATATGATTCAAAACATCGCTTATTTATTAAATTCTTCGAATCCGTGCTACCAGTTTCAATGAAAGTTTAAGCCCAGCTTCTGACAATACGAGCATAATAATTCTGCAACCAATAGATGGCGCCTCTGCTAACATGTAACTGTTTTCTAAATTTTTGCTGTTCTGAAAGCAATCTACCCGTAATATCAAATTCAAATTCACAAATATTTAGTTTAACAAAAATACATCTATCGTTTTTCATTTACAATAATATTTTTTAAGCTCCAGTCCTCTGTGTGGCTCCTTCAGGAGTGGCGAAATTTGGAACAATAAAAACCAATTTTATACAAAATAAAAACATCTTAAGCCTAAGAAAACATTTTTAAAATTTACATAGTACACTGTACAACAAAATCAAATTTTTTCCAAAATTACAAGGTCCGACCTAAAAATTTTGATAGAGTAGACAAAAAAAAAAGACACGTGTATCGGCGTTTTGAAAGTTTACATCTGAATTTCATTTGAGGGTGCATTAAAGTTTCCCAGCTCTGGCACATTTTTATTGTTAATCGGCATAAGAATCCATGTGATCCTTAGATTTTAGGTATAAAATGTGTTCAGCAAATTTATGCAAAATGTTACGGAGAACATTATTGTAGAATATTTTCACCCTTTAACTCCTCATGGTATGGGTCTTTTTTATCCTTCTTTTAAAAAAGATCAAATTTTACTAAAAATCACTAATATCTCTATTATTTTACCTTCGATAGCAAATTTGAATAGGAAATATTCATTAATTAAATTTTTTTAGCTCTAGGCAATTTCACTTCATTATCATACAATGTACAGCATATTTCAGCGAAAAGCGAATGCATGATTTTTTCTTTATAGCGTTCTTCAATGGGTGCGCATGTCTGATGAAATTTTTCATAATGCTCGTCAGATTTTGTTCCATCAACATAATGACTAGGACTTCGACGTTGTAGCACAGGTACTGGGAGTTCGGAACTGGGATCATGGCTGATGGTATAGCTTTATATACAAAACTCTTTCGCCTATATCTAAATTTTATTACATAATTATTTAATAAAAAAACATATATGTTTAAAATTTTTTGTATATGTTTATTTTCAAAATAAAAAATTCACCTTAATCTCTAAATAATTTCACTGTTATTTTCTAAAACAAACGTAACCCACATTCAAAATGAATTTCACTTAAACTTTCACTTATCCTGTACTTAATTTTTTGGCTTTAAGATTTAAAAAAAAAGTCTTTAAAAAACGCTTAAGCAGAAACGTAATTATTCTCCAATCTTTTTTAATGAAATTTACCTGAATTTGCCGCTCATATAAAGACATACAAAACTACAATAAAAACAACAAACAGCACAACTTCCATAGTAAGAAACACAATGTACGAGTATCCCAACACTTTCCTGCAGCAAATTGTATTTAAATTTTAAAAGCTTAACGTTCAATAATGTTACCGGCTTTTAAATCAAAGGCACCCGTTATTGATTCCTAAAAGTAAAAATATACAAAATAATAGTGACCGCCAACGGGCATAAAATTAAAAAAGAAGAAAAAACACAAAAATTGAGCAAAACAAAGGAAAAATCAAAACAAAAATAAAAAAAATAAAACAGCATCAACGACATTAAAAGCGAAAGAAACACTTGTGCCATTTAAAAATCTTCGGCTAAATTTAAGCTGCGATGCGATTATTTTTTATTTTATTTTTATTTTTATTTTATTCTTATTTTATTTTATTTTATTTTATTTTTATTTTTTTCATATATCAGCTGCTTATGTTGTACCATGAACGATAAACACATCTGACAGTTTGCAGCTAAGGGGAGAATTTGTTTCACTCTATAGCAAGAATTTCAAGTTTTTCTTTGTTGGTATATTTATGAACTTAAGCCTCTTAAGCTTAGTTGGTTTTGTTTTCGGCTCAAAACAAATTTAAAGGCTGGACATTTTATAATAAACATTAAAAATATTTTTTATATATATTTGTATTATAAAATGTAGCAGCTTTGAAAAGTAATTTAAGAATATGAACATTTGCAATAAATTTTGCTGTTTATTATTCAATTCTCATTCAATGTGCGTTTAAATTTTTTTTAACATATTTTTCTTTTCTTTCTTCTTTCAGGTAAGTGATGATCTGATGTGTTATATTTTTTAGTTAAAACAAATTACGAAACTTATATAGTATGTAAGTACAAAAAACTTTAAATATATAATATATATACAAATAATTATTTGTTTCTTAGTTTTCATGATTACCATTTATTCTTTGCATTTCATACAAAATAATCCAAGATATGCAGACTCATTGCAAACTTAATTGTAAACTTTTCCGCCTTATTTTACATACATACGAGTACATATTTATAAAAATAATTTATTATATTAAAAAAAAAAAAGCCCAACTAACACTGAGACAATTTATCTTGAAATGAAAACCTGACATTCTTCTTTCTCTTGGAAAATTTATAAAGTCGAAAGAAATACATCAACAAATAAATAAAAATAAATCTGCTTAGATCTTCTTTTAGTCGCACTAAAATGAATGTTGAATGGTTTCTTGGCAAGAGTGTGACCGTGTGTCTGGCTGAAAAACAGGCATGAAATTACTGCCACACTATTAAATGTAATCAGTACGAAAACATCAATGGGAAAGTTTTGCTTAAAAGTTGCCACTTTTTTCTTCTTGCAGTTAAATAAAATACTATTACGAGAGTAAGACGAAATTCCAGCAAAAAGGCCAAAGAAGAAAAAATGAACAGGTACAGAATACAGAGTTTTAGGCAAAAAGGAAACTATAAGTAGTTGTTAGATATTTTTTTTCTAATATATTTTCAAACATTAAACAGTTAGTTTATGTTTACTTTTTGGCTATGGCTTTAAATTTTAGACCTCAAAAGGAGAAGAGGATTTTTTTGTTAAGGGGCAATTATGCCGCTATGATGACCTTTAAATTTTTGTTGAAGTTTTCTTGCAAAAAATCGGAGTTGGTAGGCGAGATAGGCACGGGATTTTTTTTTATCTCATATATAATGCAGTCAAGGTAAATTGTGTCTGGATATTTCTAAAGCATTCGACAGAGTGTGGCACGGAGCACTTTTGTCGAAACTTATGGCTTTTGGTGTGGGTGACGTCTTCTCTCGATTTATATCGAGCTTTCTCAGAAATCGTGCTATAAGAGTTGTTATAGACGGGATTTCATCACACGAGTATAAGATCAACTCTGGGGTACCGCAAGGCTCTCTTCTTTCTCCTACACTATTTCTTATATTTCTAAATGATCTTCTTTGTCAGACTTTAATCCCTATCTACTCTTTTGCAGATGATAGCAGCCTTTGCCATTCATATGCTTTCAATAGAAGACCGAAATTGTCAGAGATCGGGGCGATGAGGCACAATATGAATGTTGCGCTAAGCGGTGACCTCAATAGGATTGTCGAATGGGGTCACAGAAACAGGGTAAATTTCAATGCTCCTAAGACTCAATGTTGCTTGCTAACACACCGACGCAAGCCCGATCACGCTGCTTCATGTGTAAAAATGGGTGGTATTGATATTGAGGAATCAGAAGCTCTTGATGTTCTTGGCATGAAAATCCAGTGTGACGTTCGCTGGACAGAACACATTTTTCATGTTTCAAAAGAAGCATTCAAGTGCCTTGGCTTCTTAAGACGGTGCAAGAGATACTTCACCCCTTCTGATCTTCTTAATATTTACACCACTTACCGGAGCTTCAAAGTCTATTTTGAAGTTACTCGACCGTGTACAGGAGGGAGCGAAGAGGGGACGGTAGGGTAGCCAACTATATTGACTCACTTGAGCATCGACGCAATGTGGGGTGTGTTTCACTGTTTTATCGTTACTATAACGGGTTTTGTTCCACCGAAGTCAGGGATCTCTTTCCCGAAACGTGTACTTTTCTACGCTCAACACGCCTTACAGTGCGATCACACCCATATGTCGTGGATTTATCAGTGAATCGCACTACGCATTATAGGGAACATTCATTCTTTGCCCGTACTGCCCGCATGTGGAATAAACTCCCTGTGGAGGTCTTTCCTGCCGTATATAGCATGGAGAAATTCAAATCGAATGTCCATAGACACTACTCCCTTTATCCTCCTTCCCATAACCAATTTTCCTAGTTCCAGCACAATGTACGCATAAGTAGGGGTCATCCCCTGAGTGCCGGTCCTAAAAAAAAATAAATGAAATAAAAAAAATAGAACAACTCCTAGAGGGTGCTGTTGGCTGAAGTAGTAGAGCACGAGTCTATGAAGCGGAGGCTCCTGAGTTCAATCCCGCCCTCAGTCCTGAATATTGTGTCGAATTATGCTGATCAGCATTAGTGCCTGGTTGTGTTAGTAGTTGTTAGCCTGTTTCAGTGATAAAGTCATAGCACAGATCACTGAAATAATTAGCAGCAATTGACACTATGATGTGCTGAAGAGCAGAGGAACAGTACCCTCCTTCATCGGTCCTGTAGCAAAAAATTAGCCGGCAAAGTAAAAGGTTGAAATAGATACAAAAAAAAATTCTCTATCTTCTCATCTTTCTTCAGCTGTCGTCCTCTTAATACTATCCCCTCTTTTCTAATTCCGGTGCAATGCACGGCATATGTAAAGGTTATCCCCTGACCACTGGTTCGAGTTAAACAAAAATATACGCTGGGGAACTAATGCATAAGCTAGTCCTTACAAAAGTCTGCATTTATTATAATTGAGTGCCATGGCTTAGCCATAATGTTTACCTTTTTAGTTACTTTGAAGTCCTTAAAAGTTCAGTAGATAAAGTCGGCCCTGTAGCAAAAGTTAGCCCTCGAAGTAAAAAAAGTTAAAATAGCTACAAAGAAACTGTTTATCTTCTAGTCTTTCCTAATCTATCCCCTCAATATTATCCCCTCGTTTTCAGTTCCGGCGCAATGCATTGCATATATAGGGGTCATCCCCTGAGTGCTGGCCCAAGATAAAAAAAAATATATATATGATAAAGTCTTGGGTGTTAATTTGGCTTCAGCTGTTTTATTTTTTAAGGGTTAAAATAGTAGAAACAAAAAACTAGCGTTCATTTGGCCTAAGCAGTCATGATGATGTCTTAAAAGGAAGGTGTGAAAATTTTGTGCTAAATTTATGAAGATTCATATTTTCCAAACACCTTTTTATCCACACTTAACAAAATAACGTTGCTGCTTATACTTTTAACCTTAACTATAGTAAATTTAACAACAACAACAACGGCAACATTAAATAACAGCAATGTTGTTGTTTTATTTTTGTATAAATTTAAAATACAAACTTGCGATAAGAACGAGAAAAAAGCCATATTTAACATCAGCAAAATGATTGAGGTGCTTTGCTTTGTTGCCAGTGTCTTGGCTGTAAAGATAATCAAAAGTTGCAAATAATGATGATGATCATGATGACGATGATGATGATGACAATGTGGAAGATGTTGTTGCTGTAGCCAGCAACAGAAGAGGATGGTGTTGCATATGCGTCATGACAACTACTTGGACAATTTCGGTTAAACAATTTTAATATATTCAACACACCGAATTTATAGAATCACAAAATCAAGCTGTTTTTTTAAAGAATAATAAATAAATGTATGTATGATTTTATGTGTAAATGTACAGAAACATAATTAAATTCAAAACAAACATTTTCAGAAGCAGTTAAGTAGCGGAGTTGGTCTCAAAATTCCTCAAGTTTAGCAAAAAGTTTAGAGTTCTTAACAAAAAATTTTCTGTCACATATTTCATAAGAGTCAAATAAAAAAAAGGTGCTTTACAATTTCAATTTTAAACAATTAACTAGATGTTCTGTGTGATCTAATAACTCTCGAATGAAATTTTTTTTACTAAATACAAGTGTTATTTTATAAATTTGTCCCCAGTGTTTTAACAGAAATCACACAAAAGAAATAAATATTCAGGCAATTGATGGCAAGATTGGCCGGTGTGTTCGATTATTAATAAATTGTGTCCATTACACTGTACAACAAAATCAAATTTTTTCCAAAATTACAAGGTCCGACCTATAAATTTTGATAGAGGAGACAAAAAAAAAAAGACACGTGTATCGGCGTTTTGAAAGTTTACATCTGCATTTCATTTGAGGGGGCATTAAAGTTTCCCAGCTCTGGCATATTTTTATTGTTAATCGGCATAAGAATCCATGTGATCCTTACATTTTAGGTACAAAATGTGTTCAGCAAATTTATGTAAAATGTTACGGAGAACATTTTTGTAGAATATTTTAACCCTCTAACTCCTCAAAGTGTGGGTCTTTTTTGTCCTTCTTTTAAAAAAGAGAAGCCACTACTGTGTACGATAAAGTCAAAGTCAGTACAGGAAACTTTTAGGTATTCTCTCGTATTTCTTTGCTTGTGGCTGTTCGTAGAGTAGGTCAGCAATGTTTAAATGTTTTTTTTTTCATTTGCTGCGAGTACAACTTAAATTGTTAAACAACATCTTCATGTCTATTATTTTAGCCAGATTTATTCCGTTGGACAAAAAAAAAAGAAGCACAACAATAAAAAAGGAACATTATTTTGGTGTTGAATTTATGCAAAGCATGACATGTTTAACTTAAATATGCATAAATCTATTTGTGTGCTATTTTGCTATTATAAAGCCAGCACACACACATACTTTTAAAATCTTCTTTTAAGTCTTTTTTTTTTCTTTGAACATAAAAATAAATATATTAATAAAATGAGAAACAGCCATAAACATATTTTGCTACTTTCTTTCGAAAATTGTTTATAGGGTTCGATGGAAGGAAAAGAGGTCATTGGGTTTGTACCATCTTTCTGTTAAATGTTGGCTAAAACAAAACAAAAAAAAAAACAAAAAAGCCTCTAAATAGTTTCTCTTAAGAGCGTGTCATTGTTATTACACCACCATATTCTTCTGCTGACTTCATATAGTTCTTTGCATGTTTAATTTTCCTGTAAATGTTTGTCTATTTTGGCTTTTAGTGTCACTTTTGGGATGTCATGCTGTTTCAACCATTTAATTCGCCGCAAAAACATTTTGACAATTTTATTTGTTATATTCCATACACTTTAAGTTTTTTATGTGAAACCTTGTCATTTGTTGCTTTTAGCCACACGATTATTTGTTTTTTTTTTAACAATTCATTTTGCAACAAGTTCTTTGGAAGTTGGCAAGATGACATTATTTCAAAATTTACCTGTCACCACATATTCACATGCAGTTTATTTGCCTGTTAACTTTAATGAACTTAAGAGGTGACAAGAGATATAATCTGTGGAATCTAGTAAGTGGCATTAGGGGTAACAGGGGTTGAGTGAAAATCTGCAATAGGAATTTTGACAAAAATTTGATGCATGCCTGAGAAATTTTTAATCAAAGGGAGTTTTCGTTAAGAGAGTATTTTTTAAAATTTCTTTTAAAAAGGACTTCTATAAAAAATTTACTAATTGAAAATATTTCATTTTTCACAATAAGAAGTATTAAGGCAGCGGTTATATAAAATTATTATTTTTTAATAAATTTCTAAAACCGTAAAAACAATCAACTAAAAGCCCAATTGTTTAAAAATAAATTATATTTCATAATTTTTTATTTTTAAGAAATTTGTTAAATAACAAAGTTATGAGTTTAAGGGCCATTATTACCACTTTTTGTTAGTTAACCCATTTCGTCCCAGTGTTCGATTTTTCGAACAGTAAATTTCAAGCATTTAAAATTTGCTTTTGCTCTATTTAGGAAAGGCTAAAAACATATCTTTTTTAACGAAAATTTAAAAAAAAAATTTTGATAAAAATTTTTAATAAAAATTTTTAAAAAAATTTTTTAACGAAAATTGTTAATGAAAATTTTTAAAATATGTTAAAAAACATTTTTTAAGAAAATTTAAAAAAAAAATTTTAATGAAAATTTTTTAAAAAATTTTTTATGAAAATTTGTAAAAATTTTTTAATGAAAATTTAAAAAAAAAAGTTTAATGATAATTTTAAAAAAAATTTTGAATGAAAGTTTTTGAAAAAATTCGGACATCCGATTCGTTTTTTCTGGACCCAAATTACCATTTAACTACAAAGTTTTATAAACTTATTCGAAAAAAAATTTCTGGGATGATATGGGTTAAAAGTAAGATTTTGTCTGACGTTTAAACTGCGTTCTAAAATGAACAATATGTTACAGAATCGTTATAATAATGCTGAACTTTTTATTCATCCGATAAAATCCTACTTTCTTTTTACTTTTTAATCAAACATTCCTTTTAATTCACATTCAGACAACGGCTATTACCTAATCTTTTTCCAAAGGTTTAACTGACATAAAGTTTTAATAATGGCCATAAGTCCTTTCATCCTTTTTTCATCATCTTGCATTCAAGAGAATAGGGTAAAATAATCGGAAGTTCATAAGAATAAAAGATTAAATTAGGGGAATTTCGGGTTAAAACCATGACTATTTGTTAGCAAATGCCATTAACTAAAGGGGGTGTCCAAAATTGGGGTATTATTTTAATTTTAATAAAAATATACTTATTTTTAGATATAAAAACATTTTTATTTAAATTGTTTACAGTTGTTGGCTGAAGTAGTAGAACACAAGACTATGAAGCGGAGGGTCCTGAGTTCAACCCCGCTCTGTGTCATGAAATATTGTGTTGAATTCCTCTGATCGGCATTACTGCATGGTTGTGTTAGTTGTTGCCACCCTGTTTCAATGATGAAGGCATAGCACTGGTCACTGAACATAATTGGCAGTGACTGACACTATCATGTACTAAAAAGCAGAGTAACAGCACCCTCCTTCCAAAAAATTAGCTGGCGAAGTAAAAAAAGCTTGAAATAGCTACAAAACATTGTCTATCTTCTCATCTTTCCTCATCTGTCCCCTTAATACTATCCCCTCGTTTTCAGTTCTGGCGCATTGCATTGCATATGTAGGGATTATCCCTTGAGTACCGGTCCAAGAAAAAAAAAAACTAAATTTAGGGTAAAAATTAAAAATTATATGGATCAAGTGACTTCTCTAGCGGCTCGACATTATTTTTACCAAAATTATCACTCATGTTTTTCAATCACCAGTTGTCAGTGGTTGATATCTGCTCGATAATGTTGGCTTAAGCCCTTTGGTTTTGTGGTATTATTGCTGTACACTGTCGATTTCAATACCTGAAGTTGCCAAACCGCACGATGTGCGATGTGATGGCCCATTTACTTTCCCTCAGCGAGAAATAATGGGCTTTTCGAACAAACAACATGTTTTAATAATAAAACCACGTTGTTCCTTCCACATTAACCCACCGGAATGTATTTTAAATCTGGAAGAAAAAAAATTTTTTCAATAAAAATTACAAGAAGAAAAAAATGGCAGTAAAATTAAAATAACACCTCAATTTTGCACACCCTCTATAGAAAGCATTAATATATAATTAATCTATTTTAAAACAGTTTTTTAATAAAATTAATGTATTCACTTAGACTTCCATCAAAGTGCATATAGAAGTTTGCTGCTTAAGTCTTTCGTTTTAAACATGACCACGGCTTGTTTTTTTACTTATTTACATTAAACTTTTATGATTGCTCTGTAATAATTAGTAATAATTTATATATTGATTTAAATTTTATCATCACTTTACCGTTTCCTTCAAAAAATATGTTTTTAACAAAAAATAATAATGCCTACATGTAAAACTGCATATGACTCAAGTTACTTATATCAAACATTAATAATGTTTTTTACACTATATTAAGATGTTAATATGTAGTTAATTAAAAATATTATAACAACGTTATAACTTAATTCAATTACAAACAAGATATTCACTAAGATTACTTAACTAAATTAGTTTTTTTGTTTATTTGTGTGTAAAATCATTTTCTAGCATGATGTCTTAATGCAATCTAATTGCAACTGTTGATTATTTACGTTACGGCTGGTTTTTTTAATATTATTAACGCAAACACATACACCCAACCGGCAACAACAGTTAGAGTGCTATAGATAAGTTTGGCCAAGTCAGCAAGTGCCACGACTTTTATAACTTAATATTTTTTTATTATTTAATACTAATTTGCATAATAAATGTTAGAAAAAGAATTATACATGTGAATAAAATTTAGAGAAAAAAACAAAAACAAATCATGCAAATTAAACAAAAAAAATGCATTCAAAGTAGAAGAACCCGTGGCAGAATTTTCCGTAGTTCAGGCCAACATGAAGTGCAGTTTCCATTAAGCCAAAAAATTAATTTTTGGGTGTGTTCTGAGGCACACATACTCGCAACTTGAAAACAGGTGTTGAAACTTAATGAAAGGTAACAAACTAAAATGCATTAAGATAATTTCCAAGAATGAAAATTTATATGTTTAGGATTGATTTTAGTTACACGGCTTAAATGAGCAGCCGTTATTTATGCTGCTGCTGCTACTGCTGCTTGTGTGCCTCACAGTAAGCTAAAGTGTGTTAGAGATAAATTATAATTTATATGCTGAAGTTCATAGCATATTTTCAGATCTGGCTAATTGTATGCTATTCATATTTCATTTTATTCACAATTCAAAACTTAGCACATTAATTTCATGGTGCTCTGGAAATAAATAGTTTGATACTAAAATTTTCAACATCCTGCTGCACTTATGAACTGAAATCGCAGCAAATTTCAAAAAGTTATTTTGTACTTAAATATTAATTTTAAATGGTTTTCATATTATTTTCTTTGTATTTTTTTATTCATTTTGTAATGCTTTTGTATAAGAATGAGAGCTGTGAGTTTCATGTGGTTGGAAAAACTAATTTATGCTTAAGTTTAGGCATCAGCAGAAACTGTATAGTGATGTAAGATTTATTTTAATCTCAAGTCATTTTTCGAAATCTGTAGCGCATACCTAGCACTTTTCTTAAAAATACAATTTTTTTTCTTTTAAAGATTAAATTTTATACATGCAATTCAACTTGACCTGAATTTAAATCACGTCTTTTGTGTTTTACCCAACAACTTGATTTTTTTTTCTAAATTTTAGTCTCAATTTTATTTTTATTTTACGAGTATTTATTGTCAAAAAAAGAGACAAAAAAAGCGTGCTTCTGCATTACATACAGCACGCGTCTTATACACAATATCCATGAACTACAAAAGAATATTTAAGAGACAGAAAGCAAACATCACGATATAATAGTGACAAAAAGCTGACAGGAATGCGTAAATCTAAGTCAACAACAGCAGGTGAAAAATATGTTTGTAGTTCTCTGGGCATATATTCAGTTCATTCAGTTTATTTGAATGCTAGTCAATGACTTCAATTAATATAAAAGCAAATTTGTCTTAAAGAGAGATTTATTTCAAATTAAATTGGTAGCGCTAAGCACGAGCACGATGTTCACTTACTATTTTTAGATATTTTTTTAATGTAAGAATTCTTTAATTTAATAAAAAACTCACAAAAAACATTTTCCAAATTTGAACTTAAGATTTCTTATCTTATAGATAAGTTCAACAAATAAAATCTAACTAGTACCACTTGAAACAGTGGAAAAATTGAACAAAGAACGCTGATGAGATGGCGTAGCGGCCTCGAAATCAGTACTGATCCGTTCTGCTGGTTTAATGACTATTAAAAATATTCTTAATATTCCACTCTCAAAAATAATAAATAGAATGTAATCACGTTCATTTATTAAAATAAAAGTAAATAAAAATAATTTGTAGTTTCGCAGATTTGAACCTATAGCCTGTTGGGAAAATTAACATCCTGTAATATAATTTACATAAATAAAGGTTCACTATTAAAATAGAAATTCATACATTAAAATAAAATTTACTTTCATATTTATTTTTTTAATGTTTATCGTAGATTGGCAAAAGTGTGGCAAGAGATTATTCCGAAATATTTCTCTTTTCTACCCAGTGCCCAAAATGCGATCACTTGTCTTAATTGGCATTTATATTAAAAATAAATATGAATGAACCTTTTTATTTTCCAAACAAATTAATTTCATTATTATTAAACTTCCAAAACTGAATTGGGAATTACACAAGCAAAACCATAGAATTTAAAATTTAAGAAAACACAACAAACTAATTTTATTCGATATAAATCCATTATGAAAAGTATGGCAGTGAAGTTTTTTCAAAAATTACTGAATTTAAAGAAAAACACATAGACACTTTTTGACGAAAACAATACCGTAATCAAACCTCATTCAGGGTTTCAAATCAAAATGTTGCCAATTTTTTTAGCATGAATTTTACTGGCATATGAAAAAATTTTATAAAAATTTTAAGCGATATATTTTTAAAATGTATTTTTTTAAAAAATGTCACTACATAATTTTCAATATGCAAAAAATTTTAAATTTGGGATATTTCGCTTTGGTCTCTTAGTTTTCTTCAGGAATAAAATGTTGAAAAAAGTGTAAAGTTCTGCCCTAAATTAAAAAAGGTACACTTAAGTATACGATTTTTTTGGAAATGGTATATCAACTTTTAAAAGTTGAGCTAAAACAATTCTCAGTATTTTATTAAACAGTAAAAGCATATATTAGCAAAAACAAATTACTTCAGTGCTTATAAAATTAAAGAAAAATTACATATAAAAACATCGAAATAAAGAATTTATTGTTAATTTTATATATTTGCGTATTTGTTGTTTTACACAACATGTTTTAATTTTATTCGTTCTGATTCTTTTCCCAAATTTGCAACAAAAAAAAGTTCAAAGTTGATTATTGAACTTTTTTTGTAAATTTGGGAAAAGAATACAATTAAAAACAGAAATTATTGCTTAACTAAAATTTTACTTATTGAACGATTTATTTTATATAAAAATTTCTTCTCTGCATGCCTGGCAACTCATTGCAAATGTGACGGGATAGAACTAAAACTGTGGCAGGGTAACCGAAATTTAAAAAAAAAATTTTAATAGTCCAATAATCTTTGGCTCTTACGTTCAAGCTACAATTTCATACTTAAGTGTACTAATAATTTTAAAAGTTTTGTGTCTTTATGTATTCTTACGAAAAATCAAATTACCAAAAAAATTACCAAAAAGTACATGTGATTATTTTCATTTTCTTTAGTTCATGATATTAAACGCCAAAAACTGGTTGTTGGTTTTTAAATGATGGCTGCACTAGCATTTATTGCTTTCAACTATTGGTTGCAAATTAATAATTTAGTTTTTACGGCAAATTTTGTGGCTAATTTTATGAACGTTACTTATTAAAGACGAAAATCGCTTGAGTCTCAGTGTTGTGATAGACTTTCAAACGTCTAACAAAAAAAGTGAACACAATCCTTAAGAAATAAACATTTTGTTAATCATGTTTTATTAGTGTCATATAAGATATAACAATTGTATTTAATGCCACAATATGTTAAATCACATTTTACAAAATGTCTGACTACAAACAAAAAAAAATTCAGCGCTATAAAATTACCATGTAAGACTGGGTTTAGGCATTGAGGTACTCGTATGAGAAATAATTATTTCCTTAGCTTAAAATGCTTTCATTGGTGGTAGTGTAATCGAAATATCTCATGTTAAAAAATGCAATAAAATAAAGGGAAAGCACATATTTTATTACAAGATTGTGATATTTTTAATGGCGCATTCATTTTTCTTGTGCAAATCCGTTTATTTATCAATTTTCGTCGACTCAAAGTGGTGGTGGTTCAGCCCCTTTCTCGTTTCTATTCATATCTTCACAACCAGCTCCCTCTCTCTCTCTCTCTCAGAGAATCATATTATAGTGCAAATCTTCTTCATAGTATTGGTTTAACATTCTCTAACCTAAAAATCTCATATATAAATTACTACAAAAGTGTGCCGTACTTTTGTAGTACACTTTTAGTTATAGTATCATTAACCGATTTTAATCAATCATATATAATTCAAAAGATATTTTAGTGTAGATATTCCCAATATGAATTTTTTTCTAATTTACAATATGAAAATTTACAAAAAAGTATTTCATGGAGAAGCATTTTCATTTCGTTTTGTTTTGCTAATATATTATTAATAAAGTTAAAAACGCATTTATATGAACCTGAATTTAATTAAAAAAATATAAAACTTGAATTTAATAAAAAAAAGCTTTAAAAATAATTATCAGATTGCGGATTCGAACTTGAGTCTGAATAAAAAAATATAATCTTGAATGTAAATTTTATTTGTTGAACTTATTAATTTTATTATTAAGATAAGAATTCCTTTATTGGACTCAAGTTCAAAACTGCAATCTGCTGGTTATTTTTTTAATTCTTATTAAACTCACGTTATTAAGAGTGGAATATTAGAATATTTTAAATTGAGGCTGCCACGTCATCTCATCATTATTCTTTGTTAAAATTTTTCCACTTGCCACGGTGGTACTGCTCAATAGGAATATCAACTGCTTGACCAATAATAAAAATAACTTGAATTTAATAAGTTATGAAATTTTTTATTTGACATATTGTCACAATTCTTTTTTAAATGAAATTTATTTGTTGGGTAAAGTCTACTGATGATTTGATAAAATCATTATAATGAAATGCATACGGACATTCCTTGACCACCAACAAATAAATTTCATTTAAAATTGAATTTAATGAAAAAAATCATAAAATAATAATTTGGCGATTGCAGATTTGAACTTGAGTTCAATGAAGCTTATACATGCAATTTAATCATGCCATCAAAATTATCAAAACAAAAATAAAAAAATTGGCTGGCATGAGCCAATCAATACGCCGACATTTTCAGCAACTTTTCTAATAGGAATTCGAAGATTTTTGGAAAAAATTTTCTTCACTTTCTCAACATTTTCATTCTGTGTTGATGTGCTGCAGTGTCCAGGACTTGAAAGTTATAGCCAACTACTGAGAAGTGGTAGCGGCCTTCAAAAACAGCTTTCTGTTCCATTCTGACAGTGTTTCTATTATGCAAAAAAATTAATTAATTTATTTATTTCGCTCTCACAGGGTGCATCTAATAAAACCACATCCACTATACAGACCGACTCTTTCTGCATGCACAAATCTATTGAATTTAGTCATTGTGGGCTACTCTGCTATTTTGATTTTAAGCTGTAGAAAATTTTCAAAAGTTCGCCCAAAAAATATATGCAATTGCTTGCAGCACAGCAAAAGCGTTGATACAGTTTTTCCCAAAACCTGTTCAGTATCGCGCAAGTGACTTTTTTAATATCATTAGTATCACAAAACTGACACAATAAACTTAATAATTTTTCAATATTACATGTCAATATTTATCTTAATTTTTAGGTTTTTATTGTCTGCAGCTTAAATAACTATTGACAATACAAACTGCACCTGTATAATAAGATTTCGAACAATAAAACCGGCGAAAAAAATATTATATCTTCAACTGCCGCTACAACAGCAACAATAACGAAATATGTTTAGTGCCAGTTTTTTACCTAGATTTTTATTTCGTTGCAATTTTCTGTTCCTTTTGGTTTAAAGTTTACTGTAAATAATGCCTGGTGGCATTTAAACATCTTGACATTACAATGGTTTTGTGTATTGAAGCGTTTTGTTAAAGCTTGTTGCCTTTTTTTCAACCATTTTTTTTCTCTCTTTCTTTAAAGATTTCGCCAAGTGCTAGAAAACTTTTAGCTATGAACTTTAACCTTTGCAGAAGCAAAAGAAAAAAAATAGATTGTGGCATAAGTAGCTGCAGTGTTGGAGTAGCAAAGTGTATTAAAAGTGGTCGCAGTGGCAGTCATTGAGGTTTGAATATGTTGCTTCAAACTACGAAAAAGCTGCAAACGAACATGAATATTAAATGTTTTCTGTAATAAATGAATGAAATAACATTTTAAATGATGAGCAAATGTTAGCCGCTTTTTTGTTTGCTTTGCAGCAGTTGCATTTTGGGTTGGCAAATTTTTATTTAATTTTTTTTTTGATTTTTTTTCTATTTGAAGTTTGTGGGATTTTGTATCATTAATAAAGTTTATTTCTATAGAATTTGCAAGTTGGATGCCATAAAAATGTTAAGTTTCCATGGGAATTACTGAAGCGCTGTATTTGCTTCTTCGAAGAGTGTCAAATTATAATGAAGTGCAATTTTGGTCTTATTATTAATTTATTATTATCAATAATTACAAGATATTCAAAAGGTTTTTTGCAATATCGCATACAAAAGCAATTTGTAAGATTTGTTATTTCTCAATTCTGATATCATGCAAGCTCTTATAATTGCGTTGTGATTATTTTGAGTGCAGTCATTATACAGAGGACGATTGTACATTTTATATAATTTATGGAGAAAATATTCATTCTTGCTAAGATACGGAAAAAGAGTCATGCGAATAGTTCGAAAATTACTTTGGGAAAAGATTTACTTGAAGTAAATACGATAGTTTTGATTAAAATATATGGTCGTGGGGAGTTGTTATATAATTCCATTCTTAAAATATTTTTTCAATATTTATGCTCTGAACGTAGACATTTAAAAGTTTTTTCTTTTGAATAACATAGTTTTGTCATATGACGCCGGCTAAGAAAAAAATCAAATTATATATCATCATGAATCTGTTTTTTTCTCCTCTTAATGCTGGGACCGACATTTGAGCGTTTTTGCTTTGCTCTCAAAATATTTGCAAATTGTATAAAATTTTATATATCTTCTTTTTGTTTTTTTATTTTATTTTTTATCTTTAAATTTTTGGATATGCCTTCCACATAAATTTCACTATAGTGATGTGATTTACACAACTCCACTCTCGCTTGGACTTGGTACTATAATACCAAGTCTAAGCGTCAGCTTTGAGAAATTTACTAAATCGTGTAGTCGTATGAAAGCTGTTAGACTCCTTACATATATACGAGGTCTGTTCAAAAATTAAGGTGAATTTTCCCTTTCAAAAAATATTTAATTACACATCAATTTTCACTTTTTCTTCTTCAAAGTATTCTCCCTCCGACACAATTGTGATATGGACTTTTTGATATGTCCTTCAGCTCTCTCTCTCTCAGCAATTCTCAAATTAGCATCGTTTCGTGGGTCTCTTCAATCTGGAGAAAGGCGGGAAAAACACAGGGGTGTATACGGTG
Source organism: Linnaemya tessellans (assembly GCA_951800035.1). Taxonomy (NCBI): domain Eukaryota; kingdom Metazoa; phylum Arthropoda; class Insecta; order Diptera; family Tachinidae; genus Linnaemya; species Linnaemya tessellans. The sequence goes on from OX637532.1 coordinate 148,395,025, forward strand.
GCTAAGGCATGATTACGAAACTGTCTCAAGCTAAAAAACAAAAACGAATATGGGACAATTTTTGTTTTGCCATTATTCTGCAATTGTGGGTGCTGTTGGCTGAAGTAGTAGAACATGAGACTATGAAGTGGAGGGTCGTGAGTTCGAGCCCGCGCTGAGTCATGAAATCTTGTGTTGAATTCTTCTGAACAGCATTAGTGCGTGGTTGTGTTAGTTGTTGCAAGTCCGTTTCAATGATGAAGGCATAGTCACTGATCACTGAACATAATTGGCAGCGACTGACACTATCATGTACTAAAAAGCAGAGTAACGGCACCCACCTTCGTCGGCCCTGTAGCAAAAATTAGCCGGCGAAGTAAAAGTTTGAAATAGCTACAAAAACAACTGTCTATCTTCTCATCTTTAATCTGTCCCCTCAATACTATCCCCTCGTTTTCAGTTCCGGCGCAATGCATTGCATATATAGGGGTCATCCCCTGAGTGCTGGTCCAAGATAAAAAAATATAAAAAAAAAATCTTGGAAGAACGACCTCAGCCAGCTCCTTTAATAGGGATTCGACGATTTTCTCTAACAATGTTTTTTACTCTCTCAACATTTTCACCCGCTGTTAATGTGTTGATGCATCCAGGACTAGCTTGGCCATTCAAAAGTTATCGTCCTTCTTTGATAAATTTGTAACCTTGCAAACTATTTACAGTCAGACTCAGAGTACAGTCACCGTATCTCATTGGCAACATTTCAAAAGCTTTAGAGAATTTAATTCCACTTTTTAAGCGAAAATTTAATGCAAATTCTTTGGTCTATTTTAAAAAAAAAAATGGCAGAACACGTAAAAAAATTCTAAATTTAACAACTTTCACAAACATTCAAAATGCCAAATAGTTGTCATACTCTAATGTGCGAGAGGAAAGAACCAATGAATTTACGTAAAAATTGAAAATTCACCATTATTTTTGGCCATACTTCGTATATAGACAAAATTAAAGTGTAAAATTTATTTTTAAATTAGAAGTTTTAATTTGGTCTCTTGATGTCTAAAAAATCTATTTTTGTCAAACTTTTACATTAGAAAACAACAAAAAAAAAATGTCCTATTTATATTTTCGTACTTTGACCGGATAAAGCTCGTGAGTTTTTTTTTTAAGAATAATAAGAATAATAAATCTGAAATGCTGGCAATTTGAAGTCAAACAAAATATTTATTGAGGCAAACAGTTGCTGAGGGATGGGCTTTAGATCTGTAAATCGGTATTAAAATCGGTTAGCATTTCAATCGTAATAGTGTTTAAATTTAAGAAGTAAATAAAATAATTTTTACTTGAAACGCAAAAGTGGACACAAAGTATGCTTACGACGTGCCTAAACCACCAACACCTACAGTAGAGTGACTCATCTTCGCATCGCACTCTCTATAGCACATGCAACAAATTATTTATGCACTTGATACTTCCTTCTCACATCTTTTTCTTTTCTCAATTTTTACTGGGAGAAGTCCTTCAACAAATAGCTAAATTACTTTAAGATTAAATGTTCTTTATCAATGTTTAGACCATTAACTTCCTTTAACTTTAGTGTGGTTATTTGCAATTTACTTGTCTTCATATTAAATTACCAGCACTTAAATGAAATTGTTTTTCCAGCACTCATTTTTTTTTTGTTTACACAAAACATCTCAAACTAGATATTCTAAAGAAAAAATTCCTCAATATATATTGAGTTATCAAAATACGTTTGCTTGTTATGCAGCTGAAGTAAATTTTTCTTTTTTTAAATGCAAGTGAACGATTTATTTGCTGGCATGAGGATGGAATCTTTAAATGCCCATCTAATACAAATAAATGTTGCAGATGCGAGATAAGAAACCATAAGCAAAAACAAAAAAGCAGTTAAAAACGAGGTGTTGTAAAATAAATTATTTGTAATTTAACAAAACTGTAGCATTTTTGCTACTCTTATTACACTGAAGTTTCAAGTTAAATTGCAAACACTTACAGCTTGGAAAATATTGCCACTAGTTCATTAAGATAAATTGTTGAAATTTAGTTTATTTGCTATAGAATATCTAAGTTGACTACAGCAAGAAATCCATATGGAGGGGAAAGAATTGATTAATTTCTCAATACAATAAAAAATGTATGCTGCATGCAACAAAAAGAGACCAGCTCTTAGCAAACAGAACAGATCTGAACAAACCAGTTCGTTATAGCAACGGAGGCCAGGAAAATATTTAGAAACTTGTATTATGTAACAGGCAATTTTGTTATTATTAATATATATAAACCTTTTTTTGCTTAATTTTTGTTAAGGATCTCAAACCTGTAAAAATAAAAATAATACTTTGTGTTTATCTTTACGCCTGTCCTTCCTTACCTGCAGTCACATCAAAAATGCCATAACAATTATCTTAGAACATCATTTTGTTATTTTTCTTGCAGAAACACACACGCACACACACATACTAATGCGTCCAAAATACTTTTGCGTCTTAACCATTTAGCCAGAGTTAACAAGAAAGAACCTTATTTCAGTTAAAACTCATTTCAGCTGTTAATGCCAAAAACGGTTACTTAACCTGCTTGTAATGTAACACTTTTTTTGTTCTTTAAACGTTAAATGAAAATATTGTTTCCAGCAAAATAATGCTGACAATTTATTTTATTTTTTTTTTGTTCTTGAAAGTTTATCTTCATTATTGTTTTGTCAAGCTGCAGGTTGTATGCAGTTGCAAGTTGCCACAAAATGAAATAAACATTTCAAGCTCAATGACGCCAAAGAAGTAAATGGACTATAATCGGCCATTCCGAATTTTATGTACACTTTATCAAAAAAAAAAGTCTTTTAAAATATTAGCTTTTTGGTATAAATTTTTTATTTATTATTTTTTTTTTTAATTATTATTGCATATAATGTAATTGAGTTAAAGGCCAACGATGCTAAAGCTTTCTGCTAATATAGTTATCTTATAATTTTAATTGTAAATATAACTGATTAATAAATAAAATAAATAAATAAATTAGAAGTCATAATTCAAAATTTTTTCTTATCTTATAATTGGATTTCTGCTTCTTCGACCTTTTCGATTTTTAATGATCTGTTTTTTTAAAGCTTTAGCTAAAATTTTTGTAATAGAAATTTTTTATTTTCAATTATAAATTTTTTAAAAAAATATTGTTATATTAATCTAAATTATAAATATTGCCCTAAAGAAAATATTGAGAGGATATCAAATTAGCGGCTAATAAAAAAATTTTAATTTTTTTATAAAATAGTGACCTAAAGCATGATTAAAAAAACAGATCATTAGAAGCGAATACTTAAAATTAAAGCATAAGTCATAAAAAATATTTCCTCAAATAACTGCTTATTTGACAAATTTTTTATAGAAATTTTTTATATATTTCGCCAATAGGCTTTTTAAAACTTGTTTTCTTAACTTATTTTCAGTTTTCAGTTACTAACTTTCTGTGAAGAACTTTTTATAAATATATTAATAATTATCGGGAAATTTAAACAAAAATTATTTATTGTAAAATTAATTGTCAACTAATTGTTATTTATTACTAAATTAATTAACTCGAGTTTGGGTCATTAACAAATACAAATATTCTCATTAACAAATAAAGAATTTTACTTTTCAATTCCCAATCGTTCGTCCAACATCGTGGCACATCTTCAAGCGATTTAAAATATGAAAAATAATGCAATTAACATTCAAATTTTTGAAATTATTGCTTCAATGTCAGTGATCAGTTGTATTGTACATGATCATCAGTATTGATGGATACACAGAGAAGGGAATAATCGTATATATTAAACAAAAATAATTGAAATTGTTAGCTTTTTAAATAGCCTCAAGACGAAACAATTAAATTTATGATTTCAAACAATTAATTTTCATGAAACAAATAAACGAATTTGTTATAGCATATCTAATAAACTGTTGTTGGCTGAAGTAGTTACTGCACAGATTGTGAAATCGAAAGTCATGTGTTCAATTCTGCACTCAGTCATAAATATGGGATTGTTTCTAATCTGTATTATTGCATGATTATTTGAATTGAGGCAAGGAGAACGCTGATGACTGAACGTACAGACAATGATTTACACAATCAGTTAAAAAATAATAATAATAAAAAAAAACAACAACCTTTCGTCGTTACTGTTGCAAATTCGCCGTTTAAGTAAAAAAATTTAAGAAAACTCTTCCTGTCACCACCTGTCCCCTAAACACTATTCCCGTCTCCCCATAGTTCCGGCACAATGCATTTCGCGAATGGGGCTCTTCCACAGGCTCAGGTTAACAAAAATAAATAAACAAATTATACAAAAAAATTTTCCCAATTATGTGCCTGTCCCACAATAATTCTCGATATCTTTCTGTCGTACATGTACATTTTAAACAAAAACAAATTCTAAAGGATTATCCTTGTTTTCTATGAAATTATTCGACAGAACGATATCGAGTAACATTGTGGGACAGGCAGTATATTTTTCTCTTAAGTTCCAAAAAAAAATCAAATTTAGCTCTAGGCAAAGAAAATGTTTATTTTTCTTCGAAAAAAATTTTTAAGTTACCTTTTATATCTATACTGTCATAAACTAAATGAGAATTAGTACAGTAACATCATTAAAAAATCTAGTGAGTTTTATAATATTCAACATAAGCGTTATTTTAGAAATCTTTAATAAACAATCCTGCTGTAATCTCTATAGGATCTCACTAAGAATGCAGCATTTTCATTTGAAAATAAAATCAGGTTTTTTTAAAAGTTTGTGAATTTTTATTGTATTGTAAATTTTTCCATTTATAATAATATTAACAACAATAGAAGTTATCAGCAGACATTAAACTATGACATGAGAGAGGAACTTATTTTCCACAATATATTTCACACTAAAAGTGTAGAGTACAAAAGTTCATTTATTATATAATTTTTTTTTTAGCTGAAAAGGAAGTATCCAATCTGGCACATCATCGTTAATTTTTTATCATCAAGATCTTCACTGCATTTTTAACTTTTGTAAAAGTCAACTGCCTTAAATATTATCCAGCATTTTCTGCATGTTGTTGTTTTTTCGCTTTTTAAATGGTTGTTGCTGTTGTTATTATTGTTGTTGTTGTTGAAACTCAATTGCCGCTACATCATTAGTTAAAATAACACGGCTTAGCAAGGAAACACTAACTGTTGGCTTTACTAAAAAAATGAGAAATAACTGTATTTTATTAGTAGAGGCCGAGGGAAAAAACTCTTATCTTGTTTCTTGTTAAAACGGATTTCTTATATTTTAAGTCTGTAGAAAAAATCTAGTACATCTTGACGTTTATATACGAGTTATCACAAGCAATTGCTGTAAAAAGAGATTAAATGAACCCTTATCGAAAAGACAATGGCGAATAAAAAAACATATTGTTATTTAAATCTGTAAGGATTTTATTCAAATAAAACTTTACTTGAGCCAGAATCATATTTAGAAATTTCTAAAGCATATGAAATTATATTTCCAAGCAGAATTTTTTGTCTTAGCCAGGTTATAAACCATATCAAGGATACATCTCTCAAACTGAATTGATATAATTAAAGGCATGACGACACATCAAATATATGCCCATACAAGCGTAACCACCAACTAACTACTAAGGAAATATATTTTGGTTCAGTTCAGTTATTTCAGGTTCAGTTTTTTTCCTTTTTAATTGAAATTATGTTGTTCATTTTCAACGAGAAAATTTTTAGTGTCAAAATATTATCGTACGAAATATATAACATTCATATTATTTCACATGTTTTTCATAATTAAAACAGAGTACTAGTTTAGCAACATTTTTCCACAAATATTTCGATTGAATATTTAGTATATGGGTTCTGTCAGAATTTCCCATGAAATTTTAAACAGAGTACTAGGATTAATATGTAATATCTGTGACCGCACCTTCAGTAGGTGATTCCCACCATTAGTTTGCAATACTCCATTCTTACCAACTCTTTTTTCTTCTTTTAAAAGTTTGGAACTCGACCGCTGAATTTTTTTTTTTTTTTTTTTTTGGAAGGAAGTTCCTTATGGGACGATGCGGAGGAGTACCCTAACCGGGAAAAAACGTCCGTAACGTAAGATTTTTTGTTTATAAATCAATCTTTAAGACGTATGAGTAATATGATTCCATACAAACACATATTAATCATACGCAGCCGTACCGTGACAGAATTCAAATTTCGAACAATTAGCCTATAAAAAATCCTAATTCAATTTAATATAGCAAAATAAAATGTTCGTTAAAATTCTTACTACATAAGAATTCAATTTTGTTTGGGAACAAAATTGATTCTGTATTTTCGTTGGTCGGCGAAAGAGAAATCATAATAAAAAATATATACCCGAATAATTATTTTCTTTATACCTCGAATAGAACTTAAAATTAATATTTTTATAATAAGGAACTTCGTTCCTATCCGGTGTCTCACGACACCACACATCTCTTCTTTTTTTTAACTGGGATCAGCACTACATATGCAGTGGATTACGCTAGAACTAGAAAGGGGACAGATGAGGAAAGATGAGAAGATAGAGATTATTTTTTTTTTTAGCAATTTGAACCTTTTTAATTCGCCGGCTAATTTTTTACTACAAGGGCGACGTCAGTCAGCCAGTTATGTTCAGTGGCCAGTGCTATACCTCCATCACTGAAATAGGCTGACATAAACTAACACAACCATGCACTTATGCTGAATAGAAGAATTCGACACAATTTTCACGACTGAGCGCGGGGTTGAACTTATACCATCCGCTTCTTAGTCTCGTGTTAACTACTACAGCCAACAGTTAGTTACCTTTTATATCTAAACTGTCACAAAATAAATGAGAATTAGTACGACAAGAACATTAATAAAATCTTGTGAGTTTTACGTTTCAACATTTTCGTTATTTTAGAAATCTTTAATAAATAATCCCGCTATAATGTATAGAGTGTCTCAGTAATTTTTCATTTTAAAATAAAAACTCGTATTTTCTTAAAAAGTTTGTAAATTTGTTTATTAAATTTTTATTGAACTGCTTCAAACAAACCCGGCAATGCCTGTCACTTAATATTATATATATTGACCTGCATCCGGAAATTTTTTAAAATTATTTTAATCACTTAATAGGGCATCAAAGCTCTAGTATTATCAGTATTATTATTATTATTATTATTATTATTATTATTATTATAGAATTATACATTCTCTGCTTATGCTGGAATAGACGTACCGGGTCTAAGACCAAAGGTTATGCTCTGTGGGGGTATAATCCATCTTTTATATCCGTTATCCTAATGTTTCCCTCACTATCGTCGTTGCTTTTATTAGAATTGTCTTTTGCATTTCAGTTAATATTTTTTCATCAAGGTTTAATTTTTCAATTGCACACGTGGTATCTTTGGGTATTGTTCCCATAGAGCTTATTAGTATTATTATTATTATTATTATTATTATTATTATTATTATTATTATTATTATTGTTATTATTATTACTATTATCTTTTATTTTTTTATTGTTGCATTTTAAAAGAAGGTTTGCATTAAATAAAATATTTTTTATAAATATTTCACGCAAAATTTACATTTTATCTACTTAGGAATTGTCTCATTTGCATTTCTATTCTTTGTGTTCAAATAAAATCAGCATCGGGGACAACAATCTAATTACAGCAACAAAAAATACTGCGAGTGCAACGCACAATGCGTCGTGCATTTTGTGTGAAGACAAAAAGATGTAAATTTTCTGTTATCAACTCGGCTTGCATGTGCATGCTTCTGCATTATTACATCAATAAGCCAGGTGCTATTGCCGTTATGTTCCCAAAAAATAAAAAATAAATAAAAAACAAGCTAAAAGAAAAGCTCTTGGTTTAGTTTTTAACAAAGAAAAAGATACAGCAAATTCCTTTGCCTCCGCTACCCTTTCGTCTTCTTGTGACTCTTTTAAAATGAAGTACATATTAGAATAACATTGAATACAAAATAGTTGCAGAAAAGAAAAAAATCTGGGCAATGAATGGATTGAATTGAATTGCTTTGGTTTGGTTTGGTGTGTTTTGGGTTGGGTTGGGTTGCTCGTTGCACACTTTTGAACCGGTAGTAAGTTTGGCTGTGCAACAACTACTATAGATTTATGATCCGTTATGTTTATTATAGCAGTCAGCTCTTTTTTTTTGTGCTGAAATATTTTCTTTGCAACAAAACTGGCTGGCACTCAAACATGTTGTTACACCAAGAAGACTGGGAAGCATGATGCAGTAAATGAGAGGCTGTGGCTGTGCCTGTTTTATGTTCTATAAACTTGTTACATTTAGCTTTTTTATTGAAATATTTTGCTTTATTTTTCTATTAATGCCAGTAACTAGTATGTTGATTGTTATGTTTGTTTGGCTTCTTTCTTTTTATTTTGTATTTCTATTTTTTTTTTTTCACCACATATCCTCTACTCTTGACTTTCTTTTAGAGTTTTTCCATCTCTATTTAACAAACTAGACAATTGAAGCAGAGCCAGAGTCAAAGTTATTCATTTAAGTAGCTCTCGATTAAGTTTCAAGATTTATACGTTTACCTTATGAAATAAGGAAAGAGCAAAAAAAAAAAAAAGAAGAATTACTGCAACCCATTCATTTTTAGATCATCATTATGATTTTGTGTTGCCAGTGTTGAGTTTAAGTTTAATGACTTTTACATTCTGATGCAATCTTGGTTTTTTAATGCAGCCATATAATTTTTTTTTTTGTACGTTTTCTCATCTTTTGTTAAGTGATTGCGTTTATTTAAAATTATTAACCTGCCTTCAAATATATGCATTGAGAGCTTTTCTGTATTTACTTTTTTGCCAGAGAATGTGATCAGTGGAAGTTGCGTATGACAGGGAATTGTGAACTACAAAATTTAATTGGTTATCAGCCAGATACTAGAAATAGGCAATTGCCGGATAATATAATCGTTTATGTGCGTTGCAGAACGTCTTACGATATTCGGTTTTTACCTGCTTTTTTGATCTAGCATATTTTTCCTTTGGCCATATTTATATTCGTTCTTTATGCATCTGAATATAATGTAAGTTTAGTAAAAAAAAACTTTTTGTAAAATATTAGAGGTTATAACAAAATTTTCATTAAAAGTTTGTTTCCTGAGCCACTTATTAAGCAAACATTTCTTGTAAATTAAGCTGTAGAAATATAATCGAGTTTGAATTAAGATTTATAGGCTCATTGTTCGAAATTTGTTTTTAAATCTCAGAGAGACATGATAAATATTCCAAGGCATAAAGCAATAATCGAGTTTTGTTTATATTTCTTTTAAATAATTTTTGTGTTCTATTAAGTCTGGAGGGTTTTGGAACTTCGCAACTATTTTCGATCACTTTATGTTGTTACCAAGAGCTTTTTTAGCATGAAGATCCACAAAGATCGAGACCACGACTGTTGCTTCTCTGACCCTGAAAAATTAAGCTTTCTCAGAAAGGACAACGATTGGATTAATTAATGTATTTATTAGAATGAATTTGGATGAGCAGTAAAATGAATGTGGAGGCATGAAAACTTTGTTGCCTTAAAACGGAAATACAGAATAACCATAGTGTAGCGAAACCCTTCTTCTTGGCTACACGTCCTAGACCGTTTTAAAATCATAGTTTAATAGTAAAATCGTTACGCCCAACTTTTAAGTTTATTTTTGAAACATAATATGCTTAAGTCACTCTTGAGTTTTTTACCAGTTTATTTTCGCGAACTAAACAGCCATGCCACAGAGTTCAACTCCGTTCGGAAACGGAACTGACTCCGTATTTCGAGTCTTCATAAAATATTAAACGAAACAATTTTCCTAAATGAAATATTTTTTAATATCATGAGCGAAATCATTTAGTAGAATTAAAAAAAAAAATTTCCTTTCTTGTTTTTTTTTTTTAATCTTGAACCAGCACTCAGGGGGTGATCCCTATATATGCAATGCATTGCGCCGGAACTGAAAACGAGGGGATAGTATTGAGGGGACAGATTAGGAAAGGTGAGAAGATAGACAGTTGTTTTTGTAGCTATTTCAACCTTTTACTTTGCCGGCTAATTTTTGCTACAGGGCCGACGAAGGTGGGTGGTGCTGTTACTCTTCTTTTAGTACATGATAGTGTTGGTCGCTGCCAATTATGTTCAGTGACCAGTGACTATGCCTTCATCGTTGAAACTGGCTGGCAACAACTAACACAACCACGCACTAATGCTGATCAGAAGAATTCAACACAATATTTCATGACTCAGCGGGGGCTCGAACTCACGACCCTCCGCTTCATAGTCTCGTGTTCTACTACTTCAGCCAACAGCACCCTTGTTTTTACAGGAATCAAAGTACGGATGCAAATTCATTTGCGAATAGGGTTTTTTCCCGGGAATTCCCGCATCGGGAATTCCCGTGAATTCCTCTTAAAAAATTTCCCGCTTTCCCGGGATTTTTTATGCGGGATCCCGGGAAATAATAAAAAAATAATTGGCAACTTTACATACAGAGATTATTGCTTCTACCAAGGCGAATTCAAATTTTTTTTTTATATGAAGTTTTTACTTTGACAAGCAAAATATCCATATATAAAAAATTATCAGCTGGGCTACTGCTACCACTGTTTTGAATTCGCTTTGGCTTCTACTTTGATATTTACGCCAAATATTATGAAAATTTATTGACAACTTTACGCACAAAAAACAGCTGATTCTACTTTGATATTTGCGCCAAATATTAAGATAAATAATTGACAACTTTACGCTTAGAAAACAGCTTTTTTTCTTTTGTATAAATTTGTTTTCACCGGCGGCTTTCCTAACAAGTTTTATATTTAAAGATACATAAGTTATCAAATTTATTAATGTTTTAAGGTAATTTGTTAAAATCATTACTATCTTTTTTTGTTGTTTTAAAACAAATGCAATTGTTTTAGATGGAAAACTCAATTGTGTGGAAGTTTTTTAAGAAAAAGTGTACTGAAACTGCGATATGCTCCTTATGCGCAAAAATAATCTCATGTAAAGGGCGAAGTACCAGTGGCTTATTGCGTCATTTGCAGTCTTTGCACAAGATAGCTTGGGAGAAAGAATTACGTGAACGCGAACATCAGGAACAAATGCCCCTTAAAATAAGAAAAACTCAGCCTACATTATATTCATTTCAAAACAAAAATAACTTGTGTACTACCGTTGCAAAATTGGCATCTGTAGATGGATTTTCTATAAGATCGATAACAAGAAGTGAGTACATACGGAAATGTATGGACAATGATGGGTTTAAACTACCAAAAGCTGAATGGGGAGTACAACAGTTAATAATTAAAAAATTCCAAGAGGTAAAAGATGAACACATAAATAAAATAACCTCAATATTAGCTGAAGGTGGCAGATTTTCATTGACTATGGATGAATGGACTAGTATGAAAAATAGGAGATACCTTAACATATGTTTATTAGGTAATAAACAAATATTTTACAATTTAGGTATGGTCTATATATCCGGAAGGTGTGGAGCCGCCGAAATAAAAACCTTAGTGGAAACTCGTTTAAGAGAGTACAATATACAATTTGAAAGTCATATAGTCTCCACCATTACAGATGGACCTAATGTGATGAAGAAGTTTGTTAAAGATAGCGCAGCTGATGGGATATTTTGTCTCAATCATGCCATACATTTGGCAGTCGTTGACGTTTTTTATAAACAAGAAATAATTTGTTCTAACAGTGAATCAGAATCGACACAAGACAGTGATGACTTTGAAAATGATTTTCAAGATTCTGCAGTTAATGTAGTTGTAAACAGTAATTACAAAGAGGTATTAAATCAGACACGCCGCATTATAAAAATATTTAAAAAAAGTCCAACAAAAAACACTATACTTCAAAAATACGTAGTTGAAGAACATAAAAAAGAATTGGCTCTTGAATTGGACGTTGTAACTCGTTGGAATTCGATAGTGCCAATGCTAAACAAGTTTCTGCTTCTAAAAAATTCAATAAAAAAGAGCCTTATTGATTTCGAAATGGGTGATCTATGGATTGAGGAAAATATAGATACATTAAACAATATGCATAAAGTTTTGAAACCCGTACAGATGGCCGTTGAAAAGTTGAGCAGTCGTGATGCAAACTTATTAACTGCAGATGCCATAGTTAACACGTTGTGTCTAGAAATCCAATCAATTCCTTCTATTCTTGGGGAAAAAATGTTTCATGCTCTACATCTACGTATTGATGAAAGAAGAAACAAAAAGTTGTACACTTTGGTAATATATTTAAAAGAACCTGATTTTTTCAATCACAATCAAGAAAATTGTTTGTTTTCTTATGTCTCTAAATATTCAGTAACTGAATATGCTGAAAATCTTTTTAATCGTCTTTATCCCAAACCTAATGATATTGAAGAAAATAATGATCACGTTGTGGAATGTAGTGACGTTAAAAAGAAAACATTTGAAGAAGTATTACATGCAGCTATTAATAATGCTAATGTTTGTACCCCATCTTGCTCCAAAAGTAAAAAAGTAAAATATTCACTAAAGAAGGAATTGAAATTTTTGGAAGGAAGTGGTCAAAAGACCCAAAATGTCGAATTTTTGTTCAATGCACTTCTGACCATTCGTCCAACTTCGGTAGAAAGTGAGCGGACATTTTCGGTAGCAGGGCAATTTGCTAATAAAATTAGAAATAGACTATCTGACGAGTCCATAAACGCATTAAGCGTTTTAAAAAATTATTTTCTAAACCAAAAACTATGAACTGGATTATTAAAGTACAAACGTTTCTTTTTTAATAATTTAATATTTTTGTATTAGATCTCAAAACTCGAGTACCTTGCATTATTTTTTTAAGTTATTTTGAATTATTATTTATTTTTTTAAAAATAAAGTTCCTTTTTGTTAGTGCCTAGCGGTTTTATTTTTATTATTTCTATAGAGCGGGAATTCCCGGGATCCCGGGAAATTTAAAATTCAATCCCGATTTCCCGGGAAATGAAAAAGTGCGGGAAAAAAAAACCCTATTTGCGAACGAAATCGGTTTGTGTGACGTGGCTGATAAAATACATTAAATATGTTTCTGTCTTTCAGTCCTGCTCACAAATCTCTTGAAAATTGCCTGCAGTTAGCCATTGCAATCCTTCGCTCTGCCCAAGAACATATATTAATGACGCTTTTAATTAAATGAAAAATTATTTTAAGTTCTGTTGACAATTTAAAAAAAATTGTGTTAAATAACAAATCTCAAAAAAAAAATCGTAATTTATATGATTTACGACTGCCTGCTTAAAAAATCTCTACTTTTAAAAAATTTTAAGTAAAAGTACGGACTGCATCATCACCACTAGATTTTGCATAGGAGTTAGATAATTATTTTGAAGTTTTATTTTTGTAGGACCACTAAAAAGGGGAATAGTATTGAGAAGGTAGAGAGATGAGAAGATAGAACATTTTTTTGTAGCTATTTTCATCTTTTACTTTCCTGACTAATTTTTTGCTACCGACCCTACGAAGAAAGATGCTATTACTCTGCTCTTTAGTAGATGACATTGTAATTGTTATGTGACCAGATTATGTCATGCTTTATGTCAGTACCTGCATTGCGGCCTAACTTGACGGTTCTCTTAACACACGGGTGAAGTTGGGTGTTCACCACCACCCCCGGTTCAAATAGGGCACCTTGACGGCCCATACGTCCGCTCAAGTTGCTACTTTCAATGCATAATATCGTCACTACCGTACATACACACCTTGCTAAAGTGCTCGGGCCTATCTTACACTCATACTACTTTCGAGGATTCCGCGGAGGAAGAAGAAACCAGCAAGACAAAAGTCTACAATATAGACTAGAGCGTGCCAGTCCTTCCCACCCCTTCCACAGCATCTGTTGATTCCGCAACAGCACGTGGAAATTGCTACTATCGATTAAACCGAAGTCAAACCTTCCACTAGCGCATGTTGCGCATCAGTCCGTAACTGACATTTCTTCCAGCGACTCTATGTAACAAACCATAGCCACCACGTGGACTCCCTGAGGAGACCTCACCAATATCCGGCCACAGAGTCACCCAAAACTAACGGGATTAGTCAGGGGCATATTAGTTCTATGGGTTATCAGTCAAAAGTATCGTCAAAAAACTGAATAACAACCTTCCCCGGACTGCACCGCAACAAGGTGTGGAAATCACCAAGTTGTCTATCGTACCCCCCGGGGAGATGTTAGCTGGCCTGTGCTATTTTGTATGGGCGTAAAAATTTTAATTTTTCTAGTTGTGCAGGTGGCTTATAAATAAAAAAAGAAACCTTCACTTGCTGATTAAAACTTATGAGAAAATATTATGACTGACAAAACACAAATAATTCATCATTTTCATATAAATACCACTTTTGCTTTTGCAGTAAAATTTTGTTAAAATAGATTTCGTTTTATTTAAATGCAATTAGGTCTTTACTTTGACTTTTCTCAGTCCTCAATTTAAAAATATTATTTACGATTAAATTGCTACATATTTAGTGTTGCTGCATACTGCAAGATACAATGTACGAGTATGTGTGTGTGTTCGTGTGTTCAAAAATTCCAATCTTTTGCTTCAATTGCTGATTACTGTTATAAAGTGTTAGCAACAACAAAAACTTATAGATATTTTTTAACAATAGTGCTGCAAATTGCAGGTATTGTACTCATTTCATTTTTGTTGTTGCTGTTTCTGTTTTTTTTTTGCCAGCCTCCGCGAGTGTTTATTATTTGTAATTAAATAATATTATCTTTTGACACCTTTATATGGCAAAATATATTTAACATGCAACTAGTTACTTGAGAAAATGTAAAATATGAAAATAAAATCTTAATACGGTTCTCGCTGCTATTTTGTATGATTTCTGAGAAACGATTTTCCCCAGATGTGATGTGATGTGATGTGATGAGAATTGTGTTTTCGTAATTCAGTTAGCAGTTGATTGGTCTAAAAATTATATACTCAGTATATATTTTGCAGCAATATGCTTAAAAGTATCAATCAAGATTAAATAGACGTAATTAGCACTTGGAAAAAAGCCAGTTAGTGGTTTAGTAAAACAAAAGACTTAAGAAACAAACCTAGATGGCAAGTCTTCTAATGCAAAATGTTGTACAGCTTTTTTAATTTAATTACCCGTAACAACGAAGAAACACTCCGGCCATATTTAAAATGACTGCCAAACTTAGCACAACTTTTCGGAAAAAACTTGGAAATAATTTATACAAATAATGCACCTTGATGCAAAAGTTAATTGGCATTTTAACCATTTGGACTGGGAATTTATGACAAGTTCAAGTAGTTTTTGTTTGAACTGCAAATATTTTATTACCCATGATCATTTACATTCGAGCAAGTGGGTTAACTTTGCCATGCAAACACAAAAGAGACAAGACAAATATTTATAATTGTGAAATGCCAAATGTTAAATACACCCACTTATCTTCAAAAAAAAAAAAGGATATTCTAAACAGCCATAATAAGCTTGCAAATATTATTTTATTTAAAAAAATATAAGAAATTGCAAGAAATTCATAATTTGTTTTTTCTCTATTTATTTAAGTGCATTCTTGTGCAATAAACAGCAGTGAAAAGAGAAAATAGTTAAAGTGGCTGTCATTTTCGTAATTCCCTGTAGACTTAAGATGGCTTTTACCTGAAACCGCCATCAAAAAACCGCTAACACGGGCGAAAAAAAAATAAACTTTACAATAATAAAAACAACGACACGACAAACAGATCAGGTGTACCGAAAAAAAGCAACAAGAACTGCCTTTTGTCCGCTAGACCGTCCAAGACACTTGAAAGCAAATAAATAATGGCAGTGCTAAACTAAAGCACTTGTTCGACTTAACAAAACAGTTATTCACAGTGTTCTTGTAAAGGAAAGCAAAATATACAGACAGACCGCTAAATGGACAGACAGACAGACAGACAGCATGAAATTACAAAAGTAAAATAGTGTTTGGCTACTTGAATATCTCTTTTTGCCTTCTTTCGGCTCATTTCTGCTGCAAACAAGCCAGCATTTGTTTGTTTTTGCTCAATTTCTGTTTGGCTGGTAATTTCTGTTGGCATCAGGATGTTTATGTTTTAAGACATGTTAAAGCATGATTGCCCTTCATACATTTGAAACATTAAAATATAAGAGCCAGAGAAATAAACATTCTTCTTTTCTTTTTTTTTTTGTTTCTTTCTCCTTTATCCATTATCTTTTTGCACTGGCATTATATTGTTGTGCCACTAAAACATCCGTTCTTTTTTTCTTGGCTGTTTAAAGTTTTTTTTTTCTTCTATTTTCCACATAAGTTTATTTAACCCAATTGTTAACTCGGCTTGAGTTAAGCAACAATTTAAATGTTTTGTGTTGTACGAAAATTTCTTCTGTTTCTTTGCGTTATGCCTTTGAATTATTTGCTCGTTTTTACTGTGTGTGTCTATGTGATCGCTTCACACAAGATAATTGAGAAGGAAAGGGAGTTCAGTTTGTTTTCAGTAGTTTTAACTCGAGTTGAAAAGAAATTGCTGAAATTTATATACATATAATTCCTGGTTGGCCCTCGGTTTTTTTATGAGTCATCTTTAAGAGGGGCATTCCATATAGATGTTGATGTAAAAGTGTGTAGCGGCAACGTATTTCTATGAAATATGTGCCGATTGGCTAGGTCTTTACTGTTAACGCTGAGAGTTATAGTTCTATGATTAAGAACATCTTGTGGCCTGAATTGCATGACTTGTGGTTTTAACAGGAAGACGATACGTGCCACACGCAGCTCATGCCACAGTGAATATTCTACATGACCGATTTGAGGGCATGGTCATATTATATATAGGTACGGTGACCATTTGTTCCTTTTTTAAGGGGACATTGCTTTTTTTTACACGATGTCCCCTTAGATTAAAAAAAATTAAAGTGCCCTTTTTTAATTGAAGTGTTCTCTAATGCACTTTTTTTATTATTAATTTTATTTTTTCTTTAAATTCCAAAATTAAAAGTTTTATTTTCTCAATACAATTAAAATCATATTCACCAATACAATAGAAATTATAATCATCAAATGGATTGTGCAATCAAATCAAATGACTGTAATATTTCTGGACATATTTGAAGTTTTGGGCATATTTTATTATTTAAAAAACATTAATATATGTAAGTAAGTCGGCCACGCCTAGAATTTATGCAATTGACTATAAATAGTAAATACAATTTTTATTAATTTTTTTTTTGCGTTGGAAAATATGGTCACCGTACATACAGATGATGTCGACTGGCTACCGAAATTAATTTGACTGAATTAAAATTTTTCATTTGGGGACTTTCTTAAGGCACAGGTGTGGGCGAAGAAGCAACAAACCAAAGCGATATTGCCATAGGCCAATATGTGTCGTAGTCATGGAAAATTGGACATTTCGGTGGCGCTCCAACCACAGAAGTCGTGGATGATATTCGAATGATTTTATACTCCACACATAATGGCATTAATAGGTCTTTGAAACAAATATTGAAATTTCAATAAATGGTGTTTTTTTATGAAGTTTTTTTTATACGAATCACTCTGTTGTCTGAGAGCTGTTTTGACAGTTTAAAGTGACGTCTCTACTCAGTATTGTTTGGCAAATCATCAGGTTAACTCCAGAACAACGCTTCCAAATCGTGGAAATTTATTTTCAAAAACAGTGTTCAATAAAAAATTCTCTTCAGTGATGAGGCGCATATTTGGTTGAATGGATATATCAACAAGCAAAATTGCCGTATTTGGAGCAAAGATAATCCACACTCCGTTCAAGAATTACCAATGCATCCCGATAAATGTACTGTTTGGTGCGGTCTATGGGTTGGTGGAATCATCGGTCCTAATTTCTTTAAAAATGAGGAAGGACGACGCGTTACCGTGAATGGAAATCGATACAGAATCATGATCAATGAATTTTTGGTGGGCAAAACTTCAAGATATGGATGTAAACGAAATGTGGTTTCAACAGGATGGTGCCACTTGTCATACTGCGGGCGAATCAATGGACTTATTGAAAGAACATTTCAACGACAACATTATTTCGAGAAATGGACCGGTGAATTGGCCTCCGCGTTCGTGTGATTTGACGCCACTCGATTATTTTTTGTGGGGATACCTGAAATCATTGGTTTACGTGGATAAACCAGCAACGATTGACGCTTTGGAAACCAGTATTCAACGTGTCGTTGCTGAAATACGCCCTCAAATGCTTGAAAAGGTGGTCGAAAATTGGACCTCCAGAATGACCTTTGTGCAAAATAGTCGTGGTGGCCATATGCCCGAAATTATATTTAAATGTTAAATGACAAGAAATTATCTACCAAATAAAAATTTTTTTTTTGGCCATTTCATAATTTGGCATGTGTTTTATTTAAATTTCAAATCAGCAAGCTCTTATAAAAACACCCTTTATATACGAAAAACTCAATCAAAGACTCTTTATGGGTATCAATTATATTTTTTTAAATTAGTTGCTTCTCGTAGAAAATTACCATATAATGCTTCTACCGAAGAATATATTTAATATTATTTTGAAAATCGTTTTCTATGCCAGGCAGTTCAACACCAAATTTAATTTCAAATTGATTCATTAACTAAGAACATTAAAAATATTCAGCGTCATTTAAAGCAAACACTTCCTTTACCTCTCATGCCGTCTTTTAATTGAATACATGAGACCACATAAATAAACGTTTTTATTAGCCACCATAAGAAAAATAATAAAAAATCAATAACTCCCACATGCAATGCAAAACGTTACCAAACATGTCGTAAAGATACTTCGGCTAAATAATTTGGCCAATAAGAAGCGCCGCTTTCATTAAGCCCGCAACAAAAAAAATAAATTCTGACAAATATTTTAACTTTAATCAAACATTTAAATGTTAACAATTTCATTTAAAACTTCCTAATTTAGAATCAATTATACATTTGGTTCTTTTTAATAAAAAAAACTAAATTTTTTTCTTGTTTTTTGTTAAAGAAATTCTGAAACCTTCTGATAAAACCTTGAGTGCAATTTCCTTATGTGTGTACATGTGACATGTTTATATGTATTTTATTGTATTTTACATACCGAGATACGAGCATGTGTTTGCACGTTAAATGTTGCCTTTAAAATTCATTGCCAAAAATTGTAATTTTCCATGTGCACTTTTTACGTTTGTGGTTTTGACCCTATAAGGAAATGTCATACAGTTTCATTGCTTTAGAATGGTTTTGAATTCTTTTTTTTTTTTATCCGCAATTCTCCCTAACGATTTGTATTGGCCTGGTTAAACTTATTTTTGTTTTTGTTTCTTTATTTAAAACAATAGAAATGCTAAAATGTTGAGCTGTGGCTTCAGCATGCAACAGGCAGTCAGGTAAGTGCGGCAAGTAACTGTTTGTTTGTTTGTTTCTTTTTCTCTTTGACTATTGAAGTGTTGTCATATATGGCAATATGCAATTTTCATAAATGTGCTAATATTATGGACATATTTTGCCATGTTGTTGCCTTTTTTTCTGTGCATTTACTTGTGTAGATTCTATGATTCTGCGGCTTCTTGGCAATTTTATTTAAATTTTTCTATTTGCTGTCTGTTTTTCTTGCAGAACAAAAGAATATTAATTTTTATATATTTTTAATGTTTTCGTTAAATGGTGTGCTTTTGCATGTAAATGTTTTGTGTAACTAAGAATTATATTTGAACTAATTTTTTTTTTCAACGATTTTATTATTTTTATTGAGGCAATTTAGTTTAATTTTATGGCTTTGAAATTATTTTAATACATACACTTACGCTACAAAATTAACGCTAATTTATACGTTTTAGTTTTATTACAAAAAATGTTTTATAAAATTGGTAAACAACAATTTTATGTAAAGAATTTTAATTCTAACAATTTAAGACACACCCAAGAACAACATAAAATTGTAAAAGGTTGACGCAATAAAACCAAATGGCCTTAAAATTTTATAATAATTTTATTTTAATTTCACTAAATTTCTATTCGTTAAGGGCTCTCCATTAAAGTGGGATAAGGTGACCTTAAACGTGAAAAGTAGATTCTATGAAGTTTTTCCCTTCTTTAGCTTTTCCATGAATTTATGTTGGCAGCTATAGCTCAAATTTGTAATCGAATTACATTTAGACGTAAATAATGATTACGTGTATTTTTGGTACTCTCTGCCTCAATTAATCCGTAGAGTTATTATAAAAAAAAAATTAAAACTCTTTTTCACAGGTGCGTGTCACACATATATCATGATATCTGAAAATTCCAACCCTGCAGCAAAGTTCTTAGTTATTAGCAATTTGCAACACTGATCGCAAGCCAAATACATACAACTCTAATTGTTATACTGTCATATGAATAATTGTTAGTTTTGCATAATCATTTGGCGATTCCAATAACTTTCATCAACCAGTAAAGGTCAATCTTAACGCTTCAAATTTTATATATTAATTGTATACGATTAAAATATAATTTTACTGAATTAACTCGATGGGACTTTTTATTTAAATTTTGGTTTGCTTCCACAAAAATGGTTTTTTTAATTTAACTAAATCTAACATTATATGGTGTTCAGACAATCATTTTTAATTGAGTCAATAATAAGTTAATTGAAAAGTGTTCACACATACTCAATATAGCTAACTCAATTAGCGTTTGACAGCAGCTGACAAAATGTGTTGTTTACATTGCTGCTTCATTGCTGCGTCGTTCTATAAAATGCGCTTTCTTTTTGCCTTTGGACCTGTTGTTGTACGAAATAATTTTTTTATTTTTCATTTGTTTTAATTGTTAATTAAAAAATGCTATTTTAAAAACACACCCTCAACTTGACTCGCCATGTTTCTGTGAATTTGTTTACATATGAATGAGTTGTCAAATTTCATAAAGTTTGTTCGGTAGGCATTATAGTGCTCACTAAACAAACTTTTACAGTGCTGCATTTTAGACCTTGCTCAATTTTATAGACAATTAAGCGTTAATTGATCAATTAGCTAATTTTGTATTGGTAATTGAGCTCAATAAAGCTGTTAATTGCGATAAACTCAATTAAGGCGTATGTCTGAACACCATATTAGTCATTGTGGTTTTTATTTCTATGACTGGAAAAATAATTGACAAACACCGTGTTTATTTACTTCTTCAATTTGACAAAAATCTTTTTTTATAGGATGAAAATTGAAAAATTATGTTGTTGGATCCGCGATGTTTGTAATACGAATTTAATTTTTATCTGTGCAGAGAGGATAATTTTTTTAGTTCAACCCACTTGAGAGATAAGTGCTGTTGTAAATAAAAAAAAGCATTAAATTATAATATTCTACAACTCAAAAACTTTTTTTAATTTGAAAGAATTTTGTATTTAATATCATTTAATGCGAATTCATTTTATTATATATATTTATAAAATGTTAACAATAAAATTGTATTTGAAGCTGAAAATATCTTGACTAAATAGAAGGATTCAAAAAAAATTCAGACAATTTTCATTTATGTATTTTATTAATTTATATAAAAATTTTATGATTTATATCCACTTAATAGGACAAATTTTCATACAAAAATCTGTTTCATAATCTTTTTGTTAATAAATTTTTTTTTTTTTGCAAATGAGGCTGAATATCTATGAAAAAATATATAAACGTGATAAAAAAAATTTCTTAAATCTAAAATTCTTTAATTTTATTCGCGCTGATTCTGTTCAAAATTTCCAAAAAAAAATTCAAAATTGATTATTGAGGAGTTTTAGCTATTTCCTATGCGCTAATGCAGATCATCACGGAGCCTTTACCCAACTTTTCTTAGAATAACTAAAGATATTATTCGTATTTCAAACTTCGACTCAATTGAATCACAAGCTTAAACAAAAATTTCTTAAATTGATTTTTATGCTGCTAAAGTAGACGAATCTTCAGACCTTCGGTTAGATTTCCCAGTCAGCCATGAATATAGAATGAATGTGTCAATTGTTGTCGGCATTATTCAGTGATAAAAGAATAGAACTTGCCGCTGAAAAGTATTGGCAGTAAATGTCATTTATTAAAGAGCTCAATATAGCCGCATTCTTCGTCGCTACTGACTGGACAATTTCTCCGCTGAAATTTAATCTTTTTCTATCTGTTCTTTCATCCCTATCCCCTCCTTTCAAAAGTACGTTAAGCTAGTTTAGTTTGTGCAGGCTGCCCGTCTTGATTAATAAATCAATCCAGCCCATTTGGGTCCTAGTAGGTTGTATTGTGTTACCTGAAAAATTTATAAACAAACAAAGTCTTTGGCGGGAATAGAACAAACGCCTTCTGTACTAAGAGACTAGCATCGCTAACAATCACAGCAGCGTTACAACTCGGCGACAAAAGATCATTCAAGGAGGTCAACAAATTCCTGAAATTGTAATCTGGAATATTTCTAATGATTTTTACATAGGCTTTTTGTTTATTGTACGACGTTTTTTGACGCCTTTTTATTGAATCTGAAGTCATGTTGCTGTCATATAAATATAATTTTTTTTAATTTTTAAGAAGTTTAAAAGACTTAAGTCTTTATTATTTTTATAAAGTTAGAAAAGGCCACTTACGACTATAAAAATTGTTATTAATAATCTATAATTATTAAATCAGTTACATATATTTTTTAAAAATGAAAATATTTTTTATTATTATATATATAAACCTTGCGTAAATTACAATTAGCTTCCAATTTTGTGTAAGAAAAATTATCTTCTTAAGCACTTGTTTGGTTATTGTTAATACCCACTTAGTGATAAGTCGAAAATACACACTTAGCGATATTTTGGAAGTAGAGAAAAATTAGTTTCCCAAAACTGAATTGCGATTTTTTTCATTTAGAACGCATTTCTTGAGTAAAAGATTCGAATGTAAAATATTTTAGCAACATTTTGTTCTACTTAATTATTTTAAGGTGTCACTTGAATTTGTACATGTAAACCTTCCAACGCATACATCTTTAATATTTTATCTCTGTAAATTATTTTGATAAATAATTTTTTTTTTCGAATATATTTTAATTTCTTATGATTTTCTTATTATATTTTTATTTTTTTTTTAGTTTACAAGTCATCATGTCTTTTATAAATCCCACCTCATACACCTGCCATCATCGCATAACATATTTATCTGCTTTATATTTAACGTTCGTTTTGCTGCTAAAATGTCATAAAGTTGCTGGCGTTTTGGGCAAATCACAAATGTGCGAAGTAGAAACGGGACAAACAAACATCATCTTGGATGTTGAAGAAAGTCGAGGTGACTGTAAGTATATGAAACTTGATTTATATTACATTTTTAAATTAAATAATAATCGGAGGTGGTCAAGAAATTTAGCACAAATTATGGAAATGAACTGGATCTTAAACAGTTTTTCTTCTGCCTAAATTGGCATTTAAAATCACTATATTTTGGTCGCCTATTGATGAAAAAATAATAGAAAAGTATTTGAAAAGTCAAAAATATAAAAACGTTTTGGAGTTTTATAAGCTTGAGATAATTTAAAAAAAAAAATTTAAAAGAAATTTGTTTATCTCTTCTTTAAGCAGTGCTGAAAAGGCTTTTCTTGTCCAATAATTTTTTGAATAATTATTAATGTTTTTTTTATCAATTTATATTAATTAAGACGGCAATAAGATAAGAAGCGATGAAAATTATTATACCCTTAAATTATAATAGACCACATTAACCCATTTACAGCCCCTGTAAATGATTCAATTCTGTTCTGTTAAAACATTTTCAACTTAAAAGAAATCCCAGAAATATCTAACGATTCTTTTTGTTAAATAAAATACAAAATAATATTATATAACTGGGAACAAATTATGGCATTCGATATTGATCG
The DNA here is from genome assembly GCA_951800035.1 of Linnaemya tessellans. Lineage (NCBI taxonomy): Eukaryota > Metazoa > Arthropoda > Insecta > Diptera > Tachinidae > Linnaemya > Linnaemya tessellans. The sequence goes on from OX637532.1 coordinate 148,418,910, forward strand.
AAATTTTCATTTAAATTGTATTGAAATTTCGATCTATATCTAATACGATAATTTGCCCCCTGATCTTCACTAATTTCTAAAAATATGTATTTAATACAATTAAGACGATTTTCTTTGTTCTTGTTGTTCATTTGCTTTAACAGATCAAAGCCCGGGATATATTTAGAAACAATAACAATGAGGGTTAAGTTTATCTGTATGTGAGTGTGCCTCAACTCTATAATAATATTTATCTGCCTTCCTTTAGTCTCAAAATCATTACACCCAGTCTTTATATCATTTCGTGGTTAACTGTCTTACAAGTTTACTTTATGCCTTCTAATAAATTCTTACACTTGTTAAGAGGCTGGCTGCTCTTTATTCTCGTGAAAATTAATTACTTTTTTAATTAAAGCAAATGGTAGTGAAAGAACAGAAAAGAAAAGAAAACTAGATCTTATCTGAAATCATGTTAGTTATACTTACAAACACAAATACACTCACACACACACTGAGAACACACTCACTTTCAGGGTAACAAATTACAATTTGTGTTGAAACTTAAAATTAAATGTCATTTTGATTAGCATTAATGGAAACTGATTAATAAAAAATAGAAATAAGACCAAAAAGTGTGATAAATAATCTTATTATTATTACAAAAATGAAAAAAATTATATTCATTTCCTTTTAACGTCAAGACATTAATTGTAAGGAATTGCCTAAATAGTTAAAGAAAACATTTTGAAAACGGAACGTAATTTTTAAAGGCATCTTGTTACAATTTCCTTTCGACAAAATGTTGTTGTACGCGATCGCATGTTGTTTTAAAACAACACATGCCACTCTGGCAGCCCAAAGCATTTGAACATGTTATTTTATGAATTATACTCTGCACTTTATTTCTTATTTTTTCAAACTAAAACAGAAATATTTTAAACTAATCACAGTTTTAGAGGCAGCAAAAGAAACATGTGGAGTCTATGGTAACGGACTTAAAAGACAAGAGGCACATGTCTGATGTGGTTGGAAGTAAAAGTAATAAATTTTTAGAGAGGAAGATCTTTGTTTAGAATAGAAAAAGCACAACAAATGAAAAATGCATTTAACAATTGCACAAAATCCAAAATTTATGCCACAGGCTGCAAATAGATTTGAACAAACACACAAACACACACGCACATATACACATACACACATACACACAGGTACTCACAGTCTTAGTAGATCTTAGAGGTACAAATTTTTATTTGTTAGCCAAACACATGTGTGTCCAAAATGAAATTCTAACTGTTTATGGCTTAAAAGTTAACAAATAAGTTTATTTAAACTTTTTCATTTGACTGCTGGATCGCATTTTATTTGGTGAAAAATGCATTTTACAGTTGTAGATATACAACGATTTACAACATGTTAGTTACGAGGGTTGTTCAAAAAGATCATATTGTGCAATAGCAATTGCTATTGAGATTACAACAAAATAATTTATTCTGAAATAACGTGCTGCTTTGGAGTATTGTTTTGTAAGTTTTTTGACTTCGTTAATAACGTCACTACTGTTGCCACATCGATTATTTCATAAAAGTAGGCATAACATTCAAAGTGGGTATCATTAGTCGAAGTTTTACGAAGTGATATTCAAAAAGATTTAGACACTGTCAGTATTCCAAGAAAGATATTCCGGCCTACACACAACAAAACATAGCAACACTGTTTTGAGAGGCCGCTACACTCTTGTCATATGTAATTCTCTTATTATTCTCTTGTTAGGTGGTTAAGTTAAATATGCTAATGGTTATTATTTATAATAAATTAATATAAAAAACAGTAGGCAATAACTTGAAAGTTTTTCACTCCGAAGGAAAAAGCAACGTGTTGGCAGCACTGGTTACGATGCTTAATATGTTATTAATTTTTTTCTGAAATAATTGGTACGGCTCGCGAAAAGTTCTTTACAATACCTTTTGATTGTAAAGGAACGAAAAATCAATCAGAGTACTTTAAAAATATATGAAACAATAAAAAAGTAGAACAATTGTTAATGGAAGGGAAACCAAAAAAAAAAAATTAACAGCCTGTTTTTGTAAATAAAATAAAAATTTTCGTTTGGGATTTTATATTGAAACCAAAAAGAATTGGATTTTTTTTATTATTTTTTCAATATAAATATCCAAAATTTATATTATTTAAAATTCATTTTTCGAACGTGTTTCCAATGTCACCGTGATTTGAAACAAGTAACAGCTTTGATTTTTTGATGAATCTTTTATTTTCTCAATTAAACTATTGGAAGATTTCTTTCGACTTTAAAAATTTGTTTGAAGTACCGCTTCTACGCAAAATAAAAGATCATATTTTATCGAATGGCATCAAGAATATAATTTTAATAATACTGCATGACTATAAATATATTATTGATCTTTTCTGCCGAAAATGTAATTAATGGCAGAATCTTTGCCCTCATTTACATTTTAATTTCAATTGCTATGATTTTTAAAAATAACAGTTAAAATTTGACAAGTTTTTCTTTCATGATTATGACTTTAGTTTTACTTATTTTTTGTTTTTTTATATAATTTTTTGTAGTTCATGTGTTATCTGTGGCAAAAATTTCAAAAGTTATTGACGTCTTCCACGTCCTTTGAAATGTTGTTATTGGAAGCACCCGCGTTCAGAAGGGCTCCACGAGTGAATTTATATGTTTTTCATAATTGCAAATGATCTCTCGAGAAAATGTCTATTTAAAAATTGCTTTAACTGTGTAGCCCCCAAAAAAATGTATATCATGACTAACGCTGCACAATACGGCTAAATAATTTTAAGTTTTAAAATTCTGCTACAAATTTAAAATTTTTCTCAACTTTATTCTAAAATTAGCTATAGTACAAAATTTTTTAATAATTCTAATCTTGTAATATGTTTTAGGCAAAAAGATTGAAATTGCTTACAACAAAATATAAAAATTTTTTAAACTTCAAAACAAACTTTCTTTTCTAACCATCCTCGTATCCCCTATAACAGTAGATAATATTTAAAAAAAAAAACTGCAAACAGTTAAAACTTTACTGCCAAATGTCATTTTATATTTATTTCTTTTGCCTACTTTTTTTATTTTAAAAATTTACTGAGACGTGCGTTAGTAAAATAGTTTCTTAGGCAACGTTTTAAAGTGATTTAAAGAACCATGTTGCCATCTAGCAACTGAACAATTGCTTTCTCTTGGAAAAAGATACAATTTAAGGCCTTAGAGAAAGAAGTATTTATTTATTTATTTATTTTAATACATTAATTTTTTCTGTTATTCCAAAATTACCATATAAACTATTGGTTTGCTATTAAGTCTGTAGCATGCAACATCTATCGGAAACTATTAAAAATGCTGCTAACATATAATTGCCAGGTTTCACAAACTTCTTTTCTTCTTTTCATTTTTACTGCATGTAACTCAAACAATCAAAACATGGTTAAATAATAACTTTTCTTTGTTATAAAGCTTAAATAAAAAAATAAAAAGAATAGAAATACTTTCATGAAAAATAAAACACCGCAGGTAATAAAAACAAACAAAAGAAGAAAAGATAGAATTCTTACATGTACGTTCGTCGTACAGCCAACTATGGAGTAAACTGAGCCAAAACAAATGCTGGCTTTAACAGATACCAAAATGCTGGCAAAAGCCACATCACTTTAATGAAATTACACACCCTTAAACCACACAAAAGCACTTGGCCCAGCGAAGAATCCCTGTGCTGCCGTATAGTCAAAGGATGTTAACATACAAATTGCAGTAAAAACGGCGAACGACCAAAACATATTGAGATTAAAATTACACAAATAAAAATCCTGGATCCTTCTACTCAGTCCATAGACAAGCTACTACCCGTGTGTGTAGTCACGTCGCTGCAACGCTTTAATTGTAATCTGTTGTAAGATTAACAGCAGCATGCTGCACATTCAAACTCATTTAAAGTGTATGGCTGCTATACAATTCTGGCTATTCGGCTTGATATGTTGCCAGGTAAATGTTGTAATAATAGGCTTTTCTTATTTAACTTTATGTAGACTGAAATAAAATATATTTTATACACGCATCATCAGCAATATGTTGCTCGTTGGCATGTGTATTTATTTTATTTTTATTTTATTTTTTCTCTTGTGGTTATTTGAATGTGGGTAAAGTTTTTTCCTCTGCCGTATTGAACATTTAAGTTTTATGTATGAATCAACATGTTTTAGACGTTCGGCTTCTTCGTCTTCCCTAAATGGCGTCACGTTTTCAGCTTCTTGTATCCCCCAATATCTGTTTATCACATTATTAGAGTGTAGCAGAACAGCAGACCAACCACAAGTACTAGAATTAAAAATATATTGTTTTTTAGATGATATTTTTATTTATATTTATTTATTTTTTTCATTTCATTTCACAAGAGAGAAGGTTTGTACGAAGTAAGTGGTGTTTTTTTGTTCGGATACATAAGAATTAAAGCGTAGAATGGAAAAGTTATCATTTTAAAGAAAAGGGTTTCTCAGTGTGACTAAACTTATTTGGAATTATTTATTTATAGGTAACTTGAAGATTTTAAAATATTAATTCTAAGCAAAAGTTTTGATATTTAAACTAGGCGTGCCACCGATTAATAACGTTATATGATCGATATCGCAGATATTTCTTAAATTCTCTTTTGATGGTTATTGAATAATGAAGATCATTTTCTATGCTTAATATTTGCAATAGCAGTTAAGACAGATTTTTCTGCTTATATATGCTTTCACCTGCGACTATGCCTGCCAAGAAGATGTACTGAAAGTTTTTGAGTTTTCTGTTGGGTCAAAAGCTAAACAGAAAGACAAGCAGAATCAACGACTCTGTCTGCGAAAAATATGTAAAACTTCAGTCAGTGTGTAGGTTATGTAAATGATGTGTTTTATTTTTAACTGTATCAGAGATTAACGTTTTCCTGCATATCAGTTTCATAATTTTATAGCTCCCTAGAAATTTTAAACCACCCTCGATCCCTCATAAAGTCATTGCCAAAAACAAATGCATTGTTAAGTCAACGTTTATCGCTTTTATAATTTCATATTTCAATACAAATTTTCGACCACCTTTGATCACTTAGTATGATAATTTCGAAAAACAAAAACCACTCAATGTTATTCTTCGGGTCTCAAAATATTCCTATGCCAAATTTCATCTAAATCGGTTCAGCGGCTTAAGTGTGAAAAGATAACAGGCATACAGATAGAGTTATTTTCATATATATTATATCAGCAAGGAAAAAATCATAAAAAGTGTAAGTTACCATAAAAAGTGCAAGTCATAATGAAAAGTGCAAGTCATTGTAAAAAGTGCAAGTCATTGTAAAAAGTGCAAGTCATTATGAAAAGTGCAAGCCATTGTAAAAAGTGCAAGTCATTATGGAAAGTGGAAGCCATTGTAAAAAGAGTAAGTCATTGTAAAAAGTGCAAGACATTATGATAAGTCATAATGAAAAGTGCAAGTCATTGTAAGAAGTGCAAGTCATTGTAAAAAGTGCAAGTCATTGTGAAAAGTGCAAGTCATTGTAAAAAGTGCAAGTCATTGTAAAATATGCAACTCATTGCAAAAAGTGCAACTCATTATGAAAAGTGCAAGTCATAATGAAAAGTGCAAGTCATTGTAAAAAGTGCAAGTCATTGTAAAAAGTGCAAGTCTTTACGAAAAGTGCAAGTCATTATAAAAAGTGCAAGTCATAATGAAAAGTGCAAGTCGTTGTAAAAAGTGCAAGTCATTGTAAAAAGTGCAAGTCATTATAAAAAGTGTAATTCATTATGAAAAGTGCAAGTCATGTAAAAAGTACAAGTCGTTATGAAAAGTGCAAGTCGCGGTAAAAAGTGCAAGTCATAATAAAAAGTGCAAGTCACTATGAAAAGTGCAAGTCATTCAAAAAGTGCAAGTCATTATGAAAAGTGCAAGTCATTATGAAAAGTGCAAGTCATTTGACTTTCCCTTGTGCCTTGCAATATGTTTCTTATTACATCTTTCTGAATTTAAAAAATTTTTAGAGCACTTAGTTTTAATTGTTCAATTCTCTGAGCACAAATCTAATATTTTAACCCTAATGCTTGGTTTTCACTATGTCATTTTTGTTGTCAAATTGTTCAAATTGTTGGCAATTGTGTGAAAACGGGTTGTCATATGGCGTCATCTATGTTTGCAGTCAGTTATGCAAACATAGATGACGCCATATGACAACCCGTTTTCATACAATTGCCAACAATTTGGACAATTTGACAACAATTTGACACCAAAAATGACATAGTGAAAACCAAGCATAAGTATACTTCGTTTTGCAGAAATAATTCTCAATACAAAATTTTCTAACTTATAGAAGAATATATTTTTGCCAGCAACATTAATGTGCAAGAAGGATTTTAGATTCAACTTAAAAAAAAAATTCTAAAAATGATGCCCTCCGAAGCTCTCGACTAGTTTTCTTCCCTCCATAGTATAATTTAGCCAAGCGCATGTGATGTCCCACTTTACTTAAAATGTTTAAACTTCACTTAGAACACCATCTCTTCCTAAGTGCGAGCTCATTTTTCACCTTCTTTTCCTCTTTGTTTACAACAAATTCTTAATTTTAGTTCATGTCTTTTATCAACTACCCAGACTTGTCTTAAGACATTGGTTTCATCTAAAAAATGTTTTTCTTTATTTCCAATCGCCAACTCCTAAATACAATATTTAACTGATGCATCATTTTCAGCATCTAAACTGAAGCAAAAAAAAAACCGAAAGAAAAAGAAAAAAACTTTTCCTAAAGTTTCCATTTTACCACATGCCCGAGCAGCAAGGCGTTTTACTTGCTGCTGCGTATTTGGTGATTTTCATTAAAACAAGGATTTGTGGTTTATTCATTCCATTCGATGCCAATCTATGATTAATGAAACAGTTCATGTTAAGTGTTTTCTTAGGCGTAGATATGGTGACTTTATGCAGTGAATAACGTGTATAAGCCAACGAAAATAGGAACAACAATTTTACCAAACAAGAATGGGAGTTGATGAAGAAAAATTATTTAATTTTTCTTTATATTGTTTTTTTGTTTTTCTTTTGTTACTCATAAGACTGCAGGAATTTATTATTGTTGGTGGGTGTTGCTTAAAATTTGATTTAGGTATTAAAATAAGATCATTTTTTCTGGTTTTTGTTATTTATAGCGCAGATTGAAAGATTTAGATTATAATTAATGTATGTGGTTGACTTGTTTTCTTGTATCCTCAATTAATTTGCAGCAACAAACGTATTGCATATTATAATTAAATGTTGGTTTGTATGAAGAAAAACAAAAGACTTAGGACACAAACTTGAATGAAGAAATTGAACATAGAAATGTTTAAATATAAATTAGTATTAGGTGCTACTAGTTGATTTTGAAAATTTTTCATTTTAATTTGGTAATGCGAATTTATATGGGAATTTCTACTACGGAAATCTGATAAATTAATAAATTATGGTCGTTGTGATTTCTTCCATACAAAGAAAAGTACCACAATTTAATAATAAAACTATATTGTTGACATGAGAATGAGTTAAAATTATTGGAACGCTTTGAACGACTGAGGATCAAAATTATTTAGAAATCATTAACTTAATAATTGTTTCCCGTTTCCCGCTTTTAAAATATGTTTTTTGAACTGGATTGCAATTCTCTTAAATACGCAAATATAATATAAGACACATTTACGGGCGTATCTAAAACAGAGTAAAGAGTGCCTTAAAATAATTTTTTTTACATGAATATAAAGTTATTAATAAGATACGAATTTTTTATGCCGAATCAAGCTCAAAACTACAATCTGAAAATCATTTTTCAACAATTTTATTAAATTTAAATTACTTTTTACTAAGAGTGGAATATTTAGAATATTTTTATAATCATCAAAGTAGCAAAACAGGTCGGTACTGATTACGGGGCCGCTACCCTATCTCATCAACGTTCTTTAATAAATTTTTCTATTTTCATGACTAGTCATTATAAATATCAACTATTATTTATTTATATTAATAATAAATTTTTTTATGAAAATTATTCAGCTGAGAAATAACATTTTGCTCTATATTTCCTTGTGTTGCATCCTATATTTTATACTTCTTATACTTTCAAAATCTGTAAGATTTGAAAATGTATTTCAATAAGAAGTTTAAACTAATAAATAAACTTAAAAAGTTATAGATTACTGAAACATTGCTGGAACCGGTCTGCTTAACCAACAAATCATATAAGGGAGCTTGCACAATAAATATCCTCAATCAAAATCCACGTTATGAGAGGAAATTTTGGTTTTAGAATTGAAAGTATGATGGAACAAAAAATTCAGAAAAATGGGACATGAAGAAAAAATAATCAAACGGTAACACGGTTATTATAGCAATAACATGTTAACATCAGCTTGATACAGTTCTCGTATTCTTTTTCACAATAAAATTTGTGTAAATAGGAACTGTTATCACATTCAACTAAGCCACCTAATAAGTGGTGACAACCACAATACACGTGAGCACTGATGATGAAAGGGTTGCGTCTTTCGAAAACAGCTGTTCTGCTCTGCTGTGTAAGTTGAATAAAACTGATGTAGACTTTCCTTTGTGTCTTGGAATATTTATCATGTCTTTCTGAGATTTAAAAACAAATTTCGAACAATTAGCCCAGGAATCTTAATTCAATTTAATATAGCAACATAAATGTTCGTTAATATTCTTAATACAAAGTAATTTTCCTTAGTTCTTATTAAAGTCCAAAAATATATTGAAAGAGAGAGTCAAATATTTTATTAACATGATGATTTTATTTAAATAATTTATATTGTTTAAAGACCAGACTGCATAACAGATTATTTGCTTGATATGGCATCAGAACACTTGTCTTGACCCTCAACAAACAAATAATTTTGAAACATGAATTCCAAAGTGCATTGCTAATTAATTTAAAACGTTTTATATAGTATTATTTATAAACCTGTTTTCTTATCATGCGCTTAATAAAAATTCAGCAATTAATTTGTTTGCTGGCAATAATATGCTGTTGCAACAGAATATCTAGTAACCGCTTTACTTGCTCCCACACACCGCCTTATGAATAGAAGATGCCATTGTACATATGATAATGCAATGGAAATAATAAATCAATATAAATTTAGAATACTCATTACCATAGACAGTGCCTCTAAATAAATAGCCACTAATCATCCATTTTTTAAGTCTTTTTCCTTACAGCACACATATAAAAATACAATGTTGCAACTCATTCTGCTTCCCCAATAAAAAGCCATAAATCTTTATATGATTATGAACGGATTTTCCTACTTTAAAGTAGGAAAACCAGTACAAAAAAAAAAAAACACTCAACTACTTGTATTACAAAGTTAGTGGTAAAATGTTTAAATTACTTTAAACATTTTCAATAATTTGAAATTACCACGTAATACAAGTAACATGTGTGTGCTGGGCAGTAGAAATATTTTATTTTTAGCTTGAGGGAAAAATTCGGTATAAAAAGTTTATGATTATAATGGAATCGAAACTGGTACAGGCAGCGAAATTCAAACGAAGAATTTAAAAATGAGCGAAAGTTGTTTCGTAAAGCGTCCTGGCAATATTCGTTTGTTGCTAACAATTCAATTATTGTTAACAAATTTTGCTTTCTGCAGAAACCAAGCAGTAAAAGTCTTGTATTGTCCAAAGGAATCAAATGCTACTGTTTCACTCTAAATATTTCTTTCACTGTACAGATGTGGTTGGTAGTGAGTAGCAAGCAGTATTTTCTTTTTTAAACAAGCCTAAATTTGAACTTGAATTTATGATTTTAACGAAAGTCTAATAATAAAGTGCAAGAGCAGGAAAAAAAGAATAAAAAACACCGACAGCAACAGCAACTGCCGTATGCGTTCGCCATCAGTAAAAGTGTAATAGAAGAATATAATAGAGATGGTGCTGCTGATGTGTGTACTGATCTGGCTGATGACTATGACGATGACGATGATGATGGGTTAGATGAAGAAGATACAAATGGCTAAAATAGTAAAACAGAAAAAAAGAAACTGATTTCTTTAAGAAATATGGCCTCAAGCCAAATTATTATTACTTAAAGTTTTCACTGACAAATAGTTGCATGTTGGAGTACAGATCTCAATTTACAATATCCAAAGAAGATAAAAGCACAAGCACTTTAAAAAGGCATGGATACGTTGAAAACTACGTGTGTAGGTAGTCGCACAAAATATTAAGTACACAAAATTGGTCTATAAACTAGTAGTTTTGAATGTTTGTATAAAATGTAGATTCTAGTCTCACTCACTCAGTCACTCCGTTGGTGCTGCAATAGTAGCGTGTTTGTTGGAAATTAAGTTTGAAGAGATTTCAAAGTTTCAAATTAACTTCACTACTAGACAAATAAAGAAGTATATATACATTTATGCAGAAAATAACAATTTAAAGAACGGAACGGATATAAAATGATGAGTCACATTTAAATTCATTAAGAGTTCTAAGGAAACTAAACGAAAAAGAGGCCATGCTGCTGGTAGGATAGTGTAATTTGCGTGAGAATGTAACATTGCAAATAAATTCGAATAAAAAAGATTTACACTATTTTAAGGGTAATACTGCAGATTGTTTTATCGAAATTGCATTAATTAAGTAATTTTAAAAATCAATAACATATTTATTTTAGCTAGAGGACCAACTGAAGTTCCTCTTTATACATCTGAGTGGAAAACGATTTTCTACAATTTGCAATAGTCAATTCTAAAAGAGAATAAAAAGTGCAATCCTGCTGCATGAAAAAATAATTCAACACATCAGAATATTATACCTAAAAAAATTTCCATAAAATAAAAACTGCCGAATGCATAAAAACTCGAAAAGGAGGTGCCAGAAATTTTATCAAAATAGTAAAGGAGTTTTCAACGAGAATTTTGTTTTTCAAATGTGGCAACACCAACAACACGATAATTTTGACATTTAGTTTTTTGACGTATTCGTAGTAAATGCATTGGCAATTGTTACAATGAAATCCATTTCGCTCAAAAATTGCATTAAAATAATTAAAATCCACTATGAAAATGGTGTTTCTGCTAAAGTTACATTTCGTAAAATTCATGATATTTGCAAACAACATAATCGTTCTTCTGAGACCTTCTGTCTAAAAGCAAAATTACTGAAAATCCTAGAACGATTACTGAGAAGCCTTTGCATGCTCAACATGTCGCTGTATCGTGCGCTGTGTGATCTTGGAGGCGTCATTGGGTCATTTTTTCCAAAGATGAGGCTGTAATTGCGGTAACAGTCAATGAATCACGCTAGCGCGAGATGCTAACATCTCCATTTTGGCCTATTATTAATAACGTGGACATGGCGGACATTTGCCAGATATCATTTTTCATTCATAATTGCCGAAATTTTCTTGTCGTAATACAATAAAGATTTTAATCATTTTCATCAAACTTTCTTGTTTTATTTTGTTTTAGAAAACAAAGTTCTTGTTGAAAAACCCTTTATAAAAAATTCAAGCATAGAAAATGTTATGATCACAATGCAAAAAATTAAAAATCTAGACATGAATGTAAATTTTTATTATTTATTGATGTTATTATTTTTTTTATAAAGATAACAATTTTTTAGTCACACTCCAGTTCAAATCTGCGAATTATTTTTATCAGAGTTTTATTAAATTCAAGTTGTTTTATCAAGAGTGGGGTATATAAAATATTTTTATAATCATCAATTTAGCAGATCGCAAAATATTCTACTCTTAATTAAATAACTTGAATGTAATAAAAATTAAAAAAAAAATTTGCAGATTTGAACTTGAGTCTGAATTAAAAATTTGTATGTTAAGGTTTAAAATTTAGTGTAACAAAAATATTGTATGCTGGATCATGTGTATTGTACTTATTTTAGTAGGACTAGTACTCCGGGGATGGGCTGTACATGTGCAGTGCACTGAGCCGGATCTAGAAAGGACGGGATAGTATAGAAAAATTGAGAAGGTAGAAAATTTGTTGTAACTATTTCAATCTTTACTCCGCCGACAAATTTTCACTACAGGGTCGTGCACTAATACTGCACAGAAATATTTGACACCATATTGCTGTTTGAGTGGGGAGTCGAACCCGGGAGCTTAGGCTTCGTTGTCTGAGTCTTAAGTACTTCAGCCAACAGCACCTTTTGACAGCTTATTATAATCAATAACTTAATCCATTATTTATGAGTTTCTATGCAAAAAAAAGCAATAAAATAAAATAAGAGAATTTTATATCTTCATACACAATAACATCGCACAAAAACAACAACAGCTATAATTTTATGGACTTTGGACATTAAGAACAGATTCATGTGGCATTCATAAACACCAAATGTCTTACATTGATTTATTATTGCAAGTGCAACAGCAGGATCAGCAGCAACCAGTATTGGCAGACACAGTAAAACATAAAATTTCAAAATATCAGAAAACAAGTTTTAAGACAAAATCTGGCATAAAATTAAAAAAAAGATGCCAAACACTTTAGCATTAAAAGTGAGAAGTAATCAAGAAAGTTGATTTGTCTTCAAACATTTTTTTTCACAAGCCAGGATGCCAGCCAGGCCAGGACAGGCCCGTAAGTGGCTACCGCGATCGCATAATGAAAAGATTTAAGATCCCCAAGAAACCTAAATAAAGGAGCCCTTTATGATGACACTCAACTGACTGCCTCTTTTATATTCCAGTGAGTTTTTCCACAAGGTTTTAACACCTTAATTGTGTTGATGTTTCTCGTTGTTGTTTTTTTTTCTTTGCTCTGGTGTTTCCTTAAGGAACAAACAAGGGCTTAAGCTTTGTGCGAACTTGTGTTCATTCCTTTTCTTTAAAAGTATTAAAAATTAACAAAATCTTAAGATTTACAACATTATTTAGTTTGATGAGCTTCAGTTTGATTATAAATCCAGTCATGCAGCGCATTCGTTATTACACTCTTCATTAACTTTATTAAAGGGATTTAGGCATCATAAAGAACAGAATAGTTTTATAAATATTTTTTCAAAACACGAAGCCATACTAATGACTTTAATACACGTACAAACAGTGTGTGTTGTACTTAATTGTTTCTTAATGTTGACTTTTTTGCTGGTGCATTAAATGTTAAGGATGCATATTTTTAGTAAATTAAGCGGTAAGAAGGGAAGGCATTAAAAAACCATTTTGCTATAAACTTTTAGGATTATTTAAAAGAATTTCCTTTTTGTTGCTTAACATAAAGGAAAGGAGAAGTTTTTTCTCGCAATAAATATAGATATATTTCTTTCGACAACCTACAATAGCTGCAAATCCAATTATAGTTACAATAATGAAGTAATAAATTATTTAACTTAGAAATAAAAGCTGGAAACATTGACGTGGAATAAAGGTTTATGGTGGCGGACATAGAACTGGCTATTTTTCAAAAGGAAATTACTTAAACAACATCCAGAAAATGATGAAGTAGAACATACAAAAACCAATAAATAAATGTTGCTGTGGCTCAACAACAAAAGAAATAAATGCTTTAGGCTGCTCCATGCCTCACTTATAATCTTATGAGAACTACGAGTATAAAAACAATATCGAGCTCTGAAGCTTATGCATGATATCGACTTATCAGTTCAATTAAAATTTATGCTGATACAGATGAGAAATAGACAACAACAAAAACAACTTCTAATGCAATATAACTATATACGCAATATACATATATGAAATATATTCACACTCGTACATGTAGACGACTGCATTTGTTTTATTTGTTTTCCTCGTCTTAATGAACTACAATTTTATGTTATTACTTTTACGCACTCTCTCTCACATACTTAAATGTTGCAACATCCAACACTTTATCGTGAGTTTCCTATTCAATGCATGATTGCTGGTGAAATGTTTTACATAAAACATTCTTTGAGCTAAGACCGCGTTGACTTTGCAGCTGTGGTTATCATCATCAATTTAATGATTTTGATGAAAATGTTAATTTAACTGTTATTTGCCTAGAATTTCTTTTGTAATATAAAACCTGAACACATACCGGAAATTAAAACCTTCGCTAGTAAAATAAATAACACTCCGCGTTGCTCTAAAGTAATTCGATTACTACGATACGAAAACACTTAATGTAGCAAATGGAAAACATGTTCTTTTCTCCATGTGTCGCTTATGGATTTTCATTTGCAAGCAAACATTTTTTTACAGCCAAAAAAATAGATTCGATTTAAAAAATTATTTTCGAAAATATTGCTCTTAAAATTACTTTTCGAAAGACGATCTTAGCTATAGTAAGTGTTTCAAGCAATTCTATTTAAAAATTGTCGTTAGAAGTAGTAAATTTCCCCAAAAATTCTCGTACAAAATACTTTTAATTTTAGAACAGTATCTTTTTCATAAAAAAAATTTTAATTATGTAATAAGAACATATTTAAAATGTCCCTATTAAAAAGTACATTTTATAAAGAGCAGTTAAGCGAAAATGTTTTTATAAAATATGTCTTTCATAAAAAGTACTTTGTAAAAACGTGCTTTTCATCAAATCAACTTTATAAACAATAATTTTAATACTTTTCAAGAATTTTTTTATAAAAGGTATTTTTATAAAATATTATTTCTATAAGCTTGTTTTTTTTTAAAAAAAGTACTTTTTTAAAAATACTTTCTTAAGAAGTATTTTTTTATAAAGTACATTTTAAAAAGTACTTTTTATACAACGTATTTCTAATAAAAAAAGGTATATTTTAGAAGGTGTACTTTTTATAAAAAGTTCTTTTTATATGAAATACTTTTTACAAAAGAAGTGTTTTTTTAAATACTTGTAAAAGGTACTTTTTATAAAAAATACTTTTTATAAAGGGTACTTTTTATAAAAGCTACCTTATGTGAAAGGTACTTTTTATAAAAGGCACTTTATATAAGAAGTACTTTTTATAAAAGGTACTTTTTATAAAAGTAGGTACTTTTTATAAAAGGTACTTTTTATAAAAGGTACTTTTATAAAATTAAGTTTTTATAAAGCTACCTTTTATCAAATGTACTTTTTATAAAAGGTACTTTTTATAAAAGGTACTTTTTATAAAAGGTACTTTTTATAAAAGGTACTTTTTATAAAAAGTACTTTTCACAAAAGGTACTTATCATAAAATTAACTTTTTATAAAAGGTACTTTTTATAAAAGGCACTTTTTATAAAATGTACTTATTGTAAAAGGTACTTTTATTTAAAAGCTACTTTTTCTAAAAAGTACTTTTTATGAAAGCTACTTTTTATGAAAGTTACTTTTTATGAAAAATACTTTTTATAAAAGGTACTTTTTATAAAAAGTACTTTTTATAAAAACTACTTTTTAGAAAAGCTACTTTTTGCAACAGGTACTTATTATAAAAGGTACTTTTTACAAGAGGTACACTTTTTATAAAAGGTACTTTTTGTAAAAGGTACTTTTTATAAAAGGTACTTTTTATAAAAGGTACTTTTTATGAAAGGCACACCTTTTGTAAAAGCTACCTTTTATAAAAGGAACTTTTTATAAAATGTACTATTTTCAAAAAACATAACTTTCATTCATTTCCTTACGTGCCCGCATTTAATTTACTACTAACATTTTGTATCGACTGGTTTTGCATCGAAAAGATTTTTTTATAAACCAAAGTTTAAATGCTAATTTAAAATAATTATCAATAATTGCTATTGCTGTATGTAAATGTGCATTCGCAATATATAATATTTTTTTCATATTAAATTACATTTAATGTTAGATGTGCTCCACAGAATACCTTCTCCTGTTGTAATGCAAATCATTTTATACCGATAAAAAGATTTTCTAGTGTCCAAGATATAAGAAAACCACAAGCAGATAGAGACGGAAACTTGAAAATGAAAAAGTCAACATTCATATGCATGTACTGGGCATATGTACTCGTAGTTATGGTCATACCTTTGCACACTGATTTGTGTTTAAGTTTTAGTAAAACAAGACAATGCGTTCAACAACAGGGTCAAGCCGCCACAGCAATATTACCGTTTGCTTAACAGCCTAAACGTTAAAATATGATTTTACATGAAATAATAACAAAAACAGAAAACTAAACATATATCGGCATGACCAATGCCAGAAAACCGTATTAGATGCACAATATCTTGAAGAAAATTTGCGTACTCAAACTGACAATCTCAAGCAAATTGATTACAATAAGTAGGCATCGTTCTGCAAATACTACTCGTATGCAAAGTATTTGTTAGTTGATGTTGTAAATTTTCATTACCTTTTTGAAAGCAGAACGCAAAAACAAAAGGTAACACTAAAATATGCCAACGAGTATCGTGTAGTTTTCAAGTCAATGTCAAGACTTACTCCGTATTTATGAGCACGGAGTGTGATGTGGTTTGGCCTTTATGGGACGCTTGATTAAATATAGATTGTAGGGTTTGGGACATCTTTCAAAAGTCAGCTGAATTAAAATCATGTTGAAAAACTTAAGTTTACAGTTCACTGGTCTGTACATTGAATTTCTTTTTTATTATAAGAATCTCTTATTAGTTTGTAACTTTATATAGTGGCAAATTTTGTTGCATTGTGTTTACGTGCGTTTTTCTGGACTAAAAATGTTTGTGATTGCTTTGATTTTAGCTCCAGAGGCTTTGTTTTTGTATCCATATTTTTTATTTTTTTTTGTTTGCTTGCGCTCAATGAGGAAGAATTATATTAAATTTCATTTTGTTATTAACAACAATATACAGAAAATGGTTTGATTGAAAGTAGTGTGAAGGGATGTCATTAAGTATTTTTATTACATAATTTTTTTTTTTTTAATTTAGTACCAAAAAAATTTAACAGAGGAATTTATAAAAGAAAAATGTAGTGGCGTAGTATAAAATTTTCGTGCAAATACAAACACAAATTAATTTGTTATTAATTCGGCAATAAATAGAAAAAATAATAATAATTGCAGAAATATGCCTGCAAAAGCTTTCGTTGTCGGTAATTTTCAGCCTTTGTCATTCAAACAGAACAACAACAACTAACACAACCTTGCGAAAGTGCAGATTAGAAAAATCCGTATCATATTCATAGCTGAGTGGAGAATCGAACCAAAGATATTCGTCTTCATGATCTACGCTTTAACTACTTCAGAAAACGGCACTTCGTATGTCTTTTTTTTTCATCTTGGACCAGCACTCAGGGGATGACCCCTATATATGCAATGTATTGCGCCGGAACTGAAAACGAGGGGATAGTATTGAGGGGACAGATTAGGAAAGATGAGAAGATAGACAGTTGTTTTTGTAGCTATTTTGTAGCTGTTGTTGTTTTTGTAGCCTTTTACTTCGCCGGCTTATTTTTGCTACAGGGCCGACGAAGGTCTTTTAAATGGACACTTTAAGATTGATTGCAGAAGTTAAACTTTCATCACTTTGCCGCATATTTCGGATGGAACTTCAATTATCAAAGACACTGTGTTTGATCTAGACCATATCTCATTATTTTTTATACGTTCGGAAAACTTGTCATGCAATAAACTCAAAATCGGGGGATCGTGTTGTTGCAACCACATGTCCAGTTCATAATCTGCAATTGCTAAAAAGAAAAAAACTAGGCTGTGAATTTAAGGATGCTTCCTTTGTATTTTTTCGAAAAAATGGGACTCTGTGACACCTCGTAAGTATAAGGCATACAAAAGCTCTTCCCCAATCATTTTTAATTTCTCCGAGCCCCATATTTTGCTTGCTGACATATCGACTTAGCGCTACGAATATATGAGATTCATTGCAGTAGAAATTTTTTTTCGAAAAAGCTGTATTGAAAGTCAGTTGCCTAGTAGCAAATGAGCATATCTACTGCATTGTGCACGGTCAGCGTTAGTTGCTGAGTGAGTTGGACTCCATAGTATAATGAGCCGAAGTATAGGCTCAATTGCTAAGAAGGCCGTGGAATGGACAAACTGGAATAATTCGTCACTTTTTCTCCAGCAGAAGCGATATTGTCAGCCCACATTGTGATGATGAACAGGCCTCAACACATCTATCACGTTGCCATTCTCTTGATATTTCTTTACAATTCTTTGCACAGTAGAACGACCATAATTACTCCGTAATAATCGAGAAATAGTTTGATTCATCACATCTGTAGTGAGAAGACCGGATTTTAGGAGATCCACGTTCTTTCCTTTCACTAATAAATGAGTTTTTACACAGCGGATATTATGCAACTGACAGCCTAAATAAGTAATTCCGAAATTTGTTCCGAAAATCTACCATCTGATCTCACCGCAATGGTAACTCTAATAACAACAACATCCATACATACAATAAGTTTTATATTTTAGCATTCTATTAATTCTTCCAAGTGTCTTATATTAAAGTAGCTAAATGCCAAGTATATTTTTTTTATCGCCAAATAAAAAATTTAAAATTTTCCAAATAAAACACAATTATAATAGATGCTCTATTACAAAATCATTTCTTTAAGAAATTGGGCCAGACTCAGCTTATGGCAGATTAAACACAAGGCACTCTTAGCAACGAGACAACATCCAATAGTTTTTATTTTATTATTTAACAAAAAAATAAATAAAACTAGAAAGAAGAAGTCGTAATAATCTAATGGCTTAGAAGCTGCAAGTTGTATTATGCTGAAGACTATAAAAAGCATTAAAATTTAAATACACGTTTGCGCATAAGAACCAATTACGATTCTGGAAGCTATTAAAAGCAATTGAAAAATGATAAGATTTTTATTCTGGTTAGTTTTGTTCAAGTTGTCGTTGAATTGGTATTTTTATTTTTGCATTTTCTTTTTTTTTTTTTTTTTTTGCTAGAAAAATCTTAAAAAAGTTTTGCTGTTACTTTTTTTTTTAATGTTTTGTTTATAAGCCACATTCAGTCAAACTCCGTTAAAGTGAAAGGCTGGCTGCCTGTCTCTGTTAACGGTGTTAGCTTATGAAAAAAAAAGTTTGAAAATGGAAGATTTTAAATAGAAAATATCTCATTTCAATTTGTTTTTAGACATCGGCCAGCTTACAAATCCGCCTGAATTGCCCATATTTGGTGATCCCTTTACGGAAATTGCCTTAGATCTAGTCTTTCCTAAAGGTAATCCCATATTTCTGTTAAATGGTAAAAAGTTACAGCTGCTGCAGCCACTGGATAGAGATGAAGAGAACTTAAGTCATATTGTTTTTCAAGTAAGTAAATTTTATTAATAACTGTTTCCATAAACTGACAACTAAAACAATTATTTTAATTAGAAGAACACAGAATACGGCCGTAGGAAGTGACTGGAATTAATTTTAATTTTAAAATTAAATAATTTTGATTGAAATTTGGTATTAGAGGAAAATTTTTAAACGAATGCCTGAATTTAAAGTATTATATAATAGTCCTTGATTCAAAATTTGCATACTTATTTCAATTTCATTTTGCTACTTCCACAATGAGCTTTAATATTTCTAATAAAATTTTTGCATAAATGTTTTTGATACTTTCCTATGATACTTTCCTTAAAGATTTTCTAAAAAAAAAACTGTTTTAAAATTCTCAAGTTCCTTAGAAAACGTCTCATCTAATATTGAAGTGAGCACTAAAACAAAAGATTTTCTCTTTCTCGGCAGAAAGTTTTAAATTTTAAATCATAATGCGTTTAAATAAAACTAATTTTCATATCAAAATATTAGTCATGTTGTCTGCAATCAAACACGACAGAATGTTTCTTTTTGCCTTCTGAAGAATAATTTGTTCAAAGAAAATAAATTTCTTTCTCAATCACATCAGTATATGTTGGTATTTCTAAATTGCCAGCAATTAATTACTATTAAGTACCTTTTGCATCCCAACTCAGTTAGTTGACTTCATCAAATACGCTTTAAAATCAAGATGTTAAGATTGTTCTGCAAGCTGACTCGTACTCGTATGCATTAAAAACAATTTCCTTTGCCAACACCATCTCAAAAAGCGAGAAAAAATAATTACCGATAAAAGAGGCGTCCATAAATTATTTAGTTCATATTTAGTCCATAATTTGAAAAACCAAGACTGCAATGAAGAAGGCAAACAAGAAATGAAAAAATATAAGAAATCAAATATTTAGAAAAGGAAGTGTTAAACTAAAAACTCTTAATAGCTTTTAATGACAACTATATTGAGTGAGATATTTAGGAGCCACCAGCAAGCATCCTAGTAAATAGTGTAACAGAGCAGACGTTGAAATAAAATTGCAAAAAAAAATACAATTTCATAATTTATCTTCCATTTCAGGTTTCCTGTACAATACGTTCCTCGAGTAAACGTCGCAATATTCCGATTATAGTGCGCGTGTCTGATGTTAATGATAATGCACCACGTTTCGTGAACACACCTTATGAGGTTACCGTGCCCGAGGTAAGTTTAACAATAATAACTTTTTGTTTAAACATTTATCTATTTATTCTATTTCGTTTTCTATCGGCATTCAAATTCAAATGAAAAAGTAACTAAACAGCCGGCCATCCAGCCAGCCATTCATTGTTGTTCAGGTATTGTAAAACACATTGGCAACAGACATTTTAGTACTTTTACAATACAACTTTGTATTTAATTTTATACATTTACAAGTCGAACGTTAAATAACAATTAAATTATTTTCTTATTCTAATTTTTTTAAATTGTCTGTGGCTTTTCGTTTTCTTTGTTGTTGTTGTTATTGTTAAATTACAATCTCATGGTAGATATTTTAGAATTAGGTGGGAGGTTTGTTTGTTTGTTTGTTTCTTGTTTGCTTTCACTGCCTTTTTTGCCTTCTTTCAAATATAATCCTCGGATTTGAGCAGTTTTCCTAGTATTAGTTACTTGATAAAATCGGTAGTATTTGTTGGTTTAGCAGAATGCACTTGAAATCTTGTTTTGTTTCCGATCTATTTACAACATATTAGCAAATACCTTGTTAACTTCTATTATAAAGTTATTATCGCTCCTGGTATTTAAAATAAAAATAAATTAAGTAGTAGGAAACAAAAAATCCAGTAACTGGAATATGAAGAATATAATAAAGCGGCAACACTGGTATGAAAATATGCTACCATTGGCTTGGTACAGTTCTCGTATGCGATTTCCTGGTAAAATTGTTATAAATAAAACTGTTATCACATTCAACTGAAACCAACTAATAAGTGATGATACATAAAAATACACATGAGTACAGTTGATGAAAGTGTAGGGGTTTCAAAAACAGCTGTTCTGCTGTGCTCTGTATGTTAGATAATTTAAAATTGATGCTGACTTTTCTTTGTGCCTTGGAATACTTATCACTTTTTTCTGAATTTAAAATAAATTTTAGAACAATTGGCTTATCAGTTTTAATTGAATAACAAAATGCATTGCCACAAAATTTAACATGAATCATAGCACTTGATAGGTTCTATTTCGATTACGATTAAACGAAGAGGTACTTGCCACAAAAGTTATGATTATAATCGACTGTAGAACCCTAAGACATATACAATTGTAAAACACAAACACCTAATTCACACGATGCATTTTACGACGTCTAATTTTACTAATATCCTTTTGAAATTAGTTCCAACAACTCTTTGCGTTCACACGATGAATTTGGTTTTCATGTCTATTTTTAATTTTTGTTATTGTTTCACATTTATCTGGCCTCAAAATAAAATCAGAACAAAACGTAACAAAGAGAAATAGGAAAAACCCATGAAATCAGAAATCAAGTAATTTTTTTTCTACCCCTCTATCTTCTCTACACCGTTCGCTATGAAACCAATAATGACGTCGAAAATTAGATGTCATAAAATTCATCGTGTGAATTGGGTGAAATACTTTCCACAATTTTTTTTTTTTTTTTGTTTTTTTGTTTTAAAGCCTCTAAAAATATTTTGCTTAAATTTAAAAATTTTAATTTATAAAAAAAATAAATTATATTATATTTCACCGACGAATTTTTATATCAATAGATCAATAGATCAGAACACGAAAAGACAACCTTCGGCTTTGTAGCCTACACGTTAACTACCCCGGCCAGCATCAGTATGTTTGACTATGACTTAGACAGTATAAATATTGAATGGCTTGTGTATGACTCTGCCCACATAGTGGCTTTGCTACCTTAAGTTCACTATAACCAGGTTAAGTTATAACTAGGCTATGGCCTGATTATTTACTAAGTTATGATTGCGCCATAAATAGTCGGTAACTATAATAGACTATGGCTAGATAATGGCTGCAAAAATAGAATTCAGTTTAAATATTATCAGAGTGTTCTAAGTTTATTACCCTAAATATTAACTTGTAACATAAAAATTGTTAAACGTCACAACTGCATAATCAAAGCAGTAGCGAAACAAATTGTTTTTATCATTATGCCACCCACGCCATTCATTTAGTCATTTATTTTATAACCCTTCTTAGAAGCTTAAGTATTTGCTCTAGCATTTGTTTTCACGACAGACTTACAATGTGTATTTTATTCTCATGGCAGTTTTACAATGTTTATTCTAGCCTTCTTTCTAATACATAATGAAAAAAGTGCGTTTAACTTGCCAGTTACTAACTTTAAAGAATTACCTGCTATAAACCTTCTGCTCATGCTCTTCGTTTGCATTAGATAATGTGTGTGTTTGTGTGTGTGTTTTATAATTCAACAGTTTTAATTCCATTGAAATCTTTTTTAAACAATCATAAAACTATTTCAATCGAGATAATATTCTTTAGCTGTTCTTTCATTGTTTTTCGTTTTTCTATTTAACAATGAAGAAATATTTGGAATATTTCAGAATTTTCTGGGGATTTAAAATGCAGAATAACGCTTTTTCCGCGTGAGAGCTTTGAGCTGCACAAAAGTGGGAGAGGTTTTTAACACACAGACAGGAACAGTGCAAAAGAGCACAATAACAGCTTATGCATTTTGCGGTTTCAAAAGTAAAGCTGAATAAAACATACATAAAACCAAGATTTCTAAGAAAGTTTTATTTCATTGTAATGTTGGTACCATTTAAAAAAAATTGTATGTCATTTAGGCCGGATTTTTGGGATCTCAGTTAAACTAGGTTTAGTTAATCGGAAAACAGATTTTTGCCGCTATTATTAAGTTTTGATACAAAATTTTGACGGAACAGCTTAGTTTTGCTTAAAATGTAATAATAAAAATGAAATAATAAAAAAAATCGCAGTTTGCTGGAGAGATCAGAGTTTCAGACTTCGTTAAACTAAGCTTAAACTTAAACCACCTCTCAAACACCCGACCTTATATGACCGTCTCCAGATCTATTACAGCAATCTATTATTTGATGTACTTTTCGACCAGTTTTTAGCACTTTTTGGACAATGTTTCGACCACTTAACATTTACAATTAAAATTAATCTTTTTATACACGCATATATGTGTCTATAATATATACATGAGATTCTTTCTTTAATTTATGTCTACTGAAATTTAAGAAAAATTGATAAATGAAATATTATTTTATTCTTTACACAACACATTTTAAAAGATCAGCAAAAAGCATTTGATCTCTTGCTCCCAGTCAATAAAAAAATTATACCAAGACCTTTGAACTTTTATATATATGCTTACATGCGTGCTGGCAATTCCAAAAAAAAAAAAAAACACGGAATTCAATTTTTTGTTAAATTTAATTAAGGTTGATAGACTAATAGTTGGAAAATGCGTTTTCAATTTAGAAAGACAGAATAAATATCCCAGGGCAGAAAGGAAAGTTAACAGTAATTTCATTATTCAATTTTCCATAGCAGAGCAGAACTGCTGTTTTCGAAGGCCGCTACACGTTCATTGCCAGTGCTCAAGAGTATTCTTTTTTGTCCCCACCTTTTAGATGGGTGGCTTAGTTGTATGTGATAAAAGTTATTTTATTTATTGATATTTTATTAGGAAATTGCTTACGAGAATTGTATTAAACCGATGATAACACTTTTATAATCCCTGTGTTGCAGTTTGATTATTTTCTTTGCATTTTCTGAATTTTTTTCGTTGTTACTTTTCCACCATATTAAAAGTATTTTTTTTTTTTAATTTTTGATGAATTTAGAACAAATATTTATATTCTGCATATTTTTGCAAAAATAACTTTTCAACGACATATTTTTAATCAATATTAGAGTACTATAAACTACTTTAAAGTGCACTACAAAAATATGTGTAAAGTGCTTAAACATATTTTTTACGAACACTTGCCGCAAAGAATGTTCTAGGAGAAACTTGGCATCGAAGTTCTTTATGGGACGATGCGGAGGAGTGCTCTAACCGGGAAAAAACGCCCGTAACGTAAAATTTTTTGTTTCTAAATCAATGTTTAAGACGTATGAGTAATACGATTCCATACAAACAAATATTAATCATACGCAGCCGTGCCGTGACAGGATTCAATTTCGTTTGGGAACAAAATTGATTCTGTATTTTCGTTGGTGGGCGAAGAAAAATATCTTAATAAAAAATGTATACCCAAATAATTATTTTCTTTATACCTCGAATAGAACTTAAAATTAATATTTCTATAATAACGAACATGGTTTTTTTGTCGAGGGTTTTTTAAGAGCTCCCTTCTATAAAAAAATCAGAAAATTTACAAGTGGATGCTATTGGCTGAAGTAGTTGAACACGAGACTATGAAGAGGAGGGTTCTGAGTTCGAGCCCGAGCTGAGTCATGAAATATTGTGCTGAATTCTTCTGATCAGCATTAGTGCGTGGTTGTGTTAGTTGTTGCCAGCCTGTTTCAATGATGAAGGCATAGCACTGGCCACTGAACATAATTGGCAGCGACTGACACTATCATGTACTAAAAAGCAGAGTAACAGTACCCACCTTCATCGGACCTGTAGCAAAAATTAGCCGGCGAAGTAAAAAAGGTTGAAATAGCTACAAAAAAACTGTCTATCTTCTCATCTTTCCTAATCTGTCCCCTCAATACTATCCCCTAGTTTTCAGTTCCGGCACAATGCATTGCATATATAGGGGTCATGCCCTGAGTGCTGGTCCAAGATAAAAAAAGTGGGACGGAAAACTATTAACATAAAGAACTTTTAAAGCTTCAGCATTAAACGAGCAAAAATCTGTTTTAAATATGATAATGATAAAGAGGGTGTTGTAAAAACAAACTTCGATTAAAACCAAATAATTGTGTTGCAACTACGAAGGACGTAGGACAATTACTGAAAAAACGAGTGGGGAGCAACTTTTTGTCTAGCACTGGCTAGAAATATAATTAAAAATTTCAGAGAGAAAAAAAATAATTATCGTTAGATAAATTTACAACTGAACAGGCAGTAAATAATAATAAATACCAAAAATAAAATGATGACAGTGCCAGTCCATCACCAGTAACAATCCCACATGATGGACAACTTTTGTCATTTTTATTCTCCATTTGTTTTAATAGATATTTGTCATTCTATTTTCAGCCTGCTGTTTTTATTATCTCCTTTTTTCTGACTTCTTTTTCTTCTTTAATTTCTGATTGATGACCACCATATTTTTCTATTCCTATACTTTCTTTTTGCACCTTAGATGTGGCAAGTATTTGCTATTCTAACCCAACCATTATTTGTCTAGAAGTTTACAAACGCAAAGAAAAAAAGAAGCTAAGAAAGAAAATATGTTTCTTTCAAAAACTAGATCAATGCTGTCAGTTGGTTGCAGTGAAAAATATTTTTCTATCTAATTACCCGTCCATCGTTCCCGTCTTGTCTCCCTGTTGTATTTTGCAATACCTTTTTTTCATTTTGCTGTCGAATGCCTTTACAATATGGTTGGAAATATTGTGCAAAATATATAAAAAGTATAGAACTTTTTGTTCAGCTATTTCTGACTTGCGAAAGGAAGAGGCTGAATCTGCTCGTATTGTTTGTATAAACAAAATGCGGAAGCAATGAGTCTGTAATTAAATGCAGATTGATTTTATGTTTGTGTGTTTTATAAAATGATAATGTGTAGTGCAACAACGTTTGAGACACCATCTCTTAGTGCAATCCGTGCAATTCACATCCTCTGGCTTCCAAAGATGTGCTCTTTTAAGATGATTTAGTGGCCAAGTCTGTTGGTATTTATTGTTATTATAATGATTTATAATAAAGTTATTTTGTTGGTAATTGATTTGTAGTTTATCTCAATTTATTTTTAATTAATCATTTTTCAAAAGAATTCTTCTTAAATTGTTGTCTTAATACTGGAAGAGTTCAGCAATTTTTTTTTTGTTTTATTAATTGTAGGCTAGAATGCAACGTCCGAAGTAATTGCTGGTATTCTAGATGTGAATTTTATGCTAACGCTATTGATTTTATAGAAAAGAAACTGTTAAAAATGCTGATTCAATTGCTACTTGAAATTTAGTGCCACTTGAAATTGTTTGCCTTTCAGAAAATTCGTAGATTTTTTCTATAACTTTTTATTAAAGAAGCTGGTTTTACTTGAGTCAATTATCTATTGAGGAAGCAATCCACAAATGTCTAATAAATAATATATTATTTAGAGATGGTTAAATATTTACTGCCGTACACATAAATAATTAATTCGAAGTTTAAATATATTTTAAGATATATTTATTTATGAGAAAGATTTTAAAGCACATTTTAAAAATAAATTACTTTTTATAACTACGGCATGCACAAATTATAATGGGTGATTCCTTCAGAGCTTTCGTCTTTGATTACACGAACATATAAAATTGAGAGAAATGTATGAAATGTTTATGTGCGTCAATAGAACGATCTATATCATTCAATGTTTAAAGATGATTTCATGGTGACCGCGTCTACGACTTAAATGGTTCATTCACTGGGTCCAATTTTGGCATAGGTTCTCCAACATATCAGTCGGTATCTCAATTCCTCTACATTGGCTTCCAGTGCGTAAGCCTTTGCAAGGTTGTTCCTAAAGACATGAGTCCTACAAAAAGTAGTCCAAGGACGTTAAGTCTCACGATCTAGACGGCCAATTGACCGGCCCTATCATGAAATAAACTATTCAACGCACTCGTCTCTCAACCATGCTCTTGCTGTGTCGCATTTGGCAACGTCTTGTTGAAGCCACATATCTGCCAAGTCCAGATCTTCTATTTTGGCCAAGTCATTGCACGGTAGTGCTCACCATACAGCAACTTTCCTGCCTTCATTGTTTTAGAAAAAGTGTCCATCCCAAACAGAGAATTTTTCGGAATAGCAGTCCTTGGAATGCTTTTGGCCGCTCTTCACACCAAATACGGCAATTTCTCTTGTTCATAATCTGCAAAAGTTGTGCGTTTGTAAGTCGACTTATGGTTAAATTATAGACCAAAATGTTCATGTTTAATAGTAACATGTGACACGAAAACAACTGAGCTGACAAAGAGAAAAAATCACTGGTTATTTTAAAAATACTATTTAAATGCATGCGCAATCTTACGAAGGAAACGAAAAACAACAATTCCTAGAGGGTAAAATTTGGTCAGTGATAGTTGGAATTGTTCCAAACGTTTCCCGATAAATCCAATTTCAACAAAAAAAAACTGATCCTTATGTTCCATCATCTACATTTTCAAATAATTTTTTTAAAAGCTAATACTTTAACTGTTGAAATAATTCTTTAAAAAGCATTTTTTTTCTCAAGCAATTTTGCTATAAAAATTTTATTTAGAATTTATATAAAAATGTTAAGAATTTTAACAAGAAACTTTTATTCTTTTGAATGCAAACTCAAAAGGCTTAATAATTTTAATAATGATGAAATTTTTTTAAAAACACTCACTGCATTTGCTTCTATATAAGGTCAATGATTAGTCCTTAAGAAACCTTAGCAAAATATATAGAACTTTAAATTACTCCACTCAGAGCTATAAAACTAACAAAAATTCTTATAAACTTTTTACATAAGCATCATTAAGAAAATAAATTTCCAAATGAGCAAAAGAGTGTAAAGCCAAACAAAAGACTTAAGCTACAAACATGACCGAGCAAAAGCAATTGATAAATTCTTTCACAAAAAAAAAATATAAACAGAAAACTCAGCTAAAGACTGGATTTTATTTAAATCTTTAATTACTTGATTCATTGGCTTTGGCACTCAGCTCAAACCACTCATTCAGTCAGTCAGTCAGTCAGTTAGTCAGTCACTTGAATGCCATTTTACCAAGAGAGGAACCAGCTTCAAACAACTTACCCAAACAAGGCTAATTATGTGTTAAATTAAAAAACAATTTCCTTGTAATGACCAAAAACGCTATTCTGCTGCTGTGGTTTCTTTTCAAACGATTCTAAATTAATTGACATCTTATGACTAAATATTACATTAAAAATTCTTAATAAATAAACATTAGAGTTGGCAGAGTTTCAACAAAACGAAATCAATAGCAAAACAACTTAAGCCAGTCATATGAAAAACATTTGAGTAAATGCTGCTTTAAATTATTAGAAGCGAAGCATTAAGAAGACAAGAAAACAAGTTGTAGAAATTAGTTATTCACTTATTTTAAACATCTCTCCGAACAGCATGTTCCAATGCCCAGTACTCACTCCTCTTGTTGCAAATGCCACAAAATCTGGTAAAAAAAGATGTCGCAAAACAAAACAACAACCTCCAGAGACTTGAATCCAAACAAACAGCTTTTTAGCTGCGAGCCAGACACAAAAACCATAATCCCTGTTGTTGTGTTTTGCCTAAGAAAATTCCTGGAACTGGAAGGCAAAATAAAAAATAAAAAATATATAGAAAATAAAATAAAAATATTTGTGCTCTGTTTTGCAGCCAATTAAAATGCTTTATTTAGTCAACTGCTTAGGAGTAAAATAAAACGAATATGTATTTATTTGTTAAACTAAATAAAATAAAATGAAATAAAATAAAATACCTTCTGATAAAAGAAACATCACTTAAGTATCGTATGACTACTTATAATTAGCAGATCGTACAAGAATGATGTTAGAATTTAATACCATAAAATTGTTATTCTGGCCTAAGAATTACATTAGAACTTGTGTTATTGCTACACAAAGGACTTGGTTATTTAGTCTGGCCAACACAATGTGTGAGAGTTTTATCGAGATTTAATAGAAAGAAAAGGTCCGACAGTCGTTTTAAAAAAGTTGTGAACATTGACACACGTTCAGTTATTTATGTTTTAATTAAAATTTTTAAAAAGAAACAAAGAAGCTGTTGTTGTTAGGTAGTTTAAAAGAAACATGTTCAACCGATAAGGTGCCTGCTTGGTGGACTCTTGAAAATATTTAGTAAATTTCATTAAGAAATTTATAATTTTTAAAAGCTGGGGGCTCAAAAAATATTATTAATAATAATAAAAGTTTCTTTTACAAAAAAAAAGATTTATATGAAATTAATAAATTATTAATAATTATTTGCATCACAATAAACAAATTTTTCATAACCCAAAGAATTGACGAAAAATTTTGCTCTTTTTGCCTTTATTAAAATTAACATACAAAAACCATAAACTTCCATGACTTCAAATTCACTGAAAAGCCGTCAAAAAAAATAACTTCTTGGAATGACAACCTTGTGTAAAGATCCTTAAAAATGTTCCAGATTTGAACTACTTCCGGAACACAAACAAGTTCAGGATCTTATTGAATCCTGAGAAGCTGTTTGTCACTGGGATGTAAATTTGCAGGGTCATAGTCCGTTTAACAGTTTTTTCCCCTCTGCAAGACTATATCGTGTAATTCAAGAAATTTGGTTTGGAATGAATTCCATATGATTTATTGGAAGGAAGATGCCACCTATTTATGCAACACATTGTACCTGAACAACTCTACCACCATTTTGAAATGCTATAATAAGAAATTTTCAACTGTTGGGGTTTTAAAATAAAAAAACTGAAATCACAGAAAATTTTTTAAAGTAAATGAAATAATTTTTTGAGGCGAAAAATAAAAGTCTGCCATTAACTTTTCAAAAATTATTGCAATATAAATGTCTTCTAAAACTAAAATTGTGACTGGCTAGTCTTTTTACACGAGCTATTTCAAGCAAACCGAGAAATAAAAACGCTAGTGGTGTCAATACACTTGCCCTTGTACATAAATACATGGAATCGCGTGGCATCATTGTGCTTAAACCGCATGTACTCGGTTGACATGTCGAGATTTCCAGTTTGAACAAAACATAGTTCGTCATCGTCCCACTGTACCTTGATCGAGTGATTATAGCATTAAGATTCCCATCGTTCTTGAAGAACTGTGGTGATGACGTCAGAGGCTCACACATCGCACCAAGCACATCATCTACCTGTGATCAGTATCAGCTCGGGAACTGTCTCCGAAAATTGGTGCGAAATTTGGTCACAAGTGTGGCTCATAATAAGTTGAAATGGAAGTACAAATTAAATTTCTCACCCCTCAAGAATTTGGGTAATAAATTTCAACGATTTGCAAAAATATTTTTTTACTCTAAAAAAAAATTTACATTCAGAACACAAATAGCAAAAAAGCCACCTCATATTAAAACTTTTTACATATTTCGAAGTACACGAGTGTATATTTTCGTCGTAAAACAATAATTTTATTTAATAAAAAAAAACTTGAGCATAACTGAACCTCCTTACATTTAAACTTATTTGCCATAAATTCCAAATAAAACTTCTTTAAATTGTAATTAAACCTTAGCCAAGAAGAATTTCAAAAAAAAAAGAGTTAACAGAACACTGTAATATTATATTTATTATGGAAATTTTTGCCAACTCTAAAAGTAGTTTTGAAAGTTGTTCGCCATTAAACTCAACGAAAATTACAGATTCGGGACAAAAAAAAATAAATAGCAAAAGCCAACAAACAAAATATGTCTTTAACGGCTTAAAATGATGTCATGTTGCATTAAGGATAGTATTTCTTATTTAGCAATGAAATCATATCATTTTACCAAAAAAAAAAAAAACAGCTGGAGGCCATAAAACCGCTATAAAAATATTGTAGAATTAAAGGAAAAATTATTGCTTCTTAGCGATCATGCAACAATTGACATGCTAATTCTAATGAAATGTGTGTCGTCTTTAAGCATAAATAATTGTTGGAATCAAAGGAGGAATGGTAGGCAGACGAAAAGAAAGAAGCAATGAAAGCAAGAAAGAAAGAAGGAAGGAAAGTTATTCATTCATACGGCACACGAAAGCAAGCAGACATTCTCTTAATGTCTTAAAGTGATTAGAAGCACATTTTTATTTATCAGACAAAATGGAATGATAGAAGTATTTATAAGTATACAAATCTGGTAAAATATTGGCCAAAATAATTATTTAATTACGGTGAAAGAAAACATTGCAAAAAACTTTAAATTGCAAAAGAAAACGTTAATGCTGTATTCACAAAAATTAATGTGTACTTCATGTGTGCTTTAAACTAAAAATTTCATAGAAAATTTATTTTAAAGTATTGATCAAGTCTACTTTATTTTTTGTGAATACTGCTGTTAAACTTTTATATAAAATTAGACAAGAACGGTTTTGCAGTTTTTTTAACCCATTTCGTCCCAGTGTTCGATTTTTCGAACAGTAAATTTCAAGCACTTAAATATTTTTCGCTGCTTAGGACAGACTAAGAACATATCCTTTTTAATGAAAATTTTTAAAAAAATTTTTTAATGACTATTCTTAAAAAAATTTTAATGAAAATTGTTAAAAAAAATTTTAATGAAAATTTTTAAAAAAATTTTTAATGAAAATTTTTAAAAAAATTTTTAATAAAAATTTTTATGGAAAATATTTACAAAAATTTTAATGAAAATTTTTAAAAAAAAATTTTAATGAAAATTTTTAAAAAAATCTTTAATGGAAATTGGTAAAAAAAATTTTAATGAAAATTTAAAAAAAAATTTTTAAAAAAATTCGGACATCTGATTCGTATTTTCTGGCATCAATTTACCATTTAACTACGAAGTTTTATAAACTTATTCGAAAGAAAATCTCTGGGACGATATGGGTTAAAATCGAAACATCTATACCAGCGATTATTCTTGACTTGCTTATGCAAGGTTTAAAAGTTATTCTTTTTTATAAAGGGAAACCAATCATTTCATTACATTTTAAAACAGGAAAATTAATATTGTTACCTTTATGAAAAAAAAATGAATTAAAACATTTCTTTATTATAGTAATCAGTAAATGGCATTTTCAAGGCACAGTGCATTTTTGTGATCAATTTGTGCTTAATAACTCCTTCCTCTTTCCTGACTTCCTTTCTGACAAAAGCCATCTCTGCACGATTCATTACAATGTAAACAATTCCGAGTAGCAATTTTTCTTAGGCATTCCAACGATAACACAATAGAACTTATAATTAAGCATCATCATTAGTAAACAGCGCGAAATAGACAGCAAAAATAGTTGAAAGATACCTGCCTATCGGCTTGACAATTGTGTGAGAAAATACCATTTTGAGAACCTTTCACCAATTAACTTGCAACATAATGCCTTTTATGAAATCTTCAATTGCTATTGCAACAATAAACTGAAAACTTCAAACAACGATTAGTGCCATAATAGTGGTATTTGATAACTTCTGTTCTATTTATTTTTTATTTTTTATTTTTTCAAACGAAAAGGCCTGTGAGCTTATTCAGCACCCTTAAGTGATCTTTGTTTCATACGTTTTCTTGTTTTAAAATCACAAGAAAATGTGATAATAAAACTAGTTCTTCTAGACAATTAAAGAAACCCAAACGTACAAAAAGCATCGAAAATTAAAAGAAACAACAACAAGATTTAACAAGCGGTATCCTGTGCTAAACGGCAATAATGAAAAAAATATTTAAACCACCGATTACAATCTAAGCGACTGGCCACAATCACCAGTTATGAACAAATGGTGCTAATTTTAGGTTTAAATTCTGAAAACCGAAAAATATGCTTAAGCAAGAGACTGTAGAAATTTTTTCGAATAATCTTTTAAA
This sequence comes from Linnaemya tessellans, assembly GCA_951800035.1. Classification (NCBI taxonomy): domain Eukaryota; kingdom Metazoa; phylum Arthropoda; class Insecta; order Diptera; family Tachinidae; genus Linnaemya; species Linnaemya tessellans. The sequence continues at coordinate 148,451,803 of OX637532.1, forward strand.
AATTTAAGAAAATTTTTATGTAGTAAGAATTTTAGCGAACATTTTATATTGTTATATTAAATTGAATTAAGATTGTATAGGCTAATTGTTCGAATTTTAATTTAAATCTCAGAAAGACATGATAAATATTCCAAGGCACAAAGGCAAGTCAACATCAGTTTTTGTTATTCAACTTACACAGCAGAGCAGAACAGCTGTTTTCGAAAGACGCAACCCTTTCATCATCAGTGCTCATGTGTATTGTGTTTGTCACCACTTATTAGGTGGCTTAGTTGAATGTGATAACAGTTCCTATTTACACAAATTTTATTGTGAAAAAGGATACAAGAACTGTATCAACCTGATGTTAAATGTTTTTGTTAAAGAAACAAAAATTTTTTTTTTGGAGGACCAGCTCTTAAGGAATGGCCCCTATATATACAATATATTGTGCCGGAACTAGAAAGGAGAATTAAGTGTTAACAAGAGAGATCAAGAAAGATTAGAATATAGAGAATTTTTGTAGCTGCCAGTATTTTAGTCTAAACTTCAGCAGAGAATTTCTTTGCTTCAGGGGCGACGGAAGGCGAAGTTGTTGTTCTGTTTTTAGTGCTAAATCTGCACAAACATTCAGTATATTGCACCTTAAACAAACTTTATGCAACATTTGAAATTTATAAGAAACTACCACTATATCGTCTCCTAAATCTCTATATCCAAAACCAAGAATTTTATGATCAAACGCCTTTATTTTATATTTTGTCTCAAGCCGAAACTGCTATCGTATAACTGACGCAACTGGTGGTCCTACGCTTTGATTTTAAATTTAGTCCGTGCGCAATAGAAAACGCACTCAATGGTGCATTCCACTTTTATTTGATCGTTGCTGTGGTTGTTGCATGTTTGTCTGTTGCTACAATTGTATTTAGTTTTGTATTTTAATCGATTGTATTGTAAAGTTTGAAGAAAAATCCACAAAAAACTTAAAACAAAACCAGAACTTTTTTTTTTTTTTTGCTATTTTATACCGTTTTAAAGGATGTAATTTATCTTTAATTGACTGCAGACGTCAGTCGTTGATGTTGAACAACATGTTCACCAGAGACCATAAACAACTTGGTAAAAATGTAACTAAAAAGCATCGGTAGCAGTTGCACCAATAACAGTAACATTGCATTAGCCATGCAACAACATTTACATCAACTATAAACTTTAAGCATCATGCTAACAAGTGTAATTTTACTGTTGATTTTGATTTTGAGTTTGATTTTTTTATTGGACATCTCTGTATGCCGCTGAAAGCTTAAATTGCTATCTTACCGTTAGTGGAGAGTTAAGTGCGAATTGTTTATGGTTTGGTTTTGACAAAATCCAATTGATTGAGGAAATAAAAACTGATGACTTAAGTGTATGACATACTATTTTATCACTTTTTTTTTATTTACTGAGAAAAAAAATTGTTTCTATATCTGTTAGCTGGTTGCAATAATAATAATAATAATAATAATAATAACAATAATAACAATAATAACAATAATAATAATATGATCACATAGAGTTAACATCAATTGAATTCAATTAAGATTGATAGGCTAATTGTTTTACATTCACAAAGACATCATAGATATTTTAAGGCACAAAGTGAAGTCAACTTTAATTTTAATTATCCAGCTCTCACAGCAGCCCAGTACAGTTGTTTTTGAAACTGCGATTTATTTTAATTTAACAGATATTGTATTGAAAAAGCTTTACATATTTTCGAAAGAACCGATATAAATGGAATTGTCAATACTAGAAATATTCCCATAGTTGATTAGGACTTATCGCTATTATACATTATAAGATTTTCTCTTCAGTCTGTCTATTATCGTGTTTTCAAAACGAGGTAAAATCATTTATTAAATACCTTGAATCTTGAAAAATAATCTTAAGCTTCAAATTGAATTTTTACAAATTGTTGGGACAAAAACATTTTTTACTCACTATTTTAAAAATATAAAAAATCAAATTATATTATATTTTATAATAACACTTGTTTTTCCCCTATGTAATTAAATAATTTGTTGTAATGAAATTAGCAAAATATGTATTAATTTTATTGACATGACAAAATAAATTACACATATTTGTGTAACAAATTAATTGCTAGCAATATTTTTAATAAGATTGTTCTCTTTAAGTGCTGGCAAAACGCAAAGAGCAATAACAACTTCATGGACAAAATAAACAAGATTTAAAAATAAACATATATAAAAAAAAGTCAAACATGTACAAACACCATTTGTTAGACAAAAAACCTGTAATCTAACATGTTTAAGCTACAAAGTAAACTTTTTTTTTTTAAATAAAAATTTGCCTAAAACAATTTATGACAATCGAATTAACTACTTAATTTTATAGCGTTTCATTAAATGAAAACTTATGGCAAGATATTTTTAAAAATTATCCATTTAAAACAGCCAAATTAAGTTTCGAACACCAAACCACAACTACAATAACAAGATTAAAATATAGAACTGCCACCTCGTGGTGAGAAAGAAAAATGAAAAAATGGGTGAAGCTTGATGAATTTGTTAAAGTCATAAATATTTGGTTGACTTCTTTGAAAGCTTGTAACGTGTAATTAAACACTTAATCATAGTGATACGAACGCGCACAGGAGTGATTGATTAAAAGAAACAACTCACGAAACTGAAATTAATAGATAAACTTTGAAAGTTTGCAGCTTAAGTTTTTTGTTTTTCTAAGCACAACAAGTTGTATGAAAAGTTTTAAAACTGTGATTTTTTTTTTAAATAAATCACCCTCACTGTCATTGCAAAAGAATTTTTCTTCCTCGTACTGGTACTTGCAGTGCAGCAGCACCCACTCGTCTATTTCTGATTTGGTTAGCAGAACGAAGAAAGCTTCACATATAAATTTTTATATTCTTGGCAGCAATTGCCATGATTTTCTCCCACACTTTTGACTGCCCTAGTCATGATATAAATATATTTTAAATGGAATTTCTTTGTAAAAGATGCACCAGTCGAGATGAACTACTCCCAATAGTCAAACAAAAAGTTCATCGCTAAAAACCAATTACTATATATATTTTCTAATATGATTTGCACAAAATTGTTTTTCTCTTCAGCTGTATTTGCAATATAAAAACGATAAATTCGTTTATTTTTCAGGTTAAATTGAAGTGAACTTTGAACTTTTGTTTTGCCAAAACAAACATGTTTACCACCTCTCAATGCCTAAATCTAACTAAGGCATTAGGAAAAATCTCCCAAACAAAAAAATAAAATAAATGGAATTAAATGCACGTGTTTAAATATTGACTGTTTTGTATGGCCAATTCGTTGAAACACAACAACAACAAAAAAAAAGAAGTTCTCAACTTTCAGCCTTAAAGCGGTTTTGCTGTTTCTTTTAGTTTTCAAAGTTTGCATATATCACTTTTGGAGGCTGTTGCAAATTTTATGTGGCATGCTTTTGCGCATGAGCGCACGCGTCGTGTTATAATCTATTATAAAGGCTTTAATATATGTTAGAATTTTTTTGCACAGATTTTTTTTTCGTAAGTTGAGTTTTGTTTATAACCTTCTTCCTTGGAAATATAAAATTTGAAAGATTTGGTGAAATAAAATGAGGATTTTTGTTCTTCTTGTTGGAAATTCAAACAATGGGGTGTTCACCTTTTTATTCGCTTGGGATTTTGATTGTTATTGGGTGGATATAAAAGTAATATTCTATTGATTTTAGGGCATTTTATATTTTTATTTAGGAAATTGTAATTAGAATCTCGCATATTTATTAATTTTATTTAAAAAAGAATTTTATTCAGATAAATGTAAGATTTTAATAATAATTAGTACGTAAGGAAAACACAAAATTCTTTAAACAGCCGGTCAGACTTTACCAAGTGAGGCAGCATTTGACATAATTTTGCACTAAAATGGAACCTCCTTCTTCGTTACTGTAGCTCTGATGAAGTAAAATTACTACAACAAATTCTCCTTTTTCTCCTCTTTCTCCACCTGTCCTCTCAATATTGTAGCCATGTTTCTCCAGCTTCGACACCACCATGCATTGCATGAGTGGTGATCCAGCCCTGAGTGCTTGTTTTTAGTATTAAAAAAGAAATTCCCACTTTATCCCCTACCCAATAGCCATAAATCTTTTGGAATCAATTGCATGTTATACCGTTATAAATCACATTTTGGATAGATTTCAAAGTAACTTGTTCTTGACATTTGTCGCCAATATGAAAAACCATACAACACAGGTTTGTAGCTTAAGTCTTTTGTTTGTGTTAACCTTCAAAAGAACTTTGCTTTTAAAAGTTTTGTAGCGTCATTTCCATAACATTATGAAAAATTACTTTTTTTTTTGTATGAAGAATCATGTTTCTTTAAAAATTTCAAACATGTGAGAATTAAATAACTAAAAAAAGTTTTTGTCATTAGGAGGTGCAAAAGATGACATCATTACCCACACACACACACACAAAACAGAATTTGAAGCCATGAATATTCCTACACTAACAAAGTGTCTAGAAAACTGGGCGGCACAAACATTATAGCGTTACAAAAATTTTATCATAAAGCAGCAACCAAAATATGAAATATTATATAACAAAAAAGCAGTCAAATAATCCAAGATCACCTAGAGTATAAAAATATATATTTTAATATTTTTTTTCTTTCAAGAAGGTTTCTTGCTATCAATATTATGCCTAAGCTCTTTGTGGACTTTAGATATTATTTTCTTATTTTTTGGTGGACATAATCAATTCTAGAAAATGTTAAAGAGCACGCTTTATTGTCTTTTTCACCGCTTAAGTTTCCTGTAAGTGTTTTTTTACATATTGTCTTTCAGCTGCCGTTCTTTCAAGCAACTCTTTGTATTGTATACAACTCGCATTCTTGTCTGTCCGTCTGTCTGTTTCTCTGTCCGTCTGTCTGCTTTTTCTTCAATATGAATAATTTATGAAAACCATGTAAAGATCAAGCTAAAATACAGCAAATATTTAAATTGCATTCATATGTCGCAATTCGCAAACAAAACAAACCCAACTCGGCGAAAAAAGAAAATAAAATATATTATAAACATAAATAGAAAAATAAACATACTTACCATGCCACAAATGTAAATATGTGAGAATGTATGTGTATGTTTAGCTGGCATCTTGCCTGTCTGTCTGTCTGTCTGTCCATTTGATTTTGTCTATCTGGTATTGTATCTTCTTCATTTTAATACTTTGGCCATTTCTAAAAACAATTTATGTGTGGCTTTTAAACGAAATCCCTCCTATAAAGGATTATATTTAAAAAAGACAAATTTTTGCTGCTGCCTTGGATTTTTGTTAAATTTTTTGCCTCGTTTGTTTGGCTTCAAATATTTTTTCAGCTCTTTGTTTTTAATACATTTTGTGTTTCTTCTTCTGTCAGCATTGACTTACCCAGAGAGTCAATTGTTAAATTGCAAAGTATTATTGATATTTTTTATTTTATTTTTGGAATTTTTTTTTTTTTCATCCATTTTGTGTAAGTGGTTTGTAGTTTGGTTTTATTCTTGATTTTTTTTTTTTTTGGTTGGTGTTATTATGGTTTTCCAATGTGACTTCTTACGTGTCGCTGGTAAAATATTGAGTGCGATTTTGAGCATTTGTGTGGCCTTTTTACAAATGGAGCCTAAAGTTTTTTAAGATGATGTCCATTTTGATTGTCCAGCACTGATGTTCTATGCATGAGTCAATATTGAAAGCAAATATAAAAAACATTTTTTTTTTTTGCTTCGAGGGAAAAATTTATTTGATTTTTAGCTGCACAACTTATTTCTAATTCAAAGCAAACATTTTTATTTGTGGTATGAAAAATGATTTAGTTAAGTAATTAAATTTTCTGCTAGAAGACATGGAAACATAAATGTTAAGAAAAAAATTAGGATAAAACCAATAAAATTTCATTTTTCTTTTTTTAACTTTTTATGCAGCAATTTCTAATAGAGATATTTTTGGCGAAATTTGCGGATTAGAAAATTTTGTTTACCAATTAGAAAACAAAATGCAGTTTCATGCCACAAATCTCTCGAAAAGTATCAGCTTAAATATTTTACTAAATTATTAATTTTTTCTCCAACAAAGAACTCTGATGAGATGGCGTAGCGCTCTAGAAATCAGTACTGATCCGTTCTGCTGGTTTGATGATTATTGAAAATATTCTTAATATTCCAATCTTAATATAAAAAATAATAAATAGAATTTGAACAAATTCATTTATTAATAAAAAAATAAAAAATCATTTGCAGTCATGCAGATTCGAACTTAAGCCCGTTGAAAAAAATTAACAATTTACATAAGAAAGTTCGACTAATAAAAATTCATACATAATTTAAATATTTTACTACAAACTAAAAGTAAACCAACAAAAAGTTTAAGAATAATAAATCGTTGATATACGTTTTTAGTTTTGATCTTGAGAACAAACCCGATTTAAAAAAATAATCTTATGAAAATTCCTATATTATTGATCCCATTCTTTAATGTGGGACTTGATCTCCCCTTAAGAGTCTCACTAATTACCGTCGGTATTTTTTATTTTAATTATTTAATCGCATAACAATATATCGACTCTACGATAAAAAAAGTTTCTGGATACTGAGAAAAAAATTTTTTTAAATACTAAAAGAAAATCTTCGAAACACCTCCAGAATATTGAATTATTAGTAAAAATCAGGTTTTTATACTTTTTTGTATTGAAAGCTCAATAACTTCGGTGAAAATTATCCGATATTCAGTAATTTAACAGATTTGGAAAGCTGAAGCTAAAACCTTTCAAATGTTGTAAATCTTATTAAAGAATCTTTGGGATATAAGCATGAGTATCGTCAGCAAAACCAGGGGGCTGATTATGATATACGATATAAATCGAAGTTTTTTATTTAAATTGTATTGAATTGTTGATCGATATCGAAATCGATAATTTGATCTAAGTTTTCTATAATTTTTCTATTAATTTTTAATTAATTTTTTTTATTGTATTTATCTTTTCCTATTTTTTTTTTTCTTTTGCCAAGATTTTTCTATGAGAACCGCTTCAAAAAAAAGTATAGTTGTAATAAAATATTTCTTTTTAAGTATCTGCTATTTGATATTTTAACACTAATGAATTTTTTCTCGCCAAAATATTAATTATCTGTCACTCCGAAAATCATCGAATCAAATTTAACCAAAATATCTCATATTCTGTAGATATGAGAAAAATATACTGAGCAGTAGGGATCGTCGAATCCCCACGTTGCTGCTAAAAAAAGTCATTCATCCCCATAGAGCGATATTTCGCATCAGCGGGTAAGTTTTTTTTATCTAAATGCTGCTGTTAACGACATTTCAGTCAAAGGCAAAAGTTAAAAGGTTACACTTGCAAGTAAACTATCTTTTAGCTATAATTTTTTATAGCCGGAAATCATCATTTAATAACATTTTCTATCTAAAAAATCTTCTTAAAAATAGAAAAACTACTCCACCCTATATAAATATTTTTGTGCGATATAAATTCTTTAAAAATATTTTAAGCAAGAAAGAACAGCTCGCAATAATTTAATTTCATTGTGTTCGTACTTAAAAAAAAATTTTGCTTCATAAAATTCATATCAGAGTACGAAATATTCCCGTCACCTTTTTCCATTTAAAACTTTTTATATTAAATTTCTCATAAACGCACTGATACGAGTAGCTTTGGAATATTTCATATGGTCCTGCTCTTTAGTTGAAAATTCAATGCTGCGTATTGCAAATAACTTTACAGTTTTAATAGAATTTTCAAATGGCACTGCTTCTATTTCAAACCAAAAATGGACCTTCCATTCTTACAACCTCAACTGGAAACTTCACATACAAATTTTTCGAATTTTTTCAACACAAACTCCCATACTTCTCTTACAACAAACAACGATGCGTAATGGTGATTTAAAATTGCATGTACATTTTACGAGCATCAACTGAACGATTACAATTTGTAAATCAAACTTAATTTTACTTATAGTGCCTTCTTTAACTACTTCCACCAACAGACAAGCAAAAGGGAACACAATTTATTGCTACACTTTCTGCCTATAAATGGCTACTCGTGGACGGACGGGGCAAGCGAATGGCCCAATGATTAACACAATAACCATTTATGACAACAAACAGGCATCCAATGGTCAGGCCATTGTCATTACAATAAACTGAAAATGAGTGAACTATAAGAATTTAACATTTTCAAAACTGATTAATATGACAACGAAATTAAATAAAACCAGTAGTGAAGGTACGAACTTAAGCGCAGAGGACGACAATGGATGATAACAACTGCTGGCTGCTGCTGCTGTTGTTGTTATTGTTGCCTATGGACTGTGAGGCAATAGATGTTGTCGACGACAGTGAGGAATTTTTTAACGAAAATTCTTCATTTGATACTCGAACTGAATATTTGTTTTCCCTTTATATAATTTACAATGAAAAAAAAGGGACATCCTCTATAGATGTTCAAGTAAAGAAAAAATAAAAAACTGATGAAACTGCAATGCATTGAGTAGGTAAGCTTGTAGACAAGTTCTTAGGTAATAAAAATAGAATTTATAAATTTGTAAAAAAATAAAATCAGTACACTTGGAGAAAAAATTTTGTTTCTTCAATTCTTCTGGTTTCTTGACCTCTTTTTAATTATTATTGTATTCTGATATTTTTAAGCTTAAGGTCTCTTTATTTTAATTTAATTTTTAATTTCAATATTTCGTCATTCTTCTGTGTGACTTCTTCAGGAAATTAATCATTTTTTTTATTTTTTAAAATAATTAATTTCCTGAAGAAGTCACACAAAGTAGTGACGAAATATTGAAATTAAAAATTAAATTAAAATAAAGAGACCTTAAGCTTAAAAATATCAGAATACAATAATTTTGTTTCTTCTATTTATTTTTATTTTCATTTATATATTTATTATTTAATTTTTGTGATGTTGGTGTTGCTCTAGGAAGTTTTCATGTTAATGCATGTACGAGGTCTGTTGAAAAAATAAGGTCAGTGTTATTATATTTTGTTTCTAAAAAAATATATATATTTTCTTCATTCCAAGAAGTTTCTCTCATATACAATACATTTGTGCCATCATTTTTTCCTATCCTCGAAGCACTTCTGACATGCGTTCTTAGTATATCCTAGATCTAAATTATAGAGTCGGGTTTTGATTCCCGAACCATCCCAAAACACTGTTTTCTCATAGGACTCTTCAATCCTTGCAATAAAAAAAGGCCAAGGGGCCAAATCTGATAAATATCGTGACTGAGACCAAAAAATGTACGCCCATAGGAGGTATACTTTTTTTGTAAAAATTCCACATTCATCCTTCCCAAAATTTGCGAAAAAATTGTGTGGCATGAGCCGCCGAAAATCATAACATCCCCTGTAACTTCTCTAATAGTAATTCGACGATTCTCCATAATAATTTTCATAACTTTCTGAATATTTTCATTTGCTGTTGAACTTTTTTGATGCACTGTCAAGTGCCACTCAGGGAATGACCCCTACATATGCAGTGCATTGCGTCGGAATTAGAGTGGAAGGGATAGTATTGAGGAAACAGATGAGGAAAGATGAGAAGATAGAAAATTTTTTGTAGCAATTTGAACCTTTGACTTCGCCGGCTAATTTTTTGCTGCAGGACCGGAACGATGAAGGAGTGTACTGTACCTCTGATATTTAGTATATGATTGTGTCAGTCGCTGCCAATTATATTCAGTGGCCAGTGCTATGCCTTCATCACTGAAACAGGCTGACAACAGCTAAAACAACCATGTAATATTGCTGATTAGAAGAAGTGGGCACAATATTCGTGAGTGCGCGGGGTTGAACGCGCGACCCTCCGCTTCATAGTCTCGTGTTAACTACTTTAGCCAACAACACCTTCACTTATAACTTTTCTGACTCTCACAAACAGACTATAGAAGCTAAATGGTAAACATATTCTTATTTTTGACACGTGCGCGAAATTCGAAATATTAACACATTTTTTGAACAGACCCTAAATAAATTGTTACTTTAAAAAATTAAAGGGCCCAAAAGATGTACTTCTTGTTCGGTGATGGCACAAGCCAGTCGTTTAATCGAATAAATAACATTTAAAATAAAATAAAAATTTAAATTTAACTGAAACTTTATTGTTTTTATATATCTCCTTAAGCAAAGTTTGGGCAAACTAATTTCTCTTGCTTCTCATAGCAAAAAATCTAAATTAGATATAAAATTTCTTAAGTATAGGGTCCGCCAAATAACTTTTTTTTTAAATGCTATAAAAAAAACTACTGAATATTTTATTAATTGAAAGTACAATCCTTCCGGTTAATAATGGAAAATAATTTCATTCAAATGGCTGCATGGCCCGATAACGATCGCCATTGACTGTAACGGCCACTTCTTGCTCATTTTCGAAGAAAAATATCCCAATTATGCCTCTGGACCAAAGTCCGCACCAAACAGTGACTCGTTTTGGTTGCGTCGGCTTTTCAATGTATGCGTGCGGGTTTTCTGTGCCCCAAATGCGACAATTTTGCTTGTTTACATACCAGCCAAGGTCGAAATGAGCTTCATCTGAAAAGATGATTTTTTTGGCAAAGTCGGCATCTTCTGTAAGTCGATCGCAGGCCCACTTAGCAAAGCGAAAACGCATTGGATGGTCAACCATATTCGTTCAGCGGAAGGATAAAACTAATTATCTGTCAAATCAGACATGAGCTAAGTGTTACCATTCACCAAATAAGCACTAGTTAAAAAAACGTTAGATTGCGGACCCTATACAATAATTTCTTAAAGTAGATATAGCAAAGCTTTTCTCACAGTGATCGTCTGTATCCCACTACAATCCACTCGATACTCGTACCACAATGTAAGAATATAAGTAAGAAGCCCTTCTTTGTAACCATCTTGTAATTTATGACTCTTAGGACGAGTAGCTGGGCTCTTTCTGTTTGACGCATACACTTCTGTATGCTGCAACCATCTTTTAACTAAAGCTGCAAATTAATTTATGGTAAATGCTGCATGCAGAATTTTTAAAATAAATTAATTTTCTTGTTCTATTTTTAAGTTTTTTTGTATATATTTATTTACTTAGTTTTTAGTTTATTCTATTGTGCAAACAGAGTTGATGATTTTATACCATTTAAAGCATGTGTTGCATGTAGATGAATCCGTAACAAAAAAGTGATGGAAAATTATTAAAAGACAGCACTGAGCTTTTTTTTTTTTTTTGTTGCGCCATATTTTGTATGCAATTTGCTTTATTAGATTTCTTATTGCACTTGTAACATCACATACTATATGCTTTCTTAGTTGCTTTTTATATATATATATATATATATATTTTTTTTTTGTAACGAGTCAAGCAGACCTTCAAGTCTTGGTACTTGACCTGAATAGCCGTGATATTATAAAACATAAAAATACATAAAATCTTAGTGATGAAACGTTTAATTTTACTTTAAGAATTTTGTGTAGCATGTCCACAAAATCTGTGCAACTACACCTGCTTTAAGGTTATGCAGTTTCATGCTTAGTTGCAGTATTAAGTTGCAATGCCACATTGTGTGACCATTATTGTGTTGACTTCACTTGGGTACTTGTCGTTTAATATTTTCCGTGCAAGTGCTGTATGTTTGTTTCTTTTTCACTCTACACTTGATTTAATATTATATTCTTTCGATAAATATTTTTGTTTCAAAACTCTGTCTTTATATCTTTTGCTATTCATTCTATTGCAGAGCACTCCAGTGGGTACAACGATATTTCGCAATATTCAGGCATTGGATAAGGATGCCGGTGTTAATGGCCTCGTCGAGTACTTTATTGTTGAGGGCTCTACAAATACCACAGAAGATGAAAAGATGACAATTGCTGATGGTTATGGCACGTTTGCCATATCATATCCCCATCAAGGCCAGGTGAGTAAACAAATAAACACATGCTGCCTGTTGCACAATTCTCTGATATATTCCATAATCATGATGATAAAGTGGAAAATGGTTGGTGGCAATGATGATGATGCTGGCCATGATTTAGACAACATATTTAAGTTTTATATTGAACTCTTGTGTTTGCATTCTATTTGAGTCAACTTAACATTGCAACTGATTGGCCGTTTGCTTTGCCTACCAAGTATTTAATTTATTGCTGTCATGGCTGCGCAGGGGCATAGCTACAGCCTTTGTAAGGGGGCTTGACTTATTGTGAAAACCATTACGATTCAGTTTTGTGGTCATAGTCAAGCTTTTATTAATAATTTTTTTTTTTGTAGTTGCTTATTTATTTACTGTGAGCAAATTTCAATACCACATAAGAGCTTTAGGAACGTTTAAGCAGCAGATGACTTGAATTTAATTTATATGACAATCTGCTGCTGTAATGCCAATTTAAGGAATAGAAATATAAAATAAAATAAGGAATAGAAATATTTTGTATGCACATTTTTGTGTATTAACGAAAACATTATTTCGAGTTTAACTATTATTGCCATTAGTTCCTTTTTTTGTAATGAGTGTTAAAAAAAATACGAGTAGTAGGTTATTTAACACAAACATTTTTGTCACGACCATGATAGAGCTTCCGCTATCTTGTCCCAACCACGTCCTTTACCAAAGAGATGCTAGTGAAATATTTCGAATTCAAGTAAAAAGTTTAAATGACTTTTTAAGTGGAATGCACTTTCCACGCCTCTGACATGTTTTCAGCAAATATCGCAGATATTAATATTGTTTTGCATCCAGCTAGTAAAATAAAGAAAAAAAAGGAAAGAAAACTATTTTAACAGAAGAAAATGTAATTGTAGACTTTCAAAACCTGTTGCAAATAAATTTTTTCCCTGAAAAACTTAAGTAGATCGAAAGGCAAACAAAAACAAAAAACACCAAGTTGATAGTATGAATATTTGCCACATGAAAATTAATCAAAATCAATTTGCTATAAAAATAGATCACCCAACATTTGTTTTTGTTGACGTTGCTGTGCTGTGTGTTCAGTTGATTGCTTGTGGTATGCAGCACTCACTCAGTATTATGAATTGTTAAGTAGCTGCCATCGCTTACGTGTATCTGCGTAAACTCTTTTAGAGATTTTATTCTGATGCGTATCTCTATGGTTGCAGATTTCTGTTATGGCAAAAAATTGCAAAACAAATCAATCAATTTCAATTATATTTATTGATTGGCTACAGAAGAAAGAACCACAATGAAATTTTTCCACAGCACATTAACATCTGTCAGATAAGTTTTGCAAGGTTTAAAGAAAAAACTTCATTTCATTATTAACACTAAGTAATCTATTAAATGAAATCTTTCTGGTTAGGAATGCAATTTCGCATCGTTACCTTCAAACTAATAAAGTGTTAGCAATATTCTATTTAACTATAAATAGATAAACACTTATCTTTACATGTTTTTGCCATTATTTCATATACAAAGTAAGAGATGAAATTATATAGCACACTCCAGAGATATTCCAGTTCGCTTCCATAATTACATTGGAAGTTGCTAAGAGAGTACGAATGTAATGAGATGAAATAGTTTAAGGGCATAAAATCCAACAACATGTTGAAATGGTGCGACAAGAAAAGTTTACCAAAAAGAACCGATAGGGAAGTTAAAAAGGGCTTTCAAAGCACTTACATAGAGAGGACCAATGCAAAAAAACGTCGTCACACTTTTATAATTTTATGATTAATTTTTTTAAATAGAATTCTTTTATATCAGTAACTGAAGGTCTATTTTGTAATATGACAAGTTGAATTTAATTGTTTTAGCTAAGAATTATTAGTCAGGCTCAAGTTCAAATCCGCGAGTTTTGAACTCGTTTTTATTACTTAAGAATTTGTTTTGAATTTGAACATTTTTATTAAGAGTGAAATATATAAGAGCAGTTCTGCCAGAAAGTTGCTAAAAAAATCACCAGGTACATTCATATTCCACTCTTAATGAAACAAATTTTAATTTAACACAAATTTTTAAGTAATAAAAACTAATTATAAAATGTTACACGAAAGCAGCTGAGATGCCGAAAAAAAGCTGAGCTGCCAAAAACAGCTGAGTTGCCAAAAAACAGCTGAGTTGCCAAAAACAGCTGAGTTGCCAAAAAAACAGCTGAGTTGCCAAAAACCACTGAGCTGCCAAAAACAGCTGAGCTGCCAAAAACAGCTGAGCTGCCAAAAACAGCTGAGTTGCCAAAAACACCTGAACTGCCAAAACCAGTATTGCCAGAAAGAAAGTTGCTTCATTTCAGTTCGGTATACTATTTAATCATGAATCGTCGTCAAAATTCATACTCGGTTAAAAAAATGCATCGTGGTTATTTTTGGTTGAATGGATACGTGAGCAAGAGAAATTGCAGCCAAAAGCATTGCAACGACTGTCGGGTTTTCCCAAAAACTCAATGCTTTGGTTTGAATTATGGGCCGGTGGCATCATTGGACTGTACTTTTTCAAAGGCAAGACAATTTTTCTTTTTGTTTACACAAATTGGAAAGGCTGACATGTGGTTTCAACAAGACGGTACCATATGCCACACAGCACTTTAAAAATGTCCATTTTGAACAGTTTATTTCATGCTTGCAGCCGGTCAATTGGCTCCTTTAGGCTTTTTTGTGGTCCTATGTCGAGGCCCATGTCTATAAAGTTAAGCCCGCAGGGAAATTCAATATTGAAAAATCTATTTGAGCGGTTCTATCGGCTAAAATAAAGACTTCATAAATTTTATATGTTTCTAAATTTTATGTGTTCTTTTTTCCAATGATATCGAAAAGTTCTTAAAAAATCACCTATTAGAATATTTCTTGCATTCATCATACCAGCAGAACGGATTAGTACAGATTTCGAGGCCGCTATGCCATCTCAGCAGCCTGGGCTTGTTTTTTTTTAAGGTCAACTATTTAAGCAATCTTTTTAACGAAATTATTCTCATATTCATTTTTAAGTTAACAGTCTTTTGGTTAGTACAAAAATCCCCAATTCTGGTGACTATTATACCAAGTTTTATATATTTTCTTCGCTTTTTCCAAAGCCATCGGCAATGGAGATCTAAAGCTCTTTGATGTGGTTTAAATTCTGACTGCTTTTGTTTTAAAAAATAAAGTTGATTGTGTACTCAGAGATCCTTAATAACTTTATGTTAGAATGACAAACACAAAACAACTATTTCACAGAAATTATTGCAAATTAAAAGCCAAAAATTAAAGACACTCATTCAACCACCAAAAAAAAAACAGCAAAAATATTTGCGTT
Source organism: Linnaemya tessellans (assembly GCA_951800035.1). Taxonomy (NCBI): domain Eukaryota; kingdom Metazoa; phylum Arthropoda; class Insecta; order Diptera; family Tachinidae; genus Linnaemya; species Linnaemya tessellans. Next base: position 148,467,076 of record OX637532.1, read on the forward strand.
GGTGTGTTTTTTGATAAATTTAATTCAGACTCCAACTCCTGCTGATCTTGCTTTTGACACAGGCGACATTTTGGCAGCTTGTGCTGTGTTCTCTATTTTAAAGTGTTTTTGTTTTCAAGAGATTTTTCTATATTTGATAAGCTAATACATCAATCAAATTGTGTGGTTTATGTTTTGACGCTTTTGACAATAAATTCCTTAAATGATTGATGATTGAAGTGTTCGTTGCAGCAACGACGGTTACACAGACAGCTCAGAGCTAAGAGTAAAAAAAAACAGAAGAAATAGACTGTAAAAGGCAAAGCAGCTCCTGTTATACCGCATAACACTCGTCAGTCAGCCAACCAACCAACCAACCACACAGCCAATGAATCTATGGTTTACTCGTACCATAAGTTAACGATATCATCTTGACTCTTATATATATTTTTTTTATCCTATAATTTCCTTTTCTTTTTCCTCCACTTAATTTTCTCAATTTTTGTTAAAAGCAATAGATCTTTTTTATGTTTTCTTTCAACATTATTTCTTATTGTTTCCTTTCAATTCTTTCACAGGTTACTGTTGCTAAAACATTGGATTACGAGAAAATACAACGTTACTATTTGACAATTGTCGCATCGGTAAGTCAAAGTCATGATCATATATAATAGATGTAAAGCAAAAAAAGCAAACCAAACCAACTACCAAATCAAACAATCGTTGTTCAAGCAGGAAAAAGTATTTCTTACGAAAAATGTCTTACTTTGAACCCACTATGAAGCAGTAAACAGTTGCTAACAAAACTGCACAGACCATTTGTGGGCACATGAACAAATCTTTGCTCATTTTTATTCAAAAACAAACAACAAATTGAGCAGCTACTGTAGAATTGGAAACAAAAACAAATAGTTTATTTCGTTGGTATCAGTATCTTTGAGCCATCAAATCAAGTCAATTCAATGCCAGTAAAGCTGCAGCAGTTTAAACAAACATTATGCATTTGCCTTTCAATTGTTGCGTTTTCTTTTTTCAATTTTTTACTTTAATAGCATTTCTTTTCATTTTTTTCCGCTCTATTCTATATGGCGAACGAATTCACTTCCTGGATTAATTTGCCATAAAGCAATGCAGAAGCATAAATCTCAGGGTATATTTCTTTGCAACTGCAAACACAAATTCTTTGAGGATTTAGTATCTTCTTTGCAGCAACAAACAAATTCACTTGTAGCCGAACGTTGTTTAAATGAAAACTGTTTTTACAATTGGTTCTACACAAACTAAAGCGCCTTCGGAAAATCAATTTTCGTTTTATGTTTTTTTTCCTAAAGAATATTTTCATTTGCTTTTTTTTTGTCAAGGCATAAGGTGACTTATCGACACATGGGTTCATACGAGTATAAAGACATGTGAACAGAGAAGGACCATAAGTTTTGCGTATTTTAAAAATTTAACAGGGAAAGCTGAATACGTTCAAAAGTACTTTTATTCAAATTTCTTCTTGTAGTTACAAAATTACATTGCTAACAATTAGAGATTTCAAAACCGCATATTTTTCAAAAATTGTGCAAGAAAACGCCTTTGAAAAATCCCCTTGCAAAAGTTGTATGTCTAGGTGTGTGTAATAGATTTTTATCAAATAAAATTTATGCGTTTTGTTTTTTCTTAAATTATTATAAATTCACTTTGAATCTGCTTGTGTAATTTCAAAATACATACATTTTGATAATTTGTGCATAAGCAGCGAAATTTTGTTGTTTTATTTTAAGATTTATTTTAAGAGACAGTAAAATGCAGGTATTTTAATATATTTAATATATTTTTAATATATTTTAGTCGAGACAATATAGTCATAAATTACATATTAGAAAGATATCTTAGCACATTTTTTTTTGTGGTACACTTTCAAGGACTTTAAAGTCAACTAATTTTAATTAACGATAGTTGTTCGAAAAGGTATTTTTATGTAGATATGCAGAATGGAAATAGTTTTTTTACTTTTTAAGCACCAACTTGCTTGAAAATGAACAATAAAATGTTTATGTTTCATTTTTTTCTGCCAACGACGATACTCATACAAACAAATATAAGCGTTTGAAGGTCTATGCAAAGGATTTTTCTGGTTTTCTGAAAAAAGGTCGTGTTACGAATAAAAGGATATATAAAAAATAATTTGTTATGTTTCTAAAATTTCAGTAGCCCTAAATTGAACAAAGAATCGTGTTTTTCTCGTATATGTACAATAACGATTAAATTTAACTGTAAATGTTCATTGGTAGAAATTCAATCACAGGGTGATTCTGGAATGAAAACAATTACACAAAATGGGTTTTTTCTGGGACCAAAGAGATAAGAGTAGAGCTAAAGATAATCAGCTGACGCAGCACTGTCATCTGGTTGAATACATCTTAATACATTATTAAACGTTTTTGGAAAAACTTCTTTATAATGCTAGAGTTAATGTCGACGCCGTTGACGGCGTTTCAACGCCGAAAAAGTTGAAATAGATTGAACTTTTACGGCGTTGCAACGCGTTGAGATTAACTGCTCTCATACAATTTCATACGATTCAACTTTTTTTTGACATTTGACGACGTCGACATTAACTCTAGCATAAAAGTTAATATTTTTTATATATAACTTTTAAAAATTGGCATTTAGGTGCAGTTGCCTCTAAAAGAGACCTTCAATATCGTACCTCACTCATATCATTTATCGTTAAAAACAAACGATATTTGTTATGGGCTGGCAAACAGATAAATTTTTTCAGTGGATTAAAAAGGATTTATTTTTTGTATAATTAAATGATTTTTGCAAATTAATCTATTAAAAAGATTAATTCCATGATTAGCCTCAGTACAACTATTTGAAGAATATGTGAAAATTAGCAAGGACAAAAAGACAATATTGCATAATTAGAAAACGCACTTCTATACGAACATGCAATTTTGAGATATATTTATTTGTTTCTTATGATGTAGAATTAACAAGCTTAAGGGATGCTCAAAAACTAAAGGCTAAAAACTATTTCGCAATTGGTGCTGTAGGCAGTTCAAAGTGTTTTGCAGCAAAATGTTCCAATTGCTTCTATAAATACACATGAACTTACAAAATTGTTTAATTTTTATTATCATTAATTTGAATTTTAACTTTAAGTCAACAAATTGCAGTTGCTGTTGCAGTTTTCTCTAGCGCACACATTTTTACGCTGCCTGCCTCTGCACTAGAGTTTCATAAAAATATTTGTTTCTTTCGATTCCATTGTTACGAATTCAAATGCACACATACATACATACATTTTTATGAATCTTTTTTTTATGCTGCATTGTTGTTGTCATTATTGTTTTAAAACTTAATGTTGGATTCCAGTATTTTTCCCGGTCTTCTGTTTAATGCTTGCTTTCGCATAAAGCGACAAAAGTAATAAATATTATTTGTGCAAAATAATGTTTTCCTTTATGGTATTTCTCTTTTAACTTTTCATTCATGTCATTTCATATTCACCGGATTATGCCATAATTTTTGTTTGTTGCTTGTTTTTCTGGGTGTATGTTGTTGCGTTTAAAGGATTTATCGTGTTTGCGGTTAAGAGTGGAAAATTGTGTATGGAAAAAATTTAACCCAGAATTTAACCTTTATTGTGTTGTAGTGCATATGGAATTGGTGCAAGCAGTAGCTGTTGCATGCAATAAGCACTCGTATATTTTACAGGCATAAACGTCTAGGTAAAATAAAAACACTAATTGTTTTAAGTGTTAGAAATCTGTTAATATTGTTTTGGAAACTATTTTGTTAACTTTAGGTAAAAAATATCGATCTTTTCAAAAGCAAAGTTTATGCTCTCAGACTTTACAATGAAATCTAAGCAAAAGAAACAATTTTGATTTTAAATTCAATTTTGCTGTTTTAGTAAACGTTTTAAGAATAAATATCCCAAATTATTACAAAAAACATGACTTTTTAAAATTTTGCGCCAGCTAAACAAAACTTTTTGAGAATTGTATTATATTCTCATAATCGGGTTATTCAAATAACGTGCTATTAAGTCATATTGTTATAATGTCATAATATTTTAAACGAGTTTATTTTTTTTCATAAAATCACACCAAATCACAAACATTACAAAATTTTAACAAAATAAAATTTTTAGTCTGGTCTAAAATATTAAAAATTTAAAATATTAGGAAAAAATTTTAAATATTAGGAAAAATTTCTCATATAAAAGATTTCAGCAGTTGAAAATGTATCCATTAAAATGGAACCGACTTGAACCTTGCAATAACAAAGAAAAACAGATCTCACAAAAGAAACTCTTCCAAAACAAGAATATCAAAATTTCGAAACTGGACTTTTTTCAGTTATTTTTCATATTTTTAGGAAATATTTATAAAGGTTTAGTTCTTATCAACCTACCGATTAAAAAAACAATTAAGATGGTTTATGCACTGCGTCCGTATTTTTCGTGTTATTATTTTACAACATCCATGTGACTTTACGACTACCATGTAACCCCCAAATGTGTTATTAGGCTGAACTTGAAGAAAAAAATAAAAAAAAAATTTTACGTGAAAAAAATTATACCCACAACGTTTTCAAAATTTTTTTCATAATAAATAAACTTTTTTCTAAATAATAAAAATTATGTAAATTTTGAGTTGATTCTCCTTAGAAGAACGAGTACTATGTGTAAGTCAAATTCAGACTGTCGTGATTTACATTTAAAAGTTTATAATCCAAATTACTAGTTTTTATTGAATTTCGCGGAAAGAATTTTAGACCAGATATTTACAGTAAAAGATAATATATTTATTATTGTAAATTTGTAAGAGTCTTTTAGCAGTTTAAATTTCAGTCTATAGTTTTTCAAAATTCAAACAAATTTAAACAAAGAAACTGTTCAAAATTGATTCATCTTCTTTCCAAATATGTTCATAATTTTTTTATGTAACTAATTTCGCTCAATACCACATAATACCCCCTCAGCATGTTTTCAAATACATAAGCAAACACATTTATCCTACTATTTATAAGCAATAATTCTTATGTAAGACTAAAAACTGTCAAATATATTCTTATGGCCATTTCTCTTCATTGTACTTGTACGACTTTTAGCCAGAGGAGTCAAACCAACAACATCTGTTGGACTATTGTGCAAAGGCAATAAAATATACGGTTGACATTTAGGCCAAAAAAAGCACAGTGGAGAATATCTTCTTTTATGGCCGGTTTGACACCTGAATAGAACTTTACGTGACACTCAAAGCAGACGTGACAAGAAAATCCGCACATTTGGCAAGACACAGAAAGCCAACGAAAAGAAAAAAAGACATTCATTTCTGAAAAAGAAAAATGTAAAGTAAAACATATCAAGAAAATTAAACCAAACGGGAATTTAAGGACGGAAAAGGAAATGTCAATGTTAGCAGAAGAATTGCAGGAAAATTACTTTGAATGAAAAGCAGTTTGCTCCTTTTACTGACGTCGTTGCCTGACATTTGTGAGCTAATCAATTAAATACAATGTTGCCGAAAAAAATAAACAAAGCGAGAATACTTTCAAAATAAATAAGTCACAAATATTTTCCCACCAACATTGCGAAGCATGAAATGAATGCGCTAAATTCAATTAAACTTTTCAATCAATATATCATGTTTGTAAAGTATGTGAGTAGTTGAATACAAACACATACAAAAATATAACAACAAATTCTGTTTGTATTTTTATGTTTTTTTTCTTATTTTCTTCTTTAAATTTCAAACACGAGTTAGACTAATAGTGTTACCAGCATTTTTGTGTGTTTGTATGTCTAAACGCTTTTCTGTTTTCTGTTCAGCACCTTAATAATGCCAATTATTGTAAAAATAGAAACTAAAAAATAAACAAAAATCAACTATTATTCATTTAATCTTTTTATAAACTCATGTCTGAAATCGTGTCATGCTTTAAGCCTTAAACTTATAAGTACTTACCACCAATACGACAACAACAACAACACTGCCATTCACTAAATCTTAAACAGAAATATTTTTCCTGCTGTTAGTAACTGTTGCTGCTGCTGCTATGACTGCCGCTGCTGCTCATTACAGTGTCATTAAACACTATTGATAGTCAGTCAGTCACCAGTTTTGCTGCAGTAATCAAAAGAATAAATAAAAAAAATTTTTGGGAAAAAACTAAAGTTCAGGTGCCGACTAAATGGCATAGTTTTTGCTGCTTTTTGCAGTTGTTGCATTTTTTTTTTTTTTTTTGTGGGTTAAAGTTTGAGGCTGGTGTCATCTTTTTTTCTTAATGCGACTGACTGGCTTTAACTTAAACACTCAATTTAAGTCGTGATTTTTCAGTTTCATGTGCCACCTCTCTCTCGCTCTTTGCACATCTTAATGATGGCCTTAAGTGTGACATGCAGTTTTTAAAATTGCCATAATTGTCACTCGTTTTTTTTTGTTTTTTTTTCTGCTTATTAGCGGTGTATATTAAATTTATTTTTTTTTAATATATGAAGAATTATCGAAAATATTATCAAAAATAAATAAACAAAAGCAGTAAATATTTCCCCTTTTTCTCTAACTATTTGTCGAAGTCACGTCAAGACAATATCAAAATAGAGCACGTATGTATTTTCTTCAGAAATTAACTATTTTCACCAGCCTGCTTATAAATGCCTTAGAAAATAACCACAGCCTGTCACAGTTAGTTAATTGTTGCCCACAAGGAGCTGGTAAGCGCCCTATTTTCATATTCCCTCTTAGTTTGTGGTTATTTGTCAACATCAAAAGTACGACATTTCTGTATATTGAAGGCCCTAAAGAGTTGTAACAGGATGTCACAAATATCTCATTTTTCCCCAAGGACTAGGTGAGTGTCCTATTCTTGACACTAACGTGGCGTTGACAATTAGTTATAGCATAAGGGGGATTGTCGTGTGATTTTGACAGGGTAGACCATACCTGATATCTTTTCTAATAAAAACCTCAAAGCGATCCCTGTGTTTTTTGCTAATTACAACCCAAAAGTGATCAAAAACTGTAAATTTATCCCAAATTTTGATCTACTTTAAAGGCAAATCCACTCTTTGACCTTCTGAAAAGAGTTCTTACAGCAATTGATTTTTTTTTAATTTTCCTCAAATCGATTTAAATTAGCTGCCTGTTCGGCGATGTGGCATGTTATCGTTCGATCGAATGAAATAAATTTTTTAAATCTGTTTTTGTTTTAAATATTGTTTTTTTTTCAATGGAATGAAAACTTGCGACATCGTTAAATAAGCAGTAAATTGAAATAATTGTTTTCTTCTATTTTACTTCAGCGGATACTCGCCGGCGAATTTTTGCTTCAGTTACCACTAAGAACGGTGCTGTAATCGTCTTCGTTTTTTGGGACTAAAATTTTGTTAAATTTTTAATTAATTTAAATTTTTATTAGGCCTCTTTTATATAAAAATTTTATTTAATGTTATATGTTAAATCCTTCGACATGCCTTCGATTGGTCGCTTCAAGAATATATGAAAAAAAATTTCAGGAAGTAAAAATAAAACATAAAATAAAAAATAATAAATAGAATTTGAACAAATTCATTTATTAATAAAATAATAAAAAAATTATTTGCAGTCATGCAGATTCGAACTTAAGCCCGTTGAAAAATTAACAATTTAAAACATAAAATTTTTATATAAGAAGGACTCAAAAGTTTAAAAATTTCAATTAAAATAATCTGCCTTATTCTGTAAATATTTGTCAACGTCACGTCAAGACAATATCAAAATTGAGACATAAGCTGAGTAGATAAGCCGTTTTCCTCAGCATTTGATTACTTTTAACAGCCGCCTATTATTTTCTAGGGCTTAGAGAATCGTCAGAGGCCGTCAGCATTAATGAAACTGCTCTATTTTTGATATTGTGTTGATGTGACATTGACAAAGAGTTACAGAATAAGGGGGAATAGTGAAGGGTTAAGAATGATCAGTCAAATGTTTATTTATTTCTATTAGTATATTTTTTTAATTTATTCTTGATCATTATAAATATTTGCGATAACAAAAAAAAATATTTTTAATTATGAATACCTTTATGGTTTATTCATTTTTAATTACTGTCAGCTTAGCCCCTAACTGCCAAACTAAATAAATAAACTGAAAACAATAGGAATCTAGATAGAGATTCATTTAATCAAGATTAGAAAAAATATATATATTTTTAAATTTTAAATTCAACTGTGATTTGTGCTAAAACTTTTTTAAGATTCAATTAAGTTTCAAGAATTGCACATAGAAAATGCAATTCAGTTGCATATCTGAAAACAAAAAACTTTAGTGCAAAAGACGTTTTTTGGTGAATCATGTGTTGACTTTTATCTAGTACAGCACTAAAAATCAAACATTATGTCAAGTGAACGTGACAATATGTATTTGCCACATAGACGTACATTAAAATACAAATTTACAATTTAAAAGTGTGTTAAAACGTGTTTTTAACTGCAGCAAATACGAGTATCAAATCATTTGTTCGTTCATTCATTGATAGATTTTAAGTAAAATGTAAAACATTAAAATCAATGACCATAATTTATAAAATTAAGAATTCGTAATGGTTTGCTATAAATTTTTACGTTGTTTTTGGTATATAAATTGTAGCTAATTATAAAGTATTATGGCAAAGACTACAATTGGCGTTTGTGTTTTGTTTCGTTTTGTATTTTATTTATCTTCGATTTCAGTAGTTTCATTTAAGCCAAAGAAAAATGCATGCAACAATAATGTAAATCTTTAAAGTTTTTAATCAAAAGCACAAAGCCAAGAGACACCACCAACATCAGCGCAACTAAATATTTAGACACAACCAAACCGCACGCAGTCAATTTAAATTGCCAGCAACTTTTCTGCATGCTGAACCAGCCAGCAAAAGAACAAGCGCACAAACGCCAGCCACCAATAACCATTGATGTTATGATTTCTTTTCTTTTTGGTTTTTCGAAATTTTTGTCTATTTCGAACAATTTTTGTTGTTTGGGATCAATTTGTCTAGAATCTAGATCAAACGTGCTGTGATACAATACAAACACAAATGCACACAAACCAAATTAACAACTTGAAAATAAAAAATAAATAAATAAATGAAATAAAAACAAAGCGTGGTTACATATTGCAGAGAAATCAAGGAGTTTATTCTTCTTCCCTGTAGAAAATATATAAAAATCATGTTAAATTAAATATTACAAATAATTGTTCATAACAATATTTAGTTGTTTATTTGATTCTTTTAAATGCCAGGCATTTTGATTGGTGTGGTTGTAAATACATATTATTTATTTTGTTTTTTAAACTCACAGTTAAGGTTTATTTGAACACTTTTTGTGTTAGAAAAATTTCCAAGCAATCCTAAGGCAACAAACACAAACACAGTAAATTCAAAACGAAAAAAAAAAACAAAATAAAAGCACAAAAATGTTTTGTATCTAAAACCATAAGCTGTTGATTAGCGTTACCAATTGCGTTATTATCCAAAAAATATTTCAAACCGGATCACCAGTGGCTACTTACATGGATACTCAACTAAATGGTTTTGCAAAAGAAAAAGAAAATCACCTATAAAAAATGTTAAACAAAGTGTTCGTTTGCATCCATTTCGTTGTTTGTATGCCTGCCCGTGTGTCCGTCTCTCTATTTATTTGTACGCCCGTGCATTTGTCCGTCCCAGCTTCCATCTGTATCGGCTTAATATGGCGCTTTATACTTTATAGGGCTATTTTTAATGATACTTGCTGCTATACATTTGGTTATACTGCCATTAAGGCTTGTTTCTTGTGCCACAAATTTAAACAAATCATTAAAAAAAAATATTAAAAATTTAATTTTGTATTAAATTTTGTATGATAAGCGTATAGAATTGTTATGTATGTATATGTACGAGTATGTGTGTATATCACACTTATGCCGATGTTGTACATATTGTTTTTTAACAATTTCAGTAGAAGAAAATATGCAATTTACAGGATTTGGTTAAATAAAAAGTGGTTTTATAATAAATCAATTATTTTATGGCGGAAAATTAAATTTAATGATTATCGGATAAAATTGTGTTGTTTTTTTTTCTTTAAGAAAAATTGCTAGAATTTAATTTAGTTTTCAAGAAACAAGTTGATTTTCTCAAAAGATTTATTAATAATTTTAATTAATTACCAAACCATTCAATGTTTTATAATCTGAATCACGCTTGAGTTCAGTTCTTTCTAATTGATGTGGCAATTCAGAATATATGTGGTAATTAAAATTAAAAGTCCATAGTATAAATTTTCTACTCGCAACAATATGACTAATTCGAAGTGGGAGTTTTTGAGATAAATGAACCAAATAAAAAAGTGTTGAAGAGAAGATTAGTGTTCATTAACATGTTCAGCTGAAAATTCTCAAATGAGTGGAAAATGATGTAATTAAATCGGGGGAAAAGAAAAATAAATGATATTTGCTCCGTATATCCCATAATTTCCAAAGTCGGCCTTGCAGCAAAAAATTTGCCGGCGAAATAAAAGGTTTAAATGGCTATCCCCCTTTTTTCTGTAACTATTTGTCGAAGTCAACGTCAAGACAATATCAAAAATTGTTGTATGCTTAAATACTTGTGTTGGTGAACAATTGAATTCTGCTGATGACCTCAGACTATTTTCTTAGAGCTAGAAATTATAAAGTTATCTGTTAAAAGCAGACAACTGATGAAGAATCAGTGTAAATAATTGTCGTATTATTGATATGGTCTTGACGTTGACGTCGATAAATAGTTACAGAATAAGGGGGTATAAAAAGTTCTCTATCTTCTCATCTTTCTGCATGTGTCGTCTCAATACTACCCACTACTTTCAAGTTTCGGCGCAATGCATTGCATATGTAGGGGTCATCCCCTGAGTGCTGCTCCGAATTAAAAAATATATATATAAAAATAGAAAAAAATATATATAACTCGGAATTGGGATTAGCCTTGTATTTTGTTCGTAATAATTTTTTTGGTCATATTTAAACATAAACTCAACAACATATTTCTAAATACTGAGTGAACTTTTATTATAAGCGGACAAGCGGCTTAAAATCTGTAGCCATATTTTCAATTTTTCAATCCCTCTCCGTGCTACCGTACTCTTGTTTCTCTTTTCCGTTATAATACAGTTATTCTTGTTGTTATCTGTAATTAATCGTTTAGAGAAAGTGAATTCGTCTGTGAAATAATATAGTCTTCGATCCAACAACATGATCACTATATGAGACCTCAGCTTGTGGGAAAGACAGAGAAGGACCTCAAGATCATAATAGAAAAGGTCAGAAGAAGTGATATAAATTAAGGTTATTATGCATACACCGTACGTGATTGTGGGAGAGATCCAATCTCTACTTCTGATATAGAATCTCAAATGCTAGATCGCCGGTCATGATATTTCTGAGAAGCTACTAAATAATTACTTGCCAAGAAAGTGTAAGGTGTTGTTCTCATGAGCAGAATAGAGACAGAGTATTTGCATAACATTTCCCCTCTCGTATTATTAATGCATTAGTCACTGTAAGGTAGATGCACAATGGGGTTCTGAAAGTCAATTGTCCCGGAAGTATAACCATAAGACTTTGCAACTTTCGCCTTGAGTGGTTTCCCTATTATACAGGTGAATCCGGTTTATCATCGTACTTGAGTAATCGTTTGGTGTTGCAGCGTCGGCGCATCTACAATACAATTACAGTGGGAGTATACAGAGATCCTGAAGCAGAACTGGTAGCATGTCCACGCACCCAATTATGTGGGAATGTCAATGATCCGCCAGGTTATTTTATTTCAATCAGAAAATTTTTTTTGATAACTTACATTAAGATGAAATGTATATTATTTAAAATGTACTGCATTAAATTAAAATTTGAAATTCAGACTTGATGGATCAGTAAGATAGTGAGAATTCACACCATTATGGTAAAAAAAATTAATTTATTAGTTATTCATTTATTATTATTTCTAACATTAAATAGGTAAATAAGTCATAATTAGTTTGACTACCGTAACAAATATTTTTCTCTCCAACACCATCCATTTATAAGATGTTTATCTCATTTCAACAATCTCTGCTGGAATGAATCGTTTAGCAAATGACATTGAGTTTTTGCTGTTATGTCAACCATAGACTTCAACCATACTTTCGTGATATTCGTTAAGGTTTCGCAAGATATGTCACATGAACGTAAGTGCATTGTTTTCCATTATTCATTGTTTTTTTTTCATTCCCCTGTTGAATTGAAAGTTAAATAAATTATTTCTTGTGAACTGAATTCGTTTCCAGTTAATGGTCAAACTAACAAAACTCTTATGCTAAAAGGAACAACACTGTTCACAGTTTCAAACAAATATTTGCAATTGTTAGACTTTTCAACTCTAATAACCTTCGATTATTGGCCGGCTAATCGTGTGCTGTTTCACTTGGTTTTTGTTGCTTTAAACTTCAATTTAAACACCTAACAAACAATATTTACTTAACCGGTCATAATTTTCACAAATAAGGACCCACCTGTTGCGTTCAAACAAATATATTTCTGTAGCTTGGCAATTTTATACAAGCAAATAAACTAAAGTGAATGAAGCAGGGGACCTAAATGAAAAATGCCAACTATGTATCAAATAAAATGCTCGTGCAAAAAAGCAAAAAAGCCAAAAAAAAAAATAAAGACAAGACCAACCAACCAACAACCTCTGCATAGATCACATTTTAATCCACTATTTCATACAACTTTAAAGCAAACAAACGACAATAAAAAGTTTTGTGAACCCACACACATTCATTGGTGTTTTATTCTAAATTGGTTTTTTGTTATTTGAAATTTAAAGAAAAAGAGAGACCACATACTCGTACATACATAAGATTTGCTTTTTAAGTTTTTCTCCGTTTCGTTTTGGTAATTAAATTCAACAAAAGCAACGCAACTATGATACAAACGCCATGAATGTTGCACAAAAAAGAAAAAGAAGGTTCACAAACAACATGAATATCTTTTAAAAGCGGTCCAGTTACCGCTTGCAATAAACAAAAAATAAACATGACTGAAACATAGTTTACACTCGTACCTACCAGCACTCTGTATGCGAGTAAGTAAGTTGGCTTGCAAGGTACAAAGCGGCCTTTTGGGAGCTGCAGCCAGCGAAAATCCTCAAATTGTATAAAAACTGGAGCACATGTTGTTTTCTTGACTTTAGGTTGTGTTAAGAAAGCACTAAAGACGCCAAAGCTCGTGTTTGTTAAACAAACTGGTGGTACCTTACAATCAAATAGCATTCCTCGCAATGCTATTTTCTATTTGCTTCGCAATGGCGGGCTGGCTGGCTGGCTGGCTGGTCTCTTTTTCATTTCATTATTGTTGTGTAGGCAGCATTAGAAGTTTGATAGAAGACAAATGCAACAGCACCAACAAAGATAAAAATATTGGTAATTGCACGATTAAGTATGTGCCAACTTTGGATTTAGTATGTGCCACAATAAAAAAAAAACATTACACCATTTCCAGTTGATGCATATTTTGTTACAGAATACCATGATTTTCTATACAGAAAAATTATGCGAATAGAGTTAAAGTGAAGAAGAATTTATTTATGTATTTACCAGGTTAAAGAATAATGGAAATTCAATATGTTGTCAAGTGCAATAAAAGTGTACCCTGGCCTGCAAGGAACTCATCGTCCATTAAAGTTCAGCCATTTGAAGTTATTTCCCCTAGAAGGTGTAAATCATAGACAACACACTCTCCCTCTCTCTTTCTCTCTCCCCCTCTGTGAGTGGGATGTAGTGATTAACGATAAATAAGTTGTTATTTTTTAATCAAGTTCTTGGTGGCTACATGCTTCGAAATAAATTAACAAACAGAAGCCTAATTAAGAAGGCTTCTCTAATATCAATCTATAATCTTACATTTTCTTTAAAAAAAAAATTGGAAATGATGTAAATTTAATACAACGACAACAAACTTTTTATACAATCATGTTTTTCAACACGGTATCTTCAATTTTTACGTTGTTTTTCTACCTTTAGTAAATTTTTTTCTCTGCTGTTACCATTCCATTAAAAAAAACCTTCTCCAGAAAAATATATTCTTTTCCTTTATTTTCTATATTGACAAACAACGAGGTGGACATCAGGAATTTTTTTTCTACATCTAGCTCAACATTTGTTTAAAGCAAAAGAAGTATTTTGTGGTATTTGATATTCTTATTTTATTTTAAAATTTTTTATTTGTTATTTTTTTTTTGAGATCTTATGCGGCCCCCCATTTGGCCATGATCATATTAAAGAAGATTAAATATAAAAATAAGCACACACTCGCATATCATCCTGCTGCAAGTAGGAAATTATTGTAAATATTTTGTTGTTTTGTCCTTCTTTTATCTGACCAAATTTGAAAGAAACAAACAAACAAAAAAAACGAAACAAAAATCTACATAAATGTATTTTAATTATGCATAAAAAATATTTCTACTGTTATTATGATTTTTAACAATTTGATTTCGTCTTTCAAATATGTATTTCTATGTGTATCTGCAATTATAAGTGCAGCTAGGAAAATTTCTTAGAAAACTTTAAATTTTGAGATTTAATTGATTGTATTTCTTTAGTTTGCTTTCTTTACTCTTTTTTTGTCTTTGTCGTGTTTGAAGATAATTGTCTGCTTTTGAGAGTAGAATGTCGTAGTTGTATTAGAAATCCCAGCAAACTTGCGTACTTGATGTCATATGGAAAATGTAGATGCTTGAATTTTTGTTATTTGAATTTAGCTGGAGGCTAGCAGCTGTTAACTTTATCATTAAATTATTGATGTTCGTACAAAATGACTCTTATAGTACATTTCCACCATGAGCAAATTAAGTTTATTTGTGAAAATTATGTGGAAGTGTTTCCATTATGTTATAAGTAATTTTGTAATCGAATTTTAGAAATCTATTTGACTTTTGTGTTGTTGGCTTATTTTTTTTATAAGAAAAAAGTAGAAATTTTGTTCAATGTTAACTTGAAATGGCAAAATAAAAAGAAAAGCTATAAAAATGCAAAAAAAAAGTTGTTTTTTGTATGCAAGAAATAAAACCAGCGCCATTTTATTCGTACTTAAATATCACTTTTTCGGATTTGTAACTCATCAATAATGGATGACCCAAGGTTGCATTTGTAAGAATAGTAACTGCGCAGTGTTGCACAGACAAACTTCAAAATAATTTGAAGCAGATTAACTCATTTGACATAATTTGATCCTATGTGACGCGAAAAATAGAAAAGGACCTAAGGGTAAAAACCGGTTTTGTAGAGCCATTTAAAGATTTAAATACGTGTATCTTTGGTGTACATCATCATCATAAAACGCGCATATCTCTGGGAGGGAACACTTTTGGGGCATGGGATCGGTCTCATTCAATGTTGTCCACATCAAAAAAAAGGAAAATTGATTTTTTTTACCCTTATGTCCCTTTTTCTATGCGCTGTCACATATGAAAAATGTATGGGAGATCATATCGCAAATTACTTAATTTTGGCAAATGAAATGATTTGGCCCAAGTCAAATATATGGAAACGTACTATTAGCCAAAGTGAAATAAAAAAAAGTGATCTGTATTTTATGGCGGCCTATAAAACTGCAATGTTGTTGCGTTCACTTTACAATCCTAAAATTATATTGCTATCTGTATAAAATTTATTTTAAATATCAATTTAGAGCCACATGAAAATAATAAACATCACACTCTTAACACGAAATTGGAATTTAATAAAAATTCTTAATTCAGAAATAATTCGCAGATTTGAACTTGAGCCTGAATAATAATTCTTAGCTTTATTTGATTCAAGGCGACGAGGCGGTGAATTATGAGTTCACTGCATCAGGTTAAATTATCTTGCCTATAATTAATACCAATCTGAAAGTTTTTTCAAAGAAAGCGAATATAATAATTTCATTAAAAATTGAGACAGTTGTGTGTTATAGAAAACACTTACTAAGATATTTTCATCAGCAAACAATATTTTTGTAAACCCAATTGAATGCCTCAATTTCAAAATGAAGGTCGGAAACAAAATTTTTAATATATTTCAATATACATTATCTTGCTAGAGCTTTAGCAATATTTTATGCACTTCACTGACATTTAATAGCAAATAATTATCATATGGAAAAGCTTCTCTATGTGTTAAGGTTTGTTGGGACAATAAATATGTGTAGATTAGCTCAGGTTTATTTGAGTACATTGTTGTGTTAAAAAAGTAATTTTACAGGATTATAATGCAATTGTTCATCACGTTTAATGATTTTTATTTATTTATTTGCCAAGTCTTATATAATTTTAAAATCAGTTTACCCTGGTATTTGTTGTTCTCCTGCTTTCTTTTATTGCTAATCAACGAGGTCATCCCAGGCGAACAGAGTAATTTTTAAAATGTTGCTCAAACTTAATACAAGAAAAAATCTCTGCATTTATTTAAAAAAAACTATTAATGGAGTTTTTATAATTTAATGCTTTGCATCAGGTTTTTCTAGTGCTAAATATTGAAAAAATTCAATGCTATGTTTTATGGAAAATCCATGCTAAACTGGGCTTAATTGAAGATCAGCATATTACTGAAAGCATATACGAGTATAAAAATTCATATATTTTTTCCGAACTTAACACTTTAATATAATTATTGTCAAAACGTTACCTTTTATAATAAAAAGCTGTTTTACTGGTTTCCTTTCATTAAGTAATTTTGGAGCAACATTTTGGAGCAATAAAACATACAAGCAAGCAGCCGTATATATTTAATTATAAAAAATTAAAAAAGTGTGTTACCATCGATTTGATACAATTCTCGTATGTGATTTCCTAATAAAATTTTCAATAAATCAAAACTGTTTATAACATTCAACTAAGCCACCTAATAAGTGGTGGTACACAAAAATACACATGAGTTCTGAAGATATACATAAGTGTAGCGGCTTTCGAAAACAGCTGTTCTGCTGTGTAAATTGAATAATTAAGTTGGTGTTGACATTTCTTTGTGTCTTGCAATATTTATCATGACTTTCTATAAAATAAAATAAATATTAATCGAATTTAATATTAACAATAAATAGTTCGATACAAAATACTTACATTAAAATCGACTATATTTACATGATGAAATTTGGGCCAAGAATTTTTTTCTTTTATCAATAGGATGCGTAGGAAAGACAAATGCGCGAAAATAGTTGAGTTCTTGTTTTAATTTTCATATTGCTTAAGCTGCCTATTCAATGGAGAAGTATGAAATAATATTTTTAGTTTCTCTAACAAATTTCGGTTAAAAGTTTATTTTACTGCCTAAAATGTTGGCATTTTGTTTTCTAAAGCCAAACGTAAATCATTTCTCAAAAAAAAACATACTTTGAAATCAAAAAAATCTTTAAGACTTGCAATCGATAAATTGACAATCTGGCGGAAGTATTTAGATCTTCCCATATTTTATGAAAATAACAAAATCATTTTTAAACGTTACAAAAAGTAAAACTGGATATTGCCGCATCGGTTTCATACGGGCCGTAATGGCAATAAATCAATTATTGTTGGTTTCATCCTCGTTACGATTACACGCTATAAATAATGAAATGAATATGAATTTTTCGGTTTTAAAAACTAATTTATTTTACAAAATGCCACCAACTGTTTCAATTTACTAACTCTAAAAACAACCGAAATCAAGCAAATAAATTACAAAATTATAATAAGCAGCTACATAAGCGAATTATGCTGAGTTAGCATCTGCCTGCTATTTATCAATACCGATTGCTTGCAACTTGTATTCCTTTACAATGTGGGAGTATGTTGCTGAAGAAGCGCATTCAGGCTGTTCACTTTGAGTGAAATGCAGAGCTGTGTTAGGTTACACTTGTACTTGTAACATAAAGAGATCATATTTGACCCAAGTGAGCTGGCCTCTTTTCTGTCTCAGCCAGCATCCTATTAACCTACACTTGTAATGAAATATTTGACGAAATTAACGTAACCACTAATTTTTCACAACCGTTTCTTTAATATACTCGTTTAACAATATATTCTGAGAATTAAAAAAACCACACAGAATTTATGGGTTCCGCTTATTTCGTCAAATATTTGCTAGATGTGAACGTAGCTTTATTCTCAAACTGCATACACTTTTTATATTAAATTGTAAGAGAAATCAATTTCAAATTTACCGTGTTTGAAATGTGTTTAAAAACAGTCTGAATTGAATGTGGAAAATGTGTTTTTGATTACAGCCTTAAGCTGTTTAAAAACATTAAAAAAAATTTGTTGATAAAATAATGTTTAGCTGCTACTGCAACAGTTGATAACTCCAAGAAACTTTTTCCGAACAATGCAACATATTTAAAGATTTATAGTAATCGGATAATGGAAAAGCATAAAAAGTCATTAAAATTATAAATTGTTGGAAAGATAATTTTTCTGTTATTAATTACAATCAAGATCAAACTGGAAAAAACAGAATTGTAACAATCGAAAATACATATTCGTACTCGTATTGCAAAATAAACCAAAAAAAAAATCAGTAAACGAATTAAAATCACAGATGAAAATAAAAAATAAATATGAAGTTGGCAAAAGTTTGTTAATAAATACACAAACACTGTGTGTGTGGCCCTTAAGAAATAAATAATAAAATCATTTTAATGTATTTCAGTTTCAATTTCCTATCTTTTCATATATCATTCTGTATGGCAAAAAAAAAACAAAAGCTAAAACAAATAATACTTCTCTTTTATCTCCTGTGGCATGGCATGTTCAATTTAGTAAGCGTGATTTTTGCTTAACAACTTATTGGTTGGACAACAGCAGCAGCAGCAGCAACAATTACAACAAAAATATATAATTTCTTAGAAATATAAATCTGAAGCTGAAGGCAAAAAAGTAGCAACATGTTGTGATTTTCTTCAACTTGCAACTTAAACAACAACACGAGTAACAAGCACTTGTATTTACAATATGTAACGTTTAACTGTGTGTTTAAGATTTAGTAGAAAGCCAATAACAAACAAAAAATTTGTTGTTAATATCTTTTTTCAACAAAACAACAACAAAAATTGTAACAACAACGGATGCCTGCCTTCTTGCAATGTTAAAGTTGCTATTGCTGTCTCCATTTTTATCGATTTTCTATTTTTTCTTTTTTAATAAAGAAACAAAATTTGAAAACAAATTAAGAAAAAAAATTACAAATTCATAAAATAAATAGAAATATACAACGAATTTGCATCACTCTTTGGCCAAATAATTAAAATCAGTTTGAGAAAAGAAAAGTTATCTTCTGTTTTAATAATACAGAAAATGCAAAAAGAAAATCTAGCAAGTGGTAAATTTTCTGCAGCACAATATATCGTTCAATTGTTTATTTTTGAGAAACTAAATTTTTAAATAACGTAGTAAATTTTAAAATAACAATTTTCTATAGGCGGATAAGGGCCATTCTGTGCTAATTACATAATTGACTGCTTTAATTGTCATTACGAAAATTGTGAGTCATTAATGGCGACATTTATTTCGAATACTTGGTCAATGAGCTGACGTTTAACACACGACAACGTCTTCTATGTCAATTTCAACTTCTGGCACTGCACTTATTTAAATTAGAAAATATTTAAGACCTTAAAATGCTAAATTTTTTATAGTAAAATTAAGAAACATTTTCCTTAATTCAATTTAGTTTCTACATGAGCGAGAGTATAGCATTCGCCGTGCATACAAATCCATAAGAATTCCATTTTTGCCACCACCATGCACAATCGTGCATGATCGTGCATGCTCTTTATATTGCAAAAAATGTATTATATCGGAAATAATTTTGGAATTGCAATAATATCAATTTTAAAAAAATGTATATAGGATTAAAAATTGTTTTTATAAATGTTTTTAAATATATATGCATGTATAGGCTTAAATATTTTATTATTATTCATATATTGTAAATTTATTTAAAATTAGTTTGAATCTTTTTGTATTTTGTTGACAAATAATTTTGTTTCATAAACAAAATATTTTTCATATCAAATAAAATAATTAATTTCCTGAAGAAGTCACACAAAGGAGTGACGAAATATTGAAATTAAAAATTAAACTAAAATAAAGAGACCTTAAGCTTAAAAATATCAGAATACAATAATAATTAAAAAGAGGTCAAGAAAGCAGAAGAATTTAATTTTAAAAAACTTTTTAAAAAAATTGGCTTGACAGGATTAGTGGTCCTTATGGAAAAATATTCAATATCTTATTTAAGGTAAATATCAACAACTGCCTATTCTTAGCCACTTATGCACCAGCGTCAGCCCGTTGACAACAGCACTTCACTGTAACACCAATCATTACCACACCTCCGTTTCAGGAATAGTATAAAAAATTGATTTGAGCTGAATAACTCATACTTAGGCCTTCCACAACCTTTCAGCACAACATTTTAAATCATCGTGTATTTGCGAGTAGCAATCGATAACAAAATTTATCAAAAATTTATCTAAAATTTATAAATTTTTGAAATTGATATAAAAGTTAGAAGTCGTCACTGTGATTTCAATAGAATTGTGTGAATATTCAGATATAGGCTACTTGAAAAGTAGTATAATCCTGACAATTTAAAAAAAAAACTTAAACATTTTTAAGACCACGTATTATGGACAGCCCCTATCAGGCATCTAGTACAAAATAAAATATATTATTCTCAAAAAATAATAAATAGAATGTAATCACGTTCATTTATTAAATAAAAATAAATAAAAAAATAATTTGTTGTTTCGCAGATTTGAACCTATATCCAGCCTGTTGGGAAAATTAACATCCTGTAATACAATATATTATTCATTTTAGTAATATTTCTTAGCTTTAGACCTACAGGAAACTTCTTCAAAATGTGCCTTGCTTCAAAAAAAAAAATAATAATAAAATAAATAACTTAAAAAAGAGCCAGACACAAGTACGTACTGCAAAAACATACAAAACTGATAAATGATTTTATAAATGTTGTGGTACATGCAAAGTCTGTGGTTGCATTTGTTACTCTTATTTTTTTCGCTAATCTTAGGAATTAAACTTTAAACTTTGTTGCAGCATCGGGTATCTATTTATATTTCGTACCGCATAAATGATCTATTTGCAACTGCACAGAGCCGTTCAATTTTCCTCTTTGCTGTGCAACAGTACAAGCTACTGTCTGCAGGAAGGGAAAAAAAGAAAAAAGTATAGCAACAAATAACTCCTTATATTGGCACATTAGTAAAGGTCTTTTATCATATCTTGTGCACAAACTTATTTTTAATACAAGGTTTTTGTTGTTGGTGGTGATGGTGGCGGTGGCAGTATGTTGGCCTAAGTCAAATACAGCCATGGCTGGCTGTATTTATATCCGTTTTATATTATTCACAGCACAACAGGAATATTTGCTTGTTGCTGCTCATGTTTATTGAAAACTGTTGCATGCAGTAAAAAAGAAAAAACTAAAGTGAAACATATTGAAAATGGCTCAAAATAAAAAATTTGTAGTAGTACGGAGTACCTGTTGCAAACTATTAATGTGTTTAATATATTTCTTTTTTTGTACTTTTGTTATCATTTCAAGTTGTCGTCGTCCTTGTTATTTTATTGTAAATTTTCTTTTTTATTATTTTGCCGGCTAGCACGTGAATTCGTTTTTATTTCCGTTTTTTATTCGTTGAATTTTTTAATTTTGACTTTACGTTTATGTAGAGGCTAAATATTCGAGCAAAATTGTTTAACATTTCTTAATACCCAGGAGGAGGCTGCAACAGGCCATGACCTGTTGTGTGTTGCACAGCCATCATCAGCATTCGTTGGGATACGTACACACTACATTCATGTTGTGCTGTATGTTATTGGTTCTATATATTGTTAAATACGTTTTCAAAGTTTGTATTGTGTGTCTCGGTCTAGATGTTAATTGAAAAGGTATGTATGTATTTATATGGTCACCTGAAATGTACAAAGCCGTAAATGAAAAAAAATTTAGAACACATATTTTGATTGATTATGATGTATTTGTGTTAATTTAATGTTTAATTTAGTCTATTTTGAATTTCCTTCTTTGTAACTTACAAGTCTTTTGCATGTTCGCTGACGATAAGAACGGTTAATTAAAGAACTTTAAAGATTAGCTATTTTAGGAGATTATGGCAGATAAAAGCTGACTGATTAAAAATATAATTAGTTATTTAACAAAAAAACTATGATATTTCAAAGCTTTGAAAGATATTAAGAAAATTTTATTATATCAATAAATTTATATTCGCCGCATTCGAAAAAAGCAATTTCCTAAAATTATAGTATAATTTCAACGAAGTGGAAAAAATAATATTTTTTACACAAAATTTAATTGTAAAGCTAAAAAATTTTATACAGGCTTAAGTTCAAATCAGCGAATCTGCCAATAATTTTATTTTATTTAAAAAAATGTTTATGAAATTCAAAATGTTATTTTAGTGGAATATATAGAATATCTTTTATAATCATCACAATATCGGAACGGATCAGTACTGGCTTCGAGGAAGGTATGCCTCATCATCTCATCAGCGTTCTATGTTTAGTTTTTCAAAATTTTCACACTTGCTGTAGTCAGTAGCAATGTGAATTTTTTAACGAGATAGAATACGAGAATCAATTACTCTTAACTCACTTTTCTTTAGTATGAAATTCCTTCACCTTGAACACTGTTATTTCAAATATTCCATTTTCTATTTCTAGAGCCATGGGCTGCTACTGAGCTCCAACGCTTTTTGCTATTCATGTCCATGCATTTGAATTTTTGTTATATTTAATATTAATTTTTTATATATTTTATAAAAGATTTTTTCCATTGTTCAAAATAACGAAATTTTTCGTAACATGCACGAGATATCAAATATATTTTCTAACTATATATTCAGGATATCTGACATAATTTCCTGCCACTATTGAAATATTTATGATTTCCAACAATTACATAATGATTTCTTGGCTTCTTAAGTAGTTTTTCAAACGTCAGTCATCACTGGCGCGGTATCATGATGCAGATGTATTTGAAAATATTTTTTTCCTTTGTGATGCCTTTGTATGCACCAGTTTTTATTTTTACGTACAGACTCCAAAATCAGTTTTCAGATTTGAGTTTTTTCTTATTATTATTTCTTTGCACAGCAAAACTTGCAACACTAAATCCCTTGCAGTTATAAAGTGTTGAACAATAAAACTAATGACGCGTAAACTCTAACTTACAATACAAAACGAAAAAAAAAATGTAAGAAAATTTAAAATTAACTTCAATAGCAATAACCGTAGCTGGTTTAATAATTAAATAAAATTTAAAGTAGTACAATTATTTGCATAATTTGGGCAAATGTACTGGCGACGTCATTCACTTGATATCCAATACTGAATATAAAAGTAGCAGTAAAAATATCTTATAAAAGTAATAGAAGAGCAAATACTCATGCAGGATATTAAATAAGGAGTCGGACATGAAACAAGAGCCCAATAATAAAATCAAATCAATGGCTGAGCAAAGAAGCATTTTGCAGTCGATTGCTAAATAAAATTTTATATAGAAAAATAATGACGCCTTCGACAAAATATTATTAAATTTACAAATTTTTAATCTCAGCTGACATTTCTTTTTCATTTTTTTAATTTCATTTTTATAGTGCATGATTTTTTTCCGTGTCCCACCATGTGACCAGATATCGTTCTGCGGCACAATTACATATTAAATGAAAACCAATTTTAAAATATTATTGTTTCCCTTATAATTTTTCTACCAATCGATATCGATTGACATCGTGGGACAGGCAGTAAATATTAGATCCAATAAATAGTGTCTGAGGCACTTGCTTTGGATCTATCCAGTAAATGTCTGAAGTACAACATTATTATTATATTTTATCCATTTCATTCACTGAAAAATGTTGATTTCTCTTCAAAAATGTCCAAGTCATAACGGAAAAAATTTAGTGCTAAAGCTATTACACAGAAATCTTTATATAAGCATTTTAATAAACAAATCACTCAACATAAACCGGAGTTAAGCATGACACATCAGTTGTAGGGTAATTCTAACACCACCCACTTGCAAATACGTGCCAGTTAATATTTTCATAATAGTGGCAAAGCAAAAGAAATAAACCTGTAACCAGATCAATACTTTCAAAATAAAGAGTTGAGCCAATTGGTATCAAATATCTCAAAAAGCTTTAAAATAAAAAAATATTAAATTGCAGTCAAATTTTAAGGAGGCCGAACTTTAACCAACAACATTTAAATATACAATGTTTTTTTTTTTTATTATTCTTGAGGCGATATTAAATGATTTTTTTCTCATTTGGCACCATTTTTCAAATTTTCTTTTCACATCTGAAATTGGAATTAAGTGCAAATTTGCTGCAGCTTGCATGAGGAGAAGCTTAATATTCAATGTTATCTTTTCCATTATATAAAACGAAACAAATTAGTAGATACATTTTAAAAGCGCTAATTAAACGTTGAAAAGATAAGCTCAGCCCCCGTGAAAAATTACAGTCGCACTATAAAAATGTACGGCTGACTATAATCGGACCAGACACAACCCACAATAATTTGTCACCATAAAAACGATCGAGTCTTTCAAATCTTAAACACACTTGTTTAATGTTTAATGGTCTTGCTAAAAAAAATGCTTGCCAATTTTCTGTTTAATATCTACAAAAATGTGAAATAGAAACATATTGCCAATTAATAACACGGCAGTAAAAAAAAAAGGAATATTATTGTTTAAAAAACATTGATACAACATTTTTTTAAAACTAAAATTTGCTTTCAATTGATTTCGTTATTGAATCAATTGCAATAAAATTGTTGTGTTACCCGGTGTAATAAATAATTATCAAAAGAATTTTTTATACCCTCCAAAAAAGAATTGGGGGGTATATTCATATCCCTCCAAGACCCCATAAAGTATACTATATATATTCTTAATCAATTATGAAATCTAAGACGATCTTGCCATGTCCGTCCATCCGTCTGTCCGTCCGTCTGTGGAAATTACGTTTCAGTCCAAACGAAAAAAGCCAGACCCTTGAAATTAAGTATAAATACATTTTGCAGAATAGCACACGGGCTGAATCGGGCCAGAGGGAAAAAAGTTCCCCTAAGATGAACTAAACCAACCTCTAAAAAAGAACATAATTTTTAAAGTGTTTTTTATAATTTTGTTAAGCAAAGAAGTTTCACAGTGTTAAGCTTGGAGCCAGAAAATCAGAAAAATCTATTTTTGGATCCCGCCCCTTTAGTGGGCGTTGAAGTAACATATGACATGGAAAAATAGTGGAAATATTTAACAAATTGTGCAATTTAAGCGTACTTAATAACTCTATAAAATGAGTTTTTAGGGTTCTATGGCAAAGATGGCATGTCTCCCCCACCGGCCCCTCCCCGAGTAACCCCTACAAAATGAGGTTTTTATTTACTAAATGTTTGGAGGGTATTTAAGATTCGACCCGGTCGAATTATCTTCAATGTTTTATTCGTAATTAATGTTTAGTTGTTACAATAACTTCTCGTGGACTTTATAAGAAATTAAAAACACGTTTATTTTTTATTTAAAATCTCTTGCAAATATTTGTATTTTATTATTTGTTATGGTCAACCACTTGCAATAGAAATCTGTTACGAATCTGTTACGAGGCGTTTCCTTTTAAACGGATGTAATAATATTGGTATTTTGTGTT
The DNA here is from genome assembly GCA_951800035.1 of Linnaemya tessellans. Lineage (NCBI taxonomy): Eukaryota > Metazoa > Arthropoda > Insecta > Diptera > Tachinidae > Linnaemya > Linnaemya tessellans. Next base: position 148,492,794 of record OX637532.1, read on the forward strand.
TTGTTAACATACAAATTATATAGGAATTAAAAAGAATATGCAAATTATTACTTAGAGTCGAACACACTCTGATGATTAATTATGGGAAAAAACACCAAATTTAAAAACATGAGAATTAATAAGAATAACGGATGGTAAAAACTGTATAAATTTCAAATTCTAAAAGTTTTTTTTAATTAAATAGAACAACATGATTAATTCAGCAGAGGAATTTCAGCTGGCAGAACGAAATTAATTATCTTAAAAACCCACCTGTAATATTTAAAATTTATTTAACTTGTTTCCTAGTTTTACATATTTTCTTAAATTGCTCAACTACTTGACAATTAAGTCGTTACAAGTCGTTGGTATGTAAGAATTTGCATTTGCCATGAAACTGGTGATTTATTTAAACTTGTTAACACCACAACTTGTTAATTAATTTAGTGATTTTCTATTGGCATCATGATGCCTTCAAAACCAGAAATACGTTCGTACAAAAAATGTAGAAACAATTGCGAAATCAATAACAATGAACAACAAATTTTGGAAAATTTTTATTGTTGTTAATTTATTTCATACAAGTTTTTAATTTTATTTGCATGCCCAACTGAACCATGCAATTAGCAAGAACTTTATTGTGACTAATATGTGGCAATTAAAAGTCATGTAACCGAAAAAGACCATGTGAATTCTAATTTAATAAGAATTAAATCTAATTTGATGTAGATGCACTTGAATACAACTTCTAAAATGTTATTGGTCTGTGCAAAATTTCAATACGACCACTTGGATGTGGGTCAACTAAGTGGTTCAAACTAAGAAGTCTCGAATATGTCAAAAACAAATATGATGAGTTTGACGCAAGTCTAATTTCCATAAATAAAAAATTTGTGGTTCTGAATCTAGAAACTATTTTTCAGAATTTCTAATTTCTGTAAATAAAAAAATTGTGGTTTCGAATTTAGAAATTGTTTTTCAGAACTTTTAATAATTCCTCAGCTACCAAATATTTGAGGAACTAGGCGTAAACACTATTTATGTTCAAACGTTTCTTTGTTATTTTTTGTGTATATATGACAAATGAAACTATAAAAGATAATATTGATTTTGAATTAAATTTTATGCCAATTAAATACATTCTTATTTCAAAAACATTTTCCCGAAATTATAAAAAATTAAACCAGGAATTATTGGTTACGCTTATATCGTCATATAATTGATAGATGTGACCGCAGCTTTAGTCATATTAAATTAGTTTTGGCTTAGAAAGAAAAAAAATTTAATTTACCTGGTTGTTTGAAAAATGAAATAAAAAATGTTGATTATATAAAACGCATATTTGGTTGCTCTATTGAATTGTTGGAGGGCACACAAGCAACAAGACCTCTTCTTTTGTCATATCGCTATGAAATACGAAAGTTGCTGCAATAGGCAACTATTAGACATGCAATGTAAACACAGAGTTTCGACTACTCACCACACGACAGGTCACTATCGGGATAGGAGAGTGGAGGATTTGTTAGTATCATAAAGCGTGATACAACTGAAAGTAATGCAACAGCCGGCCCCCTGTAAACAACACATCCCCACCGTATTTAAAACCGATTATTGACAGAGCACTCGCTTCATATGCCATCTTATACACACAATGCCAAGGTAACACAATTGAGCCAGAAAAAATTGATTTAAAATTAAACCTTTAAAAAAACACCTTATATTTATAGTATTTTTACTTTGGTGTTAATTTTTCAATGAGATTGTCTTTTATGTTTTGTGGCAATTTTTTTGTAATTTAAAAATTCCTTAAAGTGCCGAAGTGTAGGAGTTTTCTGATCTGTTTTTTATGCCAGCACAAATTTTTGTCAGCTGCTACTTGTGGGTCCAGCAAAAAATAACGTACAACACTCAGTTAAAAATTGTATGCGACATTTATGTATGTTAAATGGTATTTGAAAATAAAAAGTTAAAATTAAAAAGATTTTTTAGTCAATGTTTAAATTAAAACTTTGCTACTTTAGTCTGATAATATCTTCGGAGTTAAAATAAATAATTAATCGTATAACAACTGCTGATGTAAATACACGCAATTAAAATCATTATGTATAATTCAATAATATATCACACATGAAATGTGCGTTTTAAGAGAAACTTTTGTAAAATGAAATATAATAAAAAGTAAAAACTCTCAAAACAAATTTTGTGTTGTACCCAGCACAACTTACAATAGAAAGTAGTGTAAGATTCACTGTTACACTTTTTTGTAACTAATAATTTAAAATGATAGCTTCAGTCATAGGAATGGTGTCAGTGCCTTTAGTACTGCTAAGGAATGCTGTCGCAACAACATATTGTCATCGGTAGGGTAGAATTCGCCTGGCTCACGGAAATAGTGGCCTAGAAGTGTTTTTTATTAAGAAAAGTTTTACGGAATATAAATAATTTTATTATTGAAGAGGTTTCCGGAAATAATTTTCTTTTGATACCCTTCACCAAACATAGTGAATGGCTTATCGTTCCAGCTGTAATTTAAACAATATTAATTTGCGACCCCTTAAAGTATTTATATTCTGGGTCCGTCTGATTAAGGAAGTCGAATAAGTGGTGTCCGTCTGTTTGTACTTGAAATCGGGTTTCCAAGCTAAAACTAATTTTTTTGTTAATTGAATTAGTATTAAAAAATAAAACAAAATCAAAATCAACACTGCAGAGCAGAACAACTGTTTTCGAAAGCCGCTACACTTTTATTATCAGTACGCATGTGTATTTTGTTTGTCACCGCTTATTAAACACATTTCATGTTTCGGAAAAAAATTCATTGGTGTTAGAAATCAGAGAAGCAAAAGAGGCAGCTCCAGAGCTGGAAAATCAAAACTAATTTTTGGAATATTAAAGTAACCAAATAAAACTAGTTTTTTGCTCAAACATTATTGAAAATAATAAAGATCAAAAGCATGATTGCAGAGCACTAAATTTGGCACAGCCGAATATAGAGCTCTTATTTGTTTTTTATAGCAATCGACCTTACGACTGACAGGTTAGCGCTGTTACCTAGCACCTACAATGACAATCGACGTCACATTAGCACAACAGCAAAAATTGTCATTTCTCGACTCTTTCTTGACAATAATTGACTATTATATTATATATATGCCCTCTATCAATATTATACGCCTTAAAGAATACTAAGGTATTGTCAATAGTAAGTAATTGTACAAATACGTGTAGACAAGTGTCGCCATTCGTAATAAGGCAGATGTATATATCGTTGCTTAACTACTGGCAAATGAAAAAATAAAAATTGAAATTTTGCTAATACTAATTAGTCATGCAATTTGACATGGCAATCCCTTCACGGCTGCTGAATTATATGAGCCGAAATAAATACTGCGGAAAAATATTTTTATTGCCACAAGTAGTTTGATTTTTTTTGTTTATTAAAAAAGTTCCTCTAGGTCTTGATTTAGTTTAAAATAATTTATTTTTATTATATATATTTCTTTCGTTTGGTTTTAATTTCTTTGCATCTGCATATGGAAATTGAAAGTATGTTTTTCGAAACACGTTATTGCAATTTCGATGTCAATTGCAATTATTCACACTAAATTGAAACACACAAAATAAAGCACGATAGGAAAACAACTGTGAAATTGAAGACAGAAAGACAGACTGAAGGCGACCCAGAAACAGAGCAAGAAACAATTTTTTGCATGTAGTTAACACTTGCATGCCGAAGACACACTCGCCAGATACGTACGAAAAAAATAAATAAATAAATGCCAATACGTTTTTGCATCAATTGATTTTTATGTGTATGGAAATAAAACTAAAATTTTCTGAAAATTTTTCTTTTTTAAACGAAAGTAAATGTTACGTAATTGGAAATTTGGTCGTAAGGATGTTAGTGATGAATTTTTGTAAATTGTATAATAGAAATGTTGCAATTTTTTTGTGATTTTTAAGGAAGTATCATAGCAAATCAGTTTAATTTTTTTTCAAGTCGTTGACATCTTAAAAGCTCAAGCCACACATATGCAAATCAAGGAAATACACTACATAAGTAACTAAGCAAATAGTTGTTCGAAATAAAAAACCGATCTCAATTTCTTTTTATAAAATTTTTTAAATAAAATAACTGAATTCAATTAAGATTGATAGGCCAGTTGTTCGAAAAAGTGTTTTGAAATTCAGAAAGACACGATAAATATTCAAAGGCACAATGCAAAGTCAACATCAATCTCAATTATCCAACTTAAACAGCAGAGCAGAATGGCTGTTTTCGAAAGCCGCTACACCTCCCTCATCTGTATTCATATGTCATCACTTATTAGGTGGCTTAGTTGTACGAGATAACAGTTTTTATCTATCTAAATTTTATTAGGAAATCGCATACGAGAATTTTATCAAAGAAATTGTAACACATTTTGGTATCATCATTTCTAAATTTGTTTTTTTTTATAAATCTATGTTGCGTTAAGGGCGCGACATGGGAACGTGTTATTTCTAATTTTAGGTCAAGCCAGTAACATAAATTTAGCATCAAAACAATTTATTGCTAAATTAAATTCAATTAAGATTCATAGGGTAATTTTTCGAAAATGTGTTTTGAAATTCGGAAAGAAACTTATAAATAACTGATACTTCTACACTGCTAAGTGCTAGTGCAAAGCAATAAATGGTTTCTTTAAAATAAAAAAATTTAGGAAACTTAATGAGAATTTCTAATTTAAAATAGTTCATATTACAATTAGAAGCTAATTGTTTTCTTACTTCCACTTCTCATTGCAGGATCGTGCACGCAATGTTTCGGAACGATTATCCTCTACCACAACTCTCACCGTCAATATTGGCGATTCAGATGATTTGGATCCCTCTTTTATATATCGTGGCTGTGTTCTACTCGATGGTGCTTGCATCAATCCAGAATATACAGCTTCTGTGCCGGCAGGATCTTTACAGGGTGTGCTTACGGTAACACCGGAAAGAATACAAGCGGTGGATTTGGATACAATTAGCTCTCCCATACGTTATTCTTTCGCCAGTGGCATGCCGGGAAATTATGCTGACTATTTTGAAATTGATGAGCAGACGGGCGTATTGAAGCAAATAAAAGCTGTAGACACTTCCACAGCCAAAAAGTACGACATCATAGTGAAGGCCGAAGAAGTGTCTACCACTAAAAGATTTACCACAGCCAAATTAACGATTAATGTTAAGCCGGTAGATGCGAATCCGCCAATTATCTCTGCCAGCTCGGTGGTGGCTTATGTGGATGAAAACTCTCCTTTGGGTACCAAGGTATTGGATGAGAATGGCAAACCAATTTCGTTTAAGACCACAGATGCGGACTTGACCGAAGACGATCCCAAGCCTGACTATATATATGAACTGACCACACCTTCCTTCGAGGTAACAGCGGATAGCATTTTGGTGGTCAATGAGGAAGGCTTGGATCGTGATCCTCCCGCCCCTGGTAAATATAAGTTCCAAGTAGTGGCGCGAGAGCCCAAAACAAATGCCGCCAGTGCTCCTTTGAGTTTAACCGTTATCCTGAAAGACGTTAACGATAACGCGCCCAAATTAGCCATGGTTCCTCCTGTGTCCATAACAGCTGGCGATGGCGTGCGTGCTGTGGCCAATGTTAGTGCTACCGACAATGACGAAGGCGCCAATGCTGTGGTAACTTATTCAATCTATCACGTCTCAAATAATGGCTTGCAAAAGTTTAATATCAATGAACAAACGGGAGAAATTGAAACACGTGGCCGGCTTTTAGCCGGTGAACAATATAGTATAACGGTGCAGGCCTCAGACATTGGCGGTCTTTCGTCGCAGGCCATTGTAGAGGTAGCAGTGACACCAGGTCCTAATACGAAACCACCCAAATATGTCAAACCCGTGTATGAGGTGCAAGTTAGTGAAGGTGCTGAAATCAATTCCACCGTTACTGTGATACACGCCGAAGATCCCGAAAATGACCCTGTGATATATTCCATAATTTCTGGCAATGATTTGCGGCAGTTTGCTGTGGGCCAAGAATCTGGCATTATTGCTGTGATTCGCAAATTGGATCGTGAAAGCCTAACCAGATACCAACTCATTGTTAAGGCCGAAGATAATGGTGGTCTATCCAGCACCGCTACCGTCAATATCAAAGTAACCGATATTAACGATAAAAATCCTGAGTTTGATGAGTCTACTTTGCCGTACGTGTTCCATGTCGATGAGGGGAAAGCTGAAGCTTTTGTCGGCATGGTTCATGCCACTGATGCTGATGAGGGCATCAATGCTGAAATCACTTACTCCATACCCAAGGATATTCCTTTTGCCATTAATGGTTCCTCGGGAGAAATTCGTACCTCTCAGGCTTTAGATTACGAAAAACAAAATGAATATCGTTTTGTTGTTACGGCCAAAGATGGTGCTCCAGATGCTCGTTTAGGTACTGCTAGTGTTACAGTTTTAGTGAAAGATCTGCCCGATGAAGTACCGAAGTTCACCGACTCTCGTATTGATGTACGCATAGCGGAAAATGAGCCAGATGTTTTGGTGGCCACTGTGCAAGCGTTTGATCCAGACACGATAACGGAAATTACGTATGTCATACGAAAAGGAGCCACCGATTTGTTTAAGGTCAACGCTCAAACTGGAAAAATTAAAACGACCAAGGGGCTGGACTTTGAAAAGCAAAAGGTTCACGAACTGATTGTAGGAACCATCGAAAACGATGGCAGTGGTGCCGGAGACACCATCAAAGTTGTTGTGGAAGTTGAAGATCGGAATGACGTTAGGCCGGTGTTTGTGTCTGTACCTGAACCAGTTACTGTTAACGATGATCAGCCTATAGGCGCCATGATAGCCACCATGCCAGCCATAGATGGTGATGGCTCTTCGCCGGGCAATGTGGTCCGCTATGAAATGGTAGGCAGAGGCAAAGCCTTGAAATATTTCCAAGTCGATCCTGATACCGGAGCAATACGTATACGCGATGAATTGCGGAAAGAAGAAGATACCGAGTACCAAGTGGATATACGGGCGTATGATATGGGCGAGCCTCAGTTGAGTTCTGTAGCAACTTTGCCAGTATTTGTTAGGCATTTACTTACCGATCCCAATGAGGACAATATGATGGAGGGACGTTTGGACAACGGTGTGATAATGTCTCCTGAAAGTTTAGGTTTGGCGTTCAGTGACGACAGCTATACTACCGGAGTACCTGAAACCACTGGTATCAATGCCACCATTAAACTTATACAAGTCATTAATTCGAAGAAGTCGGTTAAATCAAATCCCGGTTTTAAGTGCGAAATCATTAAGGGCAACGATTTGGATCTGTTCAATGTTACTCAAGAGGATCATGGTTGTGGTATAAAATTAATCAAGCATTTAGATTTTGAAAATAAGACTGCCCATACTTTGGATTTGAAATTAATTTCACACAAATATTTTATAAACCCACAAAAGAGCACCACCACGGTGAAAATAATAGTGCAAGATGAGAACGATAATGCTCCCGAATTTATCTACAATAGAGCCAGAGGTCGCAAAGATACCTTCTATGCGGTGGTAACGCCAGAAATGGACATAGATACGCCTATTTTGCAAGTTCGCGCTACTGATAGAGATTCGGGTAAATTTGGCATGGTGCGTTACAAAATATTCGATGAGGAGGACAATAATGTGAGGAACGATCATTTGGTAAGTTACACTGTACTCGTGTACACGGTAAAGAAATATTAATAATATGATTTGATTTTAAAGCCTACCACGTACTTTGTGATGACTGAGGACACGGGCATATTAAGAACCGCTAAATCATTCCGAGAAAACACCCACTCTCCTATGATTTTCTATGTGGAAGCTCGCGACAATGATGGCCAAGAAATGGGTTCTCATCGCACCCGCGCACGCATTGTTATCAACCTAATAACCGATCTCAATCGTCTTTCATTGGTATTCTCGGATGCAACTCCCAACGAATTGCGAAATCAGTATGCTTCCTTAGAAGAATTATTCTCCGAAAAGACTGGCGGTCTAATAACCGGCATCGAACGTTTTAGCAATCGTAAATTTTTAAATGAAAATGGCACAATTTTAGAAAACCCTGCTGCTACGGATGTTTGGTTTTACCTAATAGATCCCAAGACGGAAGGAGTACTGCAGCGCAATTCCACAATTGTTCAGGAAACGTTGTTGGAACCAACAGCCAGAGCAGAATTGAACTTTGCTGCTTCGGGTGTTGCCAGAGCAACGGCAGAGGGCATTTATCCACCCATTGAATTAAAGCAACAAGTGCTCAGCAAGGTAAGTTATTAATTACGAAAAACCTAGTTTAACTATTAATGAAATACTATTTCATGAAGGTCTTGCCTATCGCCATTAACGATGAAGTATTTCCTTATACTCTGATTGCCATTTCCATAATCATTCTGATTCTGGGCACAATTGGCATCATATACATTTGCATATCGTGGTCCAAGTGAGTAAAACAAATATTACCCTCTAAATGAATTTTATTCAAACAGTTTTCGCATTTCTTTCAGATACAAAAACTTTAAGCAACGTATGCGTCAATATTCGACACCCAGTCCTACACGTTACGATCCGGTTATTGTGAATTCTCAAGCCTCTAATGGCGGCGATGCTGTGTCCAACCTCAAGGAGTATGAAACTCAAGTTTTGGCCATGGCTGTGCCACCAGATGGCGATGATGAACTTCAAATTGATTTTAGTGCAAAGAATCATGCCTTTTCTCTCGACAATGTTAGTTACATAACACATAAAGAGCACAATGGTAGCACGAGTGGGGGCCAAACCAGCCCTTCACATTCAGAAGCCACCACAGCCACAATTGCTACATTAAGACGCAATAACAATAATAATTTAAATAATATGTCGGCCAATAACAACATAAACAATCATACGATGAATAATCGTCAGAATACCTTCAATCGTACGTTGGAAATGAATGTACGTAACAATGCCAACCCTTTGGCGGCAAACGGTACTTTGCCGGGAACTTTAACACTGGGGCGTATTAAACATCAGAACTCGAATCATTATCAAAATGGCGGCTATAAGTTGGATACAGTGAGCCGCAATAATTTGGCAAACGTACAAAACAATGCGTACAGCACGTTGGGCCGAAGGGGCAATACGTTCGGCAGCAACAGTAATGCAAATAACAGTGAAGCGAATAACGGAGAGCTAATGACAAATACTTTAGGAAGAAATCATCAACACAATATACAGCGATCATATAATGAAGTGCCAATAGCGAATCCATTATTTCAAAGGTAAAGATTTTATTAATGGATTAATCGTGTACGTCTAATAGTTTATTTAGTTCAACAATTGGGAAAACAAGTTTCATAAAATGGAAAATTCAAAAATATCAAATTCGTGAGCCAAAGCATGTTTCAAATCCATTCTATGATTCTCGTAATTATAATAAATTGTAGAATAGTGAGGTTTCAAATATTTTTAATAACAAGAATTGTGTTTTTTACACACGTTGTCCTTGTGTGGTAGGCCCTCTACTTCCGCCTCTTTTGACGGAGATTCTGAAGGTCTTCAATGGCTCTTTTATTTTTCATTTGACCTTATAAATACTTTTATTGTTATCCAATGGATTTCTAAAGTAGATTCATATCGAATATGAATGGATTGTGGGAGTGTTTATTCTAATGTGATTTTTGATTAAAAGTAATGTGACTTTTCAAAACTATTTCAAATAGTAAATTACACAAGAATTGAAAATAACAATAAAAATAATAATTATAATAAGTAAGATTTATTTCACAAATTTATTCGACCTTCTTTTTATCGGAATAAACAATGTTTTTTTATAAAAAATAATTGAGCTATCGCTTAAATAAACATAATATATTAATAATAAGTAAGAGATGAGATATATTTATATCATTATATATTTTCAGATCTAATGGTGATTTAAGTCATATAAGTCCATCCAACGATAATGTCACCTTTGGAAAGCGTGATTATGGTCAAATGGGCTTTTCCTATTTAAACGATTTAGATCGATCAGAAGTCGAAACTACGACGGAGTTATGAAAATTTCGAATAGAAAACGAAAATAAAACAAATCCCTCAACAAGCCAAAATACTTTTTAAAAAATATTTTAGTTAATTTGTAAAGAAAAAGTATAAAAAATGCAATATTTTTAATACATAATATATAAATATAAATTAATAAACTGCAATTTTGTTGCCATTAAGTTTAAAATGTACATATGTATGTATGTATCAAAATCGAAATAAATTAAGACTTTTTGTAAATATGTTTGTATAATATGTGTGTTGCAAAAAATACTTTTAATGTAGTCATTATATATTAAGTTGTGATTTACGTTTACTATTAACCGTCTTTAAAATATCCATTTTGTTCATATAAAAAAAAATATACACATATGTATATATAACTATATATGTATATATATATATATATATATATATATATATATATATATATATATATATATATATATATATATATATATTAATAGTTTTACAAATTGTATAAATTTAGTAAATGTATAAGTTTTATGCAAAGTTTGTGTTAATAGATAGCTCATTGTAATAGTATGTGTTTTATATATGAATAAAAGTAATAAATATAACAAATATAAATATATATTTTTTAAGTAATTACCGATAACATATAAATATAAGCAAATTTAGACAAAAACAAACTAAAGTTATAGGTAATAAATATTATTAAAACAAGTAAATGTAGAAAATTAATTTGATAACGTAGATCTGGTAGCTCGATATTTGTTTGAAGCACTCTGTATTAATATTATAAATGCATCGTTGAGTTTTGGGAAACTCACCTCAGACTTTTGTTTACAAAATATGTTTATTTCTGAAACGCCCAGTTCAGCGGTACAAATAATTGTTATCAGCCGGTTGTGGATTTGTGGTAGTTTCGTGGAAACACCATAAATTTTTATTAATATACAATTTATTTTTTATGCTAAAGAATAATATAAAAAGGAATTAATAAATTAAAAAAAGGTAAGCCAAACATCTACAATTGTTTTTATCGTGTTTTTATTTTTGTAAACAACAAAGTGAGAACGTTAAGAAACATTCGTACTAAACAAGTATATGCCAGTGCATGTATGCAATACTTGAGTGCAAGGTCTTCCTTGATTGATTGTTTATATTTATAAACAAAATACTTTCTTATTTACGTCGCTGTGCATGCTGATATGGGTTTTTGTAGCTGCTTTTTTTATGTCATACACGTGTTGTGACGTCGTACATATTTTTAATCTAGTTGCTCTTATTGAGATTCGTATAACTTTAAATTTAGTATGTAGCATAAATTATATACATATTGATGTGTTTGGACATAAACTAAGGAAAGAAATTAAAAATAACACTAACCAACATTTATGTATGAATGTACATACATAAATCTATGACAGATTGCAATAAGAATTGCTATGAAGTTTACTATTGTTATATATTAAGGAATTCCCAGTGTTATGTAACTGGACGGCTATTGATATCTAGAGCATAACCTACTGGAAACAATATGTCCCGAGTGGACTGTATATGAAAAACTTTCCATTACAACTTATCTCGAACCATATCTATTTTAATAATTTACGAAACTCGTAGTAGCCCTAAATAGCGATCGAGTACGAATTTTGACAGAACTATTAACTAATATAGAAAATACTTTCCCACCTGATCAGTGTTAATAATTAACGGCATGAATTTTTAACTTATTTTAAATCTTAACTACATATATCCTATTTGTATAAAAAACTTCTTTCGTGCCTATAAAATGGTTTTCATGATGTAGTCGAACAAACTCGCTCACCTTCATGTTAATAATACTAGGATTATGGTTTTTGTTGTGCACTGCACCATTTTTATTATTGATTACATATTTTTTTTTAGCTATGGCAAAGCTCGACGAAAAAATTGGATTCATTGGTGGAGGTAATATGGCATTTGCTATTGGCTCGGGACTTATTAACCAAGGCATTGTTAAGGCAGGCCAAGTATTTGTTTCTGGGCCAAATTTAGAAAATCTTCAGCGCTGGCGAGATATTAGTGTAGCAACAACAGAAGATAATAATGTTATAATAGACAAAACTGATATTATATTTATATGTGTAAAACCCCATATATTGACACCATGTGCCATGCAATTACGAAATAATCATGTAAGAATTCCAAAAGATAAAGACAAACTATTTGTTTCGGTGCTAGCTGGTGTTAATTTGAAAGACTTAGAAGAGGTATGTCACATACATTTTATTAAATTGACAATATCATTAACTCTAAATTTGTTAGAGCTTCTCTTTCATAGATTGCTTGAAAATGATTCGGACAATGCCGAATACACCAATGCAAGTAGGTGAAGGTTGCACTGTTTATGCGGCTGGCTCTTATATAGTTCAACAGGATTTGGAAAAAGTCCATTTAATGTTGAATTCCCTGGGTATAGCCCACCAAGTTCCGGAATCAATGATTGATGCAGTTTCGGGCGTATCCGGTTGTGGGCCCGCATTTGTCTATACAATTATTGAGGCCTTAGCAGATGGCGCCGTTAAAAACGGTGTTCCCCGGCAAATGGCTATACAATTTGCCACTCAAACGGTTTTGGGAGCAGCAAAAACTGTAATGATTACGGGTAAACATCCTGCTGTATTAAGAGATGAGGTCTGCTCTCCTGGTGGTGCTACCATCGTTGGAGTGCATGAGTTAGAAAAAGGGAATTTAAGGTAAAATAGAACTGAATATCAAATTCATCAATAAGTACAATTTGTTTTTTTGTATTATTTAAGATCTACCCTTATAAATGCTGTCGAGAAAGCATCTCAACGTGCTGCTGAGCTTGGACGTAAAGGTAAATAAGTAAAAATTTCTTGACCCTTGTAGTTGGAGATATCTAACATGTTTTCAGTCGAATAAATAAAAAAAACTTCTGTGTAATTTTGTTGATTTAAGGCTACAGATTAAACGGCCGGTAAAGAATACAAAAACAATTGATTTTAGTTTTTTCATTACATAGTACATGTTTTTATTTATTCACGATCTTTTTTACTAACATATTCCACACATTTCGATGGATCTGTCGGAAAATATTCTTGGCACTTTGTCATAAGGCGTTTAAGTCCTTGAATATATTTCCGTTGCGTTTCATCATTCATTACATGTGCAACGTTTTTCGAAAAAATCTTTTCTCTACCAGTACGCGCATGAATACCAACCATAGTTACACCTATAGGCCAAGGAGCATTTCCAATTGCCATTTCTAAATAAGCGTCACTGGCATGTATATAATTCCTGCTGAGCAAATGCTTACAAATATCACTTAAACTTTCAAGAATATCATCTGGTAATGATCGATTTTTTAGTTTACGAAATAAGGGTTTAACATACTCCTTGGTTTGCGTGTAGATAACGCGTCCCATCTTTATCTTTGTAGACATTTTCTCCTGCTTTGAATAACTGGAAATCTGATCACTCCACAGTTTCAGTATATATGTAAGCAACGTCATTATAACATCCATATCATATTCTTTGTTATTGCGACCCATTTTCAACGACATGGACTTGATGCTTTCCCAATCAACACTCTCGTCAAGTTCAGTAAATTCATTTTTCTTTTCTTCTTTTGATGTGGGTGCGTTAGCAAACATTTCTTGCAAATACGCCTGATCTACCTGCTCCATTGCTTCTTGAAAATCGTTGCGGAATCCTCTGTTGGCCTCGGGCTGTGATATTTCACATTGTCGTAGACGTTGAAATGCCTCAGGTTCTGTTTCACTAAAAAGCAAAATGGGTTCCCCTCGTTCTCTTAGTCGACGTATAACTTCTGCTCTTGGTAATATATTTTGTCCATCGTTAGTGAAATTGTAGCTTCCATCTGTGGTATTTTGATCAGCCTCGCTGCTTTCTGGTTTTTTATACCCTTGCTTTTGTAAAATCTCTTCTGTACTTTTAGCTATTAATTCACCCCTTTTGAAATACTTCTTCTTGTCATCCACCAGTTGTTTGTCTTCCAATAACTTTCGTTTCCTAGCTATTTCAGCTTTTAGTATATCCATAATATTTATTTATATACAAAAGAATTTTTCTTGAAACGGAGTGCGTATTTTGTTTATATCAGCTGTGCTTTATCAGTATAGGGTGATCCCTAAATTTTTAAAACCAAATATGGCAACACTAATTTCTAGACAATCTGGAATTCGGTACCATTATGGTAACTATTGTTTACACGATAATATAATAGCAGTAGTAAACGTGAAGTTTTTTCGTAGAGGCGAAAGTTTTCCTAGATGATTTTTCATTTTTCCTTATAATCAACCTTCAAACAATGTTAATCAAGCATACGCAAGAAAGACGAGTCAAGAATGAATAGTAAACCATCAAGGTTTTAACATCATGGTGTAATAAAATTTATCTCTACTGCTGCTAAAAAAATTAATATATTATTAACAAATTCAAATAACTCAAATAGAGGATAATACGTAATATGCCGAGATTTATAATTAAAGTGATGTGAATTCGCCTTGCCTCGAACCGCAAGTTAAATAAATTTGCTGTTAACACAGAAAAATTTAATCTGGCATTATTATTTTTTATGGTGAGTTTGGAAAGTGTACAAAATATCTTTCAAGTGCTCAAGTTTTGCAAATATTTGTCTGAATATATTGCAGTGTACAATATTTAGAAACAAAGGAAATTGAAAAAAAAAAATATTGCGAGCAAAATGCCCAAGAAGATAGGAACAAACCCCAAGGCTTTAGAAGCACGTGAACGTAAGGCTGCTGTCAAAAAAGCAACTCACGAAAAGGCTGCTAAGGAAGCTGAGGATCGGCTCTGGAAAGATGATGACAAAACATTAGCTCGCAAGCAACAGAAGCGGGAAGAAGATGAACGAAAGAAAGCCGAAGCTGCCAAACGAAAGGCAGAAGCAAAAGCTCTCCTAGATCAGGAAATGAGCTCAATAAAAACGCAGGGAAAAATACCTTTGGCTAAAATTAACCGTCAGCAAATCTTGGAGGAAATGGAAAAGAAACAAAAGGCGATAGATTCCATTAATGCTTCTAATAAACCTGTGCCAGCGAGAGTAGTAGTACAAAATGACGTTATGGAAGAAAATCTGAATAGAATATTGGCTGACGTGGAAGTAGCCACTGGCATCGATGAAGCAATAGCAGTGTTGAGGTTGGTTACGTATAAATTCTCAGCGTTTGTTTCTTATCGAGCTAAATTTTATCGGTTTCAGTGTTAAAGAAGAGGAAGAGGACAAACATCCAGAAAAGAGAATGCGTGCGGCATTTAAAGCTTTTGAATCGGCTAATATGGCACGTATTAAGGCCGAGAATCCTTCCCTGCGCTTGTCTCAGTGGAAACAAATTTTAATGAAGGAGTGGAACAAATCCCCCGATAATCCGTTTAATCAAGCACGTTGATAATGAGATAACAACTGTCTTAGGATTTTATTTAAAAGTCTGTCTTGGTTAGGAATGCCGGCCATTAGTCTGGAATTTAATTGTTTTATTTTCGGTTTTGTTGTTAATTTTCTGTAATATTTTATTTTAATTTATAAACAAATAATATATGCATAAACATAAAGAAGAAATTTCATTAGTTTTGTTTGAAATGTTTTCCGTAGATTTAGCTGAATTAAATACTTGAGTGTACTTGTGTATAAAAAATGTTTGCAGTTGTTTTAAGATTCAAGTTTGAACGTTGTTGGATCTAGCAGCCGTCATATTTCTTTCTAACCATTGTGAATGATAAAATATTAGGATGGATCTACCTTTTGCATAAGAAAAGGTACAAATGTATGTATATTCTGCAAGGATCCACATTCAACATTTTAGACTATATCGTTGCATGGGAGAGATACAAATTATATTTTTGGTTTCCACAAGAGCATGTTATTACACAAGTTTTCTGCATAAATTGTCAGCAACAATTAAAATTATAAAAGGCCTAATTCATAAAAAATATTACATACCTATAAACCTCCTATTTTACAAATTTTGTATAGATGTTTATCATTAGAGGTCAATCAAAATTTCAAACTTATTTCATTATGATAAGATTTCTTGAAATGGCTGCATCATACATCCAAACCATTGAACCTCAAAAATGAATATAAATTCAAATACGTGAACTAAATAGAAATGGAGTTCTCCAAAAAGACATTTATATCCGTTGTCATAAAGTTAAACAAATTAATGAGCTATTTCTTAGAATGTAGCATTGCATAATATTCTTATGTACATACATGTTTACATATGTATATTACAAAATTTCTTTTCAATTTCTTTTTAAAAGAAATAAAAAATGTATTTTTCATTAATTTTTTATTATACATAAGTAAAAGTTTAACAGTTGTTTATGTCTTACTGACAGTTTTTCTTTTCATTCTTCCTTCCTGTTTAAAATGTGGGCCCTGTTGAAAGTTTTTTACTTATTCGATTGCATTTAAATGTGTATGTTTAATGCTTGTTTTCATTTGTAAGTTTCAAAGCGAAATTTATTGGCTTTAGAAATAATGTCGCCAGTAAACCATAAAAGGAGAATAAATATTTTAGAAAATATGTTTTTGAGGTCTTTTAGAACGTTTTCGATTAAACTTTGATTTCTAAATGGGCAGAAAAAATAGCATGCACTTTCTCTTGAATAATTGTAATTTATTTATGACAATTCCAATTTATTTAAATATTTACAATTAAAGAAGTCTGATAGATGTAAATTTTTGTAAAGCTGAGCCACTTTTTAAATGCTACACTTGTTTGCTTTAATGTCTTCTTGTTTTGATTTCATTTCTTTTGAAAGTTTTTTTGAACATTGTTCAATTAAAAATTTTATTCAAATTACACCATTATTTTACACATTAAAAAAAGTAAATAAATTTTTTACAGCTGTGATTTTATTCTGTGAGTTAATTAAAAGTTGAAAGGGTGACTACTCTATTTATATAAATTTACTGCTTAAACTCTGAAGGCCTTTAGAGTCTGTAAAAATAAACCATAAAGGCAGAAAGTAAAAGAAATTTAAAAAACTACATTACTTGGTTAAGACGAAACATGTTCGCTTCGAATATTTATTTCTTAAAAAATTTACTTTAATGAAAGCAGTAAAATTGTTTACTATATGAAAATTAATTAGACTAGTCGATAAAAATTTATGATTTTCTGACGTCCCCTAGAAACTTTGAAATTATGAAAAAAAAAAATCCGAAGTAGTTTTTCAAAAATGTTGTATTTTTACAATCCTTTTCATAATGTACGATTAAAAATAAACGTGGACCTTAACGTCAAGTTTGGCATATAAAAGTTGTCGTTACGTCTTAATCATACATTGTGAAAATGGCTGTTAAAAATATTGTGCTGTAGGAAATGTTTCAATATTTTTGACTCGTGGCCAATGCACTTTGCTTTTCGGCTCCATACTGCGTCGTAAATAAAAATTAAAAGAATTTAATTTTTATGCCGTTATTAAAAAAAGTATAACTAAAATAAATTTCGTATGAAACGCAGAAGGAATAGTGGAAAATAAAAGTAATTTAAGCTACCATTTAGCAAAGTTTCATTCCTAAGTCTTTTGTATTTATTTGTTAATTTTAATTTTACTTAAAGCGTTCATTCTTCCTCGCTAAAAGGAAGCAGACTAAAATGATTATATTCATATGAAATTGCATAAGCGAAAGACATTCAATTTATGAAGTATGACACGAGTAAATATGTCGAGAATACAAAATTTCATCTGAAATGTAAATTAAATGTTAAACGATTCATTCAATGTTATATATTTAAATAAAACCACTAAACATCATTACGAAATTTATTTAACACACAAAAAAAGAAACACGGCAAGCGCCACAAGTTCAATACATGTGACTGGGTTGGTTCATTACCTAGCGGCATGCCAGCAGCAAAAGCGTCTTCAGCTGCAAAATATCTATGTTGTGGTGTGGTAAAACACAAGAAATGCTTCCACTACATATAACCAACTCTTCATACTCACATAACAAAACTGAAAACCAAAACGTAACTCGAAGTAAAAACAGTGCTTTCTTTTTAATAAAAAAAATTTCTTTCGCTTAGCCTCACAAGTTTCATTCAGTACGCGACCATACTCCAATACGGTCGTATTTGTCGGGATTTAAATAATATTCTCTGCTTTAGTTTGTTTATTTAAATAAACTACATAACAAATACTTTAACGAAATGGTGTAAAACTAAAGCAAAGGGAAAACTACTCAAGAAAATAGAAAGAAAAGTTGCTAAAAAAATATATATAATCATAGAAAAGTGTATAGAAAAAATCGTAAATCTTTATGAAAACTTCAGTAATTACTTTGTCAAATGAGAATAAAAATTAAACAGATGCATAGTACATAAAATTCACACAAAAAAATTTTTTTGTGAAATTTTTATTTGTAACTGCCACACTACCACCGGCTGTTGAGCTGAAAAATTATGTTGTTTTAAAACGATAGCAATAAAAACAAGAAGTGTTTAAAAAACGGATTAAACTAACTTTTTTTTAGTAAAAAAAAGGTAATTTCTTTTAATAAATACAAATTTAAGAACTTGAGCCATTTGTTCAAATTCAAGTTTGTTGCTTAAGTCTTTTGTTTTACTCCACATGAACATCCATCAGCGACTTTCAGTTGTTTTCTTATGGGCTTTCTTAAATATTTAATGCTAAAGACATTTTTGTTTGAACAACAATTTTTTTAATGGCTTTTCAGTTTATTTAATTTGCAAGTCAAAAAATTTCATTTATTTAAAGAAACGTTGTTTTTGTGTTTTCTCAAATTCTTGCCACTAAAGTCCAAACGTTTACAAATGAGTCCAATTGACTGTTATAAAATTATTATACCATTTGCTTGTTTTATTTCATTTTTCTGTAATAAACTACCGCTTTTTCTTTGTTTTCCGGAATTTTCTTCTTCTTATTATTCTTATAGCAACAAATTTTACATTGTGAAATTTCTTTTATATTTGCGTGCGTCTTTCTACCAACAAATCAATTGACTGTTTGGTATCTGCGAAATTAAAAAAAAAAAACTGCTGTGCGAGTGGTAAAATGAATTGCAAAAAATATGCTTTGCTTTATCATGCATCATGCTTTCTTGCATTTTATTGTTGGGATTGAAAATTATTGAATTATGCATGTATAGTTTTTTTAATAAATTTTTATGTTGCTTTTAGTTATTAAATCACTAAAATGTTTCCTTTAATGTGCAAATATGTACTGAACAGTTACTTTTATTATCATACATTTGAAGGCAAAACAAAAAAAAAATCAGCAAGTAAAAATAATTATTTGTATCTTAGTAGAGGAAATGAAATGAACATGATATTAAAACATGTTTTCATTATTTGTATTTTGATTTTAAATAAAATAAAATATTTGCAAAATTCGAGGGATTTACGTATATATTTCATTCTGTTGTAAGGAGTATAAAGTGTTTTCAATGAACTTGCAACTCGGTCGCTGCCAATTATGTTCAGTGACCAGTGACTATGCCTTCATCATTGAAACAGGCTGGCAACAACTAACACAACCACGCACTAATGCTGATCAGAAGAATTCAACACAATATTTCATGACTCAGCGAGGGCTCGAACTCACGATCCTTCGCTTCATAGTCTCGTTCTACTACTTCAGCCAACAGCACCCACAAGTTTTCTATATACAACCTATTTATTCATTGCTGCCACAACTGCCTTCTAAAATATGTATGTATTTTAAATGAGTGTGCACAAGACTTTGCGAAAAATGTTTCTACTTTTTAAAACTAAATACAAGCAGATGTTAAGCATGCAAAAATTGGAGCAATGCAAAAGAAATCGCCTGCGTATCTAAATATAAACAAACAAACAAACAAACAAACAAATAAAAAGCAGCTTAATATGATGCGTTAGTATGTATTGCCACTAACACCTAACGAAGAATTAATTATTCTATTTCAAACAAAATCACCCATATTTCTTTCTTCTTTTTTTCTTAAGAAATTTAAAAAATTTGCATACAACTTTGAATAATTTAATTTTATGCTGATAAACCTGACACACTGAAGATGAAAAAAAAAATAAAAATATGGCAATGAAAGTAACAGTGCGTGTTTAAAATTCTTATGAATCAAGATAAAAAAGATCTCACAAGATCTCAATTTAAAGATGCAATAAATAAAAGTATGTGTGTATGCAAGTAGGAGCACTTGCATGCACTTGTGTCGAAATGTGTGCGCTTTGGTCAACAGTTACTAGATAACAAAATCAATCTTTACAACAAAACATAATAAACACATCAAAAATTCAAATGTGTAAAAATAAGATAAAAAAAACAATTGTTTTAATACACACTATTCACTGTGGGGTGGGTTATTTGTCCTACAGTTTCACCTGAAAAAGTATTTTGTGCTCTCGACAAAACAAGTATTATTTAAAACATTTTCCTAAGAACAAAACTGTTATTAATAAAGTTCTGCAGGAAAATGAAAATTAAAACGAATTTAAGTTTTTTTTCCCAAAAAAAATTTTTGTTGAGTGCTTTTTAGCCAATTCCTATGTGCATTTCACTGGGACTAAAGCAGTTGATTAAGGAAACTTTGCCCAAAATTTCTTCGAATAACTAAATATATTATTTCAAACTTCCACTTAATTGAATGAGAAGTTTAAACAAATATTGCAGCTGTTACAATAAAAATAAAATGCACAAGTGATTATTGAATTCTCATTATAACTATGATATTTGTTTATGCAATGCATTGTAGTGGAAGGAAGATGGGGGTGTGGCAGGACGGATGGAGAAAGAGAAATTGTAGTAGCCATTTTTTTTATTATATTATGTTGATTTCTTTTCTGTAAAAGAGTGCAACATTTTGTGCACTTTTTATGGAAAAATGGCGCTATTATGTAATTTCTAAATAGTGAATTTATTAGAAAATAAACTGCCATCCCTAAGGAATATTAATTTGTGTCTTAAAACTCCGCCTAACTGCTAATTTTAAGAAATAAAGTGAGACAATGTTACATATTTTCCAGAAAAGAAAACACCATAACTTTTGCGGCGAAATAGTTATACAATACCGACGCTTTCAGATCAGAAAATTCGATACTAAATTCATGGCTGGGTAGCGGATAGAACGCAAGACTTTTCGAGTTAAATTCGATTAAATGTGGTTATTTCGAGTTAAATTTAGTTTTAATCGTGTTAGATTTTTATTAGTATAAAACTCATAACACTTTATTCTATTTAATCTCAGGAGTTAGAGAAAAATTAATATTACCGATGCATTCCGCCCTACACTGCAGAAAAGAGAAGCTCTGTAAAAATCAAAAAGAGGATAGAAAGTGGATCATGGACTCAGAAAAGAAGCTGCTGTAAAAACCAAAAAGGGGAAAGAAAATAGTGCTTGAACTCAGAACAACGGAAAATAATGTCCTATATTTTGTTGTTGTTTTTTTTTGTTTGTTTATTTAGAAGCTTCTTCTGCGTTAGAATAATTAATAATCCTGGCATTCGATTTTCAATCATACTTTTGCCTTGATGATATTTTTTTATTTATTAATTTCTTTTTTTGTATAATGGCCCACTGTGCCTCCAGCTTTATTAATATGTGTGGTTCGATACTTCACAGGCGTGTGGTGAAATTTTTGTATTTAATAAAAATTTACTCTAACACTCGTCCCAAGGCACTCCATACGACTTCTGTTGTGTCTTCTTTATTAAATGACAGTTAACATTTCTTTCTTCTTTCGATGTAGAGAATAAATTGTAAATTGCATGTAAACAAAACAAAAATTGACTGCTTTCCTGTGATCATGTCTTTCTTTAAGCTTAAGCATTTTTGAACAGAAAAGTAGATAGAAAGAAAAAAAACAATTTGCATTTTTATACAGTTTTCATAACACAAATTTATGCAAAAGGAAAAAGAAACTTTATTTAATTTTAATTTAATGTATTCGCCCAGAAACTCAAAAAATGTGCACAAACGAAAATGAAAGTAAGCAAATTAATTTAAAGAAATTGTTTCTTGAAACTATCATCGTTGTTGTGTGTAGGCAGAATGCATAATAAATATAAATTCAAACTTAAATACATTAAAAGACGCTGTGCTGCGGCATGTGTTTTAGCTTGAAACCACAAAACTGTAGAATAGTTGTGAGTAAATATTAATAATTTGCTAAAATTAACTTAAATAGCAGTCATTAGTTGAACGCAGCTTAAGTTATTGTTTGTTTTAAAAGTCTTTTGTTTAAATACAAATTTCTTTTTGAAGACTTTTGAGAATATGAGTGGAAAAATGCACCGGACATACATAAATAATTTTAAATGATTCACTTAAGTATAACTTATGTATGTCTGCATGTACGCCATTATGAAAGTTTTATGTTTTTGATTAAACAATTTGGTCATTATTTAGTGGGAAATGAAATTTAGTCAGCAGCTTTCAAAATCTTCGAATGAAAGACTTTTAATATCTCGTATCTTGTATAAACTTTTTATTATAATAATGTAAAAATGCTGTAACTAATCGTCATATATAAGATACATATTTATTCAGAAGATAAAACTGTGACTTGAACAAACAAAAAATATATGTATGTGTATATAAATTTTATGTAGTTTTTTTTTAACAAAAGACTTGAACAAAAAACTCTTTCTTACATAACAAACAGAAATTTCTTATATTATTGATACAAATTAGTAAAACAAAATGTGGAAATTTAAACGATTAACAAAATGATATTGTTGCGTAATCCCCAAATTTGGGAGTGACTTGAACCAGAACCAACAATTCCAATGGGAAATGAAAAGATTGACGCAATAAAAACCATGCAAATGTCAGATTGGATGTTGAAAAACCAATTTATCATATTATAATTTTTTTTTTAGTTTAGTTCCCAAAGTATTCGGAAGATAAATTAAAAAAATATCTTGGCAGTCCGCAAAACTGTTTTATGTATAAACAGCAGGTAGTGTATGCAATTTGTGAAACAATTCAATTTGTTTAAATTTCATTGTTATTTGCAAAATTTTATATATTTATTTATTTATTTGTTGAAATACTTTACAAAGTAAATTTGCAAAGTATTTAGTGCACAGATGCCGACGGGGTGACTCAGACCATATGTCGGCGATGTTATTAACCGTATTTTCTTCCGTTACTGTGACTGACTGTACACGATCTATGCCTTCACATAGAAAGTAGCAACGTAGTTAACAACGGAATATTCCTCAGAAGAACTGTAAAAGTATACAGTTATCTGAGGTGTTGAAATTAACTAGTGCGAGTGAGACGCAAAACTCTCGAAAGAGAGTAAACGATCAGTGGTCTGGCTACACTTAAAAAATAATTGCCAACGAGGCTTGATGTTGACTGACTCAGAGCTGCTTTGCGACTGTATATTTATATCTTAAATTGTATTGTTATTTTCAAAATAAATTTTTTGATCAAATAAATCTGTGGAGTAATTCATATATTGTTAAAAATTCGAAGGGAAGTGTTCCACACGTCAGACCAAAGAATTGATGTTCATTTTGCAGTAGGTGTGTTGTCGTTAAAAAATTTTTAAAGCGGTTTTTGGCCTAAAATTTTTTGAAAATTATTACCTGGGGCCAAATTATGACACTCGATATCGAGCGAAACTAGTATTGAAATTTCCATCGGTATTGAATGCGGTAATTAGGCCCCTGGTCTAAAAGCAAAATGATTAAATTTAGTTATTTCAATTTAAGGCCTTTAAATAATATTGGAACCAAATGAATCAATTTAAATGTAGTAAGAATTTTAACGAACATTTATATTGCTATATTAAATTGAATTAAGATTCATTTCCTTTGTGCCTTGGAATATTTATCATGTCTTTCTGAGATTTAAAAAACAAATTTCGAACAATTAGCCTATGAATCTTAATTCAATTCAATGAATCAATTTAATTTTTTAAAGTTTTCATCACTTTTTCATCATTTTTTTAAGTTTTAAGAAAATTATTGTTTACGAATTAATTGTAAAATATTCAGCCTGATTACATTTGGCGATTTTCGCCTTCAAATTCGACATTTTGTAATAAATTAAAGAACAATTCAACTTTTTCTCTTTAATCTATTACAAATTGCCGAATTGGAAGGCGAAAATCGCCAACCGTAATCAGGTTAGTTATTTTTAAATTCTTGAAAATCTTTCGGCCCCTCAAAAATGAGTCAAGCGGACGTTCTAATATTTTTAAATATCATATTTCATGCAGTTCTGTACTAACAACAAAAATTTTAAATGGATTTTTACTACCTTTGTTTTTAATCCAGTTTATTCTGTAACTATTTGTCGGCGTCAACGTCAAGACAATAATGGGATACTTAGATACTCGTTGTGGTGAACAATTGGATTCTGCTAATGGCGTCAGACTATTCCCTAATACACTCAGGTCTCGTTTTATGCGGATTTTTTTTATGCGAATTCGAATTTATGCGATTTTGAAATCAGCGATTTTGTTTTTAGAATTTTAACAGGTTTTGAAATTTTAGATGTTTTTAGGCTTTTTTATCGTGTTTAAATCAAGACAAGTTTGCATCACTTATATAGTCGTTACATTTTGTCGTTTTATTTTGTTTTGACGATTTTCAAAAATCGCACCATAATAAGTATAGTAGGCTATGAAACTCATATAAACAAAAGCCAACAAAAAAAATAATATTCGATATGAATCTATTTTATGATTTTTGTAAATCATTTTCATTTGTGAGTTCTCAAATGGTTTTTAAAAGTTTTTACATAAGATAAGAGGTCTGAAACTCTTTAAAACTTTGGTTGAAGTCTACTGACGATTTAACCATTCAACAAATAAATTTCATTTTGTAAAATAAATATATTTTTGTTGATTTTTTTATGCGATTTTGTTTTGATTTTATAACTAAAATTTGAATTTATGCGATTTTTCAGAATTTTGGAACGAATCATTAGTTTTTATATGAAGCTAGAGTATCGTTTTATGCGAATTTGATTTATGCGTTTTTTTTGGAACGCATCTATCGCATAAAACGAGACCTGAGTGTAGTTGCAAAATAGCCAGTGGCTGACAATTGCTGAAGAATAATAATAAATAATTGCCCTATTTTTCATATTGTCTTGACGTTGACGTGGACAAATAGTTACAGAATAAAGGGAAATAATTTTAAAAATCAATTTATTTCAACATTGAATATCTCTTGCTGAGTCAATATATTGCTGAACACCAAAATGATCAAGGCAGTCCATAAAATGAATAATTGTTACTTTATTTTCGGATGAACTTATTTTTTTCACAACTAGGCTTATCGAAAAAAATGGTTTAAAAATATATGACAAAACTTATATATTTTACAAAACTTCATACCAAATATGGCGACCCTAGATTGTCGGTAAATATATTTTTTAGCCACTTGGCATTTCTCGGTTATAAAAAGTTTTCTTGAATTCCATAAACCTGGAAAAGTGCCAGTCAGGTTATAAGAAATTACTCACAACGCCTTTGGCCAAGATACCGAAAATACTTCTTGGAATGACCTCGTATGTTGTATCTGAATGTCATCTAATGCATGATAACATTTTAGATGGGATGTCAGTATAAGGCAGAAATTAAACAGAAAAGACGGTAAAAAAAATAAAGTATTAAGTGGTAGATCGATCTAACTACTCTCCGAGCCTCGAAAAGAAACTTGATACTCACCCACATTTCCATATATAAAAACTTATCTAGCACGTGACTAAGGCATATTAGTAATGAAGCCAGTCTTAAATTAAGTTGAATGTTGAATTTTCAAATCAAATACCCACTTTGAAAAAAATAGTTTCATATCCAAAGAATTGTAATTACTTAAGCAATTTCAATTAAATATTTTACATTTTTCTAAGCAATTTTCCAGCACTTATTTCCAACCATTTTTAGACATTCATAAATGAACAACTGAACAAAATGCTTGGCACTTTGCTAGTTTGCTTGTTTGATTTTTCTTGGTTGCCCACATAAAAAACTGTGTCAGCAATTACATGCATGTTGTGACACACCAAAATCAATAAGACTTTTTGATATCATTATAAAATACAAGCTGACAATGTTCTTTGCAGCGCAGTACAATCAGCATGGAATTGATTTTCTTACACGAAAATCAATAAATCTTGAAATGACGTCCAAACAAAGTCAAGACGAGTCAACAAACACCGCACTGTATTTGGCTGAAAAGTGTGACTTCCTTTTTTTTTTAATGAAAGCAACACTAAACAGAAAAATCATCAGCAATAAATAGCAACAATAACAACAATAGCCCATGAAATAATAATGATTGCTGCAACAAGAAATACAAAATAATTTCTCAAGCCATCCATTCATCCATCCATCCATCCATCCATCACTCACCACTGTTCAATTGCAATTATTATGTTTGATGTTGACTCAACAATATAATTGCTGACGACAGTTTCATGCTAACAAATTTGGCCAACGATATTTGATTTTTAATTATATTATTTATCAAATTATTGGCTCTTTATGCTTTTTATTATTATTATTTATTTAGCTTTGACTAAATTAGCCTGCTAGTGAGTGGGGAGGAGGGATGCCAGCCACTTTGGTAAATTTATTTGGGCCAAGCAATGGTTTTGTTTAATTAAATAATTAATTTATTTAGCCGAGTTTTATGAAATATTTGTGTAAATAAGTTTTCTCTATAGTTTTCTTATAACGTTTTATTTTATTTGAGTCACGTTTTCATGGTGTTTGCGGCTTAGAAACTTTTATTTTTCTATAAATTCTTGTTACCAAGAGTGTGAGTAGTGGAAGTCTTTCAAGTGTTTTTTTTTTATTATTTTATGGTCATTTGATTTTTGAGTGCATTTTGCTTCACCAACAAATAAACCAACCAAACAACCACACTCACTCTCTTCGATTCATTTACTTTTAGTGAAAAAGAAATTCTAAAGCTTTTTTTTTCAATGTTTGTATATTTATTTTAACCCATTTCCATGAACAGACTTGTAAATCTGTAGTGGCTGTTACATTTTTGAATTCAAAATAAAATTTGCGCAAAATGCAATTAAAATGATCTACTTTATTTAAATTTACAAACGGTAGTCTTGTTTTACTTTTCTAAATCGTTTGATATTTATTAAATATTGGAGAAGAAAACGTTGTGATGCGGTACGGATCGATGCCAGTCTCACGGTGATCGTTGATAGTGCAACTATTATTTTTATTTGTAATTGATATTTTTGGACATCTGTAATCAATCTGTTCATTATCTACGTTGTCTTTAAAATAGTATGAAACGGAATTTTAATCATTTATTTAATTGAAGTAAATGTTTATGTATTCTTTGCAAGCGTGAAACTTCGCTCCAAATATTTTTTTGTTGCATGCATTGTCCAGAAGGCTTATTCTGAATTGCGGTGCGAATGACTGAACGCATTTGTATGCTATTAACATAGAAATGCGAAAGCAATTCCTTTCGCATCGCAATTTAGAATAACCCCCAGTTTGTATTCACAGGAATTATCATATTGCTTAAGCGTATCTTGCTTGATGACGTTGGGTTAAGGTAATTGGAACTCTAAAATTTTAGCGCTGATAGATTGACCAGGGGCATTACTCTGTAATGCGATGCGAAAGGAATTGCTTTCGCATTTCAATATTAATAGTATACAAATGCGTTCAGTTTTCCATTCGCATCGCATTACAGAGTAACCCCCAGTAAATATTTTATTCGTTTTAAGTACCGCCCCTAAGTTTAAATTCTGTCCTGAATTTCTTTTACAAACCCTCCGCGAAATTTTATTCGAGATCTTTCAGCATTTAAGAAGTTTGTGAGAAAATGTAAAATTTGATTTTCTCTGGATCTTTGTTTTTGTATTAAAATAGACTTTCTGCCAGATCGCCGATGTCGCAAGCTATCGTTCCATCGAATAAAACAGGCGCACATGCAGTTTATTTCAATTTTTGATTATTCAGTCCCAATTATAGCTGCGTTCGAGTGCCTAAATTTTTTTTTTATATTTTGTAGATTTTTATTAAATTTTGTTCTGGTACACATGATCCATTTAATAAGAAGGCATATAGAAAGATTAAATTCTCATTTCACTGTTTGAGTAAATGGTAGTTTTTATTGAAGAAATTTTTCTTGATGCCGTAAATTATAGGAAAATTATATGTAAAAAAATAAAAACAATGAATCCTTTTTTACAATAAAATTTGTGTAAATAGGAACTGTTATCACATTCAACTAAGCCACCTAATAAGTGGTGACAAACACAAATACACATGAACGCTGATGATGAAAGGGTTGCGTCTTTCGAAAACAGCTGTTCTGCTCTGCTGTGTAAACTGATGTTGACTTGCCTTTGTGCCTTGGAATATTTATCATGTCTTTCTGAGATTTAAATTAAAATTTCGAACAATTAGCCTATAAAATCTTAATTCAATTTAATAAAAACAATGAAATTTGGTCATTCAAGTGTAAAGCAGAAGTCTGCAGATTGAAAAATAAATAAAATTTAATTTTTTATTTCCCGGAAACCAAAAAGCAGAGCAGGAATTTATAAGTTAAATTTATAGTTCAATCAATTGCTTGCATACATACAAACGAGTCCGTACACATCAAGTATGCCAGCAACATTTTTCCTATTCTCTAAAGATAAGCGAAACAGCCAAGATATCACGCAGCATCAAATATAGCACATACTTGATTTGTGTTAACCTTAATACCTTTATAAAGGTGACAAATTTGAAACAATCAAAATTCGATCGTTATAGAAAAAAATCACGTATTATTTACGACTTTCTTTATACATTCTATAGTAATTTGACAAATAAGCAGTTAACAAACATAAAGAATTTTTTATAAATATGGCCGTCAAAACACAATAACATCAAAAAACACACAAAAATATTTTTGATTATTAGTAATTCCGCAAGTTTGTGTTCAAATAAATATGTTGCTCTTAAGGAACAGTAAATAAATTACGTTTATTAAATAATGCATACAAAAAAGATGGGCGAAACAAAACAAATTACAAAAAATAAAAGTTTGACTTCTTACTTCGTTACGTTTTTGTTTTCTTAAGCTGTTTTAGTTGAGGCATTAATTCTACTGTTTAATAAAAAATATCGATCAACTTAAAATACAAATAAAGACTGATCACACATAATAATAATACAACAACAAACCAAGTTAACAAGAGAAGTGAAGCTACTTTCACTTTTTTGCCGGTCTCGGTCACAGTATTGTTGGAAGTGAAAAATACCCACCACTACACTCAGGCAGCAGAAACAACAATTTTAATTTCTTCTTTTTTTTGAACAGAAAAGTCTCATGTTTGTATGTTTACAAATCTCTGCTTGTATAAAATGCACACACACACACATACACATACACATTAATATAGCACTTTTGTACGTACATTAAGCACTCATACATATTTGTGAGATTTGCTGGTTAAGCTTTCTAGACTTTACATGTACTCGTAGCTTAATAAAATTATGATTTCATAAAAAGAATTATTTATGTATTAACAAATTTATGTCTCAAGTTAAAAATTTACACACACACACTCATGTGCATGAACATTAGAGTAGCTCTCAAAATGGTGAATAAAAAAAAATTAAAATGTAATCATTTTTAGATAGATTGAAAAATATTTAGAGGTGGATTAAAGCAACCGAAATTTTACAGCACTTTGTAATTTTAATCCTGTTCATATGAATAACACTGTGCAACATAATTTTGAATGTGCCTTGGAATATGTATCATGTCTTTCTGAATTTAAATAAAAAATTCGAACAATTAGACTATCAATCTTAATTGAATATTTTGAATGTTTTTACTTTATTGTATTACAGGATGTTAATTTCCCAACAGGCTATAGGTTCAAATCTGCGAAACTGCAAATTATTTTTTATTTATTTTTTAATTTTATTTTTTAATAAATGAACGTGATTGCATTCTATTTATTAATTTTTTGAGAGTGGAATATTAAGAATATTTTTCATAGTCATTAAACCAGCAGAACGGATCAGTACTGATTTCGAGGCCGCTACGCCATCTCATCAGCGTTCTTTGTTCAATTTTTCCACTGTTTCAAGTGGTGCTAGTTAGTAGGAATATCAACTATTTAACCAATGTTTTAACGAAAATTGAATATGAGAAGTTCCCACATTCATATTTTCAAGTTATTACCTTTTTGGTTAGTACGAAATTCCCCAACCCTGACGATTAATATTCCCAATATTCCATGTATCTCTTTCGCTTTTTCCAGAGCCATCGGCTGCTGATATCTAAAGCTTTTTGTTATTTTTATGTTCAAGGAATTGCATTTTTATTTTTCATTTAAAGATTATGTAAAAGTACATTTTAAAATACATGGATTTGATATAGAAATATAATGTCAGTTATGTGGATGCTAACACAAGCCTGGTTGGGTTTATATTTTATGTCATGACATAATTAGTGTTTGCTTGGATGCTTTATGATTCTCCGCAATACTTTTACTACAGATATATGAAAATGTCATAAAGGAAAATAAGGGGCTTTGAAGACTTCAGACATTTGTAATCGTCTCAAAATACATTTTAAACTGGTAAAAAATTCTAGCTTGTGAAATACCATTTTAAAGTAAAGGGCTACCCTAATATACATGCATACATACGCACATACTTATTTATTGAATGAAAGTAAACATTAAACTTTACTAACCAAAAATCAAACTCACATTACCAAAAAATAAAAAAAAAGTATCAGCCAAAAAAAAAAAACAAAAAGGTTGTCTTTGATTTTTATTTGTTCATGAGTCGCAGAAAAGTTGTCCAACAAGAATTTTGAAGCCATTTAAAAAAGGCCTCTGTTTGCTCAAAAAAAAAAATGAAGAGTGAAACTTTTAACTAACAAATCCTGCAATTGATTTTTATGTTGCCTTTAGCTACAATGTTATTTTACTTTTCACATTTGAAATTACAATTTATGGGAAGGGAAAACTGTTGACCTCATTAGTGGTCGTTGATATTCATAAATACATCGAAAAAAAATCAAAATAATAATAGTAAGTGAATAAAATAACCACACCAACTCGTATAAATAGTAAAGAATGAAATAAATGCAATTGAAAAATAATGTTGCATACACAAAATATGCCTTATGAATTTGGGTCATAGTTATTTTTAAATAACTTTCGAAACACATTTTTTTGTATGTGTGTATGAATGTACATACATATAAAAATGCCACACAATTCATCATTTGTATAATAAAATAATTACATTTTGTTAATTAGGTATACATGTGCTTTTATATGTACGGATTTTGTTAAAAAATTTAAACTTTATAAAGAACTCAGTAGATCTTAAGACCAAAATATTATCCCAAATGATCTTGCCGTTATGCGGAGATAAGGGGCATTGGCTGTAAACTTCTTTTCAAAAACGGGTTTCCTAATTGCTTGGACAATACTTTGCTCAGAAGCAGCCTTATCTTTAACAAAATGAGCAGTTGACGTAAATGGGATTTGAAAAATTTCACACTCTACCAATTCAAGTTTTAGTGTATATTTTCTAACTTTTAGGCAAAAATAATTGGGAACATTTTTCCATCCACAGCTTCTCAGTCGTAAGATTTATATTAAAAGAAACTATTTTCGTTCTGCGCAGACAATTTCGTTGTGTCATTATATTATATTATGTATTTTGAAATGTCTGAAATTGAAAATATCATTTCAATATAATCGTTTTAATTATATTCCTGGCAATTTTTTTTTTTTTACCAAAAGCAGTTGTTGGATATTTTCTTTACGGTGAAATTAAAATGATTTTTTTCTGCAACTCTGTGGTCTTTGAGTTTTATGATAAATTTCCTTATTATTATCACATTCTCATTAACAGACTCATTTCCGAACAAATGTTTTCTAGCAGATAATATTGGCGGTAAAAACGTTGTTCCTGGTGTGAAAAATATAATTTCCTTATTTATTTTGCATATCTACAAATTGTTTCCTCATGCAGTTTATTGGCTAATATTTTTTATTAGATGAGACTGTGACGAAATAACTGCTTCCCATTAAACTTACGTATCTGGTGCACTGGAAATAAAATATTAAAAATGAAACAAAGTGAAATAAAGTTATTTTCCTTTCAGAAATTACAACAATAACTTTATTTTATTTCCATTAGGTAACGTCACTTAAAATGACCATCGTGTTGCCACATATGTATATATGTATATATGTATGTATGTCTGTCTGTATGTACGCTTATTAATATTTATATTGTTCGCTCGCCTGGCCAAATGGCTCCCATAATGTCTGCCAGTTCATGGTGTTATCTGTTGTTTGGAAACGGCTGAATTGTGTTTGTTGACCACTTCGTTTTCAGTGGGTTTCTAGTTTAAAAAGAAATTTGTTAATTTGTTTTTTTTGTTGTTATTATTATTAAAGTTAGCATTGCTTTTGTTTAAAATTCACTATGGTTTGGCTTAGCAATTTTTATTGTTATATTCCACTCCCCAAAGGCTTTTGACATGAACATTTTACTGCAATCGCGGCTGTTTGCAACTTCAAAACTGATTTTTCACCAGCACTCAACAACTTGGAAGAAAATAATTCATTAAGTTGTAAACTCCATTAACACTAGAGTGCCAAATAATAAAATCTATTGTACGAGTGCGGTATTATAATTTTTTTTTATAATTTTGTGTTATTTGTTACTTTTATAAAAAAAAACATTTATAAGCATTTAATATGGCATACAACATTCAAATATGCTCCAAGATTTTCATACTCTCAATAGGGTGCAAAA
Source organism: Linnaemya tessellans (assembly GCA_951800035.1). Classification (NCBI taxonomy): domain Eukaryota; kingdom Metazoa; phylum Arthropoda; class Insecta; order Diptera; family Tachinidae; genus Linnaemya; species Linnaemya tessellans. The sequence continues at coordinate 148,525,607 of OX637532.1, forward strand.
TTCTCATCTTTATCTTTATAAGTGTCTAACCAAAACATTAAGGCCGGATTTTTGGGATCTCAGTTAAACTAGGTTTAGTTAATCTGAAAATAGATGTTTGCCGCTATTATCATATTTTTATACAAAATTTTGACGGAACAGCTTAGTTTGGTTTAAAATGTGTGTCCTTAATGAAATAATAAAAAAAAATCGCAGTTTGCTGGAAAGATCAGAGTTTCAGACTTCGTTAAACTAGGTTTAAACTTAAACCACCTCTCCAAAACCCGACCTAAAAGTCTAATTCATAAAAAACCTTCTATTTGACAAATTTGTATACAAAATTTAACAAATTAGCAGTTTATAAATGTCAAATAATGTTTGTGAACTAAGCCTTAAAAAAACAACAACATGTCAACAAATGTTGGATGATTTTGCCGTTATTCCGCATGAAATGTGTTTTAAAAGCAGACAAAAAAAATTAAAAGAAACTCCGTCGAAAAAAATGCGAAATAACTAACTTTTTTGTATTAGTGAGACTTTTTAAATAAAAAAAAAGAAATACATTCTCAAAATAAAGTACATATGGGCAAATTCTAGAAACAGTCCGGCAACCAAAAATTTCTTAAATTAATGTAAAAAATTAATTTAATTAAATCAATAAAAAATGTACACCTAAAAAACCATCTTAAAATCAGGAAGAAACAATATTAACATAGAACCAAGTTTGTTTTATGTTTATTTTAAAAATTTTAATTCTTCATACATATATTTATAAAAATTTATTAAAATTAATTCAAAGCCAAAGAATGACAGGTCGATAATTTGTGTTTTATATTTTAATTTTATTTTTAATTCTGACCAAATCTAATAAAAGTCCTTACAAATTTTCGGTTTTATGACAATAGAAATTTTGTATTTTTATATGATTTTTATTTATTTTTTGTTTTAATATAGAAAAATTATTGATATGTAATACTGCTTTAAAAAACAATCCCCCTTATTCTGTAACTTGATATTTGTCAACGACACTTCAAGACTATATTAAAAATAGAACACTTCTGTACTCTTTTTATTCAGCAACTCACAATTTCTAATAGTCTCTTCCTTCAAGACTGAGAGAGGGGTAGTAACAGGCTGTCAGAAGTAGCTAAATTCTTGTCCACAGAAAACGATTCAATTAGAATTTAAACATTCTTGTTTAGGTTAACTTATCGTGAAGCTCCGAAATAAATTTGATGCAACTCCAGTTCACTTTCATTATTTATGTTTCCCATCCTCGATGCAAACTAATTCCACTTACTGCTCACTGTCTTCACGTTACATATCCATTCAACAATTTTTTTTTTGCAATTATGTGTGTATATATGCAAATGTTTCTGGTGTTAGTCATTGGTCAGAGCTTTGAACTTTACGGAGTTGTTTCGTTTTAAACTAAAAAATTTCACTTTTATTGAAAAAAAATAAAAAATACATTTACAACGTGCGTAATCTTCTTGTTTAATTTATTTTTTAGCCTGTTGCTGCATATTAATTTTGCAAGCAAATTTTTCTCAAATAAATATAAATATATACATAATTTTCTAAAAACTTTACTTGTATTTTAACAAATATTTCGTAAGCGGCGCTCTAAAGTCATCAAACTTGAAACAAAATATTTCTCGGTCAATAATACTCGCATGTACTGTGTAACCTAAATTTAAAAATAAAAAGAATTACTTGTGCTCGTAGAAAATGGAATCACAGTTTCATTTAAGGTCTACATTTTTCTGACGTGTATGTATAAGTGTTAAACATGTGTGTATGTCTGTTAATTAAATGTTTTTAAAATTAATTAACACTTTCTATTATGACTAGTACAATTTTCATTCGTCGCATTGTACTTTTCGACGTAAATATTTAAATAAGAAATAATTTTTCTTACTGTTAATGGCACATTGGCCTAAATTGGTTCAATTTAAATGTTTTTAATAAGTAAGCAGTTGAATATATGAAAAAAATATTTCTCCGTTTTTCGAAAATAAATTTTTTTACGTTCGTAACACTTTTACTTATCAATAAAATGTCATGTCATTTTACGTGTATTTAATTGTTCAATTGAAATTGTGTTGGCAATCATTTCAAAACTACTATAATGCGATTTATTCTATAAATTTTTGCCGGAAATAGGAAACACACTTGTGTACTCTCTCCAGCAAGTGACTATTTTCAACAACGTCCTGTTATTTTCTAGTTCTAAAAGAATAGTCAATAGAGGTCGCTTTTTGTACGCAAGAAATATGTACGTGTCCTAATTTTGATATTCCTCTTTGTTCTGTAACTATTTGTCGACGTCACGTCAAGACAATATTAAAATTAAAATGCCTGCATACTCTTTGCCCTCGGCATTTAATTAGTTTTATGATCCTCTTGTTATTTGCTAGACTTTAGAGAATAGTCAGAGGCTGTCAGCAGTAGTCAGTGGTTGGCCAAAACCGGAATGTAACTGAACTATTTTTGATATTGCCTTGACGCGACGTTGACAAGTAGTTAGAGAATAAGGGCAATTGTCGTGACGTTGACATCGAAGAATTATTACAGGGAAATATTTTCGCGGAAAAATAAGATAGTGATTTTCTATATAGAAAAATAAGATATTAAGAAAACAATCAAACGGAACAGGTACTTAATTTGTGTTAACCCATATCGTCCCAGAGATATTTTTTTTCGAATACGTTTATAAAACTTCGTAGTTATATGGTAATTCGGGTTTAGGGAGTACGAATCAGATGTCCCAATTTTTTAAAAAAAAATTTTTTTTAAATTTTCTTTAAAAAAGATATGTTCTTAGTTTTTCCCAAACAGAGAAAAAAAATTAAAATGCTTATAATTTACTGTTCGAAAAATCGAACACTGGGACGAAATAGGTTAAGGGCAGTTTAGTAATAATACAATTCTCGTACACAATTTTCTCCAAAAAATTTTTATAATTACAGTTATAATATTCAACTAAGCCACCTAATAAGTGCTAAATGGAAGTGTACTGATGATGCAAGTGTAGCATGTTCCGAAAATAGCTGTTCTGTTCTGTTTCTGATTTTCCCTTATGCCTGGGAATATTTATCTCGCTTTTTCGGATGCAACACGCTACAAATCTTAGTCTATTAAATTTATTTGAATTTAATAAAGCAAAAACATAGTTTTAAATAAATTTCTAAATTAATCGATATTGGCGGATCTTTGGAAAAGATATAATTTTCGAATTCATTTAACTTGATCATGAAATAAATAATATTTTCCACCATTTACACTTTTGGCTATAAGGATTAGTATGAAGCATTTCTTTTAAATAATAATATAATTTAATAATAAAAGTAATTGTAAAATTTTGATTTAACTTTGTAGCCACCAGCAATACTTTGCGTTGTAGAACATCTGATGGTAAATTGTTATTACCGCTCTATCATAAAAAAGCACACAATGTTATTTGTAAATGTATATTTTATGGTTTTTGTACATACAGATTGCATTTAAAATTCTTCTTTGTAAGCATAAATGTACTTATTTTAAAAGTAATAGCACTCATTTTAAAGCCAACAGACGTTTTTGTTGCTAACATAGAAAATTATCAAACCATAACGCTCTATAACTCATCTACACACACACACACACGTAGGCCATCAAATCAGCAAAATTATATGTACAAGTAGGCGCCAAGTGAAGTATTATTTACCGGTGGTTAGTACATGCACATTCTAAACTGCAAGTTGCCAACTACTGGCAACATGTAGTTGGAAAATATTGACAACTTATTTTCACATTAACTGGTACACCAACAATATCTTTTGCATATTTGACTACAAGTTGTTAGGGTGTGTGTGTGAGTGTACAATTTCTTCCATGATAAAGTGTCAAATGGCCTGTTCCGTGGAATGGTATCAGAGCGCATGCGCGCTAGTGCCTTTCAGCAGCAACAAGTGCTGCAGTTTTTCGCATTCATGTTTTATTTTCTTAGTATATAAAGCGAGGTTTTGCTTTTATTGCTGTTATCGTTATGGCATGTAAATAAAATGAAACGATATAAGAAGTAACAAACTAGGCAATTGGGTCACAATTTAGGAAAACTTGTTTAAAGTAAAAAAAAAACAAATTATAAAAAAAACGAAACAAAAACTAATAAATGTGTGTTTACTTAATGAATTGAAGCTTTGCTCTGCCCCTTTTTCTTTTACAACAAAATACTGTGACTGCAGCATTTTAACAGGCTTCAATGCGTCGTGCTCTGTGCTGGAAAAGTTAAATATAGAAATTACTAACAAGTGTACAAACATACTTGTAGTTGTTGACATCTAAGTGGAAATAAGCAAATCAAAATTTATTGTATAGATGAGCTTTGTTCCCATGCGGCTGGTGCCTTATGATGAGGACTAATGATGTTTTTTGTCTCAGTCATCTCTGCACTTGTTGCTTGTCTACTACTTCGGTCATGACCCATGACAGTTTTTTCTTTAGGGTTTAAAATTGATTTTGAAATCGAGGGGACAAATTGTTTTTAATTAGACTCGAATGGCTGGTTTCAACAATTTTTGTTAATCAAGAAAACTATTTTAATGCCAGCAGGTTTCTACCTGGAAAAATATCCCCATTTGATATAAACATTTTTAAAGGCAGTGTCAGCCAGTCGGCGACAAAGCTATCAACAAACAAGTTTACTTGACTCTAAATATCGTAAAGCATCAGCAACACTCTCTTAAACACACGTATGCCAACGTCATGGATGTCAAATACTCATTCATCCACAGCGCAGGTTCTTCAAGTGCCCAAATGCAAGTGTTTGATTTAAGAAAATATGCATAATTGCATGTGACGTAGATAAATATCACTTTTTCCTTGTCAAATGCGCCAAAGTACCAATTCAACATCACTTATATGTATTTTAAACGAGTTTTTCTTTTTTAATATTTATCACATTTTTTGTGATTTTTACTCGGCTTCAGCTTGCAGTGCAGTGTTTTATCTGAATTCTTTTTTAAATGATCTATAAAATGCCCACTTTTTTTCTTATTTTAGTTTCTTAGAGAAATTTTGTTTAAGAACACATATTTGTATGTTGATTGAAAACTGCTCAATTCTGTTGGCAATTAATTTTTTTGCCATCCAACGTGAAAGTCGTTTATTTGCTAAATATTTTAATATTAATATTAATTTCGCTTTTTTTCCAGACTTACATCGTGAAAAATACGTGTGATATTGTTTCAAAGATTGCTGCAGGTAAGCCAATTTTAGCATGTTGAAAAATATATACATAGACTTACATATTTTCTTCCTATTTCCTCTTACTTTTCCTGTAATACATGTGCTCGCATTTTATTTTTCTGTAAGTTTGCTGCTAATTGTTTTTTCTATTAAAATTGTTTCTTTGGAATTTTTATTTGAACTATTACTGAAACAATAAATAAATAAAAATTATTTACATTTCCTTTTAATTAAGTAGCTTTTGAAAGGCAAGTTTGTGTAGAAAAATTTATAACTTTCATTTTTTTTAAAATACTTTAAGGAGAAATACATAATATTGAAATAATTTTGTAATTTCGAATGAATGTATGTGTATTATAAGACTAACTGCCAAATCTCTGTTTACCACATCAAGGTAGATGTTGGCTGGTATTGTGGCCAATGGTCGCCTTACCCGTATACATTGAGGAGTCATTGTCCCTAAAAGAAGATTGGAATACTTTTGTGTTAGTGGGACGCGTTATATCAATTCTTATCGCCTTCTCAAACAATCGAATCCGGCAATTAGACAAATTTGATCAGGAATTTTTAGCTGATCTTTTTCCATGCAGCGACTTGCACTCATTTTGTAACGCTTTTTCTATTGTTATACCGAAAAGAAATGTAGGCATAAAATCGATATATATAAAATTACTGGGGGGTTACTTTGTAATTCGATTCGAAAAGAAAACTGTGCGAATTCGTATACTATTAACATTGTGATTCGAAAGCAATTATTGTCGAATCGAATTACACAGTGACCCCTCTGGTGTGAAAAGTGTGAAATATGTAACAATATATCATTTGTTTTACTAAAATAGCTTTGACATTTATTAAATTCATACCGAGTAGATTTAAATTAAATAAGCAACGTGATCTGGGGCCAAATTATCGCATTCGATAACGAACGAAATTTCCATACAATTTATATACAAATTTCGACAAGCATCGAATGCTGTTATTTGGCCCCTGTTTTTTATAGCAAGAAAATTTTGTGAAAAGTTTTATTTCAGAAATTTGTAAAACTGGATTCACCCATTGTTTCCGAACAAAATTTTTGTGCGGACAAAATTTTTTTTATATGTAGTTTGACGTCTCTCTTCTTGAGAGAGAGAGAGAGAGAGCAAATATTTTTTAAGAACAACTCTCAGCTTGAAATGGTTTAATTTTATATTTTGTCCGGACAAAATCGAACTCAGCTGTCAATAGGTTAAATTTTTTCACACGAAGTTGAAGAGTAATTTTGTGTCTGATATATTAATTTATTAAATTACTAAATTATTTGTTTTTTTTATATATGTATTTTGCTAATAACAATACTTTATGCAATTCAATGACCATAAGAAAAAACAATTTTCTTTTTTCGTCCATTATTATTATAACAAATTCTTCAAAAATAATTTAAAATACGTAATATCCAAATATCCAAAATATCAAGAAAACAAAGCAAAACATAAAAAATCGCTGCAGTATTACAATTTTGTAAAACTTATTTTTTTATATATATTGCAGCTTTCTTTTACCGAACAAATTTTTCTCAATGAGTCGTGCTGCAGAAATCTTTGTCCGGACAAAAATTTTTTCGGAAAACATGGGTGAATCCGCCTTAAGAGTATTGAAATTATATATCAGCGTTCACCTGATAGAAATAAAAAACATACTAACGTTCTAACTTAGTGAAGCACTTTTATGCTAAAGATTTTCTCCGTAAAATGGTAAAGGCCGAGACACATAGAATCCGTCATACGTTATACGTCGCCTTTTTCAACTGACATGAATGTACTGACGGAAAAGGCTGGCACAATGAATACTTTGTTGACGGATATTAAATCAATTGTATGTTCCAAAGTATATCTATATCAAGTATATGCAAGAGCCCAGCTGACTAAAATTTTTTTCAGTTTTTACATGAACGTATGTCAAAATATGTTTACTTTTGTAGCGGGCCATATTTGTTTATTCGTTGAAAAAATAATTTTGTAAAATTGTGAAAATCATTATTAATTCAACAAAAGTAGCAAAAAAGAATTGTTGTGGAAAAGATTTTTGTAAAAAAGTGTATTGTTTAAGAAAAGTAACAAAAAGAAATTGTTTTAAAAAAATTCTATGCGAAAAGTATTTAAATTTTTGGAAATAATTGTGAACAAAACAAAATAAAATAAAAGAAAATTTCTGACATAAGATATTAATTTTACACAAACAAAATGTACGGTGGTTTTTGTAATTTTATGTTGTTGTACTCTTGGGCCTACTTGATATAGATATACTTTGGTATGTTCCCCATTTTATTTATTTATGTTAAATTTATATATTTTATAAAATTTTTTTGTATATTATTTAATTTTTCCTGAACACACAATACAAAAAATTGATTAAAACAATTTGAAAAACTCATCGATTTCTGTTAAAGTATTCAACGTACGTCAAAAGTTAAAAGTTGATCAACTTTCGTACTTTGCTTTGACGCAGAAGTACTGAATGTCACAACTCACATAAGAAAGCATGTATTTCAACTCAGCTGTCAGTTGAAAAAGGCGACGTATACCGTATGACGGATTCTATGTGTCTCGGCCTTAATGGACATCCCTCATGTGATTAGTGTGAATCATTCACTCGTAATACCGAGTGAGAATGTCTACCGTTTGAATAATTTTAAAACTGGTGCCATTTTATTTTCTTAAATTAAAAGATAGCCAATTTATGCAATAAAACTTATTACATTAATTAACATTTCTTAATTAACACTATAGATCGTTAAAATTAAAAAAAAAATTATTCAAAACAATAAATTTAAAAACAAACTGTAATACATCCGTAAAATTTAACTTAAATAAATTTTTAAATCATATCAAGTAAATCGTCTTTAAAGATCACAAAAATATATAAAAGTAATTAAAAATACTCACGTTTAAGAAATAAATAAATTAAAACTTTCATTTCTGCAACTTTTTCTGTTCCTCTTTAAATACACACATATTTTAATTAAAATCCTAATCAACATAAAATGATCAATTTTAAGTAATTACAATTATTTTATAATTCAATTTCAATTGAGCTTTATTATTGTGTTTTTATTTGTATTATTTCTGTCTTTTAATATTTATCAGTTTTCATTTTCAACTAATAGTCAGTCGGTCGTCATCAGCAGCGACAACATTAAGCCATCACACACATGTTGCTTTACGTTAATAATATTAAGAAGAGTACAGTGATTACAATAACAATGCAATGGCTGATATGATACGTATTTGTCTTTGAGAAAAATTTACAAAAAATCAGGTGTATTACTATTATATATGTATGTAGATAGATATGTACATACACACACGTCTTTGATAGAGTTAGTAGTTTCTTAACAGACTTACTGTCAGGCATGCTTTCATGTTGAACCCAAAAGCAAAAATTACCAGTTGCAACCAAAAGCAAATTGACGAATATTTTGAACGCTACAGCGAAAATGCTTCCTGCATCAATAGCAATAGTATAGCTTCAAAGTTTTAAGTTTTTCCGTACAAGACCTATTGACCATTTTTCTATATTTTAAAAACCTTTGCTAAGAGTAGGGTGTCTGCAGATGAAACTCAAATGAAGTCTTTTGGTAGGATATTTTTTTTTTGTTTTTTTTTAGCTGCCATATAAATGAAAGTTGGACTCCTACATTCCATAAAGAAAAAAAAAATTATACACTCGTATAACTCTTCAAGGCTATCTTTCTTTGTAAGGCTTAAAGTGACAAATGCTGTTTTCCAATACGTACTCGTATGTATTTGTTTTTGTTATTTGATGTTTTTATTTCTTGCTGCACTTTATCTTAAATGAAGATTTTTCAAAGCCACACGTTGTTTAACCATAGACAGCATTGCAATGAAAAATATCTTTAAAATACTGTTGACAGAAGAAAAAAAAAACATAACTTGAAACCGCATAAGGTAAAAAAGCGACAAGTGTTTTAAATGCACTTTCGTTGGAAAATTCTTTTCAAGTTTAACACGTAATAAAATGCTTAAAGAAAAACAGAAATAAATAAAACATAAAGGATTATAATGACTAGAGTCAGTTTTGAAATAATAGAAATATTTACATTAGGTGGGGTTTTTTGTTCATCAACACATTGGAAAGGAATAGTAATTCATCTCTCACAAAATGGTATTTCAATGTAAAATATTACTTGCCCATGGTGCTTGTTTCTTAAGTCTTTTGAATTCTAAAACATATGCACATTTTATTTATGCATTTGTCGTATGTCTGTGAAATATTTTATAAATAAAAGTTAATTCGGTTATAAAAATATATTCTTATATTATTTATAAAATGTGGTTCTAAAAAGGGAGGCGGTACAGCTGTGGCCTGCTTCGATATGGCCCCTACATACATATTTGTGCATGTGTAAGTGCACAAAGTTGAAGTTAAGCAAAACTGAATTTTATTACATCGAGCCATAACCGCCAAAAAAGCTTAAGCGACAAAAAATAAATTTTACAGGAGAAGTATTTTTTAATTATCCTTGGTTTAAATGGAAGTAGGAGCTCAATATTGGACAAATGGGATTGTAGTTGATTGTAATATTTAATGCTAATAGTTCTAATGAATTTCCTATAATATAGTGCATGTTTCTGAAGGTTAAGCTATTCTCGATGTAGTGAAAAATCAGTTAATTTAACCAAAAAATTTAAAAGCTTGCAATTATTGTTCTTAGCAAGATGTTCTTTAACTGTTTCATTGATATTCTTGAATGTTTGACACTACTTTTGCTTTATATGAAAAAGAAAATTTTAGCTTAACCGACATTTTGCAGTTACAAAAAAATGTAAACAAATTTAAAATTTAAAGGAAAAATGCAGTTGAGCTAAAATTTATTTTGCTGTATTTCCGTAACGGTAATTAATATGACTGTGATATATTGGCAGATGGTCCAAATTATTGTAAATAATGGATTATCATCAAAACTCGATTTTCGAAGAACATGTCGCTTAAGCTTTTTTGGCGGTTATGGCTCGACATTTTATTTATGAAAAATTAGACATGAGATAAAGTTGCAACGACAAATGGAAAACTTCACGTCAATTAATTCCAACCTTCATGGCTGAATTTACCCAAACTGTTTTCACATGCCGCAGCATTCTCTTATTAGTTTCCATATGAATATAATATATACGTTAAGTTATAAGTATTATTAATTACTCCAAAGTAAAAGAAGCGGAGCGTCCTGAGTTCGAGCCCGCGCTGAATCATGAAATATTGTGTTGAATTCTTCTGATCATTGTGTCAGATGTTGGTCACTGAACATAATTGGCAGCGACAGACACTATCATGTACTAAAAAGCAGAGTAACAGCACCCACCTTCGTCGGCCCTGTAGCAAAAATTAGCCGGCGAAGTAAAAGGTTGAAATAGCTACAAAAAAAAAAAACAAAAAAAACTGTCTATCTTCTCATCTTTTCTAATCTGTCCCCTCAATACTATCCCCCTCGTTTTAAGTTCCGGCGCAATGCATTGCATATATAGGGGTCATCTCCTGAGTGCTGGTCTAAGATAAAAAAAATCGTTTTCAAATGATCGATATGTTCAAATATACCATCACCATGTAAAATTAAACTAACTAATTTATGCGCATTAAATTAACTCACCTCATGTGCATTTTTAGGGTTTGATTAGCTGGTATCATTTGGAGACTTGTTTAAGTCGGAATTATAAATAACTCTCGTATTATCGCTATAAATAACTCTCATTCATTATCGCTATAACCCGTTTACGTATTTATTTGCTTGATTCACCAAAAATAAATGAAATACACAGTGAGCTGTGATTAGTTGCAGCCTACGAAAATGCTGTTGGCTATTAAAATATTAAAAATCCGGATATATATTACATTGAAGCATATTGCATTTATTAATTACAAATACCTGATGCCGTCTGTCTATAAGGGTAAAAATTAAAAATTCAAATGCTAATGATATTACAAATTTATAATTTGCAATTGATGGTAAAAATGTAACTAATACTTGCACACATACCAAAATGACATAAAATTATATATTTTATGAAAAAAAAAACCAAAATGCAATAAACATTTACACGGCAGGAAGAGGCTTTCAAATTGATTAAAATATGCATGCAATCAGTTTTGTGTGCTCCCAAACGCATGCGTGCTTTCAACACTTAACACTAACAAAACCAATTTCATGGCTAATATGTAAACACCTGAAACAATTAGCAATTGTTGCAACATCACCATAAAAAATAAATAAATAAAACGCAGCAAAGCTAAGAAAAAACATCCATATATCAACTGTTAGACAAGTGGAAAAAAACAAGAAAGTTACATTTACTTTCAAATCAAATATTCACTTTCATTATCATCAATCACATGCAGCAGCATAAGATGAATCACCGGCAGTCGCTAAGCATTACGCATTAAAAATATATTTAACTGTTTTGTTTTTTTGAATTTTTTTTTTTTTATAAAAAATAAAAGTAAATATTTTAACATTTCCTGCACAAACGTTACACACATACGAAATTAATACAATCGTTGATGCTTTCAGATCTTTTATATAAAACCATAAAAAAACCTAAGATTCAAATGCATACCATGAATGTGTAATATAATTGGAAGTTATTTAAATTTTGTTAAAGCGAGAAAAAAGTTGTTAAGCTCACACGTTAAATGCATCTTAAATAATTCAGAAAACTTTTCTTTACAGTGTTTCCAAATTAGCTTTATCTTAAACATGCTTAAGCTGCTGAGATCTTTTTGAATAAAATTGCAGAAAAAGAAAACACATTTTCAATGTCAATCCTCATTGAATTTTTTTTTTTTTGCATGTTTATTTAACTTTTCATTGCTACTGCTCATGTCAATCAATCATTAGCCAACATTGTTTTTTTTTTATTTGAAAAATTTTATTTCTCTTTAATCCTGCCGCTTAAAGGCTGCTTATTTAATCTTTGACTTTTGATTTATCTCCATTTGACTTTCTTCGTTTCCAAAAAAAAAGCAAAAATTTTCTTTAAATAAACTAAACAAAATCGTGTTTCAAGTTTTTTGTTACTGCTGCTGTTGTTTTCCATTTAAAGGCTACAAGTAATACTTGATTGATTACTTACAATTGACTGAGTTTAGTTTTGTAAGATTTAATCCAAATACAAAACACCTGACCTTTTATTAAATCACTCTCTCCCATTTCTCATCTTTCAATTGTTCGCTTTGAATTTTTCTGTAAAAAGGTTTTTGACTTGTTTTATTTTTTAACTTTTTTTTGAACATGAAGTAGTTATTTTCTTACTATAATAAACGTATGCACATGTACAAAAGTATTTGTTGTTTATTTGTAATTACTAGAGAAACTCAAAATATGTTCTAAAGAAATTCAGCCAAACGTCAGCATTTATGGCACCGACTAAATATGAATTTGCTGAATTTTTACAGCCTTCTGCCATTTACATTACACAAACTGACTTCTTTTATTATTACAAGTGTAACTCTGTACAGAAAACAAAACGATTAAATCATTGCAACCTCTAAATATATATTAGCTTTGTTGAATTGTTAAATGAATATATTTTTTTCCAATGGAAATGTGTCCACGTAAAGATGATAAATTCGAATAAATTTGTCTCTTTTAATAGTTTTATATATTATTGTCATATTTTATTTTTTTCATTTGCATTTTGCAGCAGACTAATGCAAAATTTCTTTTTCGAAATTTATTTAAATTATTAACATGAAACATCAATAAAGCAAAATTATAATTATTGAACTGTTTTTTGCCATCAACTAAAGAAAATCCTGATGAATAACGAAATTCACAAAAACTATTACATAATTAAGCGCATGACATGCATATAAAGGGTGTTTTTATAAGAGCTTGCTGATTTGACATTTAAATAAAACACATGCCAAATTATGAAATGGCCAAAAAAATTTTTTTATTTGGTAGGTAATTTCTTGTCATTTAACATTTAAATATAATTTCGGGCATATGGCCACCACGACTATTTTGCACAAAGTTCATTCTGGAGGTCCAATTTTCGACCACCTTTTCAAGCATTTGAGGGCGTATTTCAGCAATGACACGTTGAATACTGGTTTCCAAAGCGTCAATCGTTGCTGGTTTATCCACGTAAACCAATGATTTCAGGTAGCCCTACAAAAAATAATCGAGTAGCGTCAAATCACACGAACGCGGAGGCCAATTCACCGGTCCATTTCTCGAAATAATGTTGTCGTTGAAATGTTCTTTCAATAAGTCCATTGTTTCGCCCGCAGTATGACAAGTGGCACCATCCTGTTGAAACCACATTTCGTTTACATCCATATCTTGAAGTTTTGCCACCAAAAATTCATTGATCATGATTCTGTACCGATTTCCATTCACGGTAACGCGTCGTCCTTCCTCATTTCTAAAGAAATTAGGACCGATGATTCCACCAGCCCATAGACCGCACCAAACAGTACATTTATCAGGATGCATTGGTAATTCTTGAACGGCGTGTGGATTATCTTTGCTCCAAATACGGCAATTTTGCTTGTTGACATATCCATTCAACCAAAAATGCTCCTCATCACCGAAGAGAATTTTTTATTGAACACTGTTTTTGAAAATAAATTTCCACGATTTGGAAGCGTTGTTCTGGAGTTAACCTGTTCATGATGATTTGCCAAACAATACTGAGTAGAGACGTCACTTTAAACTGTCAAAACAGCTGTCAGACAACAGAGTGATTCGTATAAAAAAAAAACTTCATAAAAAAACACCCTTTAGTATAATAATATAGTCAATTAAATAAAACCTTAAAAACACTAATTCAACTCAAAGTATTTTTTTGTTAAAAAAATATATAAAACTTCAATAAAGTTGAAAATTAGCAAATTAAATATTCATTGCCATTTTGATGTTAATCAGCAGCAAACAGAAACAGCAACAAAAAAATATGTATTAAATAATAAACGAAAGCTAGATAAATTGCTTGTACAAGCTTTAAAAGTTTTTATGGTCTCAAGCCAATAAAGTTATCCAGTCAGTCCAGCTGTTTTTGGTCGCACGTATTTATAACACTTTTATTTTTTTCACAGTCATTTGTTGTTGATACAACCATCTGATACTGGTGTACGAGTATATCTAAACGCAGTCATAATTCTTCGAAGAAATGAATAAAAAGCAATAAGCAAAAGCAAAAATACTACAACAAGTTCGTATGGTCTCTGTTTCAACACTGTTTCCAACATTATCTAAGAAAAACTTTTAATGTGTAAGCGGAGAAAAATTCTTTTTTTTTTACCGAAAAGAATGCCTTCAGGCGCAACAGATTTTTGATTTTTTGCGCCAGTTATTTTAAATTGGAGATCGCGTCTGCGAAATTGAGCGATGTGTTTGTATATCGTTGATTTTGCTAAGATTTCACAGCCAAGAAGTTAGTGCAAAATAAAGGTAACATTTTTTTTGAAAAATTGTATTTCTCTTTAATCCTGCCTCTTAAAGGCTGCTTATTTAATCTTTGACTTTTGATTTTAATGACTTGCACCACCTGCATTATTTTTTAATTTTTGAAAGTGCCTTTTAAATAGATATATTCGATTTTCAATCAATTACTTGCCAGAAATCGTTAGTTGTAAACTATTATATGTATATCCCATTTTATCAAAAAGAACATACTCCCCTACTAAAAATTATAAACACTCAAATTTTCATTTCCTTGATTTCTTTTAAAAACTAGATAATTGGATAAAAAAATAATCAAAAATCGAAGAAGTTGATTGCTGAGAAAAATCATAAAAAGCGCAATTAATTTTATTTCTCGTTGGTACATACAGACATATAAACGGTTAATTTCTAAAGAATATTCTCTTCCGATTAGTCGGGAATTATTCGACTACTATTAAAATAATCGGAAAGACTACATATGTAAATACTAAGCCCCATAATTTAACAGTGAAAAAGTATATTTGCTAAATGTTTATCTTGCCAAGATGTTAATGATTTTCTAACTTCCACGGTTTTCGTATCATACGGCCAGATTTTTTGTTGCAATAGATCCCTTGTCTTTCCCGCTCCTTATTGAGATCACTTCCATTTATCAATGAATAGCACTACGCTTTATAGAGAAAACTCAGTCTTTGGCCGAATTGGCCTGGCCGTATATGAAATGAACTCCCTGCCACCTTTAACATGGAAGAATTAAAATCTAACTATTCGCTTTATTCTTCTTCCCATAACAAGTTTCCCTACTTGCAGCAGGATGCATCGCATGACAAATTTTCTTGCCCTAATGGACTTCATAATGCGCTAGTAAAAATTATTTGGTATTAGCGAATGAAAATGTATGTCCATTCATATTATTTAAAAATACAACTGCAGGGAATAAAAATGATCGCACATCCATATTAAAAGCTCTTCGAGGCCCGTGAATTCTTGCACAAGCGGCAAGGAGTTTCCGGTTTTTGCCTACTCTAAAATCAATCTGAATTAAGGCAAAGACTATTTCTGAGATGATAATAAATTTGATAAATAATTTTCCCGTTTTTTGTTACTACATTTTGGATTTTAGGTATCGATATGAGCATCGAAGACAAATAATGCATTCGAAATTCATACATAATTTCATGTATGTGTATAAAATTAATGAATTTTCTTTTAAATCATTGTTCAATTACGCATTTGTGTATGTTTTCTGTCATAAATATTCATCATTTTACGGGAGTGTATATTCTTCACACATGATGGTGGCATCAAGTTTTGTCATTTCATTTAACTTTTTTTCTTTTAAATGTTGTCATTACATTTTTTATAAATAGCTAATGGTGTTAAAAGTGAAATGTATTGCGATTATAAAGAATACCTATTGTATATATATTTTTTTTTAATAATATTGAAAGAATTTATTGAATAACTCAACTTTTGAATTCAAATAAATTATAAAACTGTTTTTTCATTTATCGTTATTTAATACTAGGAACTCTAGCACCATGATCAATCTTTTTATTAGGCTTTCATTAGCATTTGCCCTGTGCTCATGCTGTTTTGCTGCGGTTTTGTCATCCGCACAACTTCCCCTGGAAGCACGTAATGCCGACGGATCTTCAGAGGAGGAAGAAGTAATATCCACTAGCTATGTGTTGCCAAATCAAATTTTTAATAATGGCAAACCCTATTATGCCAGCAAGGATCCTATATCGGGCCAATTAGATTTCAACATCAAAAAGCCAGCTGGAATTGATTCGGCTGTGAATGAAGTTATCGATCCAAACGAAAAGGCCATTATTACATCATCATCACCAAATATTCACGACTTTCTCAATCTGCCTGTAAAGTATTCATCGTCAAAGTTTGTTTACCCCTTGGTTTCAAGTTCTTACGCGAACCTGAAATATCAGGGCAGTAATAAAAACTATATAACGAATAAAAAGCCCATACAAGTAGTGCAACAGGCAACTTTTGCTCCGAATTATCATACGGCAAACTATTACACGGTACCCACAACTAAACTGACGCCTGTAGATGCCACATTTCCGGCATTGAGCAACACTTCGATTTCGACAACTGCCATGACATTTACTACAACCACAAAGAAGCCAACAACTGCCTCCACTTCAACGTCCACCATTTCAGCGACACCTTCAGCTGCCACATCCACCTCAGCAGCAACGACAACTACTACTACAACAACGACTACCAAGATCCCAACAGCTCAAACTTCTATTTCGGTTCAATCTAGCATAAGCACTCAAAAATACACAACTTCCACGCGCAGACCCAGCCAACCTACAACAACGGCAGCTCCCATCACTTCTACTACACGCAAAAAGTTTGTGCCCCTTAAGAAATATTCTGTAGCACCACCTCAAACAACAAAACCATCTTTACGTTTTCCCGATCAAGAACCTCTCAATACAACAGCGTCCTCTGGACCAATCCAAACTGTTTTATTGAGTACTAATCCACCAACCACTGACCTATCGTACATAAAAACCACACAGCCCGTAGTTTTTACGGAAGATCCGAACGCTCCACCGCTATTTAGTCCTTTCCCCAGTAGCAGTACCCGCTTTCCTGATTTGGATCCGGCCGATATTTATCATTCTTTGGATCAAAAGAATACGGAAAACAAATTTGAGCAAAAACCAACCATGACGCTAGCGGATATTTTCAACAGCTTGGTTGAGGAAGAATCTGCGGTTGCGGCCAATAATCCAATGAATCAAGGACTCGATGCTCAGGGCAATTTAATGGAACCTTTAGATCCATCAAAACCAGCACCATTTGCAATGCATAACAATGAACCCCACACTAAACCACTTTCTACATTTGGTTCGCCTACTGTGATTCAAACTATCCCACAACCACCCCAGCTGCAACAGCAATCACAACAGTCCCAGTCCCAGTCCCTGCCCCAATCTCACCAACAAGTTTCCGTTATATCAGGCAGCCAGGAAAACTTTAGCAATGAGTATGTTTCCTACCAAGTTCAACAGCCAAATATTATGCAATACCGACCAGCTCCCGGTGCCATCAACAACGTTGTTATATCTCCTGGCCAAAACTCTGCATCCTTTGTCTTGGGTAGCCAACAACAGGTGGGACAAAACGCCTTTGGTACAGTGGAAAAAGAACCGCTATTCTCTAAAGAACATCCTGTACAATATGGCACAGTTATTAATGAAGATATAAGTGGTCTTAAAAGACAACCTGTTCCCAGTGCTCCTACTGCCTATCAGGAAACGCCAAACAAAACCACTGTTTCTAAGTTCCATCAAAATGTAAATTTTGTCTCTAATCCAGAACCTAAAAGACCAGATACACAGCGACCTATACCAACAGCCCACAATTATTCAGAGCTACCACTAGCTCCTCCCTCTCCATATCAGCAATTACCTTTAATTGGAAACATCAGAAACAAGCCCAATAATCCTACTCATCAAAAACCTTTATCACTACCACCGTCCACAATAAACCCAGCTAAGCCTTCGCCTAACCCGATTGCATCAGTTCAAACGATAAATTCCCAACAGAACGGAGACAACTCCATAACTTTGGGTACAAACCAGGATACTAAGGAGCTGTTGGTTTCAACAAACATACGCTTTCCAGCCAACGAAGAGCAATCAGCTGAAATACCGTCATTGCCAGTCGCCAATGGCCCTCCGGCTGGCCCTCAAGTTAATGGTCATGCTCAACCCTTAAGCTTGCAGCAAATCCAAAATTCGAATCCCGTTGTCTTTCCCAAACAAGAAGATAGCAAACTGCAGCAGAATGAAATTATTTATCACAACACTCCCAACTCGAATGCCGACGATGTTCAAATTCAAAAACAGGAGGTCTTAACCATGAGTCAGCATCAACAAAAATTGGTGAGTATTTAATGATATAAAACAGAAAATATCGATTTTAATACGAATTATTTGTTAACTCTCCGTAGACATTCCCGCCCTCAATTGAGCCAAATACACCAGCTCAACATATGGTACCACCTCCGTTGCCAAACACCATTGGCTCTGATCATGAATTGCAGAAAACTACCCGTCCGCACGGGGTGTCTCAATATGTCTACAATGAGTATACAAGGAAACCTATACCAGGCATTACACGCCCAAATCCCGATCGCCATTTGCCTAACATTTTGCCTCAGTTCCGTCCAAATGCCAAAATTTCTAATGGGCATGCGCAGCAAGCAAATTTCAATCAGGAACCCGGAAATATCAGAGTTTCTTCACCTCAACAACAGAAAAGGGGACCAATTAATGGCAACCCTCAATTTTCTCACAGACGTCAACCGTTAGGAGGTCAACCTAAGAGATACCCACTAACTAGAATGGCGGACTACCCAGCTCCACATGCATCGCCGAATGAAATGGCCAATAGACGTATTTACAGAGTTCCTCCCTACGGAGGTGTTGGCGTACAATATTTGGACAGACCTGGCTTACATGTTAGAAGACCAATGCCGCATAATCTAAGACCAGCCGAATCAATGAATGTTGAAAGACATGCGGTTTCTCCAGTATTGGAAAAGTTACCCGCTTTCGAGGAAGAGGACTTGGTTATCAATGATCCACCTCAGCCAGTTACACCGACAAAAGATTCCGGTCTTTTCAATGAAGCCAAATTAGAACCTGTAGTTACTTTAC